>CM029396.1:11875833-12496666 GCA_017139565.1 Luffa aegyptiaca
ATTGTTACAAATTTTTAAATTACAATAACTTTGGTTACATATTAAAGTTACAATAATTTTGATAGATTTAATTTTGTGAGGTGGGTTCAATCAAAAATCCAAAAAAAAAACGACCGACGTTGATATATTTAAACAAAAAAAAAAAAAAATCAGTCTTCTGACCCTTCTCACATTGCTCCATGTGCACACTGCAAGTTCAACTTGCTTTTCCAAAAAAAGGTATGATCGCTTTTTTAAACTTTTATAATTCTCCTCTCTCTCCTTTTTTTCTTTTTGTCTCTTTTATCTTTCTCTTTTTTTTTTAACTTTATTATTTTATTTTATCTTAACAATTTTAACATTTAAAATAAACCTTGCATGTATTTTATTCATTAAGAACAAAGGCATATAAATAGCCTGAGAAATACAAAGAGTTGCAATGGCAAGCGCTACATGCGACAACGATAAACATTGGAACAGAAATAAGGGACGACCATAGGAGCTTCAAAAACCTTTGATTTGTTTGCATGCTCCTTCTCATGGTTTTGCTTCCTCATCATCTTGTTCTCTGTTTCTTTCCTTTCATCCTGGGAAACCAGTTCCGATCGAGAGACCACCAAACAACCCAACCTTTTTAACAAAAAATCCATGACCCGACCCATCTGGAAAAAAAAAAGTGAAGTGAAAAAGTAATAGTAGTTTAGTTTGGATGAGAAATGATGGATTGTCTGAGGGTTTTGTATAGGGTAGGGAAGAAGATTATTCTCAGTTATTTCCATCTGTATGAATCAATCGAATCATATCTGATTTCATCTACAAATTACAAGGATTTCCTTATAAGCAACATCCTTTTATATTTATTATTATTCTATTTATGAAATTGAGAAAATTATGAATGGGATGATAGTGTGATTCACCCTGGAAAAGTGCATATGAAATGCAAATGACACAAGAAAGTATGATGTGTAAAGTAATAATAATAAAATGGATGTGAATCCCACAAAATAAATAAAGAAAATTGACAAAAATGATCCTCTAGAGTTTAGGTTTTTGAAAAAATCTCTTGAGGATGAAAATGATGTAAGCAAGGAGTTGAAATTACTCATATGCCTCCAAACAATAAATACAAATGCAATTAATATTTTACCCACATTTTCACCGACATTTTCACCAACATACTAAAAAAACAATTATTACATTAATTTTAATCCTCAAACTAAACATAATTTCAAAAAAAAAAAAAAAAAAAAAAAACTCATACAACACACAAAGACCCCACATATTCTTAAATTAATTTTTTTTCCGATCCTATCCCGATCGAACCACCCAATCGAGAATCTCGAGCGAATCTAAACCAAAATGTTGATTTTTTTTTCTGGTCCAAATCCGGCCGGACTTCCCGACCGGGAATCTCGAGCGAGGCAGGCGAAATTATATTGTTTCGTCTCGGGGAAAAATTTTGATCGGACTCCTGAAGTGTAATTGTTTTTATATTTTGTAAACAATCTCAATTGTGTAATTAATAATGGTTTGGCTTCGATGGCATGTCTTTTCCCAAGTACTAGTCAAGTAACACGTGCAATACACGTGAAATCTTATAGTCTTAAATTAAAATAAGAGAAAATAGTAGTTTTTTTTAGCATATGTAATGTAATAAAAGAATACCATATAACTTTATTTTAATTACCATAAACTTTTGAAAGTTAGTGATAAGAATAAATGATTTCTTATTATATAGTACGTATGTAGACATAATAGTAGCACACACGTACATAACACATTTTTTTTAAATGTAAACTTTGACAATAAGTTAAATAATTATCTTATAAAGAATAAAAATAAACCTATACCGGTAAGTCAATCCTTCACGAGTGTCTGTAATCACAGCTAGGTCAAATTACCGTTTTACCCCTGTGTTACATCTGTCTCCTTAAGTACTAGTGCTCCTCTAATGAACAACCTGTTTATGGTCCAACCAATAAACAGAAAGTCCCTCTCGGGCCAGTGAGAGGGCGGGATCCCTTTATTCAAGTCCCGGAGTCACCACTTAAGGGAACACTCATCTACTTCTCCTAGAAGTGGTGGAAGGAGTGAATTTCTTCTTGTGTTGTCATGTCCCCAGCCTCCCACTCGGTCTTGTCCCCAAAAAGGAAGACATATTGAGTCGGCGTATTGGTCACTCTCAGCCATGCTAATCAAAGGACAATCCCTCATGAGAAGGAGTTCATGACCCACTCAGGATTAAGATTGAGTTGCCTAGGTCATCCTATTGAAACAGTAACCTAACTAGCTAACGGTATTATATCTAGTGGTTTACTATTTTATGGTCCTTTCTTATGCAAACTCATTGCATAGGATACTCCCGCTTGCATGTCTACTACATGGACGCTTTGGATCAATAAGTCTGCACCATATACAAAGCGGGTCGTATCTCATAGTGTTACCAGGATAAGGCCTTATCCTGGTACTATAGACCTTTTAGGTTGTTACTTGAACATCGATCCCCGTATGTCCTCATATACTAGTTCAAGTTACATACAAACAACCTTGGATCTTAGTTTATTAGATTTGGGTCAAATTGTGCAATATTTAACAATAACACTTTATTGTAGAAACTCAATAACACTTTATTGTAACAAGTATATAATTTGTTTACATTCACTATCTACGAGTTTTAGGGCATAAAACCCAACAACTACAACTACGAGTTCGGCTTTGTTTGGATTACTTTAAATTTTTAAATTTATTATTTTATTTTATCTTAACAAGTTTAACATTTAAAATAAACCTTGCATATATTTTATTCATTAAGAACAAAGACATATAAATAGCCTGAGACATACAAAGAGTTGCAATGGCAAGGGCTACATGCAACAGCGATAAACATTGGAACAAAACAGAACAAAGGCATATAAATAGCCTGAGAAATACAAAGAGTTGCAATGACAAACACTACATGCGACAAAGATAAACATTGGAACGGAAATAAGGGACGACCAAAGGAGCTTCAGAAACCTTTGATTTGTTTTCATGCTCATTCTCTTGGTTTTGCCTCCTCATCATCTTGTTCTCTCTTTCTTTCCTTTCATCCTGGGAAACCCAATCCGATCGAGAGACCACCAAACAACCCAACCTTTTTGATAGAAAATCCATGACACGACCCATCTGAAAAAAAAAAGTGAAAGTGAAAAAGTAATAGTAGTTTAGTTTGGATGAGAAATGATGGATTGTCTGAGGGTTTTATATAGGGTAGGGAAGAAGATTATTCCCAGTTATTTCCATCTGTATGAATCAATCGAATCATATCTGATTTCATCAACAAATTACAAAGATTTCTTTGTAAGCAACATCCTTTTATATTTATTATTATTCTATTTATGGAATTGAGAAAATTATGAATGGGATGACAGCGTGATTCACCCTGGAAAAGTGCATATGAAATGCAAATGACACAAGAAAGTATGATGTGTAAAGTAATAATAATAAAATGGATGTGAATCCCACAAAATAAATAAAGAAAATTGACAAAAATGATCCTCTAGAGTTTAGGTTTTTGAAAAAATCTCTTGAGGATGAAAATGATGTAAGCAAGGAGTTGAAATTACTCATATGCCTCCAAACAATAAATACAAATGCAATTAATATTTTACTCAAATTTTCACCGACATTTTCACCAACATACTAAAAAAACAATTACTACATTAATTTTAATCCTCAAACTAAACATAATTTCAAAAAAAAAATGTACTCATACAACACACAAAGACCCCACATATTCTTAAATTAATTTTTTTTTCTGGTCCAATCTCGATCGAACCACCCAATCGAGAATCTCGAGCGAATCTAAACCAAAATGTTGATTTTTTTTTTTCCGGTCCAAACCCTACCGGACTTCCCGACCGGGAATCTCGAGCGAGGCAGGCGAAATTATATTGTTTCGTCTCGGGCGGAAATTTCGATTGGACTTCTGAAGTGTAATTGTTTTTATATTTGTATAAACAATCTCAATTGTGTAATTAATAATGGTTTGGCTTTGATGGCATGTCTTTTCCCAGGTACTAGTCAAGTAACATGTCCAATGCACGTGGAATCTTATAATCTTAAATTAAAATAAGAGAAAATAGTAGTTTTTTTAAGCATATGTAATGTAATAAAAGAATACCATATAACTTTATTTTAATTACCATAAACTTTTGAAAGTTAGTGATAAGAATAAATGATTTCTTAATATATAGTACGTATATAGACATAATAGTAGCACACACATACATAACACATTTTTTTTTAAATGTAAACTTTGACAATAAGTTAAATAATTATCTTATAAAGAATAAAAATAAAAATGAAAAATACACTTTTAGTCCCTGAGGTTTGGGTTAGGTTTCATTTTGGTCCCGAGTTTTCAAACTCAACAATTTAGCCCTTGAGATTTGGTTTTAGTTTCATTTTTGTCCCTTCATCCATTTTTAAAAACTAACGGCTTGCTGGCGTGACACTATTTTTTTATTAAAAAATTATTTTTTAAAATTTTAAAATATAAATATATTAAAATAATAAAATATTATTATTTTATATTATTTTTATTTATTTCTCCCTCTCTCCTCTTCTTCTTCTTCTTCATCCGCAGCACACCGACAATGGCCGGTGGCGGGCGTCGGAACGGAGGAGGGAGGACGGCGGCCGGCCGTCGTCGAAGAAAAACAAAAAGCCGAAGGCGGTGGCCGGCCGTCGTCGATGTGCTATTGAAGAAGAAGAGGAGAGCGAGAGAAACTGATAGCGAGCATAGCTAGCTAGTTTTTCCTAATTAATTTAGCTAGTCTTTTATAATTTATTGGCCAAAATGATGCGTTTTGGTGTTGTATTTGTAGGAAATAAATATTTGAGCTAATTGCGTGTTCGGGACATGAATAAGGGCTAAAAGATAAAAAAAAAAGGATCAAGTTGGAAGATGTCAAATTCAGCTCAGCTGATTAAAAATTTAAAAAAAAAAAAAATCATAGTGTCGTGACGCTCTCGACAAATTTTCCAGATCCGCAGTATCGCGACAGCGTCGCGACGCTGTCCATAGCGTCTCGACGTTGTCGGCAGATTTTCTATAAATTCATCCTTTTGTGCTACGGATTAGGGGAGCCCAATTGGTTAGATTTTAGCCCTAATTTCGACTATAGACCTTTGGTGGGAGCTGAAGCAAGGCCAAGGAGCGGGAATCAAGCGAGAAGACGTGGAGATCGTGACGGAGACGTGGAGATCGTGACGGGGACGTGTCGGTTTCGACGGATTCGAGTTTTCCTTTCTCTTTCCCTTAACTCTTGTAGTTTTTATGGCTTTTCTTGCAATTAGTGTTTGTGGTTTAAACACTATGAATTTCTAGTTGTTTGTCTTAGGGATTGATGTAGTTGTTTTAGTTGTTGGATTGATTTTTGGTATGAATGTGCTTTTATTTTATGCATGCAATTTTGTGTAATGCTTTCAATTACTTGATCACTAATTGAATGATTTAAGTGTTGAATCTAACTCGGGAGAGAGGATTTGGCCTAAGACTTGCCTTGTTTAATTGCATGACTAGAGTTTAAATTCTAAGTTTGTGACGGGATTTGAAATATCTCTAGAAGTATAACAAGGACTAAACCGAATAATGCCTTGCATGTTAATGAACTTAGATAGGGATATCAAGTTAGTTATATGCATGAGAATCAATTATACTCGGGAGAGGTAATCGTGATAAAAGTTTCCTTGGCTTGTAGAATAATTGCACGATCAATTCATTCCTATTAATCAATCCTCAATCTAAAATAATGAAATCAATTCCCTAAGGGGCCGTTTGGCCCACGGGTTTGGAATGGATTGGAATGGATTGGAAAGGGATGTCCATGTTTGGTTGCCCGGGAATGGTGTGGGTTTGGAATGAAATGGTGGGCATGTGATTCCAACCCATTCCCACATTTTTGTGGGTCCCACTATTTCTCTTTCCATTTTTCTTCATAATTTTGATGGGACCCACCATTTCTTTTTCTATTTTCCTTATAATTTTGGTGGGTCCCACTATTTCTCTCTCCATTCATTCCAACCCAAATCCAATGCACCAAACATAGGCATGGGAATCATGATTCCAGCAAAATATTCTCATGGGCATCAGATTCCATTCCATTCCATTCCAAACCCATCCAATTCCGGCGCACCAAACGGCCCCTAAGAGTCTTTCCATTTGAGTACCCTTTATTTTATGCTTTTTGTCTTTAGATTTATCTTTTTCATGAAGTTTTGCTCCCTAAATAAAATTGGACAAAAGTATTCACGGTACTTAATTTGCTAGAAAACCAATCCAGAGGACGACACTCGTTTAATCACGAAAACACTATATTATTACTTGACCCGTACACTTGCGGTTAGCAAATTGCACATCAGAAACTAAATAAAAATAATATAAAATAATAATATTTTTATTATTTTAAAATTTTAAAATATATTTTTTAATAAAATTAGTGCCACGTCAGCAAGCCGTCAGGTTTTAACAGAAAAGTGGATGGAGGGACCAAAATGAAGCTAAAACCAAACCTCGGGAGCTAAATTGTTAAGTTTGAAAACTCAGGGACCAAAATGAAACCTAACCCAAATCTGAAGGACTAAAAGTGTATTTTTTCCAAATAAAAATAAAAATAAACAATATGAAGTTCTACTCGTAATTAATTTTTAAAATCAAGTAAGTTACTATAAATTTTAAGTAGCTAAATTTATTACATAAATAATGAGTAGTATTCAAAAACTTTTCACGAAAATCAATTATATAAATTTAAATATAAATATTAAAAGTTGTTGTATTTGTGATTAATGAAAAAAAAAATTAAACAATTTAATTAGAAAATTGAGAGTGTGTTCAATTATTTTGGTATTTGAAGAATTAATAAGTTTTTTTAGGAATAACTTAAAAAAATTTAGGCTAGTGAGTTTTATTTTTAGTTTTATTATTATTTTCTGACATCTAAGTTTCTTTACCTACAATGTATTAATTTGTATATTAAATAGATTAAATTACAAATTTGGTCATACATTTAGACAAATTTATTTTGGTCCTTGTGGTTTTAAAAGTTTCAATCTAGTCTCAATAGTTTGAGCTTCAATTTGGTCCCTATGGTTTGGACTTAGTTTCAATTTGTCCCTTATGATTTAGTTAAATTTCACAAGTTGTCCTAAATTGCAATCTTAAAAATTATATTTACTTAAAAGAATTTATGATTTGTCCAAAATTGTATTTACTTCAAAGAATTGATGTGGATGTAAATAACATTTGATTACATTAGAAAAATAAAAAAATGATAGATAACAATACTTCATCGAAAAAAATAAAATTTTGAATTCTCAAGGTTTTATTATGACACAGTTCAATAGTGTTTCCCTCATGAAAAACACAAACGTGTATTTTTCCCTTTTTTTTGGAAAGTCTTGAGTTATCTTATAAAATAAGAAAATTTCCTATAGTTTGATATTTTGGCAATTATATATTTTCTTTTTATACATGGATCACATCTATACACAAATAAATACATCAATTCAATGTATAATCATCTTCATATGAACAGTTCATCTCGTCGACATCAATTGTACCTATTGGACATGACCAAAATAATAGGGGTGAGCAAGAAAAGCCGAAAAACCGAGCCGACCGAACCAACGTCGGTCGATCAGTTTTTTTATAAACTCGGTCGGAATCGATTTTACATTTTGAAAAACCGACATTTCGGCCTGTCGGCTCGCCCAAAAGGGTCGAGAACCGACTGAACCGATAAAAAAAACTATGGATAAACGTCTGAGTGACGTTGCTGCAGGCAGCATTAATGCGCTGCCTGCAGTAGCCCTTGGGAAGACCATAATTAAACGTTTTTTTTTTTCAATTTCTTTAATCCTTCGTATCTCTCTCTCAGACTCACATTCTTCTTTCTTTTTTTTTCTTCAAACCCTCTCAGATTTCTTTCTTCTTTCTTTTCATCTCCCTGATTTCTCTCTTCTTTCTTTTCATCTCCTTCTTCTTTATTTTTCAGCTTTCTCTTTTCATAAAAAGTATCTTCACCTCGTCGGAATGAGGTCCTTTCTTCGCCGGAGTTTAGCGCCACACGGACCGTTATGGTGTTTTTTTCTTCTTCGTTCTTTCTTTCTCCTTCATCTCTTTCTTCGTTCTTTCTTCTTGTAAGTATCGCCTCCCACTTCTCCGTTTTTCTTTCTCCTTCACCTTGTCAGAACAACGCATCTCTTCACCGGAACTTTCAAAACTGATCGAAACTGACCGATTTTTGCTCGTGGTCGGTCGATCGGTTCCATAAAACTTCCAAAACCGACATCCACCAACCAACTAAAATCTAGGTATCGGTGGTCGACGTTGGTTTGAGTCCAAAACCGATGCCGACCGACCGATGCTCACCCCTACAAAATAACATTTTATTGTGACACGGTTCAATAGTGTTTCCCTCACGAATAACACAAACGTGTAATTTTCCTTTTTTTTGGAAAGTCTTGAGTTCTCTTATAAAATAAAAAAAAAAATTCCTATAGTCTGACATTTTTTCAATTGTATATTTTCTTTTTATACATGGATCGCACCTATACACGAATAGATACATCAATTCAATGTGTAACCATCTCCATATGAACAGTCGCATCCCGTCGACATCAATTGTACCTATTGGACAAAATTTCATATAGTTTGACATTTAACCATCTTTACATGAACAGTTGCATCCCGTTGACATTAATTGCACCTATTGGACGGAATTTACATTTATACTTGAAGGATCGCGTCCCATCAACAAAGGGCAAAATAGGAATTTACTTAAAAAGTAAGGGCAAAAGACGAAATGAAAGATTCTCTCCTCTTAGCCCTTTTATATATAGTATAGATATAGATATATATCAAATTCGCCACTTATAGAAACAAACAGGTCTAATTATGGCTAACCTTCTTTTTTTAATATATATTAGGGAAAAATACACTTTTAGTCCCTGAGGTTTGAGTTAGGTTTCATTTTGGTCCCTGAGTTTTCAAACTCAATAATTTAGTCCCTGAGGTTTGAGATAAGGAACAATTTGGTCCCTGCCATCCATTTTGTCGTTAAATCTAACGGGCTGCTGACGTGGCACTATTATTTTAATTAAAAAAATTAAATTTTTATTTTTAAATAAAAATATATTAAAAATAATAAACATATTATTTTATATTATTTTTTTAATTCTTTATCTCCCTCTCTCTTCTCCTTCTTCTTTCTCTTCCCCATCATCTTCTTCCTTCTTCCCCCATCTTCTTCTTCTTCAGCTCCTGTGGCCGGTCGCCGCCGGCTGCCGGCGAACGGCGACGGCGACGGCCAAATTTTTTTTTTTATTTTTTTTATTTTTTAGACTGGAACCCAAACAACAATCTCCCTAATTTCTTCATTTCTTTTGAGTACTCGAACAGGATATCTCTACGACAAACACCCATTTAATTAAGAAAAGAGGAACAATTTCAAAAAAAATGTTCTTAATTAATTAAGAAAAGAGGAACAAAATGGAGAAAAATTTTAAAACCCTCTGTTTTTATCTCATCGAAGATCAACATATTACCAGCAGATCTTAGGCAAGTCCTCTGGTTTGGGAAGATTAGGGGCCATGAAATAGAGGAATGTGTCTCTCCAATTAGCGGCTGGTGTAGTAAACAGATCGAAATTGCTGTTGTAAACGATGGAGTTAGTGATGTTGCGTGTGTAGAATTGCTTCTTTAATTGGGTATCTTGCTCGTAAAATCTTTGTGTCCCATTTTGTTTCAGTTTTTGCTCCTCCGGCATCGTCTCTCTCCCCCTCGCTGTCTCCTTCACGCCGGAGAGAAAAACCCTCCCAAAGTCGTCTTCCTCAGTGTTTCTTCATCCAGCGGCCTCTCTCTCTCGATTTTTTGATCGCAAGCCGCAAGTAGATCTAAAAATGTTGAGCTCGAAAGCACGAGGGTCGGCAGCTGAAAGTAGATTGCAAGCCGGTGTTTCTTCATCGTGCGAGGGTAGGCGACTGAAAAATACAGACCCAAACCATTTTCAGATCTGAAGTCGCTGGCGAGATCTGAAGTCGTCGCCGAGATCTGAAGCGAGAACTGAAGTCGTCAGCGAGATCTAAGATCTAGAAGACGCCTTTGAAACGAAGACTGATACCAACGCCAGCGAGATCTGAAATCGTTGTGCACGAAAACGCCGTTGTCGACCTTGGACACGTTAGATCTGAAGATGTTGAGCTCGAAAACGCCGCCGTTGAGCTTGCAAATGTCAATCTGAAACCACCGAACACAAAAACGACGAAGACAAGGATGAAGAAGAAGAGAAAGGGGAAGGGAAAGAAAGAAAATGAGGAAAAGAAAAGATTGGCTCCAGAGGCGGTGGTCGGGCAGCGACGGTGGTGGTCGGCCGGCAACGGCAGAGGTGGTGGTTTGATGATGAAGAAGAAGAAGGGAGAGAGAAAAGAGGAAGAAGGGAGAGAGAAAATAATAAATAAAATTAAAAATAATATTTTTATTATTTTTTTAATTTTTATTTTAAAAAAAATTAAAAATGATTTTTTTAATAAAAAAATTTTGTCACGTCAGCAATCCGTTAACTATTAACAGAAAATTGGATGGAGGGACCAAAATGAAACTAAAACCAAACCTCAGGGACTAAATTGTTGAGTTTGAAAACTCAGGGACCAAAATGAAACCTAACTCAAACCTCATGGACTAAAAGTGTATTTTTCCCTATATATTATATATTGTATTTTAGTTCATAAAAATTTTAAATTTTTGTCTCAAACATTTTTCAATATTTATTTTAGTAATTTATCTTTCGTTATTTCTAACATATAGTCCCGTGGATTGTGAATGATATTACACCATATTTTAAATAATTTATTTTTTTCTTCAAAATAATAATAATAATAATAACTTATTTGTTCAAGGACAACAAAAATTAGGGTTTAGGGACTGTAATGCCCCAGGTTTTTCAACCTCTAGCCTAGAACGCTACTACAACCCTTAAACCATTAACTATAGATCTGAACCACTTTAACCCAGAAGTACCGAAAATTTCGGCAGCATAACGACGTCAAATGGTCTAAAATTTTTACACCTGATAAACAAGTAAAACACTTCTAAACAACCAACCCAGCTCCACCAAATTACATTTCAGAACCACAACCTACTTCTCTACTCAAGTCAGGCCTTGAAGCAAAATGCTTTAAACCATTTCATGCAACAGAACAAGTTATTAAACAGCTACTAACAACACTAGCAACTTATCCTAACGAATGCTAGCTAACAACTTTATTTCATAAATGTTAAAACAATGGAACTAAACTTTCAATTCATAATCATAAACAACACGACCCAAAACTGACCATAACAGATCAACAGTCAACAACTAGCTACTACTCAAGCGAAGCAAAACCAAACCAACAACAACCTAATCCAACAAAACAAGGAAAAGAAACTCGAACTCCCTAAGGTTCCTCCTCGAAGTTCTCCTCTTCCTCACCAAGGTCCAGCTCGTCATCCAAACCTGCAACATCAAAAATGTTGGGGGGAAGATGGGGAAAGGGGTATCAGTACAACCGTGGTACTGGTAAGCAACTCACACTTACCAAGCCACAAACACAACCAATACACTCAACATGCTTAGCACACGCATTCAACATGGTTACACAACCACAACAAACAACATGCTACAAACTAACAACGTGCTTTTAAGCTACACACTAATTGTTCGGTTTTATGCCCTAAAACTCGTAGATAGTGAATGTAACCGTTGACCGGATATTAATGAAATAATATTGATATGTTTTTTATTAATTGTTATTAGTTATTTTATATTTGTCTTTGCCTAATAATAACCCTAATCCAATAAACTAGACATCCAAGGCTGTAATATGAGTCTTGAACTATATGTAGCGACATATGGGATCATTGTTCAAGAAACAGCCTAAAGGGTCTATAGTATAGGGATAAGACTGGGTGCCTTATCCTGGTGACACTATGGATACGGCCCACTTTGTATTTGATACAAACGCTGCGATCCAACGCGTTCGTGTAGGAGACATGCGAGTGGGGGTATCCTATGCAATGAGTTTGCATAAGACCGGACCGCTAAATAGTAACCACTGGTTATAACACCGTTAACTAGTTGGTTTTCTATTTCACTAGGACGACCTAGACAACTTAGTCTTAATCCTGAGTTGATTATGGACTCCTGCTCATGAGAGATTGTCCTTTGATTTGTATGGGTGAGAGTGGCCAATACGCCGACTCAATAAGCCTACCACTTTGGGGACAAGACCGAATGGGGAGCTGGGAACATAATCGTACAAGATGGAATTCACTCCTTCCCGACTTTAGGGAAGCAGATGAGTGTTCCCTTAAGTGGTTACTCCGAGTCTTGAACAAAGGGCCCTACCCTCTCAATGGCACGAAAGGGTTTTCTGTTTGATGGTTGGACCACAAACAGGTTGTTCATTAGAGGAGAATTGGTACTTAAGGAAATAGAGGTAACCCAGGGGTAAAACGGTAATTTGACCCAGCTGGTGTTACGGACACTCGTGAAGGACTAACTAGTCGATATTGGTCTATATCCGTGGACACAGAAAATATGTCTGCAGTGAGAAGAGTGCAACTGTGAGTCTATAGTGGAATGAACACACAGTTAACGAATATTGATTAATGTGGTTAATGAGTTTGACCAATTAATCTCACATCGTTGGAGCTTCTGATCTGCAGGTCCATTAGGTCCCACTGGTAGCTCATAAAGTAATTTGAGGCAACTAAGTAATAAATGTAAATTGAAAATGTTCAATTTACTAAGGGAAACAAATATAATATATATTGATATATTATTATGAGAGAAATTAATATTTGAAGAAATTCAAATATAAATTTATGGAAGTTTGAAAGAGTTCAAATAATGAATTAATTAATTTAAGGCCTAAAATGTGTTTGGGCAAATTAATTAATTCTAGGCCGGAAATTAAATATGTGATATTTAATTGGTGGGAATTAATCAATTATGGAAATAATTAATCACTTAAGGAAGTGATTAATCATTTATGGAAATGATCTAATCACTTATGGAAGTAATTAGTCATTTGTGGAAAAGATTAATCAATTGTGGAATTGATTGATCATGATTGATTAATTAAGGAATAAGATTGAATCAATTTTGGAAAAGATTGATTTAATTGAATATTTTATTCATGGCCTCTCTTCTATAAATATAACACTAGACCTAATTGGTCTAGGACACTTGACACTTTGCTCTTGCTCTTAGACTCTCAAGACAAGACCTAGAATTCTCTCTAGCCTCCCTCTTAGAGAAAGACTCCCACAAGTCTTTTGCCTCCTAGACCTAGAGTCATACCGGTGTAACCTCTGTGGTTATTGTGTCATTCAAGAAGAATTTTCCAGCGATCACAAGACAAAGGAGGCTGCTGCGTTTTGTTCGTTGGAGCATCGTTGGCGACGAACGGTCAAGTCTACAACGGAGGTTTGTAACGGTTCTTCCCCTTTTCTTTAGAAAAGCATGAAAATAAATTTAGATTTATTTTTAAGCATGTTTAAGCTGATTTTCCAGCAACTTTAAAGAGTGTTTAAAGTTTGTTTGAGTTTTCGTAACGGTATTTTAATGTTAATTAATATACGGCGTAAGGTCCAATCAATGCGCTTCCGCTGCGTGGGGACTTTTATTCCCTTCACTAATCACATGCTTAAAAACAACCAACTCATGCAAATGCACCACACGCTATGCACGCACGCACTAGACTCCACATGATTTCCGCGTCATGCTTCGCAACTACATGATTTCCGCGTCATGCTCCACTAATTACATGATTTCCGCGTCATGCTTCGCTACACATGAATTCCGTGCCATGTGCTGCGCTGCTTACATGATTTCCGCGACATGCTCCGCTACACATGAATTTCGCGCCATGTGCTGAGCTAATTACATGATTTCCGCGTCATGCTCTGCACCTACCCCACATGAATTCTGCGCCATGTGTTGCGCCACTCATATGTGATTTCCGCGTCAAGCTCCGCACTCACACCCACGTGATTTTCGCGTCACGCTCCGCTACACATGAATTACGCACCATGTGTTGTGCCTCTCACCCGACTCATGCTACACATCCCCCATGCAACATGCTAACCAGACTCATCATGTTTGACTCAACAATCACTATGCTTAAGACAAGTATTTAACATGCTTATACTCCTTAAGAGCACACATCTCAAGCAGCACAGAAAACACGATTCATGCTTAACACATCTGTTTCATTACAACGCAGCAGTTCATACATAGCACAAATATAAGGAAAGCAGATAAACAAACGATCATGCTTCATGCAGTCAAACAAGCTTAGTAAGTAGAAACTACTTACCTACAACGCTTCCAAGGCAACCTTAGTAATCCAAGGTAGTCCAATAAAGCCCTAAACAAGAAGGATCAACCTACTGAATTAGAACCAACTTAAAGAGACCCTAACCATGCTTAAAAGGCTTAATTCAACTAAGAGAAGACTTATTTCCTTGCTGGACAGCCACTCAAGATCTCCCAAATTAAAAACCCAAAACCATTAGACCATGGGCAACCATGTCTAAGGCTCAACGGGCAATGGGTATTCGCTGAATGACCATGTTCAAGACTTTTCAACCGCTGGACAGCAAGTAAAAAGTCACACGAATGACATTCTAAGAACTCCTAAAACTTAGGCAATGCAACCAAGGCATAGTTAATTAATGAGACTTGATCTAGCATGCTATTTAAGCCACGAACAGCAAGCAAAAGCTCAGTTAAACCATGCTTAAAGAACCTATAAGGGTCGGGCAAAGCTACATAGGCGACGAGACTAAACGGCATTGATGAACTACATGATTTAAACTAAAACAACTCATTAATAAGCATATTCTACGACTTATGAAGGTTGAGCAACACCTACGAGCCTAGATAAACCATGGGTAATGACCAACACATGCTTCTAGGGCTTAAACAACTAATGGGCAACCCAACTTAAGACTAACAAGCTAGGGGCAGCGAAGAAACTTACCAACGAACCTGTTTCCACGCTAGGCGGGTTATTCTAACCTCTATCAACGTGCTAGAATGGTCCTTGGGCAGTGGGTACTCGAGTTGAAGTGTATCGTGTTGGGTTTTATGCCCTAAAACTCGTAGATAGTGAATGTAAACAAATTGTATACTTGTTTCAATAAAGTGTTATTGAGTTTACACAATAAAATGTTATTGTTAAATATTGCACAATTTGACCCAAATCCAATAAACTAAGATCAAAGGTTGTTTGTATGTAACTTGAACAAGTATGTGGGGACATACAGAGATCGATGTTCAAGTAACAACCTAAAAGGTCTATAATACAAGGATAAGGTTGTGTACCTTATCCTGGTAACACTATGAGATACGACCCGCTTTGTGTTTGATACAGACGTATTGATCCAAAACATCCATGTAGCAGACATGCGAGCGGGGGTATCCTATGCAATGAGTTTGCATAAGACCGGACCACGAAATAGTAAACCACTAGATGTAACACCGTTAACTAGTTAGGTTACTGTTTCAATAGGATGACCTAGGTAACTCAGTCTTAATCCTGAGTGTGTCATGAACTTTCTCACGAGGGATTGTCCTTTGATTAGTATGGGTGAGAGTGGCCAGCACGCCGACTCAATAAGCCTACCTTCTTGGGGACAAGACCGAGTGGGGGGCTGGGGACATGACAACATAAGATGGAATTCACTCCTTCCCACTTCTAGGAGAAGTAGATGAGCGTTCCCTTAAGTGGTGACTCCGGGTCTTGAACAAAGGGATCCCGCCCTCTCACTGGCCCGAGAGGGACTTTTTGTTTACTGGTTGGACCATAAACAGGTTGTTCATTAGAGGAGCACTGGTACTTAAGGAGCCAGAGGTAACACAGGGGTAAAACGGTAATTTGACCCAATTGTAGTTACGAACACTCGTGAAGGATTGACTTACCGGTATAGGTCTATATCCGTGGACACAGAAATGTTCTACAGTGAGAAGAGTTCAGTTGTGGGTCTTTAGTGGAATGACCCACAGTTAATGAATATTAGTTAACCTGATTAATGAGTTTAATCGGTTAACCTCATATCATTGGAGCTTCTGATCTGTAGGTCCATTAGGTCCCCCTGCTAGCTCGTAAAGAGTAATTAGGAACAATTATATCTTGAGAGAATTTGAATAGTTCAAATTCATATTGGGAATTAAGTTAATTGTATGAGATACAAATTAATATAATGTATAATGATACATTAAAATATAAAGTCTAATTTGAAATTAAACTTTATTATTATGAGAGAAATAAATATTTGAAGAAGTTCAAATATCAATATGAATTTGATTCATATTAAATTTATAGGATATAAGAGAATTGGAAGGAGTTCCAATTTTAATATGAATTTGATTCATATTATAGAATTAATTAATTGAAGGCCTGAAATTAAATATATGATATTTAATTGGGTAATTAATTAATTAACTAATCGAAGGTCTGAAATTAAATATATGATATTTAATTGGTGATTAATTAATTTAAAGAATTAATTAATTGGAAATTAATCAATTATGAAAATGATTAAATACTTATGGAAGTAATTAATCATTTATGGAAATGATTTAATCACTTATGGAAGTGATCAATCATTTATGGAAAAGATTAATCAATTATGGAATTGATTGGTTATGGAATTGATTAATTATGGAAAAGATTAAATCAATTATGGAAATAATTGATTTTAAATGAATATTTTATTCATGGTCTTTCTCCTATAAATAGAACACTAACCCTAGGGTTTATGTGATACAACATATGGCCACCATAAGGTCCTCTCACATTCTCTCAACTCAAGAACTCTAGGGAGAATTTTCTCTCTAGAGTTTTTCCCATTCAAGATTAGGTAGTCCCACAACTACGTTCCTAATCTCAGAGTTATAGCGGGGAAGATCAAATGGTGGTGTTCTTCGTTGTTGCAGAGCAATCAAGAATCATTCTTGAAGTATTCAAAGTCGTCAACGGAGGTATGTTTTTCACCGCTTAACCTTATGCCAATGTATTGGTATTTTGTAGAACGAAATTAATTTACGAACGGTCCAATTGCTTCCGCTGTAACGGAATTGGGAATTCCAATCCTTCATATTGAATTCAATCGAACACTTAGGCGGCGCTGCAGAACAGAAAATCAACGCTAATATGAAAATTTCAGCACCTAAACCATTGGGCATTTAAATTTAAGCACCCATCAACAATGGGTAAGGCATAAACTTACCGAACGGAGTGTCCTAAGGCCAAATTACCCGCTAGATAGAGATGAAAACGCAAGAAGACAAGGGCCAAGTTGCTGAACGCGCACGAATCAGACTGAAAAGAGCGAAGAGAGTTAGATCGGCCATAAACGACTAAGAACGAAAGCTTAAGAGAGCTTACCCACGAAACTTGAATCGTGCAACTCTTCGCGTGGGTTTTGATTTCCAGCAAGAGCTAACCGGAGAGGGACGGCACAAAAGGGGCTGCCACGGCACTCTTGTTGCAGACGGGGTCAACGACACGTTGGGTTTCGACCGAAAAATGCCGAGGGAGAGAGGGAGAGATGGCGCGAACTGAACTTCGGCCAAAAACACACAGAGAGAGCGAAAGATCGCGGAGATGGAGAGAGACCGCACAAAATAGAGACCCACAAAGGCTGGGCGGGGCGACGGGATGGCTGAAGGGGTGGCGGCGCTACAATCGCTGGCGGCGGCACGACGAGGTGGAGGGAGAGAGACTGCGGCAGCTTCTCCCAGAGGCTACACACGCGAAAGAGATGAAGGAGTGGGGGGTTTCTCACGGCAAAACACGCAAGAGAGAAATAGATGAAGGTTGAGGGGCTAGGTGTTACAGCCTTAAAAAAAAAAGGAAAAAGGGGGGAAGTGGGCTAGTGCCCAGTAAAAAGGGAGAAAGGGGGGAATTTTCCCCCCCAAAATTCGGTCAATTGACCGGTTTTTTAAAAAAAAAAATCTGAAATTTAGTTCTTCTTCCCCGAAGCTCTCTCTCTCTCACCGCACTCTCTCTCTTCATTTCAACTCTCTCTCTCTCGTTGCACGCCGCCTCCAGCCGTCGATCTCCGCCGCACGCCGTCGGTTCGCGTCGCCGTCCGTAGTCCCACGCCGCCGCTGGTAAATCTCTCTCTCTCTCGGCCTCACTTCCCATTTTCTCTCTCTACTGTGTACAGCCAGCCTCTGCTCGTCGCCACCGTTACTTAACGCCTCCGATCGCCACCTCCTCCGTCGTCCCTCGTCGCCGCGCCGTCGCCTTCCATCGTCGTAGCCGATTGTCGCGCCGCCGCCGGTAAATCTCATCTCCCCCTCAGATCTTTCTCTATCTCGGCTTTCTCTCTCTACTGCGTTAGTAATGGCCGCGCTTTCTCCATTCAGATTCGAGCAGCCACAGTCACCCTCGGGCTCGTTCGGCTTTTTCAGATCTGTTAGTCGCTTTTCAGGTCTGTTCGTCGCCGCTGTTTGAATTTTCAGTTGCTTCTAAGGAATTAATTAAGGAACCTCAGTTGAGTAAGAAATTCAGGCCTTAACTTCTGTATTTTTACTCTTGGCAGTGTTGTGTTGGAATCTAATTTTGATTATTGAATTATTAGGAGTTGTGGGGTTGCTAGGAAAACCTGTGGGCCAAGTCGTTTTTTTCTGTATTGAGTTTGTAAGTAACTTACTGCGTTGGACTATAATCGTGCAATGGTTTGGATTGTTGAGTTTTCATCATATGTATGGCTATTTGTTGGGCGGATTAAATTGATTAAGGATAACGTATTTTGAATGTTGCTCATTTTTGCAAGGATGGGGGTGGTTGCAAGAAAATGTTTGTATCCTATTTAAGTATCTAGTTATGTGGTTGCATGGTCACTATTATGTGTTATGGTAGATTGTTGTTGAATGTTGGTAGATGGTGATGTTTCTGCTTGGTAACCTGTATGCTAGATATGGTAGCTTTGTGTATGCTTGTTCTTGAAAGGAAAAAAAAAAGTCGAACGGGTAGGTTGGTAGCAATTAAGTCATGCTAGTTGCCAAGGGTACTAATAAGGAAAAGAGCGAACTGTCTATCCTAGTGGGGGTCGTGGTAACTAATCTCCTAGGACTGAGATGTTTATGGATTGAGATGAGGAGTTAAATGGGCAGGACTCGGTTTCGCAGACTAGGTGTCGTCTACTAACTGTGGAAGTAAAGTCCGACAAAAACCCCAGGGATACTCCACCAGTGAGATGGTGGTTAGGGCGCTGTGCGCTCTTAGGTGCTTGACGGATGAGACTCGTCTCCACTGACTGGGTGCCTTCTACCATCAGCAGGAGTTGAGATCTCGCTTAATTCCGTCATGTGCACCTCTAGTGAGTTGGCACATATATATGTTAGGAGATTTAACTGTCCACGTGACCCAATCAACACGTTGAATGAAATGAAATGAAAAGTTATGAGATGACCCTTAGGCCATAGCTAGTTTTACTTCAAGTTACCCATGTTGATGCATGACTAGTGGTATTGTTACTTACTGAGTATTTTTCTTAAATACTCATTCTTTTCCCTAACATGTAATTGCAGGTAAGGGCAAAGGTGTACATAACGCGTGACGGAGTGCTGCTGAACGAGCCATGGATTTCCTTAGGATAGACTTTCGCATTTTATGTTTTCAAATTTCTTCTTTTGGAACTTGTTATGTGATGTTTTAAGATTTATTCCGGTTTAAGTCTTTTGCTTGAATGGCTAAAATTTCTTCTTGTTCTGTTTTATCTGGGATCCCAGGCTGAAAAGTTTCACTGATTTTCTAAGCATATTTTACTCTAAATGTTGTTCCTTCGTCATTCTTTGTAAGTGTAATGAAATGCATGTGGTAATGGCCCTAGGATCTAGGCATGAAACGTAGGGTCGTTCCACTAGGGGCTTTTTTCTTAATTCCTTTTCTTTTTCTTAATTCTTTCTCATAACCCCATAAAACCAACCACCCAAAAATAGGGTTATCAAGAATAGAATTCCAACTTAAATTCCTTTGATTAGCATAAAATTTTCAACGCTTCAACCTTATAACAACGGTAACTTGGAATTTAACAAGCTTTAGGAAGGAATTAATTTAACATAACGATTAAATCCCAATAATAATTTTCCAAACACCTTAGTATATAAATTAATAATTCCTTAGTACTAGTCCAAATAAAATTTACATTTAATTTGACTAGATGTACAGAATATAAATATACTAAAATGCACGGGGCGTCACATGGACTCCCTTTTCTTCCTGCAGAAAACACAATTAGGATTGATGTCAATTCCTTTCTTTCCTCTTTCTTTACATTAAAACTCCATCAAATACATATATATAATCTACGCTTAGAATTCATCTTGTTTGATAATAATTTTTATTTTCAAGAAATTGTACGAATTTTTACTAGCAAAGTTAAACAAAGAAAGAATCCGTATACAAGTATATTTTTTTAAGAATATAAAAGATCATTATCAAATAGGACATAATAGTAAAAGAAGAATAATAAACGGTAAAAGAAATGAGGTACATCGGTTGAATTCTTGTAGGGTAGGTAGGCCTTAATGGTATTTGGGTATATTGGTACAAAATTAAGAGAAGACAAACCATTCAAATTGGATCAAAATCAGTTGAGGGAATTTAATGTGCCATTTTTCTTCCCATATGATTCTATCCTAATACACCCTAAATTATATTCTCTAACAGAAAAAACAAAAGTCATAAAAATAGCATAGATTCTACTCAAGTGATCTCTCTTAAAGTTTCTTTTTTTTAGTTTAACCATATATGTGATAGAGATTTGAACTTTTGATCTTTTAATCGGTGTTATAGTGTCTTAATTCATTAAGCTATACTCAAATTGATAAAGTTTGAAGGTATTTAAAAAAAAAAAAAAAAAAAAAAAAAAAAACCTTGTTTGCACGTTTTTTTCTAAAGGTTTTTAATAACCTTCCATTATGACTTCTTAAACTTTTTTCAAAGGATGTTAATGGCCCTTGATAAATATAATATATTTTTTAAAGGTTTTTAATAACCTTCGATAAAAAGTATATATTTTTCAAAGGTTTTTTCAAAATCTTTGATAAATGTTAATATAATTTTCAAAGCTCCTAATATCCATCTTTTTGAACTCAAAAAACTACACATGTTTTTCAAAGGTTTTTAATAACCTTTGATAAAGGATAATATAATTTTCTAAGGTTATTAATATTCTTTGATAAATATTATATCTTTTTCAAAGGTTTGTTAAATACCTTCGATTAAGGATAATATAATTTATATCTTTTTTAAGGGTTTTTAAGAACCTTCGATAAAAGGTAGATATTTATCAAAGGTTTTTTAAATACCTTTGGTAAAGGATAATATAATTTTCAAAGGTTTTTAATGTTCTCTGATAAATATTATATCTTTTTCAAAGATTTTTAAGAACCTTTGATAAAAGGTAGATATTCATCAAATGTTTTTTAATTACCTTCGATAAACGATAATATAATTTTCAAAGGTTTTTAATAACCTCTGATAAATGGTAGATATTTATCAAAGGTTTTTTAAATACCTTCGATAAAGGATAATATAATTTTCGAAGGTTTTTAATGTCCTCTGATAGATATCATATCTTATTCAAAGGTTTTTAAGAACCTTCGATAAAAGTTGATATTTTTCAAAGGTTATATAAATACCTTTGATAAATGCATATTTTTTTCAAAGGTTTTTTATAACCTTCGATAAAACATGGTCGAAATAGGCCAACTTTTTTGTAGTACGCTGGGGCGGTGGCGCCACCGGCAATGGCGGCGTGTGTCTCTCATATTCCCTCATCCATTGAATTTCGACTCCTTTCCATTTTTCAAACAGTAAACTTCTGGAGAATAATTAAGCTCACACAGACATAATGAATCTCTAATCCCAATTAACAACACTTCCTAATCTATCATTAAATACTATTCCTTCTTCTTTCCGTTTATGTCTTCTTCCACCCTTTCAAATATGCTAATTTATTGTCAAATATATATATATATATATATATATATATATATATATATGCTAATTTTTTCTACCTCTCTAACCGTTAACAAACACCTTCTCATAATTATAATCTCCTATGGCCAACATGAGCATAGTTCAACCACATAAGACTTGTATTAATGACCAAGAAGTCCATGGTTCGAATCTCCCACCTTCACATGTCAAAAAAAAAAAAAACCTCCTATGAATTCATTAATTAATAGATTAAGATTCGAATCTTTGCTAAAACATTAGGACCATCCTGAGTATAGTTTTTTTTTTTTTTTTTTTTATAATATGTGGGGAGGGGATTCGAACCACAGAACTTGTGGTTACCAGTACAACTTTATGTCAGTTGAGCTAAGCTCTTGTTGGCCCATCCTGAATATAGTTATTAACGAACTAAAAAGAAAAAAAAGCATATGGCGCGTCAATCATGTAAATTAAGAACGGAGTTTCTAGCCTCTTAGGAATGGGCCGAATAATTCGGCATTTCTGGACAATGTAATGGGCCGAATTTTAGAATCCATGTTGGTGTTTGATTCTGGACTTCGAGATTGTATTAAGTTGGGCCGGTATTACTTTTAAAGTCCGGCCCATTAATATCTCTAATTAGACTGGGCCCATAGCCTGGATGGATCCCAGGCCCAATGGGCCTTTGGGGCCATGCGGAAGAAGCTCCAACACGTGGCAGGTCTCTGCTTTTAGTAGCAAGAAGTGAAAACAGACGCAGGAACATTCCTGAGGGTTGAAATTCTGCCTCAACGAAAAAAGAGAGCCGTTTGTTAAAAAATAAACGTTAGAAATTTAAAATTACAAGGTTTCAAATTTCATCACCAAAAAAAAAGAAATAAATAATAATTAAAAAATAAAAAGTTCAGTACAACAACAGCCATAATACAGTGCGGACACTTTTGTTTTGATACTCAAAACTCAAAAAGTGAAGCTGTGAAGAAAAGGTAGCACACAGATCACGTGAGTTTCTTTTATAGCCTAATTTTTATTTTTATTTTTTACAAAAGCTAAAATAGTGTTATAATGTTTTGGTAAAAATATAAGGTTTTAACTAATTGAGATATGTTCGAATTTGTATATATATATATATATATAAATTAATATAATGTAACCGAGCCACTTAAAGTTTTGATCTCTATTAGATTTGGGAACGGTCTTGAGTTCGAAACTCTGTAATATCTTTTGAGTTGTTTGAATGCAATGAGGATGATGGGAGGATGAGTTAGTTTGATAGGGAGTGAGGGAGAAGGGTTATGAGAAAGGAGTGTGAAAGTGAAGAAGAAGAGTTTGAAAGGGCAACGGGAGAAAGACGACATTTATGGAGGAATGGATTGGGGCAATTAATAATTAAAATTTTGGAATAATAATAATAATAATAATAATAATAATAATACAATTAGAAGTTAAGGGGTAAGACCGGCATTAATGAATTTAAAGCTCAATAAAGACACAGAAATGTAGATCAAATGCCTGCCCTTTTATGATTGATATTTAAAAAGAAAAAAAGGAAAAAAAAAGAGTCAACTAATGAAAAATGGTTGGGATTTTAGGGTAAAATGGTTGCATGTTGTACTGAGATGCAGAAACAAAGAAACAAGAGTCTTTCATTTCAATTTTCTTTTGTAAATAAATTCCAAACCACACACTGTCCGAAAGCAACGCGTTTTCTTCCAAGCACTTTTGGGTTTCGCAGCCATTCTTGAATTTCCACTATTTCAACCAGATTTTTTTTTAATAAAAAAAAATACATTATATCAATTATTATCTAAAAAATCGATGGTTAAAAAAAAGAAAAAAATGGAATGAGAAGAGAAAAATAGGGGTTATTAGTATTTAATTATAAGGTAAAATTAAAATTTGGTCCATGTGATGGTGATATTAGGAGTCAAGGTTTTTAGGAACCGACCTATTTGACCATCCACTAAAAGTATGGTCCCCATTTCTTTAATGTTTATTACACCTTTTCCCTTACTTCTCTCTCTCTCTCTCTCTTCCTATACAATCTTCTTCTCCATATCACTTTCCAATTCCCTTCTTCCATCATTCCAACATTCCATTCATATATATATATATAATTCACACCTTCATTTAATCTAGCTTTAAGTTCAACTCAGTAAAACATACGCTCTTGATTAGGTGATCAGAGATTTGAATCTCCTCATAGGTTTGTGAACAAAAAAAATGAAAAGAAAATCTCAAATGAATCTCCTCTCAGTATTTGATAAGAAGGGTACAAACAAATAATGGGCTAGGGTTTAGGAATTAGGAGTGTATTTTTGGCACAATTAAACATAGACTAAGTGAACGATTATGAATTATATAGGTCTAGCGGCCACCTAAACAAAGGGCAGTTATGTGTATTAATTAAGCACACTTTGTGAAAGTGTAGTTTTTTTTTTAATAAGAATAAATATTATTTATTAACCCTATTTCAATTAGAGCTTGTTGGGATGAGAATTGAAGGTATAAACACATCATTTTCATAATTCAAAATTTGAACAAAATTGTATTCGTTGAGTCAAAATTGATAGTTTTTTTTTGTTAAGCAAACAATTTGCACCACAACTCAAAGTAAGAAAACTATCCATATCCATATGGAAGAGATAGAGACAATACATGAAATATAAAAAGAAAACGTTTTATTATTATTATTATTATTATTATTTTATTATTATTGAGTGAGACAATTTTGAGTGATGGGTATGAGAATTTTTTTTTTTTTTTTTTTTTTTTGGTTTAAAGAAATTATTCTCTTATATTCTTTTAACTTCAAAAAGATATGACACAACCCAAATGAAAGAGTGAACTTCTACGAATTAATTAATTTCATTGTGTGAGAATTCTTCTCTTATTTTTGGTATTTTTAAATCATACCTATGTTGATGTGGAGGAAGAATATTTAGGTATAGATCAGAAAGAGTTATTTTTTGTAAAAAGAAAAAGAAATGATGGGAGATCGAATAATAAAAAGGATAAATGAACATATTAGTGCTATATATTCATCAAATGAAAAAGATTGATGGATGGATATAGATGAAAAGAAAAAGGGTTCAATATTATGTTTATTTTCACACCTTACTAAATTATATATTATTTTATATAATAAACTTTCCATCCTTCTTAAATGTTGATATGATAAACAAAAAGTAATATAGAAACATTCGGAGTAAAATACACTTTTGATGATGGAATTTGGACTTAATTTTTATTTGATCCCTGGGTTTTCAAAAATAACTTTTTTTTTTTTATTGAGATTTGAATTTAATTTTCTATTTGTTGGTGCTTGAGATTTCAAAAGTGACATATTACATTCTTGAATCAGTTCATAAAGTTTGAAATTAGTTTCTAAATAGTTCAATAAGTAAAATTGACTATCTAGTTAATATCTAAAGAGATAATGACGGGATAGTTAACATAAAATGACTAAACTTTGCCGATATTAGTTAGGAATCAACTAGAAATCAAGTTCAAATATCGTCAAACATGTCACTTTTGAAACTTTGACAATTAGATAGAAACTAATTCAAATATCGAGAATTTAAAAAACTGGAGGACTAAATTGTAAATAGAAATAAAAATTAAAATCCCAAACATTTTGGTATTTATTGTATTGTTATGGGTTATGGGTGTGGGAAAGAAAAGAAAGGGCGTAGGGTTTTGCCAGATGCAATGATGAGGCAATAAGAGTGAAAGGAATCCTTTGGGGTTTTAAAATGGGTTTTGGGAAGAGACGTGCACGCAAACCTATGCTGATTGTCCTCATTGTCCTCCCTTCCAAATACCCTTTTCTTTTCTCCATTTCTCCTCAAACGCCTTTTACTTTTTTACATTCATTACCCTACCTTCTTTTTATGTTTATCATTTGGATTCAATTACAAGTTTAGTCCCGAGCTTTTAGTGTTATATTAATTTTGTTTCTAAACTTAAAAAAAAAAAATCAATAAGATCTTAAACTTTCACTTTTGTGTCGAATAGGTCTCTCAATCTTCAATTTTATGTCTAATAAGTCTTTGACCTATTTGAGTTTTTTTAAAATTCACAAGCCTATTAAAGACGAAATTGTAAGTTTAAGGTCTCAATAGACATAAATTCAATTTTATATCTAATAGATTGGCTAGTTCTTAAATATATCATGGAACTATTAGGCATTTTTAAAATCCAGAGACTTATTAGACACTTTTTAAAGTTCAGGGATTGGATGAACATAACTCTGAAAATCCACAGACTAAACTTGTAATTTAACCTATAATTTCTTTCATGTGTTTTCTTTTTTTAAAAAAAAATATTTTTTTCACTTAATTACATGTGTGATGTCGGAGCGAAAGAATAAAATAGTGAATATCGTATCAAAATAAGAGAAATTATGTGACAATATAGTTAAAGAGAACGCTAACAAAAAAGGGATGATAATTATTTGTATTAACAAAGTTCGCGTGTTTATTTTATGTGATTTTGATGGAATTTATTAACGAATAGTTTTGAAGTTCAATTTCATGGCATAATTAGAGATGTCTCTAGTGGTTGTGTAGCTATGGATAATTATAGTTTTTTTTTAGTTCATCAACATTTGGGGTGAAAAGATTCGAACCTCACCTCTTGATCAAAGGTGTTTGCCAATTACTGTTGAACTATGCTCACTTTTTAACTATAGATAATTATAGTTATGGTTTAGGAGTTAATAGCTAGCCACAAATCCTATAAGGAAATAAAAAGTTTATTAATCTTGGGTATTAATTTTACCCCATATTCAAGGTTATGATTTGATTGAATGGAATTGAAAGTTTGATGTGAAATATTTTTAAAAAGAAGAAATAAGAAAGTTTGATGTTAATTGAATTAATTAGCCGTGCAATATAATAGGTAAAGCATCAATTTTCTTTTCTCAAAAAAAAAAAAAAAAAGCATCAATTTTCTCTAATTTATTATATGTATTATTAGACTAATTATTACATGGATTAACATTGTTGACTTTGACTTACTCTCATGTTGGTGATGCTTCATCACGCTTCAAGAAATTATGGAGTTTGATTAAGAACGGGTTTTAATAATTTTTTTATTCTTTAGAACAAAAATAACTATTTATAAAACATGTATGAATATAATAAGTACTTTTAAAAAAAATGTAAGTGACTATTTCTTCTTTCAAAATCACGAATTCATTAGAGGTAATCTCAATGTTTAAAACTAGTGTTAAAAATAAAAGTAAAAGTAAGTCAATAATTTTTTTAAAACAAATCCATAATAATTAAAAGAAAACAATAGCTTTAATATTAAAGCGATATATCCCTATCAATTTCCATCCGGATTAGCATTATTTTAATTTAAAAGAGCAAGCAAATATCAATTACAAATTTACAATTGAAAAAAAAAAAAAAAAAATTGGTAAGCTTGCGAATGGCGCAATCACCGGGTTTTTGTTTTTGTTTTCTTTCTTTTTTTTTTTTTTTTAAATTTAATTTTTTATTTTTAGAATTAAAAAATATTATTACAATTATTAAAAAAAATGGTAAGCTTGGGAATGGCGCAATCACCGGTTCCTTTTTTTTTTTTTTTTTTTTTAAAAATAACCCTACTCTTTACCATTATTAAATATATACGTTTTTAAAAAACAAGTTTTCCATCACTTTCATACTCATTCATCAAACATTTAAAAAGTGACAGTAACTTAAATCAATCTAATTAATAAACAAATTTGGATTCAACAATATATATTTAAATTTTTTGAAAAAAATATATAACATTACAGATGTGGAGGACTTAAATGACCAAGTTTTACTAGTGGACTTTTAATATAAATGATACCTTCACTCAAAGAAAAAAAATTCGAGACTTAAATGATATGAACTGGGACATCGATCATTGCTTTACTTCCAGGACCGATCACACGCTCAAGCGTCAAGCAAATACAATTGACTTTTGATTCCCACATACAAACAATGGTGAACTCAATTAAGAAGGTCAAGGAGGGAAAACTGAACAAAAGCTCTACATATTATGTCAAATGTCACTACAAGATGAAAATAGAGCTTTTTGTTAGAATCTTTTAGGTGTTTTTATGTTTGGATAGATGTTATGACTTTATTTACGTTCATTAATTATTTTTTAGTTATTTATTTTAATTAAATATCGAGGGTAGATTGGTCTTTTAGCTAAATAGCTAAGCAAGCTAGGTTTAAAGGAGGAACTAGACGTTGTGTGCAATACGTTGTTTTTGGAATGAAATTTTATATATTTTTCTTGATGGCTGGGTCACATCAGCCTCTTTACAATTCTTGAAACCAGGGTTGCAAACTTGGACATTCAGGTAGGTCTGATCAACTTGCTTGTGAAGTGTTCAAACCTTGAGTAGGGAACTAGTTCTCCTTAATTACCTCTTGGTCTTTGATCATCAAGGTAATCTATATCTAATCATTCCCTTGGGATTGAAATCAAATAGATTGGAGGGGGATGAATTAAGGGTTCAAATACCCAAAGGGTTCTTAATTTCAATTCGCTAGGATTTTCGTATCACATATATAATATGGGACATTTCCATTATACTATAAAAAACCAATAAAATTTAAAAAATATATTAATAAAATGTAATTATTATGTCGATGATATTAATAACATACGTAATTTAATTGAATTTAAAATATTCTACTAAAAAATGTAAAATATTTATTTATTAATTTAAATATTTTTAGAATTATTTTGTTTTAAATATTTTTCTAGAAATATCTTTTCACATCATATTTTCATCTACATTTTCATAAAATTACTACCGTCAACATCTATAATGAGAAGCAAATATTTATAAATGTTTTAAAAATTATCTTAACCAAACCGTCGATAAACGTAACGTTATTAGTGATGGTGAATCAATAAGGTTGTTTATATATATATATATATATATATATATATATATATATATATAATTTTTTGGTCAAAGGTAAATGAGAATGAAGACCTAAAGTCTAGAGAGAGAGACACAATTGAATGTTGATTAAGCATAATATATAGAGAGAAGGGATAAAGTCTAAAAAGTTGATGGGAAAACTGTGGATCCCACGTATGAAAGGAATATATATGTGTATATTTATTATTTAAATTGCAAAGGCTTTATTTTTATTTTTACTTCTCCATCATTAAAAAAAATGCAGCATATGAAATGAAAAGGCAGGTAGTTTCCTAGAAACTTCTTTCTCTGCAAAGAATAATATCAAAGTAAAACCCGCATGAGTGATTGAAGAAAGATGCATTATATCAAACGAGTTTGTTAATTTAATGTCTTTTTGTTTGTATTTAAAGTCACTATCTGAATAATTAATACCAATCTTATCTCAACTTTCATGCCTTAGAAATGTTGCCAACACACTTTATAATAATTTTTATATCAAATATTCCTCAATCCTCCACTCAGTAAACGGTAAAAACCCATGCATTTAAAACATTTTTTTTTTTACAAAATATATATAAAAATTAGGCTTTTGTATTTGTGAATTATTAAATTCTCTCAATATATAGTTGCATCCAGCACTCTCTTCGGCATTGTACAAAATACTGCGCCATCATTGGTATATATATATATATATATATTTATATATAATAAAAAAGGTGAAAAACTAATCTCCTTTTAAATGCTTTATAATCCTGCGTAAATCTATATTATAAAGTATAAACTTATGCTTTTAGATCTTGTACAATAGTAAAATATCTTGAAGTAGAACTTATTCCTTTTTTGTTTTATTTGAAATAAAAATATTAAAAATGTGTTAAAATGTTAAACTTATCTTGATGTCGTATAGTTGAATAGATTAGAATGAAAAAAGTTAGGCAGGTAGAGTCAAAGAATTCCTATAACAGTCCATTTGAGATAAAAAAAAATGGGCAAAAGTTGGATGGGACCAAATGTCGATCTATATAACGACGGGTTGTAAGTAGACTTAGGTGCTGACTAATTAGATCAGGAATCTAAGGATTACGAGGGTTAGGAGGGGAGGAAGTAACATGTGGGTTGGAAGGCAGGGGATGGCCACAATGGGGAAAGAGGTCCCCGTAGCAGCTGGTTTTTGAGTTGACTGATGTGCTTCAACAAATCACTATTATTCAAACCTTTGACTTCTCACACCTTTGACCGCTGCCTTTCAGACTGCCTTGATCCCTCATACCACGACATCTTGGACCGCCTTCCCCATACCCCTTTCATTAAATTATCTTTTTTTTTTTTTATCTTTTATATTATAATAAAAACATGGGCCCCACTCTGGTTTTTACCTTTTTTTTTTTGTGGGTTTCCCGATCTAGTCGGTGTCCTGTCCTTTTTTCATGCTAAGAACCACGCTACAGTTTGGGGCCGTGGATAACACGTGGATTTTGAGGGAGAAATATAGCGCGTGCATCTCACGAGGAGCCCTTTGCGAGTGGGGTTGATTGATGTGAAAGGAATAAAGGCGTTGAGATCAAATTACCGTGCCTTTTAATATTTGGTCAATACGTGAATTTGCTTTCAAACTTGCATTTTCGAATATCGGGGTATGGTACCCTTTTTTTTATTATTATTAAAATAAATAAATAAAGAAATAAGACCCGTTCAAAGTCAACCTACTAGATTTTTATTATTATTATTATTATTTTAAAATTGGGTTATTTATTGATAAATATATGATTGGAGGAAATGGAATTTGATTTTAGTGAATTTAAATAAATAAAGTTGGAAACTGAGAGCGGGCCAACCATTTTTTTTGTGAAAAAATGTGGATCATTGGGTAGAAAGAAGTAAGAAGCAGACAATAATGTATTTTTGTTTATGGTGCAAATGGATTTTTGGCTGACAATACTGACCCTCCTTGCGTGCTGCAATGTGAATCTCAAATTCACAATCATCTTCTTCTATCATGTAAAGTTTCCTTATTTTTTTTTCTTTTTTTTTTTTTTTTATTGAGACATTTTCAAATTATAATTTATCGTATAGATTAGGGATGCAAGCTAAAGTTCCACGTCCGTTAAAAAGTAGAAAAAAATTTGTGGAGTACAAGTAATTGTCATTGATAATATTAGATGAAAATGAAAAAGATCCATCAAGCAAAAGTTATATAGATAACACATCTTCATTGGTGAAATTAGAAGGTTCATTGGGTGAAATAATATTAAGGTCTTGCGGGCTTGTGTTTAAAGTAGATAAAAGTATTATTGTGAAAATAGAGTAGGATTGTTGATACAATCTAAGCACATATACGTTCCCTGTTAGTATAAGACCTTTTTTTTAGGTAGAACCAACAATAAAATTATATGATAAGTTTAGGTAAAAAATGGACAAGATTGTACTATAGTAATGTGAAAAATATGGAGCGTCAAGTTGTTCCAATCTATGGTATTTTAAAGACACAATCTACAAAAATTGTGGAGGCCTAGTTTTCTCAATGTGGTGTGTATTAATTATTTAAAAGGAGAAGCTCGATCTATGGTATTTTATTCAAAGAATCTGACATCTATTATGAGTAGAGAAGACCTATATCATATAAGTAAAACATTTTGAGTGAAGCTAAAAGCAAAATCATGTGTCGCTAGATATAAAGTCAACATCCTCGTATCATTGTAAAAATTAATATAGAGAGACGTGTTTTCTATTTAATTGTTAATTTTCAATGTCAAATTTTTTTTTGTTCACAAATAGTGTTGAAAATAATGGCATGTTTATGACCTTTGCTATTAAAATCATTCTGAGTGAACTTTATATCTTTGGTTAGAAAAGCTACACTCTTTTCTAATTATATATTTTAAGAAATAATGGATAGCAAAATTTTAAACTATTACCAGGAGACAAAATCAAAAGAAAAAGAAAAAAGATACTATTTATGTATAATAACGTTCCAAAAGGTAACGTTATTTTTCAAGCTCTCTTTTTTTCTTAAGTGATGTAATAAATAAAGACATAGGATTAGGATTAATGTAATGAGTCATGAAAAGGAAAAAGTTAAAAAAAAAAAAAAAAGGAAAAAAAGGAAAAAGTGAGGGTTTAGCTTGCTTGCGGTGAAAGCAACCGTAGATAATCCAAAAACCACTTAAAAAAAGCACGTGCACGTTAAGAGAGCCGTCCGATCGGACACGTAGGAGTTAAAAAAATCGAATCAGTTTGTACACGTGTAAGCAAAGGAGTTGTTACTTGGTTTAATTGAAATTGGGCGGTGGGGACGGCGGCTATGTATTGTGGCCAAGAATCCAAGATCTATGCGCTTCACGTACCCACTCAAGGTCCGCCGGAAAGCAAAATAATTATAAAAACTTTGAAATATAATTTTCATATCTCTCAACTTTAGGGCTCAATTTGTTTTTCTCCCCAACATAACTTCATCCCATTAAATTTAGGAAAAAATACACTTTTGGTCCCTGAGGTTTGGTTTAGGTTTCGTTTTGGTCCCTGAGGTTTCGAACTCAACATTTTAGTCCCTGAGGTTTGCATTTAGTAGCATTTTGGTCCCTTCATCTATTTTTTCGTTAAAAACTAACGGTTTGCTAACGTGACACTAATTTTTTATTTTAAAAAAATTATTTTTTAAATTTTAAAATATAAATATATTAAAATACTAAAAATAATATTATTTTATATTTATTTATTTATTTCTTCTTCTTCTTTATTTTTCTTTTTCTTCTTCTTCTTCCTCATCCAGCAGCCATCGGTGCCGGTGCCGGCGCTGACCGTCGCCGCCGGCGACCGCCAGCGAGCTCTTTTTTTTTTCCGTTTCTTTTTCTCCTTCTTTTCTTCCCCCTCGTCTATATGTTTTTCGACCGTTTGTGTATTTTCAGACCGCCGCGCGACCCACATCCTCTTTCCTCTGTGTGTTTTCCAGCGAGAAGACCCACGCCGTCTGCTCCCTCACTGCCGTCGCCGTCTGTTGCTCTCCCCCGTCTCTCTTTTTTATCGGCAATGCAAAGTTAAAAAAAAATATTGAAGGGGGTTTCCCCCTTCGAATTTAGCTGGAACGAAGGGGAAAACCCCTTCGTTCCAGATCTGGAACGAGCCCATCTTCATTTATTTTTTTTTAAACTTTTCAACTGTCAACGGAGGGAGGGAGAGAACCAGCGGAAGAGCGGCGACGGTTGGAGGTTAACGACGGCACACTGACGGAGAGAAAAAAAAACGAAAATGGTGTGGGTTTCATGACCGGCTGGAAGAACGGAGAACGAGAGGGAGGTCGCCGACAGAAAAAAGAAGGAGAAAAAGAAACGGAAAAAAAAAGAGCTTGCCGGCGGTCACCGGAGGTGACGACCGGCGCCGATAGCTGCTGGACGAGGAAGAAGAAGAAAAAGAAAAAGAAGAAGAAAAAGGTGGTGGAGAGAGAAAGAATGAATAAATAAATTAAAAATATATATATTTATTATTTTAATATATCTATATTTTAAAAAATAAAAAATGATTTTTTAAATTAAAAAATCAACGCCACGTCAGCAATCCGTTAAATACTAACGGAAAATTGGATGGAAGGACCAAATTGCAACTAAAATCAAATCTCAGGGACTAAATTGTTGAGTTTGAAACCTCAGGGACCAAAATGAAACCTAACTCAAACCTCAGGGACTAAAAGTGTATTTTTCCCAAAAAAAAAAAAAATCTCATCAAATTTCTCTTCATTTCATTAAATCTCTCTCTTTTTTCTTGTCCTATTACTTTATTTTTTAAAATTGTCTAGCATTTTGTTATATAATTTTAAAAATTTGAAGGAAAAGAAAAGAGTGAGATTAAATTAATGGAGTTGATTTGAAGTTGTATTATTTATTTTGGTATATGGCTTAAAATGATTAATTTAATAAATAATCGATGTATTTAGACAAATACATATGTATATATGATTTGACTAATTCACGAGATTTTGGAACAAATAATTGAATATAACTTTTAAGAGACAATGTAAGGGTCCGATTAATTGGACCATATTTAAATTTCGTGTTTATTTAGATAAATTAAGCATTTTCACAATTATTCGTTGTAGATTAGTCTAATTTGATTTTTTTTTATTAATATGATAAATTATTATACCAAAAAAACGTGATAAATCTTTCAAAATTTGAGAAGGAAATTAAAGCATTCAATCTGATAAAAATATCAAAATCAACTAATAATTTTACCAAATATAGTGAAGTGGTTAGATGGTCAAGGATATTGATGAGGCGGAGGAAATGTCAGCAAGAACATCCACGTGTCATTCATCTTCTTCCTCCAGCTAGCCGTTAAGGGAATTAACGATCTCTGTGTTCAAAAATTGGTGTACGCATAATGTTTTAAAATTACGAGTCCTGTTGTTTAAGGTTTGATTTATTTATTTATTTATTATTATAATTTTTTTTATATCCGTGAGTATCCGAACCAGCTTACGCGCACCTCGACTAATCTTACAGGACAACCGCTCGACCCTACTATATTTGGTTGTCAAGGAAACTTGTAGAATATTAAATATTCTAGGTAGGTGGTCACTATGGATTGAACCCATTCCCTCTAATTAAGGTTTGATTTACTAATTTATAATAATATCAAGCAAAAGAAATAAAACAATCATTTAAAAGAAGTAAAGTCCATTATGTAATCATAATTATTGACTTTTCTATATAGATGCTATATAATTTTTCTATATAGTTCGGTAAACAAGCAAATCTACATAGCTTTTATCCTTCATCAATGCTAAAAAAACAATCTTTTAACTATTAAATTTCTATGGCCATTTAGATCAAAATTTTCATTTAGCTTAATAGTACGTATGTGTATTAAATTGGTGATATAAAGAATCAGAAAAAAAAATACTCAGATTCTACGTAATAACAACGTATAAAAAAGTATAAAAATGTGATCTTTGATTAAGAAAACTTGTTCAAAGAGGTGAAATAGTATAGAGATTGATAATTTTATATCATTAAATAATATAAATGAAAGAAACAAAAATTATAATTAACCATGCATGAAAGACTTTAGGGGAAGAGAATTACCATAATGTAGCAGTTAGTCGGTGATATTGAATAATATTTTATTGAGTGGTGTATAATCAAACATACTTCCTTAGGAAGCACGAAAATCGAAAAAAAAGGGTCTAAATTTTGACTGAAGGTTAGTTTATGTAGAGAAATGGTGTGGAGTAAGGGACTAGTTGAATTTCAAATTTCGAAATTGAACTTGTATTTATTTAAATTAATAGGAGAGAGAGGAATTGCATTGGATTTGTAAATATTATTTTGGTGTGACTGTGAGCGACTATAGTATATAGTATAAGGAAAGAAAATGAGTGAAGGATGGTAAATTGGTAATTTAGGCGGAAGCGTAAAAGAATGGAATAAGGAGGAATCAGGTGTGGAGGAGAGTATTATATTATTTAGTGAAAGCCACGTGGAAACTGATGTAGGGGATGATTGGGTAAAAAAATCCGCGTAAGAGAGAAAGTGGAGGGCCACCTCAGCGGTGGTCCTGGTGCATTTAATGTTAAACACCGTCCCTCAGTCGACATATTCCGTACGCAGAACAACCGACAGCTGCCGGTCTTCCTTGGCCTTCTTGGGTTTTTTTCCTTGAAATTTCCAAAAACAAAAACCCCTCTTTCACAGTTCACACTCTCAAACACTCGGCGCCCACTCTCTCTCTTTCTATCTTCTATCTGTTTTTATATATGTATATATATGTTTGTTAATTGTATGGAGGAGATTGAGAAGAAGAAGAAGGAAGAGTTAAAAAAAAGAGAGAATTTGAATTGGATGGGAAATTCTGGTATGTTATTCTCCGATTCGATTCCAAGTGGCATGTTCGATTTCCCACTGGACTCCACTGAGTATTCTTCCTTTAAGCCCTCCACCTTCTCCGATTTGTTGGCCATCCAAGATTACAATCCTTCTTTATTCGACCTCTTCTCTCCACCGTCTCTTCCTCCGCCGCTGCCTGAATCCTCTGAGGTTTTGAATACTCCTCCCACTCCCAATTCCTCCTCCGTCTCCTGCTCCTCCAACGAAAGACCCTTGGACGCTGATGAAGTCGATCGGGATAACTCGCCTTTCAACAAACAGTAAGCTTCTTCATTTCCCTCTCCCTTTTTCTTTTCTTGTTTTTTTCTAAATTAAAAAAAAAAAAAAATGGGTTTTATTTATTTATTTATTTGATGTCGTAAGAAAACAGCTTTCTTATCATGGGGCGTAATTTAAGCACCAAATTTAGCGCCCTTCCCTGAGTTCTTCTGACCAATAGTATTCAAATGAATTTATAATTTTTTTTTTTTTTTTTTAAGGTTGAAAGTGAAAAAGAAGAATCAAAAAAGGGCAAGAGAACCGAGATTTGCGTTCATGACAAAGAGCGAAGTGGATCATCTGGACGACGGTTACAGATGGAGAAAATACGGTCAAAAAGCCGTTAAAAACAGCCCTTATCCGAGAAGTTATTACCGTTGCACCACCGCCGGCTGCGGCGTCAAGAAGCGAGTCGAACGATCCTCCGACGACCCTTCCACCGTCGTCACCACCTACGAAGGCCAACACACCCACCAAAGCCCAATCATGCCACGTGGAGCCCTCTCCTCATCCATCTCCCCCGCCGCCGCCGCCTTCACCGCCACGCCGCCGCTTGTTTTCCCACAGTCGCAATACCCCCACCACCACCAACAGTACACGTACACTCCGGCGCCGCCCATGGGATTTGATCCGGTGTTCCATAGCTTGGGAGAAGAACGGCGTCGTATCGGCGGATCCTCTTCGAATTCCGATTCTTTCAAAGACCATGGGCTTCTACAAGATATGATCGTACCCTCCTCCTCCTCCTTACACATCCCCAAAGAAGAGTAAAAAAAAATTAATCACACTTCGTTTATTTTTTTCCTCTTCTTTTTTTCACGGTACGTCGTCGTATACTCTAACAAAATTCATGGGCTTTTCACCATAAACCATGTTCATTATTGACACAATCATCCCCATCACTGTATAATATTATATAATTAATTAGCTTCTTTTTTTCCCTCCATTTCTATGGAGATGACAAGTTTTCTGTAGCTGGCTGGAATTTTGGTTTTGAATTTGGTTCTTTTTTTTTTTTTTTTTTTTTTTTTTTTTTTTTTTTTTTGGTTAAAAAATCCAGTGCCTAGAAACGATTCAATTTATGGAAATATATCTATATATATTATTGGGCTGTTAAATTAGTTTTTTTTTTTTTTTACTTCAATTTGATTAAATATAATTTAGATGTGTGTTGGATTGAATTTGTTGTATGATTCTATGAAACTGTCGTGTCATACGTAGGTGGGGGGGTTATGAAAAGGGATGGTTCTTATTTTTAGGGTTAGGGTTTTAAAAGCGATTACGCAAAGGCAACGCAGGAAGAGTAGAGCCATATATAGGTTTACTTTTTCATTTGTTGTCTCTCTAAAAAAGTAGGGTTTATTAGGGTTTGAGTACAATACAGAATGAGAAATATAAGGTAAAAGAGTGAATTTTGGAATGGGAATTTCTTTTTTTTTCTTTTTTTTTTTTTTTCTTTTGAGTGTGGGGTTGAAACCTACAACAGGAAGAGGGGGAGTGGTTGTGAAAAAACAAAGCGTAAAGACTTCAACAAATTAAATGCCTATGAGACATTTGCACGAGACGACGTTTTCTCGAGAATAAAATTATTCAATGAAGCTGCCAAAATGTGACTGTCTCTTAATAGTCGTCGGATGTGGATATAGATTCGAAGTACTTTTGTAGTTTCTGCAATGCTCCCGTCCAATTTGTTTTTCTTTCCGGATTCTGCATGCTCTCTAGTTTTATCTAATGTTTGACATTGACACACTGTGCCCTTTTTCTATTTCTCTTGAGAATGATTGCCATTTTTTTTGTCCATCTCTATTTTTTAGCTATTCTCTTAACTGATCTCAGAGCTTTTATTCATGGCTTTCTGAAAGTGATAGTGAGTTATGGAATCCTTTCCCTCATAGGAAGTTTTTATGTTGTGTGTATGGATATTTCTTCATTGAGAGAAAAAAAAAATTAAAAAAAAAAATTGTTAGAAGTGATTCAATCATATTTATGCATAACATCTTGAAATGCATGTAATTAATATTTTCTGTTTAGAACTTTTTACTTGAGTTATTGAATTTCAGTCAGTAATTTGGACATGAATTTATTGCCATTTTTTTTTATATTCCAAAACATTGGATATATATATCTCATTATATTATACTAACTCTAATAATTATCTGCTTGTACTTCACTCTATAATTGAAGAAGTCTCTCTGTCATTATTTATTATAAGTTAGTTGCATTTTTTTTTTTTTTTTTGGAAAACATTGTTCTCTTGTTTGTAACCAGGTAAAAAGATAAGATCAAAGGTTTGATACCCTTAATTACCATCAAATCAATCAACTTAAGTTAAAAGGTATAGAGTATAAAAAAAGGATGGATTGCATCAAATATAAGTAGGTCTTAAACTTTTTGTGTGCAGCCAAGTTTAATATTCTAACTCTATGTAATTGTTAATATTAATGACATAGCTCAACTGACATAAAGTTTGTACTAATGACCAAGAGATCTATGGTTTAAATCCACAACTCCACATGTTATAAAAAAAAATATACTTCAAAATTTTGCATTTCTAGCTAGCTAACAGTTATAAGCGGATAGTCATGTTTTAGCAGGGTGTAGCCGCCCCATTTAATTAATTTTTTTTTTTTTCCGAAAAGAGAATTTGCACATGGTTTGCTTTCTCTTTTGACATCCCTATCTCTTTAGACGAACAACTCTAAGAATTATTCCTTTGATCGAAAATTATGAAAAGTGATCCAATTTTTGTGTTCCTTTTCCTACATTTTTTAGAAGTCCTTTTCCTTGAATTTGAAATAATGCATTAATGCTGATCAATGGGCTATTATTGGAATTAAATAAACGTTGGCTACTTACATTTAACTTCATAAATTATCTTAATTATTAATAAGATCAACAAACATTTTCTCTTAAGAACATAATTAGTAAAACTAAATGAGTACAAGAAATACAATAAAGAGAAATTTTGTCGCATTTGTTCTTGGTTGATGAAAAATATACAAAAGAATGTGCTTTAAGATAATTAGAAGTTCAAATCAATTTTTGGACCTTTAAGTATTGTGAAATATTTTCATTCTTTTCATTTATTAGGTATATATAATATAAATAATTTAGAGAAAATAGTTTTTTCTTTAGTGCGAATCTATGTTGAAGAGGTCCACAGCTAAGACAGTTTGTTCAGTTCAAATAACTTAGACAGCTTTTGACAATGATCAGCCCGCACACAACAGCATTGTCTCTCATACATTGTTCATTCATGAATGTAACTTAACCATGCCTTGATGTGGCATGCTTTATTGTTTATTTAATGAATACAACTCTACATGAAATAACCTTTTTTTTTTTTAATTACATATATACTCAGTTAGGTGGCAAGTTTTCGAGTCTATTGATATGAGATATTTCACGTAGAAGTGAAGAAAAATGAGACTTAATCTAAACGAGAGACAATGTTATACTATTTGTGGAGGGAGAGCTTTATTGTTATAATAAGTGATACTAGAGTCATGTCAATCTAAACTTAACTCACATTTTAGAAATGAAACAAAGATTATTTTTTTTTGCACGGGAAACCTCCCAACCCTAATCGATGATTCTTCAAGACCCTAATTCCCTAAATTGAAGAATGAGGTGGAGATGAGAATAAAAATGTATATAAATTATCTTGCGTGTCTAGAATATGGTGTGCATCCTTGACCCCACCTAGTAATCGACATGATCTATATCTACTAGATCTCATTAAAGCGTTTGAGAGAACCTTTGAGCGATCGGAAGGCTGAAACCATTAGAGGGTTATCTTTACGTTATGTATACGTTTCTCTTTGTTTAGAGTCAATACTAGAATCTTGTGTTGAGTTATAAGACAACCATTAATTGAAAGATGGATCCTTCTACATAATTTCCTTCTTTCTTATTTTTCCTTCTTTTGCAATTTATACTTTTATCATATTATAGTGGGAGGGGAATCTAGGGTATTGGTGTCTAAAATAGGGGTGACAAGAATCAAAGAGGAAAAAGAAAGGAAGGTATGGAAAGAAGGCATTGGCAACAAAAAGAGAGGACATTGATCAAATAATATCAATATAGGGTATGAAAAAATGAAAGCTCCCAACAAATATAATTAGAGAATATAAAATGGACATCCCATCAACTCCCATAATTGCCATGCAGAGAGCCCACTTTAGAGAAGCAAATGAAATAGTGACATTCAAGATTGATCATATGTTCATTTTGAACATCACAAAATCAAAAGCCCAACAAGGCTTTTAAATGAGCTGCTTTGGTAGCTGACCAAGTTATGAGTTTAAAGAACATTTAGTAGCAAAAAAAGTGGAGTTGTTGGACTGTTATTTGAAGTGGGTCATGAACCATTCATATCACAAACCAGCTGGAAAAAAAAAGAGCTTTGAAATGGTCCACAACTGCCGTATATCTTTTGCTCATCAAATCCACTTCGTTGATCTCTATTATATTTGGATATTTCAACTAATTAAGATATATATCTTGAATAAAGCGTTCAAAGGTGTGAATCCTTCACGATCAAATGCATGTTGAACTCAAAAAGACATTCCAGATATTAGATATAAGTTAAGTAAAGAATAAATTAGGCGAAAATCACCAAATTTGATAGGCTTTTGGCGCTCTCTTCAAAGCTCTCAACTAACATTTTGGGCACTAACCCACTTTTGTTCTCTCTTCAAATAAATGATTAACCACCTCCACGTTCTCCCTCAACTAATTTTAACCTCATAACGATGTCTTCATACTTCAACTAACATTTTGTACTTAGCCCCCACCCAATGCTTGTTTCGGCATCCTTCACTTTCAAGTGAAAAACACTATATCTCTCTCAACAACTCACTGGTCATGTAGCAGTTGATTTCCAGCATACTTTATACATGTATATATCACAGAGCCATTCCATTACCCTTATCACCTCCACTCAAGTTGGCTTTCCAACCAAAAAATGGCTAAGTATCTGACTTTCCATCTCTCTCTAATAATGTTTGAGCTTATTGCAATCACTTCCGGGAACATGGAAGCGTCATATGGAGGAGGGAACGAAAACCAGCCACCGTTCGGCACGCCCCCTATCTGCCCAGAGGCAGAAGCCATCATCTTCTCTTGGGTCCAAACTGCCATCGCCGAAGACCCCCGAATGGCGGCGTCTTTGCTTCGACTCCATTTCCATGACTGCTTTGTCAATGAAAGTCATTGTGTTTTTCCTGTTTCTTTTCATTGCATTGATAGCTCTGATGAATATGAACGGAATTTCTTATCTCGTGCAGGGGTGCGACGCTTCGGTGTTGTTGGATGACAATGACAACTTTGTTGGTGAAAAAACTGCAGCTCCAAATGTGAACTCGCTGAGGGGATTTGAAGTGATTGATGCCATAAAATCTGAGATCGAATCTGTTTGCCCACAGACAGTTTCATGTGCCGACATTCTTGCAATTGCGGCCAGAGACTCTGTTGTACTTGTGCGTTTATTGACCATAGAATTCTAATAATGATGTCAAAGAAGTTAGAAAAAGGCGTTATTCTCACACTTGGTTTTTCTTTTCCAAACAATTTACAGTCAGGAGGACCCGTTTGGAAGGTGGAATTTGGAAGAGGAGACAGCCTAAGTGCCAGCAAAGCAGCAGCACAAAACAACATCCCTGCCCCAAACTCCACTGTGGCCATTCTTGTTTCTAAGTTCCAGAACCTTGGCCTCTCTCTCAGAGATATGGTTGCTCTCTCAGGTGATTTTGGCTTTCATCTTTCTTTCATTTATTCTGGCATTTTTGTGTGACTGATTGTTTCACTATTTGTGAAGGGGCACACACACTGGGACGAGCCCGATGTGTTACATTCAGTTCTAGGCTGCAAGCCAACGGGAACAACCCCAACGAAGGAGCAAACCAGGAGTTCATTGAGTCGCTAAAACAACTCTGCTCGGAATCTGGTAGCAGCTCAACATTGGCACAGCTCGACCTTGTAACCCCTGTGACGTTTGACAATCAGTATTACATCAATCTTCTCTGTGGAGAGGGGTTGCTCCAGTCTGATCAGGTTCTCGTAACTGATGATTACCAGACGAAAGAAATAGTCGAAACCTACGCTGTAGACCCGATTGCCTTCTTTGAAGACTTCAAGCAGTCAATGGTGAGAATGGGAAGCCTCAAACCACCCACTGGAACACAGACCATGATCCGAACTAACTGTCGAACCGTAAGCTAGATTATGTTAGATTTCAATATCTACGAGCCCAAAAAATGAACAAAAGATTAGATAACTTGCTAAATTGGAGAAGGTACTATTGTCAGCTAGTATTTCAAGTAAATGAATCACGGCTACAAAAGAAAGTCTACATATCCTCTTTAACTCCAAATTTTAAGATGTAACGAAACAAAACAGCCGCCAGTATCTCCTAAGAAACTAAATATTAATTTATAAGTACATACACGTTTATGAGAATACAGAGATTTTAGCAATATGATACATTGACAGCATTATGTTATAATTAAGCCGATGCATTTAAATGTTCAACTCTAGGCCACGCTATTAACTGCAACAGAATATCATCTCAGTACAGAAAACTTGCGGCAGACACAAACTCCCTTGAACCATTGCTCATCCCTTCTGTGGTTTCTGCACCTTACAAAGCTCCTCTCCGCCTTAGAACTTCAAGGCAGTAGGGGCCTCGTTTCTTCATTTCACAACTTAAACATCAGATGCACCAGCCGACCTGAAGATCCCATTGTTCCACTTCAAGCTCCTGAAGACCAAATAGTTCTACATAGTAAACGAAACTACGTAATTCACAACACTTCCAAGGACATCTAACAAAGACTCAATTACGAGAATTTAAGAACCCCATTATAAATAACATTAGATAAATGAAGATGTAGACACATCTCGAACATTAGTCTAACAATAGGTGTGTATGACGCTCCTTTATTTCACGTCTTTTCAATTGTATAATTTAGCCCAAGAAATAGCTCATTCGTACATTCCATGACAATTGCTTTCATCTGTATTTTATAATATAGAGTCGAGCTCAATAATATAGTTTCCAAACTTTATTAATTGGATAACAGCATGTCTGCCGCTGTCTTTTGCATAGTACATTTCTGCTCAAGGATATGATTTTCACACACACCACTAATTATTAATTCTGTTCACCCTAATCTCAATCCCAATGGACTCGGTAACAAGAATGCCATGCGGGTGGAATTAGAAATATTAGTAAGAGTATATTAGCAATTTATTAATTAGTTGTGGAGTTTGTTAGGGTATTTGGTTATAGAGGGAGAGAGAAAGAAGAAAGTTAGGCATTGATTCAATTGGTTTAGGGCTTGAGTGATCTCAAGAGAGGGAAGGTCTAAGTACCTCAAATACTTGGTTTATCTTGTAGTTCTGTTATCGTTTACCTTTCAATACATTCTGGGTTGTATCACTCAACTCTTACAAGCCAAGCACATATGGAATTAGAAAACCAACCTGTTGATTATTTATTCTTCCATGCCCACTCTTGATTCGCCTGGAGTCCCTGAGGTACATAGCCAATTACATGAAGATGACTTGGGCAAAGTAAAGTGATTGTATTAAATACAAGCACAATGTACCTGGTGGAAGCGAGTAGGATCGTTTACTGAGCTATTAGCTGTCTGCAATTGTGTATACGCACCTTCCTGAATAATAATAGAGTAAAATTACAAAAAAATATACAAATTGCTGAATAATAGGTGATAGGTCACTGTGGTAGTAATGTAAGGCCGTAAGTACCCCAAGCAAAACCAAAGGAAAATGCAACTGAGATATTGAACTATCTAAAAAGTCCACCGTCATATAATGAAGTGGGCAAATCAAAGTAAAACAATTACCAGAATTTTCAAATGCAATAATGAAAACTGAAAGTGCTAGTAGAATAGACAGACCTGTGCACGGAATGAAGGTTGCTGTAGCGGCTGGGGGTGGGGCATCTGTGTCTGGAACTGAGCTTGAAGCTGGCCTTGCGGAGTTTGAGAGAGTTGCTGGGCAGATAGTAGTTGAGGAAGTGGCTGGTTATGAGGCTGCAGTACTGGTGGCTTTTGTTGCTCAATCACCGAAAGCTCTTCAGGCCTCTCCCACTGCAGGTTTACACATGAGAACATTAACCACACAAATCATAGTAAAATCTTCATAAAAAGGGAAGCTTTAAAGAAACTCTTACCTTGCTCTCACCGGTTACACTGTTATAATAGTACTTGTAACCATCAGGAGAAGTATGCTCTGTCCAATTACATTTTGGAGCAGCAACAACTTGGGTATTTATAGCTACAGGAGGAACTGTAGATGAATGTGTATCTGAAGTTGCAGAAGAAGTGGCATTGGCAGTTGTATGTGGCACAACCCCTGCCCAGTGAGACTGCAATGGCATTTAATACAACAGGCATTCAATGTCTACCTTAAATTAGGGGATAAGAATGTTTGAGGGTCGCATGTAACTCAACAACTCAGAACATATTCTACTAGTATAGAGATATCCTATTGCTAGTACTCATTACCGACTGCTTAATAGTCTGGGAACTTGGCTGCAATGCTGAACTTTGATTTGATGGTTGTATCAGCTGCAACTGCTGCTGTAGCTGAGAGAATGCCTGCTGAGAAGACTGAAAACTAGCCTGCAGGGTTTGTTTTTGTTGTGACAGCATGTGAGCTAACTGAGAAGGTGAATTCTGACGTGGCTGAACTGGCGTAGGAAGCTGCTGTTGATTAGGGGCAGAAGCATGGGATTGTAAGTTCATAGTCAAAGGAGTCTGCGTAGCTGCAGCAGATGAGGCACCCTGCTGAACCATAGCCTGAGATACCGGCAACTGCACACTTAAGCCAGGTGACTCTTGTGAAGGTGCAGGCTGACTAAAGGGCACTTGACCAGAAGAATTGAAATTTTGCGGTTGACTATGCTGCTGTACTAATGCTGCAGATGTATGTGTCTGAGAATAGGAAGCCGGAGCATGAGAGTGCAATTGACTCGGAGGTGGCAATTGTTTCGGTGACTGAACAGCCTTTAGTACTGGCGATGCTTGCAGGCCAAGTGGTGGATGTTGGATTGCTGACTGATTAAAGTTCTAATAAAATTAAGATAACATTAGAGATTCTTTGGAATGCCTATGATACTACTATCTAGCAGGTAACCTAAAATCATAAATCAACGTCCAATTACCTGTTGAGAAGCTGAGGATCCTGGATTGACTAACCCTTGATTGGGACCTCTAAACCCACTAGCAGGACCACCCTAAAAACAATGCAAGCAAATTAGTTAACAGAATAAGAATGAGTCATAACCAGAGATATGCAACGTACATACATTACCCATAGATTACTGCTAAGAATATAATCATGAGTGAAAAAGAGAGGCCATGGAAAGGAAAAGCCAGATCAGAAAATGAAAATTTATAATATTACACTGAAATACTATCCATGACTCATGAGTCCATGAAGATGATTGATTTCATCATTCATAACTGAAAACAATAAAAAATTGATCATAACATCAAGTGGTTTGATGACCAAACATCTAATCCTTCCTTTCAGTATCATCAGTAACATATTAAGAAAAAGAAAACCAATAATAGAGAAGACCAGTTAGATGCAATTAACTGAACCCTAGCAGAAACTCATCATCCATTATAGCTTACTATTGCACTTCCAGATGCAGCAGCGTCCTCTAGTAAATTCGGCTTTTAGTGGGGGAGGCCTAGAAGCAAACTTATTTTCAGGTTTTAAGAAGGCTGTCAATGTGCAAGAATGTTTTCATGTACACTTATGTTGATTATGTCCAATCGAAAGGCCTCTTTATAATTACCCATATCAGCTGTACCTAGGGAAACTTCTATCCTATCAATTTCTGAGCTTGCTTTAAAGTTCAACTGATGAGGTTTCTTATCTGGAAAGAGACAAGGCAATATCAGTACAACGCTTATTTTAGAACTCAAGAGCACAGTTGTACAACCTATAGAGCAAATCCGGTTCAAGTAAGGCATTAATATCCAATACAAGGATTATACATAAAAGGTTCAATAAAATGCTTGTGTCAAACGTTTGCATATCTTGCAAGGATTATACATAAAAGGTTCCATAAAATGATTGTCAATGCTCTTTGATTTATAATTATGTTGGCATATCTAACGTTAAGATAAACATGAATGTGTAAACTATTAAGGGAGAAAGTTGAAAATTTTGAGGCGATGAGGTTTAAGTTTACATGGCCACCGAATCAAATATGAATATCTTATGAGTTCTCTCATTACAAATATGGCTTAGTTAACGAGTAGGCAAGTTGACCCAAATACCATGCTTACTATGCCAACCTGAGCATAATTCAATTAGTTAAAACATATATACTCAACCATGATATCAGTGATTCGGATCCTCACTCCCACATGTACATGTTGAACTAAAAAAAGAAAATGTCACGTCTACTACACATGCATGTACATAAATCACAACATGTTTTTTGATAAAAAATCAAACTTTCACTAAGAGAAATGAAAGAATAAACAAGGGCATAAAAATCACAACATGAACAACCCTCAAAATCACATGTCAATAGGTTAATAAATTACCAAATTCAAAGGTAATCCCATTTCACTGGACCTAGGAGGCAATTGTCCCCCAAAGGGATGAATACCAGGATCAACAGGTGGCCTGAAACCCCGTACATCAATTGGAATTCGATCACCCATATATTCACCAAAATTAGGCATTGGTCTGCTAAAAGCACAAAACAGTCAAGAGCATGAGTAGAAAATGTTGACAATGCAAGGAGTAACTCAACAATGGCTATCGAAAAAGGGCTCTAGGGAAAATATGCACTATCACATGCGTGAACCGTGGACCAGGTAGTTGTCGCTTTTCTTTGGGAAGTTTTGTTGGGAAGAACCTACCAATTAGGAAGGTTCTCGGTGGGGTTGCCAAAATTGTGGCTCTAACTGGAGATCCCTTTTGACACCATCTTACAACTAATGATTATAATTGGTGAATGCCAATTGGAGCGAGTTTTTATTCCCTGTTAGGAGGCTTCCCACTTTTCGGTACTTCTCATTTGATCAATAAGAAATTGGTGTTCTGTTTTCTATTAATTCACAGACACTTAAACACGATCAATTTTACCTTGGCCCAGGTGCTTGAAAGCGAGAACCAAAGCCTGGACCTCCAAAAGCAGGGGTGCCCCTGAAAAAGCAGGATCCTCAAGTTATAAAGATTTTTAATAATAAAAAACAGGGGAAGGGTGTAGAATACATGAAGCGAGGGCCAAATTATAGAACAAGTCATTAAATACTACCCACCAAAACAAAGTTCAAACCATGATTTAAGAAAACGTAAAGAAGAAAATAAAGAAGGTGGAAGGCCTTCATAAATACTATTTTCAATTTCAAAATTTGATCATAAAGGCCACATCATATCAAACCTTGAATCTCCAGATCTAGGCTTCTTTGGGTCAGCAAAGCGGACACTTAATGGTTGATCACAACCCTAAATGTTAAAGAAATTCATTAAGTAATAGGCTTCAGTAATAAATATTGCAAGAAAAAAAAGAACACAAACTTTATAAGGATAACTTACTCTCATTGTATAGATTCCATTAAGTGCATTTATAGCTGCCAGTGCCATATCCCTATGCGAGTACTTCACAAATCCACACCCTTCAAAATTGCATGACTTAGAAACACATGGAAAGCCAAAATAATAGCAATAATGATGGTGATGATGAATTTTGGATCTAATAGTTGAACGACCTAAAATAGCACTGAACAGCTGAAGATGCTTAAATTTTACTGGAATAATATATATTGCCAGTTGCCACCACTGGATGTGCAAACTTATTCAATACAATTGATTATGTTCTATTTTCCTCAACACTTTTTTTCTCTAAAGATCCATCTAGTATTGGAAGACATTTTACAACCCCCCCACAAAAGGTCTTCACTCGCCAACAAGGTTTGAAAGTTGACTAGGAAAAATCCATTCTTCTCAGTAGCTAACCATATAATAACAAAACACAGCACAAAAAACAAAAAACTTAAGAAATATAAAGAGGCTAAAGAACTAACTTGACATGACCCAACCTGATTCAACCTCACCTGTCTTGGGCTAAGTGAATTGGTTGGGTCCACAGTAAACTAATCTCATTATAGGATGCTTTGTAGAATAGCTGGAATTCTAAAAAAGGTAGCAATGACACTTGAGAAGGTTAGGGACTTTCCTTCGGAAAAGAGGCAAATGAGAAGATCAGTCACTTAGGTAATTTTGGGGGGTTGGTTACACTGCCAAGTGTTGGCAAAATGGCTTTGGGGTTTCCCATTGAGTCAAAAGAGTTATGGAATCAGGTAATGGAACGCAATGTTGCCACAATGGATTTGGTAAATTTGTTTATGTGAACCCTTTGCCATAGTACCCTCAACATGGCATAAGAGATTCAAAAAGATGCCCGAGCCTTTATCAATAAATGCTGGACATATTTGATGAGCAAAGATATTGTGGATAAATCTGGTGAAGGCCTTACGCTGGGGAAAAGGTACATAAGAGGAACGTAAGAATATTTAATGGAAAGGCTTGACAATGGGATTATGCATTTTTTATCACACCAAGTTCTCTTGTTCTCATGGTGTTCTACTGTTCTTTATCTAACTCGTTAAGTGATTAACAAAAATTGGACGACATTTTTTAAGTTCTGTATAGGGAAATTCTTGTTTGTATGTGTATTTTATTACTAAATCAATGAAAATTTTAGTTTCCTTCTCTGCACACACACACACACAAAAGGTTAAAAAAACCACCAAATGAGAAGGCATGCTGGATAACAAAGAAAAACTACATATTGACAAACACATAAATCAATCAGACTTCATTGTTTTTCGATAGAAATACCAGCTTTCATTGAGAGAAAAATGAAAGAATAAATCAATCAGACTTCTTTGTCTCACCATCATTAATTGGTTCCTAATCTTACCCTCTGCTTTTTATTTTTTATTTTTTATATGGTTCCCTCTCGCATTCTTTGATATGGGAATCTTACCCTCTGTTATATGGAAATAACACAATGAAGCTAAGGCATTACGTTTTTCTTTTTATTAGCGAATAACATAACATAACAACTTTTACCTAATTTTATTATACAACTTATTCTACACAACCTTATTCAATTATGTAGTTTTTCGTTAATATATATATATTAAAAAAAAAAAAAAAAACTTCTAATATCACCAATTCATTGTTAACTGGAGACCCTCAAAGTCAATGACCAATATTGCATTCGCAAGTTCGCAAAAGGATATCTCATATTCTTATTTCCATCTTACATAAGTAGATCTAGGCTTTCCTGCTGATCTTTCCAAATTTTGGCAGACAAAAACAGATAATCAAAATCCTAGATTTCCATATTAAATGCTGAATCAAAGTTGAGTATTGTATCATTCATTTTAAGCATGAAGCATCTATGACTCCTTTCCATATCAAATAATCTAAAATGTTCTAGCCAACTGATTATCAGCATCTAAATCAATTGGATTTAATAACATACATTCTCCACATTACACAAGAACATGGATGAAAACGTTAATTAACTTCAAACTGTCAAAGAAATACATAAAACAAGATCAAATAGATTTGAAAGGCATACCACGACTTTGCTTCATTTCATCCCGCATAAGGTAAACATCTTCAACTACTCCATATGGAGAAAAGATCTGAGAATAAAAATATAGATTAATGTCTTGAAATATTGGAAGTAACCCAAATGATTTTACTCCATGCAAAAGCACTAAGAAAATGGAAAACACGCCTCCACAACCAAAAACTAAGTGTAATTGGTCAAAACTGCAATGAAAATAGATTTCAAAGAGCTCAACAAAACCAAAGTTTGTAATCTATTTGATGGCTCAAAAAGGAGAAAGGAAAAGAAGTAGAAAAGGATAACATGTGATAGTAATATTGAGACGAAAAAGGTTTAACCACACGGTTATAACATACTTCCTTGACTTCTTTTTCTGAAGCTTGTTTATTTAGTGAACCAACAAACAATTTGTACTCAACTGCACCTGCAGAAAATAAGTGATTAAAAAATCAATATAATAAAATAATAAAAGGAAATTTATTTAGCAGACAGATTGGCCATTCTACCGATTGGGAAGCTGAAGGAGCAAAAAGTCCCCATATACGCAGTTATTATAACACATTCAGAAGGAAATACAACATAGAAAGTTGAAGGAACTAGCTACATTTTCCCTTTGTTGGGAAAGGTTGTCAAAGGCATGCCTGATTCCAGATCCATCAATTATCATTCTTTAAACTTTCATACTCAAAATTAAAAGCTAGGTATTAATGCTCAAAACAATAGTTTCAGAAAAATTAGTCTAGAGTTAGTTCCACATCATTAACATTCCGGCATTATACTTTCTTCATGTCATATCCAGATTGAAATTCATATCTTAGTCCAACTTTCTTTTTGTCCGAACTCATTTTCAAAATTGAATTTCTCTGACAAAATAACCAATTTTTTTTTTAAAAAAAATTAAAACTTAAGTGAATAGTACTGACTGAAGAATTTAATCCCCCACCCCACCCTAGAACACAAAAAAAGAGAGGAAAAAAAAAGGAAGAAGAAGAAGATTGATGAAGGTTAATAAATGAAAGACAACAGCCAGATCCAAGAGTCAATTACCAAGGCGCTCCCGCTCTCCATCAGCATATCTAACTTGAATTGGGCCTGCTCCCTGTAAACATATTTAATGATATATAGTAGCATTGCACACGAGACATATATGAATAATGTTTGGGGGAGGAAACTCACCCCAGGAAGGGTATGTTGATTGTGCAAATTCCTAATTGCTCTATCAGCTTCTTCTGAGGTTGTATATTTTACAAAACAACACCCTGCATGAGTAAAGGTTGATCTGATTTGACTACATTGGATCATAATTTGTATTTATGGAGTTACATTTATGTGTGAACAGACATGTAGACAGACATTTATGTCTAGCCATAACCAAAAGAAAAATTAAAACGCTACAACACAGTAGCATTTAAAATTAATGTTATATCCACGTTCATCATTGCACTACAATCTACAGAAAGGCTAACTGCAAAAAGGACAACAAACTAGAAAATCATGAAAATGTAGTAAGGGATACAAACACACGCAGGAAGATATAGGTAAAGAACACCAAGAATACCTCAACATTCATAAGGATTAGAAGGCAGTCGCCTACTAAAAACACAACAAATTGCATCCAGATAATATAAGCACACAATTCTAATTCCATTCATTCAGTACAAACAGGGCCAACTGTAGAGAGAAACCATAGCAAGCACCAGCATGAGGCAGTGGCTATATTCCACACTCAATGCTCTCCGCAGGAAAAGATTTGAAACATACAAAAGCAACCACTGATTAACCATCTCATGCGGAACAGAATAACTAGTAGATGGGAAAAATTCAAATGTTGGAAAAGCCAGCTATCAATAATTTCTCAGCGTCAAGAATTAGGATTTAGGAATAAGCTAGTATAAACGTACACATTATGACTGCCAAAATAATCTTTGTGATTGCAATCCTTTTCTTTATTCATCAAGACCACCACCACAGCCACCATTAGTATCAAATGATTATGATGGCAGAAAGAAGCCACAAGCTCTCTATTTCGAGGTCATTGATAAATTTTTGACATTCCCATGTCATAAATATCAGTCTTACATTAGCTAGAGAACATCCCACTTTGAACAAACTTGAATAAAATATCATCTAGTAAATAATGAGGTCAAACAGCCTACCATACTACAAATTCATGAAAATTTTATTGCATTCACTCACTCTATAAAGCGACAACTAGCTGTAATCTAAACGCAAAAAGTACTAGATCATAGGCTACATGCAGCCATGAAATACATTATGTAAGGCCCTCAGAAACCATGTCCTATATAACTGCATTATTCGACCTTATCAAGACCTTAAATAATAAAATAAGGTTTGATAATGACATCACAATGCCTCCTACTGTCCAACTAAAGCAAATAAATTGAATAGGAAGATACAATATCATCCAAAATAGAGTAAACTTCCAAATGTGTAAATTCAGGGGCTTGAGCAAGTATCCATCCAACAAAAGTATTGTACACTCAGCACGGAAAATCCAATACTAAAAATGCCACTTAGCATGCCACTGCAATAAAATTGAATCGATCTGAGTAGATTGAAGGACTTTTTCAAGAGTAGATTGAAGGACTTTATCCTCAGAAACTCAACATGGCTGCATTGACAGGCGCGTCATTTTACTAAAATCAATTCTGCAATGAGGAATTACTAATTATCCTCCTTCCACAGCTCCAGGAGAATTTTTTTTGTTACTCCTAAGGTCTAGACCTTTGTATATTATAATTTTATACATTTGATAAAATTTCTTGTTTACAGAAAGAAAGCGAGAAAGAGAGAAAGGAGTAAGGATTTATCCTGTCCCAATGCAACATTTGCACAAGGTGTGTCGATGATAATAATAATAACATTTATATGGACCAGAAAATGCACAATCATACATCACAACCAACAAAGACACAGGAATTTTGACGAAATAAAGTGAAAACAAGTGGAGAATTTTGTGCAAGCTGACAAAAAAAGTCAAGACTTTAAACTACAGAGATAAACTTCAGTGCTGAAGTCTAGACTGAATTCACAAGTTCATGAATATTGAAAACACGGCAAACCAGATAAAATTAATCAATAACAAAAGCCTCCTAAAACAAATTTAACACAGCAAGCCATACACAAGCAACAGTGACAAGTTCTGCAGTGGAGCTACATGTTCTGTTTACAGGCTACTAAGCACAGCTACAAAAGGGAATTGTACAACATGACGAGAGGAACTTGAGGTAAAAATTGATGAGTTTCACATGGTCAAAATGGTAGTCTCATGAGGCAGCAGAACTCTCAAAGAGTCTGGCTTGAGACAGAAAATAATTTAAAAAAGGAGCATTAGTTTTACCATAATATGTTACATAATCAGATCTATCATTAAATATTATAGGGCATCTTTCATTTTCTTGGATAAAAATGAAGTCATGATCAACTAGGCAACAAACCAATCCATGTGCTCCATACTACAACAGACTTAACCTACTCAGCGAAACATAAGGCAACCTGAAAATCCTGAGACTCATCCATTCATTCTGTGAATATCATAAAACTAAGCTATCAGTTACCAACTATCCAATACTACATACACCTCACAAAATCCATTAGACATTTGAACCCACTAGGAAATTCAACTTCATACCCATCACCATTTTATATTCCACATCAACAACAATTCAAAGTTTAAAACCATTTAAAGAAACCACATTCACCACAATAAAAAAAACACATTCAAATCTTCCAAACTTACAATATATTAACACAAAATTTTTATAAAAAACGTGTATTTTCTAAATTAATAATTCTGTACATTTGTTGCACTATTAAACAACCTGACATTAAAATAAAAAAAAATAAAAAAAAATGCTAAACTGCTGGCAGCAGACACTCCCATTACAAAAAAAAATTGGGTTATATCCTTCATTGCTGCAGCTAGTCAGCCACTATCACAAGGCACGGTCTTTTGTGCTCCACTGCCATACAAAACTTGATATTATAGCAGGTTTACATGCCTTGTCTTCTTCTTGTTTGACATGATGGACAAAAAGTTAGGATCGCAACGAAAACCAACAAGCACCAAACTTGTTGCAAAAACAAACTGAGACGAGCTCACGATTTCTTCGAGCCTCTCATAACCTGAAATGACATGCGTATGAACCAAAAGTGATTCATACAAAATAGAAGTTATGCTTACCTTGTTGTTGGCCTGTTCTCTTATCCTTTATCAAGGCTACTTCAATCACATTTCCATGTTCTTCAAACAATGGGCGAATCTGGCATCAAATAAGAAATTTTTTTTAGCGAAGAAACATATTTACATGAATAAAAATCAAACTTTTTTTAGATAAGAAACAAGCTTTAATTGAGAATGAATGAAATAATATACGGGCATACAAAAATGGAGAAGTCCACAAAAAGGGAGCCAAACTATAAAAAGGGGGCTTCGATCAAGCAAAATAAGACCTAACGAGTAATAACAAAAAGCTCTAAACAATGAGGTCCAAAGAGAAACATAGAATCTAACAAGAGACCAAACATCACCACAAGAACTCTCACCACATGAAGAAAAATCAAAATAAAACCAAATGAAGGTCATTCAAAAATACATACCAAGGCCACTAATTGAAGCCCCCCAAAAATTACAATGGCGCCAGAAGCTAGTGATCATAAACAAAAGACATTCACAAAAAGACTTGGTCACATGACCCCAAAACAGAATTAAAGCAAACTAAACATTTTTCCAAGAACCTTCACTCTCTCCCATCCTCCTATTTCTCTCAAACCATATATCCCAAGTTGCATGTAACTTTCCATGGCTTCCTGAAAGTGCCATTAACAATCATATTTGTGTCCCAACAGTTGTAAGTATCATTAATTGTCACATCAATATACCCTCTCATGGAACTCACCAAACACCTTAAGAAAGTCCAATTTCATAACATTCCAAATATCCTTAAGAAAGGCCATCAATTAACCATCAAGATCGAGAGTTTTGGAACCCTAAAACCAAAACACCCCCCTCCTAATCTCTTCCAATGTGAAGGGGTCCTCTAGAACTCCCTATCCTAAATATAAATGGACTACTGTTCAAGACCATCAGCATCAAAGAAATACTGGGGAACCATGTAAAGCAAGAGGATCTCTATATATGTAAATGTATATTCTTGGAAAACAAGGACATCATCCTCCATGACAAGAGAATCAATTACGTTTCTCTCTTAACATTGGTAATCCTATCTTATCCAAAAACATTGGTAATCCTATGAGAAAAATAGGAATTGTAATAATTACCCTATTGAGCCCACTTGGCTTAAGCCTTCAACATCTCCAACTTATATTCTCCCAATGAATAAACCAAGCATAATTCCATACTTATTATGGTGGGCACATCCCTGGTCAAACACCAAAAATAGTATGACTATGACCCTAATCCCTTTTAATTTGATTCCTTGTTAGGAAATCTAGTCACATTATAATCTCCCGTCAAACACTAGCAATGCCCACAAAAACCAAAAATACCTCCCAACTCCTAAGTCCTACTCCAAAAGAAAATTTTCAATGAACCGGATTCTTATTGGAGAAAATTTGTATCTATTATTCATGGTGTTGATCAATTCGCTTGGCACGCAGCTCGTAAATAAGGATCTAGTCTTTAGAAGTCCTTGGGTTAGCATATCTAAAGCCAGGATTCAGGAAAGATGTGGAGAAATTCGCTCACTTCAAGCTTTGTAAAGGTACCGGGATTTTCTTTTGGTTTGGCATGACATATGGTTTGGGCTTATGGCTTTTAAAGATTGATGTCTTCTTCTTTTCAAGATCTCTATCCTCCCAAATGGTTTTATTTTAGATTTTTGGTATTCTTCTTGTTTATCTTGGAAGATTCTTTTTAGAAGATATTTGAAGGATGGGGAGATTGTTGAATTAAATTCTCTATTAAAGAATTTTAATTTTGTTAATTTGGTTGATTTTTTTTTTTTTTTTTTGAAGCTAATTATGTTGATTGTGATGGTTCACGTAGATGGTCTCTTAACTCTTCTTATTTTCAGTCAGGTCTCTCAATAAGAAGCTTGCTGACTCTTCCTCTTTGCCCAAGGTATTATTATGGCTTTGTGGAAATCTAATAGTCCCAAAAGAGATGATTTCTTTTGTGGATTACGTTGAATAGCTTAAGTGCATCAGATTCTCTTCAAAAGATGTCATTGTCAACTCCGTTGCCTTCTATTTGTCTATTATGTTTTGGAGCATCTTACTGCTCTTTTGCCAAGATTTGTAGGAATTTAGTGTTTCAAAATTTTAATTTGAAATGGCTTTTCCTCATTGACTCAAAGTTCAACACTCTCGAGCTTCTCATTGGGCCTTCATTGCCTCCAAAAGCTCAATTACTTTGGTCTAATGTAGTGAAGGCTGTAATTTCTAAAATTTACTTTGGTCTAATGTAGTGAAGGCTTTGATTTCAAAAGTTTGGTTAGAGCGTAATCTTCATACCTTCAAGGATCATAAATCAAGGTTGATTAGTTTGAGTACGCTATATTAAAAGCAGCTTCATGATGGTGCTCTTCTTCCAATCTTTTTTCAGCTTTATTCTTACAAGATGATAGTATGAACTGGGAAGCCTTTGTTTCTAGTTAGTTTTGATGCTTCTGTTTTTACTTTTTAGCTTTTTCTTTTTCTTTTCCCATTTGGCATTTGTACTTTTGAGTATTAGCTTGTCTCTTGTTTCAACAGAATGTGAAAACATCTCATCTATAGGAGCACATCCAGACTTTCTCATATCATAAGAGAATGTACCACATGTCTTGCTTCAATGCGTAAGTAAAGTGAAAACAAGTGGAAATTTACTTCATGGCCTTTCAACAACTTAATGAAAACTAAGGCTTACATCTTCTTCTGTGGCTGTCCTTGGAACAGATCCAACAAACAGCTTGGCAAAACTGCTTCCATCCGGATGATCTGAAGATAGAAAATGATGATATGAGCGAGATGCAAGATTGGCGAAGATGCAGTATGACATATATAAGAACTACACTAAGAATATCTCACATATTGATCACACTGAAAGTTAAAATCAATATGAGAGTTTATGGTTCTTGTCATATAACTTCAATAAATTCAAAGCAGGTGACACATGTTTCTCTCTCTCTGTGTCTGTACCATTACCATCACAATATGTATCAATAATCACATCACATACGATACGATGATTAAATCACCACACGCACAAGGTTCAATGCTTCTTGTAAAAAGTTGAATCAGGATGACTAAAAATTGATACAATATAACGATAGACTTTAGAAAGAGTGGCCGGCCCATCGATAGCTAACAGTTACATGTAACTTACCTTTCCTTTATCCCTTCTACTGGGAGCCAATCAGGATAAAGGAAATCCAAAGAACTACACATTAAAACTAAAGTTCGTTTCTCAACGACATATTTCAAAGTTCAAACCTTGTATAAAGTTTTTACCATATAGAACTAGTCGATAACGAGATAATTACAGGTAAAGAATGTTCAGAATTTGATAGAACTGAACAAAGCACAGTTAAACCCCACAAGAAAAGAACTGAAAGAAAATTACCTAGAATTCTTACCAAGAAAAAAATAAACTGCAATTAAATGAACCTACAAAATCCTACCTGGAGAACTTCCACGGCCGGAGAAAGGGTACCCCCGTTTCTGCCCTGCAACAGGTGGCGGCTGGAAACTGGAGCCAAAACCACCGCCAGCAGCAGGAATTGGACGGAATCCCCCGGCAGCTCCCATTGGGCGAAAAGCAGCAGCACCACCGGGAGTAGAGTAGCGAGGGGGGCTGTCGAAAGGGCGACGGTGACCAGGGCCAAGGCCGGTGCGGAAGTTATTGGGGCTCCGGCGACTGTCATGGTGGTTCACGGGGGAGTCGGAGAAGCGAGAAGGAGCTGCAGAGTGACGGTAAGGGTGGGAATCTTGGTCGGGGCCATAGCGGTCTCCTCTGTGCCTATCCAGCTTTGCCGAAGTGAGAAATCGAAAGCCCAAAATTGTGCAGTGCTCTTCGGGACAGTGAGTCTGTGAGAGCAAAGCGAAATTCCAAAATCTTAGCAGTCGCTACTTTGGGTGAGGCGAAGAGAAGACGGAGTCAGACTCGGAATGAGAAGAGGGAATCCCGCGCTGTCGCAGAAAGGAGGGAGGTAGAAACAATTATATTAATATTAATAATAAACAACATTAATATAATGGGTCGGAAGGTAAACAAGCCCATTAAACCAAATGGCCCGCTTGAACAGCCCATCTTTCTTGTGAGCCCCGGGTGGATATAGAGTGGGGCAACAAGGGATTTGAAAAATTGTTAAACATGTTTAGAAATTAAATAAATAGATAAACGTGATTTTAATTAATAAATTTCAAATTAAAATAGACTAAATTGCTCTAACCACTCTTTAGAGAGAAATGCAATCTACAATTGTGGAGAATAATAAGAAGGAAAAACACTCTAATTTTAACAAGAGTCTAACTAACTAAATCAAAACAAAGAAATGAGGATTTTAAGGGAAAATTGTCAAAAATAGGACAAAATGATGGGGGGTTAAAGAGATTTAAGATGATTTTTATTTTTATAGAGTAGTAGGACTTTTGAGGGTATAAAATTACCATGTTGCCCTTCTTTTTTGCTTGAGGAACAAAATGTAAGTAGTTTGCTTTTTTTTTAGGTATTTGATTATGAATATTTTGTTGTTATTTTGTTTGTCTTAGAAGAAAGAAAAAAAAAAGGAATGCAAAGTTTGACACAAGTTCGTGTTTTAGTTCGTTTTGGTGATTGCTGTTTTTTTTCTCGCAATATCACGTTGCGAGAATTTCTTTTCTCGCAATCTCGCTGCGAGAATTCTTTTTCTCCCAATCTCGCTGGGAGAATTTTTTTTCTCGCAATCTCGCTGCGATAATTTTTTTTTTCTCGCAACCTCGCTGGGAGAATGTTTTTTCTCGCAATCTCGCTGGGAGAATTTTTTTTTCTCGCAATCTCGCTGGGAGAAATTTTGTTCTCATAATCTCGCTGGGGGAATTTTTTTTCTCGCCATTTAATATAACAATAACAATTATTCAAGTTTCACAAACATCTCGACATTTAGGAATAATCCCCTGTAATTTTATTCCTCATCACTAATTCCTGTAGAGTAAGCATTGCCACAAACATCTCGACACTTAATATAACATATATTTAAGTTTCACGTTATTTGGAGTATCGGTAGCTCAAATTATTTCTAAAAAAAAACACGACTTAAAATGACTTGCTGTCTTGTTTCTCGCAATTACACATTGCAAGACACAAAAAAAAAATGCGATCTCCTGATTCCTCATCTCAAATCCCTGTAGAGTAAGCATCACCACAAACATTTGAATGAAATTCATCTTGACTAAAAAAAAATATTAAGTCAAATTCTTGACCATTTTTTTCCTCATCATTTCTTATATCAGTAGCTTAAAATTCTTTCTCAAAAAGAGCAGTAGCTTAAAATGATTTGCTTTTTTTTTTTTTTTTTTTCTCTTGCGAGAAAAGTTGCAGCATCTTAAAATATGTAATTTTTCTCATCATCTGACATCCCTATGTAGATTAAGCATCATCACCAAACATCCTGACATTTAATATAACATATATTTACTTCAATTACAATCCAGTCTTTTAATACATCGGGATATTCCCATAATATAACATATATTTACTTCAATTACAATCCAGTCTTTTAATACATACGAGTATTGTACAATATCACCGGCACAAACATGCGCGCACTGGCATGAACAAGTACTAGCAAGAGACTTCAGTACCAACAAGAGACTAACTAAAAAGGAGCCAATAGATAGTTCAACAAAATGATCGAAAGCAAACTAAAGAAAAAGAAATGTTCGACAACATGTACATCAAAAACCAGATTCAAACATGATTTCCTATTCCTCACTGAAACCAACCTTGTATAATATCAATGACACTAACATACGCACTAGCATCAACAACGTTATCCTCTCTTCTCGCTGCACCTTGATCTCACACTAAATTAAATTAAACAAATTAACACCCAATGTAGTTGCTTGACATTAAACGGTGCATACACACGAAATCAACATCGATCTATGCATCCTTGAATTCAATATCATTTTCTAGGACATAATCAACCAACCGATGCTCAGCTTGTCGGTTAAAGGTACGCTTCTCCACGAGGCATTGTTGGTATAGTGTCCACTTTGCTTCTATATAATGTTGCATACACATAACATATACCAATGAATATGCTAATTACACATCAATGTAAATATATGTACACATTGTCTAAATATACATATCATGAGAGCTTATTCCTTGCTAACATTCGAGAGCAAGTAACATTTTTCCACCATCGGAGACGCCATGATGAAGTAGAAAAGAAACAGTATAATCTTCAATTCAAGAATTCACTGGGCATGCTCCATTGGAAAGAAAAAGCAAGGAATAAGCAATCCATCCTGAGAGCTACAAGATGTTTCACAAAAAAGGACACCAATGAACAAAAATACAAGAGGTACTATAGTCACAAAAAATAGAGGACACCAAGAAGCTAACCAAATCATACACTACCTCTCACCCCTTAGCTTTGTTTCAGAGCTTCACCAATTGAATATAAAATTGTTTGGAAAAGAAGAAAAAGGCTAAACTGTCAAAGATTATCCGTGACTGTCTCCACATTAGAACAAAACTACAGCATGGTGCAGAACAAAAATACAAGTAACAAGCATCAAGTTATACCCACACATTCAAAAGAAACCATGCAGAAAAATGGAGCAACCAACAGAAAATGAACAGTTGTATTTTGCAAGTTGTGAAACACAATTAGATTATTATATTCATGTCTCATTATCTCCATTTCAGGTTACTTTTGTTTCAAGTGAACCAATACCTCTTGAATTCTCACGTACAGTAAATTTTGGCAATATGACTTATAATCTTTACTCTCACAACTTTCTACATTTTGGACAGGTAAATCCGTTTTATGAGCTTTAATTATTCTCTCTTGAAGTTGAGCTACACATATAAAATTTGGAATTCTTGTTACTGTAAAACCCTTCTGGTTCCTGTTATATATAATCAACTTCTCGCCGCCCGTTCATTTTTTGTCCCTCCCTACTCTGATGAGGATTTTCAGCTGACTGTCCTCTATCTCTTTTCTTCTTTACTCTATTTCAACTTTTCTTTTAAGTTGTTTACCTATAGCTAATTTTTCTAAACTAGCAGGAATTTTATGTTTTTTTTTTTTCTACGAACAACCAAAATTGGTGGTGAATGAAATTCTCATCTTGGCTAAAAAAATATTCAATCAAATCTCTCAAAAAAAAAAAAAAACATTAAACAATCCATATTTTGTTTCTCAAGTAACAACATAAGGAAAAAAAAAACTATTTTAGCAACAAAAAAAGTACAAAGAAAGTTTCTTCAACCTATCCAATGACTTGATTGTTGGAGTTGTTGTTGCCGTCTCTTGGTCGCCGTCGTCGTCTGGTCGCCGTTAGTTGTGGTTGTTGTCGTGTAGTTGCTTCTCCTTCGTTGTGGTTGCTTTCGCCGTCGTCTGCTCGTTGCTGTCACTTGATCGCCGTCTTCGTCACCTCGTGCCTTGGCCGCCGTTTCTTGTATGCGTGCGTGGAGGGAGAAAATCGTGGAAAGCATGAGAGAAGAAGAAAGTGAGAGTTAGGGTTAAAGATTTGGGGATTTTTACTAAGGGTAATTTTGTAATTTCATTGTCCTAAAAATCCTATTACTCTTTCAATTTAAAATCAGTCCCATTTCTCTTTAATGCCATCTTTTTTGTCCTATTTTTGACAATTACCCGATTTTAAGGAGGGGAGAAAAAAAAGGGAGCATTTTAAGGAGGGGAGAAACCGAATTTGACATGAACAATATTTAACAACCTTGCATTAAATCTAAAACTATAATTAACATCATTTAAACAAAAAATCTAAATTCTTAATCCTGAAAAAATTATGTTGAACTGTCAATATATATTTTTCGAACCAAATCACTCAATACTTATGTGTGCATAATAGTATATACATAAAAGCACAGAAGTAATTATGTACAAAAACACAATAAGAACAACAATATATATGTGTATATACAAACAAGCATCATACTCAATAACCCTATCAATTGCTTGCATATGGATAAGGGTATATATCTCTAGAATCTCTATGTATATAAGAGTGTATACATATAGTTAATACAATAATTAAACATTACCCGGTTCTCGCCATCTTCCTTGACAATGTAAAATGCTTTAAAAACTTCGTCTTTGAGGACCTTGTTGACACAATCCAAAATTGTAAGGACTATTACTCAGCTACAACTTGTATTTAACCATATCTATTGGTGTAAAACACATCACTTACCACCAAATTAAGGAAACCAACATTATCCTTCTCTGAGTTGCATTCTCCTTAGTGGATTTGGTCCAACACTACCTCTGTGTATATTGGTATCTACAGGCTCGGCATCCACATTGACAGCACAGTCAGTGTACTGTGTTGATATGTATACTTACATGAAATCTTCCTCTGTTGTTTGTATTTTTTGTTGAATTCAGGCTTGCATCGTCCCTATGGATACTAGTATCCACACTTTCAACATATACGACAAGGAAACAATTGTGGTACATCCTGTTATATACCCCAACGAACATTCAAGCAAGATCTTCGTTCTCAGAAAAGTTTATAATCTGAAACTTGTCTTCACCATCAGTAGATCTGTGAATTTTTCTTTCGAGCATCAAGTCTAACAAGGTCTGTGACGGAATCAATGCCCAAACGCTATTGTATAGGATCGAAACTCGATGGAAAGCCATTATTGAAAAAATTCTGGTGGTGCAAAGACAATGGAGATGAAATTTGAATTATGGATTTCAGGCAAAGATTGGAACGTTGATTGTGAAGAGATTGAGAATGTAGAAAAAAAAAAACTTTGTTGGGATTGAGAAATTATTGGACAAAATTAGTTTTTTTTTTTCTTTTTAACAAATATTTAGGAAAATAAACGTGACTTAAGATTTTTCTGGTTGAGAAAAATCTTACGTTGATTTTTTTTAAAAAAAAAAAAACTAAATATTGGTAGTTGAGTTGGGCAGAGTTGTAAATAACAGTATACACCAGGGGTAAAATGGGGAAAAATAAATCGGTTGACAGTTCCTAAAATCACGGTAGCCATCCCCCTAAATACTAAACTACTTTAGCCATAAAACAAAAAGGGTTTTTTTTTTCCTAGCCATTTACCACAATTTCCCATCTAGAATTGTGTTAACTACGAAAATGAAACGAAAACTTTTCGGTCCCTATTCTTTACATAAATGACCAAATCAATTTTGTGAATTAAAATTATGGGAATTAGACCGTTTCTCAACCAATATTTCACAAATGTCCCATTATGGAAAAAAATTGGGAAAAATACACGTTTAGTCCCTGAGGTTTGGGTTAGGTTTCATTTTAGTCCCTGAGTTTTCAAACTCGACATTTTAGCCCCTGAGGTTTGGATTTCGTTACACTCTTAGTCCCTCCATCAAATTTTCCGTTATCTTTAACAGATGGTTGACATGGCATGTATTTTTTATAAAAAGAAATATATTTTTTTGATTTTTTTTAAATAAAAATATTTTAAATAGATTTTTTAATTCTTTTTTTCTTTTTTTTCTTTTCTTTTTTCTTTTCACCCTTTTCTCTCTCTTCCCCCATCTTCTCCCTCTAAACCCTAATCCATTCTACCCTCACTACCGCCAACACCAGTGACCGACAACACAGCTACTGTCGGTCGTCAACAATGTTTTTCTCATTTCTCTCTCTCTCTTTTCTTCCTCTTCTTTTTTTCTTTATTTTCGTTTTCTCATGGTCGGATGAGAAATACGGCGACAACATCTCCGACACAATCCGCGACGGCAACATCTCCGACATGATCTGCGGCGGCAGCATCTCCGACAAGATCTGCAGCGACAACAACATATTATAGTTCCAGATTTGTGTCTTCGATAAGCTCGTTCCAGATCAGCATCTCCAAAAATCTCTCATTCTAGTCGCCGATGAAGATCCTAGAAGAAGAAAGGAAAACGAGAAGAAAAACGGCGACGACGACCAAAAACCCACCAGATCTGGAACCCCTACTCAGTCCGTCACTCATAGGGTCGCTCAAGTCCGCCGATCTGCTCCAGCACGTCGCGTGGGTTGGTGAAGTCCGTCGTCGATCTTGTGTGGGTGGGCGTTGCTGTGGTGTTGGGCTAGAACGTTCCAGATCGTCGTTCCAACCGGATTTTTTTTCCCTTTCATTTTTTTTAAAAACGGTGAAAGAAGATAGAGAAGGGAGGATTTTTCCAGATCTGAAAAATGAGAAGGGGAAAGGAAAGAAAGGGGAAGAAGAAAAAAAAAACATAGAGATCGGCGACGGCTGACAGTGGCGACGGACGGCAGCTCGGGCGACGGTGGATGGCAGCCGACGGCGGAGGGTTGAGGAAGAAGATTGGGAGGAAGAAGATGGGGAGGAAGAAGATACGAAAAATAAAAAATGAAAAAAGAAAAAAGAAAAAAGAAAAATAAGAAAAAAGTATTTAATATTTTATTTTGTTTTAAAAAATATTTTTTAATTAAAAAATTAATGCCATTTCAGCAATCTATTACTAATTAACGGAAAAATGGATGGAGGGACTAAAATGAAACGAAATTCAAACCTCAAGGACTAAATTGTCGAGTTTAAAAACTCAGGGACCAAAATGAAACCTAATCCAAACCTCAGGGACCAAAAATGTATTTTTCCCTAAATATAGCTTTGTCTTGGTTCAAAGATTTCCAAGTAAATCTTCCCTATTTTGCCATTTAAAATTATACACATTTAAAATTTGGTTTGTATTGATTCTTTCCATAATAAAAACTATTAAATAATTAAGTTACCAACACTCAACCCTAACCCTAAATACATTTCACAACAAAATTCAACCAATTGTCATCAAATTGAAGAACCTCATCTGTGACTCCATTTTGTAAAAAATATTCAACAAAAAGTTGATCTCAATTGCTTCTATCAAGCAATATGAGTATGTTCCATTTGTCTCTCTCTTTTTCTTTTTTCTTTTTTTTTTATTCGATTGTTTTTTTTTATCAAGCATCTTTGAGTACAGTAGCTTTTATATGTATAGTAATCTTTTATATAATTTTTCTTTCATTTTTTGTTTTATTTTGTCAAACGGTATGAATAATCCAAGTATATTGTTTGTATTCTTTTTCCAATTTTGTTATTAATATCTAATGACATAAGATGTTTCTAATTTTATCTATTTGTTCACATTAACCCTCATTTACATCTAATCACTTCATTGATTGTATAATGTAATATTTCTTCAAATAATAAATATATCCATGTATTATATTATATAATCAATATGTCGAACCTGAAGGATTGGAATTCCCAATTCCGTTAAAGCGGAAGTGCAATTGGACCCATTCGTAAATTAATTTTGTTTAATCACAAAATACCAATACATTGACAACAATTTCAGAACAGAAATTCTTAGGCTAGGCATTCATAAAAATTCAGATCTAATCTAAATAAGGAGAATTGTACTCATCGTCGTCTGACGACTCTGAAATCAATAACTCCTTCTTGATTGTGCAGGGACCAAAAGTGTAGCACCAACAATTTGGACACCACCACAAGGGCTTCCTCGCTATCCTCTGAGTTTGGGAACTCAATTGTGGGACTGAACTCTTGAGAGGGAATTTTCTACGAGAGAGGAATTCCTCTCTGTCTTTCACGTTGAGAGAGAGTAAGAGGTTGATAGAGAGATTATGTGTGATTGTTGAGCACACCAGAGAGAATGAAATCTCACACTTTAGACCCCTATGTACGTGAGTCATTATGTGTGTAGGAAATAATCACAGTTTTAATTAATTTAAATAAATTAATTAAAACATTAACTTAATATAATTAATTAAACATAATTTAATTAATCATATTAACTAATCAATTAAATATCTCCATATTTAATTGTATGTGCATTTTAATCATATTAAAAGCACATCCCTCACATGATATATAGTTTTAGTTAAAATTAATTAAATCGCATTTAATCAAATTAATTAAACTATACAATTAATTAATTCATAATTTTAATTAATTCATAATTAATTAATTCTTTGATCAATTAAACATATTTAATTAACCAAACATTTGAATCATATTCAAAAGTGCATCTCTCTTATAACCTATAGTTTTAATATGAATCACATTTACATTAAAATTAATTTATAGTTTTAATTTAATTAAATCACATTTAACTAAATTAAATTGAACAATTAATTAATTCAAAATTAATTATTTCATAATTAATTAAACATTTACCATATATAAACGCTTCTACTCTCTGCCCTTTCTTCCACAACGCCGTGAAACACACACTGCCCACGAAAATACAATCTAGTCGCCGGTGAGTTGACGACGTCCAACGCGAGTTCACGGCCGCGAAAACACAGAAAACCTTCACCGCTTCACGCTATCACCACCACCGCTTCACACCGTCCATCGGTTCATGCTTCTCTGTTCTTGAGTGGTGAACCCCACTACCGTTTCACACCGTCAGTCGCTGAATCGAGTTCACATCATTCAGATTTCATTCCTCGTACTTGTCGTCAGTTGGAGTGGAGGATTTTGGTTTGTTTTTTGGGTTTATAAAAGTTATAAAAGGTTTTCTTCTTCTTCTTCTGTTGGTTACTGTGTTATTCTTTACTTGGGAGAGTGTATAAAAATCATACAAGTTTTTTTTCTTCTGTTGGTTACTATGTGTGTTTTTTTTAGATGTTGGTTATTGTTGTATTTTCTTTTTTATTTTTCAAGAAAAGTGTTATTGTTTATTGGAAGAGTTTATAAAAATCATAATGAGATTATAATTCAATAACATTCCCACAAAAAATGTATATTTGGGTTAGTAAGTATTTTTTTTTTGGATTATCATCGGTGAAGCTCTGACACTGTATTCCAGCCGTCTCATCCTTCGGGCATCGTTTCAAGCTCTCGTCGTTGACGTTGTGTTCCCGTCGTCTCATCCTCTCGAGCAGCGCTGGCCGTCGATGCTTCTGCCATTTTTTTCTGTCATTCTTGTTCAGATAGTCCATCTCAGTTCATCGACCACATTGTCTTGGTTGCTGCCGTTGGAGTTCATTCATAGAAATAAATTTGGGTTTGTTATGTGGATTATAAACAATATACAATTTTTGCTTTCCTCATGGTTATTAGGTCATTGTTTACTTAGTTGGATTTATAAAAATCATTCAGTATGTTATTGTTTTCTTAGTTGTGTCATTGAGTTTATATAATATATAATCTAGTTTATATATAATCATCGGTGTTTATATATATTTGTGTTATTGTGATATTGTTAATTTAGTTATGTTATTGGGTTATTGCTCTTTTAGTTGAAGTTTTATATAATATGTCATATGGGTTATATTAAATTGATGGTTGAATTCAAGATTTTAATTACACAAATTATAGCGAGATTATATTTAATATGAATGTTATATTCAAATGAATGACTTTCATGTCTTATTAATCTCATACTAAAAAATATATTCATGGTCAGTAGTAACATAGTTATTAATCTCATTCCAACGACCGTCATACACCATCCGTATGTGAATGAGATTATTACCTATGATGAATATTTAATAAGGTTTATATATTATACATCTAAGTATATATTTATAGATAAAATATACTACATGACCTATATTTATAATTCTGAAAATTCATTTATGAACTTTATAAACCATGTCGTGTATACTATATAAAGAGGTTTATATAATATAATTCTAAATATATATTTATTATACAATATACAACCTAGTATATATTTATCATTCTTACGTTCTACTTATGAACTGAATACACAATGATGAGTATATATTATATAATGGATTCGGTATATTGATTATATATTATAATACATGATATGTATTTATTATTTGAAGAAATATTACATTTTATGATCAATTGAGTGATTAGATGTAAATATATAAGGGTTAATGTGAACGAATAGTTAAAATTAGAAACATTTATGTCATTAGATATTAATAACAAAATTGAAAAAAAATGCAAACCATATACTTGGATTGCTATTCATATTGTTTGACAAAATAAAAGAAAAATTATATAAAAGATTACTATTCATATAAAAGCTACTGTAACAATTGAATAAAAAAATGGACAAATAGAACATACTCATATTTGCTAAAAAAAAAAAGAACATACTCATATTGCTTGACAGAAGAAACTGAATCAAATTTTTGTTGATTTTTTTTGATGGCCGGCAATGAAAATAGAGTGATGAGGTTTTTCAGTTTAACGGCAATTGCTTGAATTTTTGTATGAAATGTATTTAGGGTTAGGGTTGAGTATTGCTAAATTAATTATTTAATAATTTACCTTAATGGTAGTTTTTATTATGGAAAGAATCCATACAAACCAAATTTTAAATGTGCAGAATTTTGAAGGGCAAAATTGGGAAGATTTAGCTAGGAAATCTTGAGTCAAGACAAAACTGAATTTTTTTTCATAACTGGACATTTGTGAAATATTGGTTCAAAAACGGTCTAATTGCCATAATTTCTGTTTAATTAATTACATATTAGAATCATATTCTAATATATATCTCTCATATAATACAGTTTAATTAAATCACGTTTAATTTAAACTAAATTGAGTAATTAATTAATTAATTTACTAATTAAATATCACATACTTAATTAACTATATATTTGAACTCTTTCAAATATATAATTCTCTCATATAATAAAGTTTAATCTCACATTAATCTCATTAATCGAGTTAACCAATATTCATTAACTGTGGGTCACTCCACTAAAGACCCACAACTGCACTCTTCTCACTGTAGAATGTTTCTGTATCCACAGATATTGACCAATACCGGTAAGTCAATCCTTAAAGAGTGTTCGTAACTACGGTTGGGTCAAATTACCGTTTTACCCCTGTATTACATCTGTCTCCTTAAGTACTAGTGCTCATGTAATGAACAACCTGTTTATTGTCCAACCAGTAAACAGAAAGTCCCTCTCGGGCCAATGAGAGGGCGGGATCTCTTTGTTCAAGACCCGGAGTCACCACTTAAGGGAACATTCATCTACTTCTCCTAGAAGCGGGAATGAGTGAATTCCATCTTGTGTTGTCATGTCCCCAACCCCCCACTCGGTCTTGTCCCCAAGAAGGTAGGCTTATTGAGTCGGTGTGCAGGCCACTCTCACCCGTACTAATCAAAGGACAATTCGTCGTGAGAAGGAATTCATGAAACACTCAGGATTTAGACTGAGTTACCTAAGTCATCCTATTGAAACAGTAACCTAACTAGTTAACTGTGTTACATCTAATGGTTTACTATTTCGTGGTCCGGTCTTATGCAAACTCATTGCATAGGATACCCCGCTCGCATGTATCCTACATGGACGCCTTGGATCAATACGTTTGTATCAAATACAAAGCAGGTCGTATCACATAGTGTTACCAGGATAAGGTACCTAGCTTTATCCCTATACTATTGACCTTTAGGTTGTTACTTGAACACTGATCCCCGTATATCCCCACATACTAGTTCAAGTTACATGTAAACTGAAGGGATTGGAATTCTGTAATTCCGTAAAGCGGAAGCGTGATTGGGACCAATTCGTAGTTAATTTTGTTTAATCTAAAATACCAATACATTGGCAATAAACTTAGAACTATTCTAGATTTATATTAAGGCTAAGCATACAAAAATATTAGATCTAAATCTAATTTATATAGTAACAAGTTACTTTCTCTCGTTGACGACACAGATTAAATTCACCAACTGCTTGTGAAATAATCACAAACTATTGCGAACACTACCACTATGGCTACCCCGGTATGACTCTTAGACTACTAGAGGCAAGAGACTGGTGGGAGCCTTCAGGAGAATTCTCTGAGAGTAGGAGAATGAATGAGATGTCTTTCATCCCATCCTAGGGGTCCTATTTATAGGAAATGGCCAAGACCTTTTCCTTATAGGAAAAAGTCATGAATAAGATCAAATCTATTATCTTATTCATATCTAATTTTAATAAATAAATAATTAATTCCATAATTAATTAATTACCCAATTAAATATCATATATTTAATCTTAAGGATTTTATTAAATTATTTATATTAATATGAATCCAATTCATATTAAGTATTTGATCTCTTTCAAATATTTTCTCTCAAGAATTAATTTTGAAATTAATTCAAAATTATATTATAAAGTTTCATAAACTTTATATTATAATGTATCAATATACATTATATGATTCCCCTAAATAAATTGAACACTTTCAATTTACAATTTATATTTAATTGCCTCAAGTCTCTTTACAAGCTACCAGTGGGACCTAATGGACCTGTAGATCAGAAGCTCTAACGATATGAGATTTAATCAGCTAAACTCATTAATATCCGGTCAACGGTTACATTCACTATCTACGAGTTTTAGGGCATAAAACCCAACAATTAGTTATTTGTTTATAAACGTATCTTCGTGTTTTCATATCTTTAAGAGTGCATTATGGAAGTGATACTCCATATATAATGTTTTATGTTCCTGTGATTAAATTTGATCAATTCGAAATTGATGCTTTATGTTTCTTTGGAAAGATGAAATTGAGGAGGGACCATTTATGAACATGTTAGTTTTGCTTACCAAAACATATTGGATTACTTGTGTTTGTATGGGTGGTACATGGGTTTTGAGCCTTAAAAGTATGAGGACGAGAGAAAATTTATTGGAACCATGGAGTTCAATTGGGTGAATTGATGATAACTTGTATTATATATGTATGAGTGCCTTGTAACTATATCCAGTGCTTGCTAAATGGAAACCTCTTGTCTAGTGACTGCCAAGTGCCACAACACGTCAAAATTCACCAAATGTAAGACTACTCACTTTATCTGATATTTCTCTAATTCTCTGTACTTTGGTTTGTGCTCATAAGTTTACTAAAGATCGCAATTGTGGTTGTGGTATAAGAAGTCGTAAGTTATTATTATCCCTGGTAATAAACTCATTTCGCACAAACTCGTTCTTAAGTGGTTGATTAGATTAAGTGTTGGAGTGCTATGACTATCCTGCAGTTATGGTAGTGTAACGACCCGACTTCTTAATTAATATTTTCGGGACCGTTACGACAATGCATGCTTTGGAGGCCTTTTTAAATAAAAATATTTTGAAATATAAACAATAATTTAAGCAAAAACTTTAAAACAAAACTTTTATTCGGGATCCCTAAACTTTAAAAGTTTTAAATAATTTCTAAAATATAAATGTACATGGCCTCTAGAAAATTTCTCAACAAATTTATAAATCAAATAAAGTAAAAACAGAGTTCTTAAAGCGGAAGAAAAATAAAACATGAAATTCAGGTCCTCTCATGGTTGTCTATCGGATTCTCATCAATCGTCTTTCATCTGCCCTTGCCTTTACCTGAAAAAAAAAATATTTTGAAAAGAATGAGTATTTTAAATACTCAGTAAGTGACCCTACCATTGAGGTTGGGTCACGCTTTAAAACCATTTTTAAAAAAATCAACAGCAAATTTAATTTTTGTGGCTCTAAACTTTAGTTTTAAACTTACTAAGGATATACATTAATTTCATGCATATCCTAGACACATCAATTTCATGTCTCTAAGTCTTATCTCTGAATGTACATCAATTTTATGTACACTTATAAAACTCATAAATAATTTAAACTAATTCCTTTAATGGAATTTTAAACTAATTCCTTTAATGGAATTTTAAGAGACCACCAACTCAATTATTTCAATATTAATGATTAAAAGCAATAATAATAAATTTCATGCTTTCAATAATTTTCATAAACGAAAATATAATCAAACAAATCATAAAGCACGAGAATTTTGGAAAATCAAACACGCGCACCCAATTAAAAGGTTCAATGGTAAGTTCACTTACTTCGACTAAATAACTTTTAGCAAAACAGACTCAATCCCTTAGCTTCCAATCCTTCAATCACGCTAAAACAGAGTTTCGCTTGCTGTTCGGGGCCTTCAATTCCGCTCCAAATCACAAAATAAACCACCAACGCTACCGCCTTGGAACCACAATTCAAAAATCAATGGGTATTCACCCAATAACAAAAATCAACCAAAATATAGCTTTTTCCTTCTTACCCACACTTAAATCACCGAAAACATCGCCCAACGAGCCACCCGCGTCGCCGCTCGCCGAAAACAACCATGGAAGAACTGGGTGTTCGCCGCCGCTGGATTGCACACCAGAAAATCACAAGCCGCCGGATTCTCGTCGCCGAAATTGCGAGCCCATGAACGAATATCGCGCTGCACTGCCGTGGGTCTGCTCGCCGTTGCTTGCCGGAGGAGAGAGAGAAGCTGGCGTCGAGGTTGCTGAAGAAAAACACCAGAAAGTCGCACTTGAGGACCGCCGCACGAAGCCGCCGACTCTGCTGCAAAACACCCGCCGTCGGACTACTTTGCCGTTGCAACCAGAGAAACCTGCCGGAGATGACGAGGGAGAGAAGGAGACGCCGGCCGAACTGCTGGAGATGGGAGTTGGGGGAGGCTGTCATCGGGGGTATGAGGAGGGAGAGGGAAGATGAAGAGGAAAAAGACAAAAGCTGACCTAGGGCTGGGCACCTTTTAAAAAATGAGGCTTGGGCTTGGGCTTGGCTAAAAAACCAACTATTTACGAAATTGTCATTCAACCTTTAATTTTAACTATTTCACCAATTTTTCCAAATCTTCAAAATTCCCTCTTAACTCAAAATTAACCCAAAATTAAACCGGATGTACCGAAAATTTTAGCAGCATAACGACGTAAAATGACCTGAACCAAAATTTTACAACACCTGATAGACAACAAAAACACTTCTACACAATCAACCCAACTCCACCAAACTACGATCCAGATTCACAACCTACTTCACTATACGAGTCAGGCCTCGTAACAACATGCATTAAAACCACTTCATGCAATAGAACAAATTATTAATCAACTTCTAACAACACTAGAAACTTATCCCAAGGAAATGTAACTAACCACTTTATTCCATAAATGATAAAATAATGAAACTAAACTTTCAGTTAATGAAAACTAAACATCTCAGGTGAAACTCCCACCCTAACAGAATTATCACATAACAAAATCAAGCTAGCCTACTCGGAGCTTCACAAAATAAAACTTTAGCCAACTCTAGCCTATTCCATCAAACAAAGGAAAACAACTTGAACTCCTTAAGGTTCCTTCTCGAAGTTCTCCTCTTCCTCACCAAGGTCCAACTCGTCATCCAAACCTGCAACATCTAAAATGTTGGGGGGAAGATGGGGAAGGGGGTATTAGTACAACCGCGGTACTGGTAAGTAGCTCACACGAGCCATATCACAAGCATCTAACAGGTTCAAACGGCATGCTTCTCACACACATACAACATGCTTCGAAAAGCAATAAAAGCCAACATGCTCAGAAAGCAATAAACTGCATCATGCTCACAAAGCACTAAAAACACATCATGCATATGCTTCCCACACTATGCACCCACACTCTACTAAACCACACATGATTTACGCGTCATGCTCCGCACCTAATGCATGTATTACGCGCCATGCTGCGCAAACCAACACGTGAATTACGCGCCACGCTACTCAAACCCAACAAGTGAATTACGCGCCACGCTGCGCAAACCAATTGCATGCATTACGCGTCATGCTGCGCAAAACATCTCGCATGCTACACTTCCTGTGACACATGCTAGCCTAACCAAACATGCTTGACCCAAACACAACATGATTAAACAACAACACAGCAAGACATGCTTATCTCAAGCAACTAAACAGGACATGCTCATCTCAAGCATTGCAACACAGCAAAACATGCTTATCACAAGCAAAACACAATCCACGCTCATCTCGAGCAATACAACACAGAACAACACAGTAGATCATATCTTCGCAAGTATAAAGATAAAGCATAAAGGCAAGCAACATGCTTCACACAATCAAACAAACCCAGCAAGTAGAAACTACTTACAAAACGCTTCTAATTACCAACGAGGCGACACTTGCACCAAGCTCCATTAGCACCTCGAACTACAACCAAAAACGCTACCATCAAAGACTAAACCAAGAGAGAACGACCTAACATGCTACTAGGGGTGATAACTCTTAGTATAAGAGTTATTTACCTTATCTTTTAGCTTGTATTCTTTAATATGGGAGTAATTGGCTAGCATATTTTGATATTTTCCCTCTATATATCTCATGCTTTGGTCTGAATCATCTTTGAGGAAATAGTTAATATTTTGCTACTGTTTTGAAAGTGAAATGCATTAAAATTTGTGTACTTATATTGCAGATCCATAAAGTCATTTTGGTAGCAGACTAAAGGCAGCATGTGTAGCAGTTAAAGTGATTGAGGAGCTGGAGATGGAATTGCTGGATCAATTCTGGAGCAAAGTTCGCACGTGATTCACACGAGAGAAAAATCGGTTCATTAAATGAGCTGGCAATTTTTATCACACTCAGCTTTTTCACCCAATGGGAGTCTGCCATCTTGCTGAAAAGAAGCTGATGTAGCCCTGAATTCAATGAAGAGAGGAATATTTTTTTTAGGGCAACCACATTTGTGAAGGATATAAAAAGGAAAAGAAACAAAAAGAGAAGGAGAGACATACAGACAGCAGTGGAGAAATCGAGAGAGAAAGAGAAGGAGATTCATTCATAGAAGAGGGGGAAGCTGACATTTGGAAGGAGCATCTTCTGCAACCTTTCCATTTCCGGCGACTTCTTCCTTTATTTTTCTTTCTTCTTCTCTTGAACTTTGAGTAGTTGTGTTTAAGTTTCTTTATGGCTTTTTCTGGTTGTTTTATTTTGTTTTCAGCTTGTAACATGAACTAATCACCTTAAGGTGAGGATTAGGATACTTTTGTATTAATCTAAACATTGGAGCTGAGCTCCTTAGCTTTCTTAATCTGGTTTTGAGGGTGTTTAATGCTTAAGCAAAGATTTCGTCCGGCCAACCATTTCTTTGCACTGTCATCTTTAGTTTTGGGAAAACACAAGGGTGGCTGAATACTCAAAATCACATTAGCTCCTTGTTAGGGTTAGTAGCTAGCTAAGTGAAGGAGTTAGGGATAACACTTCACCTAATGCACATAATACAGCATGTTTAAAATGAAGTGGGTTAATGGGAGTTAATCTGCTATTTTAGGAGATCTGGGAAGATTCCGTGAGAAACTGCTGTGTGGATTGAGGGAGCAAAGTTCTTGCTCCAGCGTTTGATGTTTAGAGAAATACAAATAGTTCCTAATCCGAGCCTATTTTCTTAACCTTGTTGCAAGTCTCGTTTCTTTAGCATTTTGCACCTTGCCTTGTTTATGTTTATTTCTGCAATTTATTTTATCAAAGCACCTAAGTGTAGACATTACTAAAATTTAATCGGTTACCATTTTGAATTTGCTAGAAATTAAGTTTAAGCATAGGAATTTTCTTGTTCTAATCCCTGTGGAGACGATATTAATATACTTATCACTTGTTGCTGGCCGTGTATACTTGCACGTGCATTGTGTGGAATTTCATTGAATATTTTAACCCCACCTTACAAGGCAACAAGTTTTTGGCGCCGTTGCCGGGGATTAGTTTGAATTTCACTGTGTTTGAACTTATTTTTGGTAAATTGGAGCTGAAATTGCATTCTAACTTGGCTGTTTGTTACTTTTTCAGGGGTTGGTTTGGTAGTGGTGTATGAACGAGTTTCCTGATCTAGAATTTGAGCTTGACCCTGAGATTGAAAGGACATTTCATAAGAGAAGGAGAGAACAGAGGAATAGGAAAAACTGCATGGACCTACCTCCTCTTTTACCTCCTGCCCAACCGAGAAATCCTGAAGAACAAGAGAACCCACAGCAACCTAACCCTGAAATGGACCGACAAGCTAGAGTAGATAATCCGGCTGAAAACCCTGTCCTCTTAGCCAATGATAGGGAAAGAGCCATTATAGAGCCTACGCATTCCCTATGTTTGATGAATTAAACCCCGGGATACTTAGGCCAGAAATAGAGGCACCTAATTTCGAAATGAAGCCTGTGATGTTCCAAATGTTACAAACCGTGGGGCAATTTCATGGATTACCTTCTGAAGATCCCCACCTTCATCTAAAATCCTTTTTGGGAGTGAGCGATTCATTTAGGATGCATGGAGTTTCTAAGGATGCACTTAGATTAACTCTTTTTCCTTACTCCTTGAGGGATGGAGCAAAGGCTTGGTTGAATAGTCTTGCTCCAGGATCCATCACTTCTTGGAATGAGTTGGCTGAGAAATTCCTTATCAAGTATTTTCCTCCCACTAGGAATGCCAAACTTAGAGCTAAAATAGTTTCATTTAGGCAGTTTGAGGATGAATCTTTTAGTGAGGCATGGGATAGATTTAAAGAGTTGCTAAGAAAATGCCCTCACCATGGACTTCCCCATTGTATCCAAATGGAGACTTTCTATAATGGATTGAATAGGACTACACAGAACATGGTTGATGCTTCAACAAATGGTGCTCTGCTGTCTAAAACTTTTAATGAGGCATATGAAATTTTGGAAAGGATTTCAGCCAATAGCAGCCAATGGTCTGATGTGAGAAGTGTGGCTGGAAAGAAAGGTAAGGGAATGATGGAGGTAGATACTGTTACTACTTTCAATGCAAGGTTTGACACTATGGAGAATATGATGAAGAAACTGGCTTTAGGATTTGAAAATTCGAATTTAGTGACTCCTAGTGCAAACAAAAATGTAGCAGCAATCAATATATGTCAAAATACTCCAGACTCTTGTGTGTATTGTGGAGAGGAGCACACCTTTGAATTTTGCCCTAGCAACCCAGCTTCAGTGTGCTATATTGGGAATCAAAACAATCAGCAGAATAACCCTTATGCTAACACCTATAATCCAGGGTGGAGGAACCATCCTAACTTTTCTTGGAGTGGTCAAGGAATTAATTCGCAAGGCCTCCAAGGACAGCAAAAGATGAATGGTCCACCTGGATTTGGGAAGCAAAACCAGTAGACTATGCCGCAACAAAAGAATTCTGTCAATCAGTCCAACCAAGGAACAAGTTCTCTCGAAAATCTTTTTAAGGATTATATGGCAAGAAATGATGCTGCCATGAGAAACTTAGAGATACAAGTGGGACAATTGGCAAGTGAGATGAAGGCTAGACCCCAAGGAAAATTACCTGCTGATACTGAGGTTCCAAAGAGAGAAGGTAAGGAGCAAGTTCAGGCTATTGAATTGAGAAGTGGTAAACCTCTTGCTGAACCAAAAGTCTTGATCAAGCAAAAGCTGAAAAATAAAGAGTCTGCTGTACAAACAGAAAATGAGAATGTTGCTGAAAAAGATTCAGGAGTTGAAGAGGTTGAAGAGATCCCAAAGACAACACCCATAGAGCCACCTAAGCTAGTCCCAATCTCCATCCCTGAGTTTAAACCACCTCCACCACCTTTTCCCCAAAGATTGAAGCAGAAAAATCAAGAAATGCAATTCAAGAAATTTTTAGAGGTATTAAAGCAACTTCACATAAATATACCCTTGGTTGAGGCTTTGGAACAAATGCCTAATTATGTGAAGTTTCTCAAGGACATCCTAACCAAGAAGAAAAGGTTTGGGGAGTATGAGACTGTCTCTTTAACCGAGGAGTGTAGTGCTATATTGAAAAATAAACTCCCACCTAAGGTTAAAGATCCTAGTTCTTTTACTATTCCTGTTTCTATAGGTGGTAAAGAGCTAGGGCGAGCTCTATGTGACCTTGGTGCTAGCATAAACCTTATGCCATTATCTATATTCAAGAAATTGGGCATAGGTGAAGCTAGACCCACAACGGTTACATTACAACTTGCTGATAGATCCATAACTTACCCCGAAGGAAAGATTGAAGACATCTTGGTTCAAGTAGATAAGTTCATATTCCCGGCCGATTTTATTATTTTGGATTATGAAGCGGATAAGGAGGTCCCTATAATTCTTGGAAGACCGTTCTTAGCCACCGGGAGAACTTTAATAGATGTCCAAAAGGGAGAACTAACCATGAGGGTGAATGATCAAGAGGTGAAATTTAGTGTTTTTGATGCGCTGAAATACCCTACTGATGTGGAAGAATGTTCTGTTATTCAGATTTTGGATGAATTAGTTGAGGAAAAATTTGCTTTGGATTTGAGAGAGCAACACACCCAGGCATTTGGTAAAGTTACAGTAGAAGAGTTAGAGATTACTGGGTTGAAACAAGAGGCAGAAAGTGTTTGGGAAATGCAAAAGGTGAACAAAGTTTTTGAGTTGCTGGATTTAACTGATAGGAAGATCCCACCTATGCAACCATCTATAAAGGAACCTCCCAAACTTGAGTTGAAACCCCTGCCCATGCATATGAAATATTCATATTTAGGAGAAAAGGAAACTCTTCCCATAATCATATCAGCAAGTCTAACGCTTGAAGATGAAAGATTATTGCTTAATCTGCTGAAGCAATATAAGAAAGCAATAGGCTGGACTTTAGCTGATATTCAAGGGATAAGTCCTTCGTTCTGTATGCATAAAATTAATTTGGAAGATGGAAATTTTAAGACAGTGGAGCAGCAGAGGAGACTTAACCCAGCTATGAAGGAAGTAGTGAAGAAGGAAATAATCAAGTGGTTAGATGCGGGAATCATCTACCCTATCTCGGATAGCAATTGGGTAAGTCCGGTCCAATGTGTACCCAAGAAAGGAGGGATGACAGTAGTGGTTAATGAAGCTAATGAACTGATTCCCACTAGAACAGTAACCGGTTGGAGGGTGTGCATGGATTACCGAAGGCTTAATAAAGCCACACGTAAAGACCATTTCCCTATACCGTTTATTGATCAAATGTTGGATCGATTGGCGGGGCATGATTATTATTGCTTTTTAGATGGTTATTCAGGGTATAACCAAATAACTATAGCCCCACAAGACCAAGAAAAAACCACTTTTACATGCCCTTACGGTACATATGCTTTTAGGAGAATGCCTTTTGGGCTCTGCAATGCTCCAGCAACGTTTCAGAGGTGCATGTTGGCTATATTTTCAGATATGATAGAAACCATGATGGAAGTCTTTATGGACGACTTTTCAGTGTTCGGGGAATCCTTTCAGAATTGCTTGGAGAATCTGGGAAAGGTGTTGAAAAGATGCATAGAAACCAATTTGGTCCTAAATTGGGAAAAATGTCATTTCATGGTCAAAGAGGGCATTGTTTTAGGACACAAAGTTTCTAGGAAAGGAATAGAAGTGGATAAGGCTAAAATAGAGATCATTGAGAAATTGGATCCTCCAACTTTAGTAAGGGGTATTAGAAGTTTCTTAGGACATGCTGGCTTTTATAGGAGATTTATCAAAGACTTTTCTAAGATTTCCAAACCCCTTTGTTTGTTATTAGAGGCCAATAGACCATTTGAATTTGGAGAGGAGTGTTTGAAGGCATTCAACACCTTGAAATTTGCATTAGTTACTGCACCTATCGTCTCTAGTCCGAATTGGCAGCTACCATTTGAATTGATGTGCGATGCAAGTGACTATGCAGTGGGTGCAATGCTTGGGCAAAGGTATGGCAAGATTATTCATCCTATTTACTATGCTAGCAAAACCCTTAATGGAGCACAGTTGAATTATACCACCACTGAAAAAGAACTGTTGGCTATAGTATTTTCATTTGAAAAATTTCGGCCATATTTAGTGGGATCTAAGGTTAATGTATTCACAGATCATGCTCCCATTAAGTACTTGCTAGCTAAAAAGGATGCTAAACCAAGGTTGATAAGGTGGGTATTGCTACTACAAGAGTTTGATTTAGAAATTAAAGACAAAAAGGGAACCGAGAACTTAGTAGCAGACCACTTGTCAAGAATTGAGAGAGCAAATGTTATGCTTCCTCAAAATGAGATCAGAGACTCCTTCCCAGATGAGCAGCTTTTAACAGTAGCTCACATTAAGGATATGGAAGCACCTTGGTATGCTGATATTGCTAATTATCTTGCCTGTGGAATTTTGCCCTCTGATTTATCAAAACAACAATTGAAGAAATTTTTGCATGAAGTGCGGTTTTACATTTGGGATGAGCCTTATGTGTATAGACAATGTGTAGATGGGTTAGTGAGAAGATGTGTATCTCAAGAGGAAGTTCCTGAAATTTTGGAGCACTGTCACACAGCCCCTTATGGAGGGCATTTTGGTGGTCAAAGGACAGCAGCTAAAGTTTTTCAATCTGGATACTGTTGGCCCTCGGTTTTTAAGGACTCTCATTGGTTTAGCAAAACTTGTGATAGTTGTCAGAGGAAAGGAATTATTGGCTTGAAGGAAGAGATGCCCCTTACCTATATTCTAGAGATAGAGCTCTTCGATGTATGGGGGATCGACTTTATGGGACCTTTCCCACCTTCCTTTGGTAACATATACATTCTCTTAGCGGTTGATTACGTGTCTAAGTGGGTTGAAGCCATTGCTTGCCCCTTAAATGATGCTAAGACTGTGTTGAGATTCCTCCACAAGCACATTTTCACAAGATTTGGCACCCCTCGTGCATTGATAAGTGATGAGGGATCTCACTTTGTTAACCGGTTAATGAGTGGCATGTTGGCCAAATATAACATTAAGCACAAAATTTCCACTCCCTACCACCCCCAAGCCAATGGCCAAGCCGAGATTTCCAATAAGGAGATAAAAGGAATTTTGGAAAGGGTAGTTAGTCCCAATAGAAAAGATTGGTCTCTTAAGCTTGAGGATGCTCTTTGGGCTTATAGGACAGCTTATAAAACTCCCTTAGGAATGTCTCCTTATAGGCTCGTCTTCGGTAAAGCTTGCCACTTACCTTTAGAATTAGAACACAAGGCCTTTTGGGCTTTTAAGAAATTAAATTTTGATCATATGGTAGCTGGATCATTGAGGAAGTTGCAATTGGTGGAATTAGAGGAGTTCAGGCAGACTTCCTATGAAAATGCCAAGATGTATAAAGAAAAAACCAAGATGTGGCATGATAGGAAAATTTTGCCGAAGCAATTTGAAAAGGGACAGAAGGTGCTTTTGTTTAACTCCAGACTTAAACTTTTTCCAGGAAAACTTAAGTCTCGTTGGTCTGGTCCTTTCACAGTTTTACATGTATTTCCCTATGGAGCAATCTTGTTGAAGGATGAAAAAGATGGTAGGGAATTCAAGGTTAATGGTCAGAGAATTAAGCATTATTGGGGAGAAGAAGTTCAAAGAAAGTTAGATTCTCTCCAATTATCTGGGGATTGATGTAGTAAAAATTTTGAGGGAGCATTGTGGCTTTAACAGTGGGTTTCAATTGAGCTCCCGAAAATGGTTGTATTTTCTTTAAGTTTATTTATCGTTGGTTTAGTTAATTTGTTTTTATTTGATTTCTTTTAATTTCTTGTCTTTCTTTGTTGCAGATTTTTTTTTTTTTTTGAGAAGGCAAGGGTTTTATTATTCATCATCATTTTGGAAATAAAGTTGATATGATTGAAATGACTGATTTTTTTGGAAGAAAGTTGAAAAGGGAAAGAAGAAGTTATGGTGAATGTAAATCACGTGGCTCAAGGCTGACATGCAAAGCATGGGGAAGAGAAATTTGATAAGATGATGGGAATTAGGGTTTCCAAAAGGAGTGGTCAAATCGGCAATTAAGGAGAAAATAGATTTCATTTTAATGCAAGATTTTTCCCCCCCAAAAATCTTATTCGATTTTAAAGAAAAAAAAAAGGAAAAAATTGATAGAGCCCTCATCTTCAACCTTTTAAAGCTCCCCATAAACCCAAGCTTCAACATATTCCATAGCTAATACCTCCCTTCTTAGAGTGCTAAATCGCCACAATGCCGCCTAAAACAAGAGGAAAAAAATCGGAGGCTCAGCAAAGAGAGAGCAATATTCCAGAGGAAAGCCTCAACATTGAGCGGTCTGAGGTTGAAGCCCCAGCAAAGAAGAAGGGTAAGAAAAAGCGTGTTGTAGCCAAAGAACCATCTGTTGTTCAGCATGCAAGCCGAGAAGAGCAAGAGCAAGCCGTTGATGGTGAGCATATCCCATTAGTTGAGCAGTTGAAAAAGAACAAGAAGACCAAGCAAGCTGAACATTCCAGCAAAGGTAAGGAAGCCTTGGTTCCGCGGGTAGCATCGGTGGATCGCTTCATCAACGAAGCTGCTAGAGCAAGGTATGAAGCTCTTCTAAGAAGAGGATTTCTTGCGGAACGAGGATTTCAATCTCCATTCAGTCAGCTTCCTAGTTTTCTTCAATTTGGGATTGCAAATCTCGGCTGGGATATTTTTTGTAAGAAGCCAGAGCTTGCACGTATCCAAGTTGTTCGAGAATTCTATGCAAATGTCGATGAAGAAGAGGGCTTTCAAACGATTGTCAGAGGAGTGCCCGTGGATTGGTCACCTGAAGCAATCAATGATCTTTGTCACCTTCCAGACTTCCCTAGAGCAATGTTCAATGAGATGGTAATTGCTCCATCAGAAGAGCAATTAAAAGCTGCTATATCAGAAGTAGGTATTGAGGGAGCTAGCTGGCAGATTTCTAAGAATCGTGCCCGAACATTCTTAGCCACTTATATGAAACCGATGCAAATGTGTGGCTGGTGCTGATTGGACGTGGTTTTAAAGAGAATTGAAAAACTCACGACTCTACTATATCAATGGAGCGAGTCCTTCTGACCTTTGCCATAATGAAAAATCTGAGCATTGATTTGGGGAAGATAATTTCCACTGAAATTTTTCTGTGTTTCAGGAAGAAGGTTGGGCGACTATGTTTTCCAAGCACCATAACAATGCTGTGTAAAAGAGCCAGAGTCCCTATCCAAAAAGAAGACGACATCCTTTTTTACAAAGGAATCATTGATGCTGCAAATATGGATAGGCTTATGAGAGGAGAAGGTCAGCAGAGGCAAGGAGGGTTGATGTCGGGGGTCCATAAGGTTTTGGACCAATTGGACGTGGTTTTAAAGAGAATTGAGCACATGGAAGGGCAGCAGCAAGCTTACTGGTTGTATGCTCAGCAGAGAGATGCAATTTTGAAGAAGGCGATGCAAGCCAACTTCACTCGACCGTACCCTCCATTCCCTCCATTTCCAAATGAAGTGCTCGTGCCTTGGATCCCCCACCTTCTAGAAAATCAAGAAGAGAATGAAGAAGAGATCAATGCAGATCTCAATGTGTGATCAGGGATGTTTGTGAATCCCTTGCTTTGTTCTGTTTTATGTTATTTTGTGCTTGTTAGTTAGGTTGTTGTCTGCTCTTTTAGTTTTCTTTTTATCCTGATTTTGTGGCGTCTGATTTAAGTTGTATGCAAAAAGAAAAAGGAATTAAATGAAACATCATATTTTGGGCTGCATTGCTGTGTTGTGTTCGTGCATGAGTTATAAAAAAAAAGAGAGAAGAGGAAAATGAATCTGCTGTCTAAAGAATCGATGAATGCATTGAATGAAATTATGTTTAGCTTTGCTGGATCAATGATGTCCTTTGCTGGGGCAAAGTAGTAGCATGGTCTCAATCTAGTTAGTTTGTGCTGCTGCTCTGAATCCCTTATGTTGTTTTAGATTATTCAAATGAGTTTGTGGCTGAAAATTTGTGCTGGATGAGTGTTCTGAATTGCCTATAGCTTAGAATATCCTTGTAGCAATATCATCACACTTTTGCACAATAAGTCCTTGTGTTAGTCCATGATTTTAGAGCCTTACTTATCTCAACTAGTGTCGTAGGAGAGCTGCCTTCGTTAATCAAGATCTAGCTTGTTTAACTCTCAAGCCTTAAATTCTAGCTTCGAAATAAGTTTGGGGGTCTCTCCTAGCTAATTTTCTCATTGGGGACAATGAGTAGTTTAAGTTTGGGGGTGTGGTGATTCCCTTTGAAAAAAAAAAAAAAGCAGTAGAATAAGCCCTTGTGAGAGCACTCCTCTTTTCCTTATAAGATGCACTCAATCCTTTCTAAATAAGAGAATCTATCTTTTTCTTAAGTAGCCGAGTAACCAGAGGCATTTATGATACCCATAGTTTGCCCTTGCGTCAAAAAGTGGCTTAGGAAAAAGAAGATTCCTTCTAAAAAAAAGAAGAAAAAAAAATCTAAGAGAAAGGATGAGTGTAGCCCTGTTAGTTGCACCCCTCCCAGGACTTAGGTGAGCTTCATCATAAAATGTCGTCATTCTGAGGAGCAAGGGGGAAGTAACTAGTAGGATATCTTTGTGGGAAAATGAGTGTTGATCCTTTAAAGGTGATGAACCTAGAAGCTAGGGTGCACTTCATCATAAAATGTTGTCATTCCTAGATTAAGGGTTGTGACCTTGGGGACTCTCTTAAGGTATTTTGAAAAAAAAAAAAGAAAAAAAGAAGCTAGAATTAGGTAAAAGGGTTATGGAGGGTAGAGGTTGATTGTCGGATTGCATGGTTGGCTTGAGGATTTGGATGCTAGTCGAGTTAGTTTTAGGAGCTACAATCTGTGGATAAACATCTTGGCATGTGCAAAAGAGTGGTGAATGTGGTGCAATGTATAAGCTAAGCTAGGGGTAAAAAGTACAGGACAACATTTAAGTTTTCCAAGAGCCTTTTGTTTGAGGAAAATTGTGTTGATCTTTTAGTGAGCTTTGGGAGTCAATAGAAGCAGCGCAAATTTCTTGATTGAGATGATGATATATGTATGATTGAGTTATAGGCAAAGGGTGAGGATTTGATCCAGGCTAGCATTACTCGAGGACGAGCAATGATTCAAGTTTGGGGGTTTGATAACTCTTAGTATAAGAGTTATTTACCTTATCTTTTAGCTTGGATTCTTTAATATGGGAGTAATTGGCTAGCATATTTTGATATTTTCCCTCTATATATCTCATGCTTTGGTCTGAATCATCTTTGAGGAAATAGTTAATATTTTGCTACTGTTTTGAAAGTGAAATGCATTAAAATTTGTGTACTTATATTGCAGATCCATAAAGTCATTTTGGTAGCAGACTAAAGGCAGCATGTGTAGCAGTTAAAGTGATTGAGGAGCTGGAGATGGAATTGCTGGATCAATTCTGGAGCAAAGTTCGCACGTGATTCACACGAGAGAAAAATCGGTTCATTAAATGAGCTGGCAATTTTTATCACACTCAGCTTTTTCACCCAATGGGAGTCTGCCATCTTGCTGAAAAGAAGCTGATGTAGCCCTGAATTCAATGAAGAGAGGAATATTTTTTTTAGGGCAACCACATTTGTGAAGGATATAAAAAGGAAAAGAAACAAAAAGAGAAGGAGAGACATACAGACAGCAGTGGAGAAATCGAGAGAGAAAGAGAAGGAGATTCATTCATAGAAGAGGGGGAAGCTGACATTTGGAAGGAGCATCTTCTGCAACCTTTCCATTTCCGGCGACTTCTTCCTTTATTTTTCTTTCTTCTTCTCTTGAACTTTGAGTAGTTGTGTTTAAGTTTCTTTATGGCTTTTTCTGGTTGTTTTATTTTGTTTTCAGCTTGTAACATGAACTAATCACCTTAAGGTGAGGATTATGATACTTTTGTATTAATCTAAACATTGGAGCTGAGCTCCTTAGCTTTCTTAATCTGGTTTTGAGGGTGTTTAATGCTTAAGCAAAGATTTCGTCCGGCCAACCATTTCTTTGCACTGTCATCTTTAGTTTTGGGAAAACACAAGGGTGGCTGAATACTCAAAATCACATTAGCTCCTTGTTAGGGTTAGTAGCTAGCTAAGTGAAGGAGTTAGGGATAACACTTCACCTAATGCACATAATACAGCATGTTTAAAATGAAGTGGGTTAATGGGAGTTAATCTGCTATTTTAGGAGATCTGGGAAGATTCCGTGAGAAACTGCTGTGTGGATTGAGGGAGCAAAGTTCTTGCTCCAGCGTTTGATGTTTAGAGAAATACAAATAGTTCCTAATCCGAGCCTATTTTCTTAACCTTGTTGCAAGTCTCGTTTCTTTAGCATTTTGCACCTTGCCTTGTTTATGTTTATTTCTGCAATTTATTTTATCAAAGCACCTAAGTGTAGACATTACTAAAATTTAATCGGTTACCATTTTGAATTTGCTAGAAATTAAGTTTAAGCATAGGAATTTTCTTGTTCTAATCCCTGTGGAGACGATATTAATATACTTATCACTTGTTGCTGGCCGTGTATACTTGCACGTGCATTGTGTGGAATTTCATTGAATATTTTAACCCCACCTTACAAGGCAACAAGGGGCCAAAACCACTTTACCCAACTCATTTCTTTGCTGGACAACCTTTAAACGTACCCTATAATGAAAACCCAACACCTTTAGACCATGGGCAACCATGTCTAAGGCACAACGGGCAATGGGTGTTCGCCAAACGGCTCCAAATAAGGCTTTTCAGCCGCTGGACAGCAAGTAAACGACCCACATAAAGTGTACTAGGAACTCCTAAGGATCGGGCATGCTACCAAACCTAAGACAATTAATGGAGACCTATTCTAGCATGCTTTTTAAGCCACGAATAGCAAGAAAAAGCTCATAACTCATGCTTTAAGAACCTACAAAGGTCGGGTAAGACTTTTGAGGCAACGAGACTACAAGGGCATTGATAAACTACATGATTTTCAGCTAAAACAACAACGACAACCCATTTTCAAACATGAGGTAGGACTTATAACGGCTGGGCAACACTTAAGAACCTAGATATGCAAATGGGTAACGATTTAAACCATGCTTCTACGGCCAGAATAACTAATGGGCAACTAACTTGAGACTAACAAGCTAGAGGCAGCGAAGAAACTTACCAAACGGACCTGCTTCCACGCTAGATGGTTTATTCAAACCTTGAATAGCGTGTTAGAATACTCCTTGGGCAGTGGGTATTCGAGTTGAGTGTTTCGAACTCAATCGAACACTTAGACGGCACTGCAGAATAGGAAATCCAACACCACATTAAAAATCCAGCACCTAAAGCAATGGGTATTTTACTTAAATCTCTAAACATGAATGGGTAAGGGCAAAACTTACCGGGAACACTAATTGACGCCGAACCACTCACGAACTAAGCACAGACGGTGCTGCAGATCAAAATTTCAACATCAAAGCTTAAACTCCAGCACTTAAATGAATGGGTATTTAATCCTAAGCACCAACCGAACATGGGTAAGCATTTAAACTTACCGGGATAGTCAAACGGTTCCGAAAACACCCGAAAACACTGTTGGACAGAGGCGGAATTGACTGAAATGAGGTCGATGGGGCTCCGAATTGCTGGGCACGCGAGATCCAACAACACAGAACCAAGAGAAACTTAGATCAAGCCTTAAACCACATGGAAAGGAAAGGAAAAAAGGCTTACCCACGATTTTTAAGGCTGAAACGCAGAGGAGATGGGGCTTCGAGCGGCTGTCCGCGCAAGATCTAACCAATATGGACATGAAGAAGTTAGATCGGGCCTTAACGACTAAAAATGAGGAAGTATGAGACTTACCCACGAGTTTTCTTGGCCAAAAACGCAAGGAAAAGAGAGACCCACGCGAGAAAACCCATGCGGCGGCTCCGATTGGGCTGGACGGAGAGGGAGCTCGCGCGAAGGGTGGCGCTTCAAGCTGACCACGACGACGTCTACTGCTTCACGACGATGACCCAATGCGAAGAGAGAACACGCGCGACCGAAAGGAAGGGAGAAAGAAACTCGCGGAGAAGAAGAACCACGCGGCGTGCTTGCTGCGTGATTTCAGACGGCGGTGGCGCGATGACAACGGCGACGGTGGCGGTCCTCAATGGTGGCGGCTGCAGACTCGGCTGGGGGGGGGGGTCACGCGTGAAGAGAAAGAGATGGAGAGAGATGAGAGTCTTTGAGACCTAGGGCTTTCTTCTTTTTCCTTATTCTTGCTTTTCCTTTGAATTTCTTTCTTTTTTTTCGGGTTTTTTGGAAAGGTAAAGCCATAAATGAAAAAAATGGGATAAAACGAGGAGATCTGTACTTATTTAGAAAAATCAAGAGAGGCGCGACATGTTTGTCGTTTTGTGGGTCGCGCCTCTTAAAGAGACGCGACATGTGTAACCAGACAGCCAGCCGAACAAACGACGAAGTAACCGGACGGAAGCAGACAGCAACCAGACGGCACTTAACAGGCGGTATTGTCGCGCCTCTTCAAGAGGCGCGACCCAAAAGAATTTTTGGTTCTGTCAAGGACTGGCGCGCGTCACATCTGTCGTCCTTTTTGAGCATTTACCATGCAAATGACAAAATTTGAAATGTTGGTGGGGCATTTAATGAGTTTTTTGGAAATGTAAAGTAATAAATGAAAAAACTGGGGAAATTACATCTTTAATGAAGTTTTAATAGTCATCTGTCGTTCTTTCAGTTTTAATGAAGTTTCTTGTTTCAGAAAAAAAATGAAAAAAATGGGAGAAAACGAGTGATTATTTTAATGGGTTTCAAGATTTAACAATAAATATATTACAATTTTGAATTTTCATTTATATTATTATATTTTTTATAAAATGATTGATTATTTTACCTTGTATTTATTTTATTTTTTTTTTGAAGAAAAATGTAGTAAATTAGCAAGACGGCAAAAAACCCAAAGAATGATCACCTGTGGGACAGGAACCCCCACTAGTGACACAAATATCGTGAGTATCTTCACTGTTCAGAGAAATTAACCAATCAGGAAACAAATTAAACCACATCTTAGATTCATTCAAATCACAAGCCACTCTAGCCAACTTGTGGGCCACCATATTCTGATTTCTATCAATGTGGCCAATAGTATCAATCTTCCTTTCAGAGATTAGGGCATGGGCTTCATTAATAAACTTGCCCAAGTCTGAAACGTCTTCCTCCTTCCGCAACAGAAGCCGAACGATCATCTGTGCATCCAGTTCAATTCTCGTTGGCGGAGCGTTCAACGGCAAAGCTCTCAACCCCTCACAAATTGCAAACGCCTCAAGCCAGCCGATCTTCCACCGTCTCTCCACGCTTTTGTAACCTGCAGCCACCAACGTTCCATTCCATCACCGAATTGCCCAACCGATCCCTCCTCGGTTTCCTTGATCACTCTAAGACGCGTCACTGGTAAGCTTCCACATATCTTCCGGTATGGGGGTCCAAATCGCGACCTGCCGAGAGGCTGAATTGGCTGGAGATGCTGAATGTCGAGAAGGCTCTGATGTAACCTTGAACTCTGTCACGTATTTCTTTATTCTTTGAGATAAAACCTCTGAATCTGGGTTGTGTTTGTTGTGATGAACTTCGTTTCTGTACATCCAAATTTGCCATCCAATAACCAGACTTGTGCAACATCTCTGTTCGTCAATTGTATCGCTTTTGCTCCCTTTCCACCATAGCTCACAATAATCTGGAACCGACCAATATGCCCTGTCAACAAAGCACAAACCATCAGTCACCGGAATATATGTTATCCACAATTTTCTGGTCATTTTACATTCCCAGAAAAGGTGAATTGAAGTTTCCACTTTCTCCCTGCACAAACAACAAATCGGGTTTAGGTCCATCCCACCATTAATCAGATTAGCCATGGTAGGAAGAATATTATTATATAATTTCCAGCCACAAATTTTAAGTTTAGAAGGGATATTGGCTTTCCAGAACCCTTTCCAGAATACTTCCCTTTGTTGCTGATTGGACCCGCTAGCTTCTTCCCCATGCTGAAGTTGTAAACCCAATCTATATGCACTACTTACGGTAAAGATGCCCTTTGGATGAGGATTCCAAATGATCTCATCATCCAATGATAAAGGGCTCAATGATAAAGGGCTCAGTGGGATGTTTAGGATATCATTAGCATCCTCTTCCATAAAGTTTCTCTTGACAAGATCTTCATTCCAAGCTTCATTATTACGGATGAGATGTGCCACTGATAATTGAGGATCAACTAACTGGGGAAGAATAGGTTTACAATTCCGCTTGTTTGGGATCCATGGATCTTTAGCTGCATCCACCTTTATCCCATTTCCTATTTTCCAACGGTAACCTCGAGTAAATAGCTCACGACCCCAAATAATGTTTCTCCAAGTGTAAGAAGGATTGTTTCCCAACGACGCTTTCAGGAAGTGACCCGTTTTGAAATATCTCCCACGTAACACCTTTGCCACAAGACTGTCAGGATGCCTGATGATTCGCCAGCTTTGTTTTGCAAGCATGGCCTGGTTAAAGATCGATATATCCCGAAAAAACCTATTCCACCAAGAATCTTTTTTTTGCATAATCTCTTCCAACTTTGCTAGTGGATTTTTCGACCATTGTCCGTAGAACCCCACTAGAACCTAGCACACAAAGAATTGAGATCGTTACAAATAGCTTTAGGAAACTTAAAACAACTCATGGCATAATTAGGAATGGCTTGTGCCACGGCTTTTATAAGAATTTCCCGTCCAGCAGCCGAAAAAAACTTCCCTTTCCAAACTCGATCCCGGATGTTGGAAAATATCTCCTTCTTATTCCGAGCATTTTGCGACAAGAGCTTTCAAACCATGTATAATACTTGGTGTACTCATTTGAGTAAATTCTGGTGGAAGTGGAGTGCATATTTGTATTATAATTCTGATTTTACTCGCGTTGGATTTGTATATACTTTGATTAGTTATGCAAACTTTGTTTTGTTTAATTTACTAAACTAAACACCAAAAGGATATACCTAAATTTACCAATCTAGAATGCATTGTTCCTCAATTTAGCTAGATTATGAGTAACATGATTTTCTTCTATAGGTGAAAAAATAATTTTCAATTTGAATACATTTGTTATATCCCACATGGCTTCTAGCACCATTCTATTATCAACTAATTATATATATTTTATTAACCCCAATACTTTTTCATCTCAAATACGTCAAAGAATAAAAAATAAATCATGCATATATATAAACATAATACAACATAAAAGTACAGAAAAGAGATATGCAAAGGTGTTTGACAATTCCAATCAATTTGTTCAAGACCAATTTATTAGAGAAAAACTTGCATAATAACATATTTATAATCATAGAATAAAATATCTATCAACAAAAAATTGCAAGTAAACAATTGCTCATAGAAAAATAATAAAAAAAACATAGACCAAATGTTGATGAACTAAAAAAAACATTTTGAAACCATTGTTTTTACAGTTTAAAAGCAAACAATTCTTCTAAAAAAAACAAACCATTTAAGGCCGTTAACGTGGTGTATAGGATTAAATAATGTAAGTAATTGCTCATTACGTGGACTGTGTGTAGGATGAAAAGGTTTGAAACCGTTTCTCTAAATAGGCATTTAAAGTGTATTAAAAAAAAGACATTTAAGCAATTGTAAAAAAAAAGAGAAAAAAAAGAGAAAAAAACATTTAAGAAAATAGTATCCCTCGGTTTAATGGGAGAAAATTCATACTTCCGAATTAAAAAAAAAAACATAATTTATTATGATTATGAATTTATTATAATCATTAAACCAAATTAATTAAATTTACAAAAAATTTCGTTCCCACCTTGATTTGACAATAACAAAATATACCAAATAAATAAGCCATTTATTTAACAAATAAATCAATTTTTTTTTTAAGAAAAAAGGCATGTCACGCCTCTTCAACAGGCGTGACATGACCATTATGTTGTCACGCCTCTTCGAGAGGCGTGACGAGAGCATGTCGCGTCTCCTCAAGAGGCGCGACACATGCTTTTTCGAAATAAGTTCAAATCCCTTTGTTTTCTCCCATTTTTTTCATTTATTACTTTATATTTCCAAAAAACCCTTTTTTTTCCACAAAACCTCCAAGGCCCAAAAATAGCCAATCTAAGATTAGTTTTCAACTAACCTTCAATTAGCGTGAATATTTCAACGCTTTAACCTCTCAGGTAACCAACGCTGGCTAACTTTTAATCGAGCTTTTACGGAGAGAAACTAACTAATATAACAGATTAATTTCCCCACAACTTAGTATATAATTAAATCCCTAAATTCCAGCCAAAAATAGAATTTATAATTCTTTCAACTTTAAACTCAGGATTTAAATACACCCAAGGCGCACGGGGTGTTACACCAACTTAGGAAATTTGAAATTTATTCCAAAATACGGGCGTTACAGGTAGTCAGAACTTAAAATTAGATTTTAGATAGACAAGTATGGAAGTTCATTCATTTGTTTATGTTGACTTTTTATGACTTGAGTATTATGACTATCCTGGAGTTATGGTAGTCATAAATTAATTAGTTGGTTGTATTGATAAGTTTGTTTACATTTGAGTTGTTACGTTCTTGTGTTTAGTTCTTTTAACAAGTTGTTATGTTCTTATGTTTAGTTCCTTTGAAGGATTAGTCACATAAAAGTAGTTTGGTGGTGGTGGTGGTGGTGGTGGTGGGGGTGGGGGGGGGGGGACTTAGATGAAGGAAAATTGGTTAAAACATTTGAGTACAATAAAGGTAGACATAATTGTGAATGTGGAATTAGAAAGGACATCGGTATTGGGCATGGGTTAACGTTGATTGCTTTAAAGTTTAGTTGTTCATCTTTATAAGTTATGTTATGTTTATGTTTATGCATTTGAGATAAGTTCAAAAGTTTGAGTTGTTATAAATTTAGTTTCATTGAATTCTTATAAGTTTGGTTTCACTTGCTTTCCATTGAATTGTTGTGTTTATGAGGTTGAGTACATTGTTGCACTTAGTTTTTTCATTCAAAAACTTTCGATGATTTGAGATAAGTACAAAATTAAAGTTTGCGTTGTTATAAGTTTAGTTTCACTTGTTTTCCATTGAGTTTTTATGTTTATGAGGTTTGCTACATTGTTGTACTTAATTGTTTTCGTTGATAAGTTGAGCCATTTCATTAAAAAAGTTTCAATGATTTGAGATAAGTGCAAATGATTGAGTTGTTACAAGTTTAGTTTCATTGAGTTGTTATAAGTTTAGTTTCACTTGTTTTCCATTGAGTTGTTATCTTTATGAGGTTCATTATATTGTTTCAGTTAGTTCCTTTAATTCCTCGTGCTAGAGTACCCATTTTAGGATTGAAAATATTGAGCACAAAATTTCATGTGATATTTCCATTGACAATCTTATGGGCCAAATGAAGTCTAAAATTTTGTTGTGGCTTAATGAATAAGATGGGTGCTTCCATGATATGGTTTTGCTGGTATGTTCATTTAGCATTGTCAAAATTGTCAACTCTCCTTGCAAGAAGCGATTCAATGTACTATGACTTGTTCTCCCTTTTAGAATCTTGATTACTATGTCCTATTCTTTAGACCTTTTGGGGCTACGTTCTTAGGATGCTGATTGTTTTTATGAGTTTCTAGATTTTCAGACGGTGCTTACTTTGATGTTGATGTTGCTAATATGCAATATATATATATATTCTTGGAAAATTCTCTTGATGTCATGAGTTATTTGAACATGGTTCAATTTTGTGGGTTAAGTAAAAACATCGAACAAAAACTAAATAGAAGAATAAGTTGTTGGGATTGGTGTCCTAAAACTCGTAGATAGTGAATGTTAAACGAATTATATACTTATTCGATAAAGGCGTTATCGAGATTAATTCAGTAAAGTTATTACTGAATAAAGTAAATTGCACATATAATAACTCAAATCCAATAAACTAAGATCCATGGCTATAGGATGAACACTTGAGCTTTATGTAGAGACATAAAAGTGGATCAAGCTTGAGTAATAGCCAAAACGGTCTATAGTATAGGGATAGGGTTGGGTACCTTATTCTGGGGACACTATGAGACGCGACCCACTTTGTAGATGGTATAGACGATGTGATCCTAAATCGTCCATGTAGAGACATGCGAGTGGGGGCGTCCTATGCAATGAGTTTGCATAAGACCAGGACCAAGAAATAAGTCACTCTCGCTTTATAACACCGTTTACTGACGAGACTGACTATTTCATATGATGACCTAGGTAACTCGATCTTAATCCTGAGCTAACTATGAACTCCTGTTTATTCGGGCTTATCCTTAGATCTGCATAGGTGAGAGTGGCTCAGTATCGCCGACTCAATAAGCCTCCCATTTCAGGGATAGGAACGGGTAGATAGCTGGGGACATAGTCGTGCAAGAAGGAATTCACTCCTACCCGAATAAGGGATAGTAGAGAGGTTGTTCCCTTAAGTGCTGACTCCGGGGCTTGAACAAAGGGATCCCGCCCTCTCATTGGCCCGAGAGGGACTCGGTTTATTGGTTGGACCATAAACCAATTGTTCATTAGAGGATCAGTGGGACTTAAGGAACTAGAAGTACTATAGGGGTAAAACGGCTTATTGACCTAGCTATAGCTACGAACAACCTGTGAAGGATCGACTTACTAATCATGGTTAAATCAAGTGGACGGAAATATATCTATAGTGAGGGGAGTGCAACTATCGGGCTATAGTGGAGTGTCCCGATAGTTAACGAATGTTGGCTAGCTTGGACAATGAGATTAGTCGGTTAGCCTCGAATCGTTGGAGCCCATGATCTATAGGTCCATTAGGTCCCCCTACTAGCTCATATCGGAATTAAGCCTAGAACAAAAGATAGGAAGCTTTGAATCGTTCAAAATCGGGAAAAAGGGTATTATCGTAAATTGTGTTTGACACAATAATTTAATTATGAATTAAATTAGAAAATGAGAGATGAAGTATTTAAAAGTGTTTTGAATGCTATATATATGTATTAGGAATCATATATATGGAATTGCACAAGATAACAAAGATTAATTAGATTAATCATATCAAAATTAATTTGAAAATTTTCAAATTAATTACCAAGCAATCAATTTCAATTTAGAATTGAAATTGGGGGTAATTTGCAAGCTTGAAATTTGATTTCAATTTGAATTTAGTGGATTTAGTTGGAAATCCACTTAATGCATGATCATTCAAAGTGGAAAGACAACTCACTCATGCATTGTTGCATGTCTTGTGTAATGTACACCTAGAATCCACTTGAGCTTGCAAATACACCATGTGTCTTGTGTCTTGAGGCTTGGCTTTGCATGGAGAAAGTCTTTAAAAGGAGTTTGAATCATATTCAAACATAAGAGAGCCATTTCCTTAATGTTATGCTGCTGGAATTTGGACTCAAAGTTCTCTCATCTCTCATTCTTCTCCATTGCTTGATGCTTCAAGCATTCCCTTCCCATTCCCTATCTTATATAGACTCCCACAAGTCGTTCTTGGCCCGGAGTATAGTAGGGAAGACTCTAGAGGTTGTCCAAGGAGCATAGGAGAGGCAAACACCACAAGGACTTCAACATAAGTGAGCTACAAAGGTTGGTGTTTTCTAAACTCTCTATTCTGTCTTTTCTAGAACATGCATGCTTTAGGAGTAAAATTGAATGTCTTAAGTGCTTTCGATATTCAATTGCTTCCGCATGTGTAATATGTACACCTTCAATTGGTATCAGAGCATGATTAGAGCACTTAATTCGTTTTAATTTTGCTTTGGTGGGTACCATTTTGAAATTGAATTTTCTGTGTGCTAAAATGGAAGTGTTCTGGTTTGGTAATTTTTTGAGCATTCAAACCTTCATGAAATTGTAATTGCTCGGATATGTAAGAGCGTTAATGTGTGTACTATAGTCTGTAATTTTTATAGAGTCATTAGAGTCCATATAGGCTGTAAAATTGAAGAAAAACCGGAGAAGACGCAGCAGAAAATGAAAATTCCAGCAAGCTGTTTTTTTTAAATTCCAGCAAGCAGTTTTTTTTCTTCTTCTATTCCAGAATTTTGGTCCGGTTCAGCTGCTGCCTTTTGGTCCGGTTCGGTCTGTTACAGCCTCATTTCACTCATTGCATGGCCGGTTCATTGCTTGGATGAGCGGTTCGGGATGGTTCGTGAAGCTCGGGCGTGCTGCAAGTTTATTTATTAATTATTATTGTAATAATTAGTGAAATTGCTTGTGTTTTTTTAAAATTGCCAAACTATTCCATTTTAGCTTGATTTAATTACTTTATGCATTGTGAATGTATGATTTAATTAAATGGATGTATGTGCATTATGAGCATGCCATATAGTTTTAAAACCCCACCATAGGAAAGCATGTTCATGCATTTGTTTAATTTTAATAAGTGTTATTGATTAATTCAAATGCATGAGGGAAATTTCATGTTTAATTAATATAAGTGTTGTATTAATTTAGGGAGATTCATGCTTGAATGGTTAATTAAAATTGATTATTCTTATAATAGTTATAATTATTAATTGATAAAATTAACCAAGCATGAAGCATGAAATTTCATTAGTTTGATTATAAGTGTTATTCTCAAATTAGGCTTGTTATGGATTGTTTTTATAATTGTTATAAAAAGAGATAGAAATCTAAAATCTATAACAAGATTAAGTGCATGCTCACTTAGGTTAATGAACCTTCAACAATTCGATCAACTTGCATAGTTTAGGTCGATATCTTGTAAAACAACGGTTACGAGAGAACTCACCCGACAAAATGCTGTCTAAGGCTGGAGGTATTTAAGTTGACGGTTTACGGAACACCTCCTACCTGGGCATTGAGTCGGTTCTTGAGTTAAGTTAACTCGAGTTTTATGAGCATGCGTGAGCGGTGTGAGGTTTTAAAGTGTTATCACCTAGACATCGTAGTATAAAGCGTTATACAAACCTAGACATAGGTTGTTTCTAAATGGTGCTTTTCTTATAACTTGAATGATTGATTGTTATATGCTTTAAAACACCATTAGAAAGCATGTTATACGGTTTATTCATTAAAAGTTATAAGAGTTATAAAAGTTGATGAATAGAAACCGTAAAATCTATAACAAAGAGTTGCATGCTAACATAGGATCTTAGGATCTTATCATTCTTTAAATGGTTTAAAATGAAATAGACCTAAGATCGCCTTTTTCTAATAGGATTAGAAATATGTCTTACTTAGTTTTTTAAAATAGTTTTAAAATTTGAGTAAGTAGGACATAAGACCTTGGTTATAAGGGAACTCTCCCGGAAAATGGTTCGGAACCTGAGTTGAATTAACCAAAGTCTTACTAGCATGCAATGTCACTAGGTTATTAAAAGAGTTTAATTCACCTAGACATTTAGTGTAAAGACCTTGTTTAATAAGGCATAGACTTAGATAGATTCATTTAGCCAGAATTTACCTAAGTAATAAGACCCTAAAACTTTACAACACTTTAGTGGGAGGAAAAGTATAGAAACGAAATATTCATATTAAGTTTCTACTCTCACGTCCCCCTGAGTTCACACCGTGAGATCCATGCTTGGCCTCGAGGCGCCCTGGGAGCGTCCCCCTACGGATGGTGTTTGCATGGGTTAATATCAAGGTGAATGGGGAAAGTGTTCATAGTAAGTGGGAGAAGGAAACGTGTCAAACGTATCCTGCGGTCTCCATCATTAGGTTGCACCGTGAGATTCCTATGCGCTGCCTGCGAGTCGCCCTGGGAGCGATCACCCTACGGAGGGCTTGCGCATGGGATTCGGAACAACGCAAACTCCAGAAATGGATAGGGTTTCCTAGGGCCATTCCCAACATTAGCTCTTCCCTACGGTGGCATTGTTGGGGCCGTCCTCTGCGATCTGAAAATGATGGGTAACACTTACAAGATGGTCTTGACCAAATTAACGTTAGCTAATAACTATTGGAGTAAGAGTTATTCTGGGAATAGTATTTGGCCGAGATTGTCTCGATTCAGAGGAGGAGTAGCTGACTGCCCTACGGTAGCGGTTATTCTAAACCCCTGAAGTATCGTTGCAAAATAAATCAATTGTATATATGGGTCGATGATTGCTTTTGCTAAATCTGATTGGATAAATATGATTAATGGGTTTAGTGCATGTTTCTAATAGAGATTAATTTGTTTGTTTCAGCAAAATGTCGAAAAACGTATGTGCTTTGTCAAATGCCAAATTAAACGGTTTAGTACATACGACTAAGAATACTAACTTAAACGCTAAACACGTGGCAAAGAATTTAGGTTTGGTCTCAACTGAGGAATGTCCTCAAACTAACTGCATAGCCAAGAAAAACATGATCCACGACTCTAAATGCGATTTATTAGTCTTGGAAACGTGTTTAGTGGAAAACGACGATTCTGCCTGGATACTCGATTCAGGTGCCACTAATCACGTATGTTCTTCATTTCAAGGAATGAGTTCCTGGCAATAGCTAATAGCTGGAGAGATGACTCTCAAAGTTGGAACAGGAGAAGTCATCTCGGCTATTGCAGTGGGAGACATAAAATTATTCTTCACCAAGGAACGCTACATGATATTAGATAATGTGTACATAGTTCCGAAGATTAAAAGAAATTTGATTTCTTTATCTTGTTTATTAGAACAAGGTTACTCAATTTCTTTTTCTGTTAATGAAGCGTTCATAACTAAAAGAGGTATTGATGTTTGCTCTGCAAACTTGAAGAATAAATTATATGTTTTGAGACCAATTGAGTCTAAAGCTATTTTAAATCACGAGATGTTTAAAACCGCTGAGACTCAACCTAAAAAGCGAAGAGTTTCTCAAGATACCTATCTCTGGCACTTGAGGTTAGGCCATATCAACCTCAATAGGATTGGGAGATTGGTCAAGAGTGGACTTCTAAACAAGTTAGAAGACGACTCGTTGCCTCCTTGTGAATCATGCCTTGAGGGCAAGATGACAAAACGACCTTTTACCGGAAAAGGTTATCGTGCCAAAGAGCCCTTAGAGCTCATTCATTCGGACCTCTGTGGACCAATGAACATTAGAGCTCGAGGAGGGTACGAATATTTCATCAGTTTCATTGATGATTATTCGAGGTATGGCTATCTCTACCTGATGCATCATAAGTCCGAAGCTTTTGAAAAGTTCAAGGAGTATAAGGCCGAGGTTGAGAACCTATTAGGTAAGACGATAAAAACACTTCGATCCGATCGAGGTGGAGAGTATATGGACTTAAGTTTTCAAGACTATTTGATAGAGCATGGAATTACGTCCCAACTCTCAGCCCCTGGTACACCTCAGCAAAACGGTGTATCAGAAAGGAGAAACAGAACCTTGTTGGACATGGTTCGTTCGATGATGAGTTATGCTCAGTTGCCTAACTCGTTTTGGGGTTATGCAGTAGAGACTGCAGTTTATATCTTGAACGTAGTTCCCTCAAAGAGTGTTTCTGAAACACCGTTTGAGCTCTGGAAAGGACGTAAAGCTAGTTTACGACATTTCAGAATTTGGGGATGCCCTGCATACGTGCTAGAAGCAAATCCAAAGAAATTAGAACCTCGTTCTAAATTTTGCCTATTTGTAGGCTATCCCAAAGAAATGAGAGGTGGATACTTCTTCGATCCAGAGGAAAATAAAGTACTTGTATCGACAAATGCTACATTCCTAGAAGAAGACCACCTCAGAGATCACAAGCCACGAAGTAAAGTCGTTTTAAGTGAACTATCAAACGAAGCTACAGAAACATCAACAAGAGTTGTTGATGATGCTGGCACCTCGAGTCAATCGCGCCCTTCTCAAGAAATAAGAGAACCTCGACGTAGTGGGAGGGTTGTTAGACAACCTGATCGCTTTTTGGGTTTAACTGAAACTCCAGTTGTCATACCTGATGACGGAATCGAGGATCCATTAACCTTTAAACAGGCAATGGATGACGTTGACAAGAACGAGTGGATTAAAGCCATGGACTTAGAGATCGAGTCCATGCATTTTAATTCAGTATGGGATCTTGTAGATCAACCTGAAGGGGTTAGACCCATAGGGTGCAAATGGCTCTACAAGAGAAAACGAGACGCTGCTGGAAAGGTACAGACCTTTAAGGCACGACTTGTGGCAAAGGGTTTTACCCAGCGGGAGGGGATTGACTATGAAGAAACCTTCTCCCCTGTTGCCATGTTAAAGTCGATCCGGATACTTTTACCCATTGCCACGTTTTACGATTATGAAATATGGCAAATGGATGTCAAGACTGCATTTCTGAACGGTAATCTTGAAGAAAGTATCTACATGTCTCAGCCAGAGGGGTTCATAGCTCAGGATCAAGAGCAAAAAGTTTGCAAGCTTAAACGATCCATTTATGGATTAAAACAAGCGTCTAGATCCTGGAATATGAGATTTGATACTGCGATCAAATCTTATGGCTTTGAACAAAACGTTGATGAGCCTTGTGTTTACAAAAGGATCATCAACAGCTCTATAGCTTTCTTAGTACTGTATGTGGATGATATCCTACTCATCGGGAATGATGTAGGTTATCTAACTGACATTAAACTATGGCTAGCAACTCAATTCCAAATGAAAGATTTGGGTGAGGCACAATTTGTTCTAGGAATCCAAATTGTTCGAAACCGAAAGAACAAAACGCTAGCCCTGTCTCAAGCGTCTTATATCGACAAATTGTTGGTTAGATATAAAATGCAAAATTCCAAGAAAGGACTATTACCTTTCAGGCACGGAATTAACTTGTCTAAGGAACAGTGTCCTCAGACACCTCAAGAAGTTGAGGACATGAGACGTTTTCCCTATGCCTCTGCAGTATATAGCCTAATGTATGCCATGTTGTGTACAAGGCCTGACATTTGTTATGCAGTAGGGATTGTCAGTAGATATCAATCCAATCCAGGATTTGATCACTGGACAGCCGTTAAAAGTATCCTCAAATATCTAAGGAGAACGAGGGACTATATGCTCGTGTATGGTTCGAAGGATTTGATCCTTACAGGATACACTGATTCTGACTTTCAAACTGATAAAGATTCGAGGAAATCTACATCGGGGTCAGTATTCACTCTAAATGGAGGAGCAATAGTATGGCGCAGCATCAAGCAAGGATGCATTGCAGACTCGACCATGGAGGCCGAATATGTAGCCGCTTGCGAAGCAGCAAAAGAGGCAGTATGGCTCAGGAAGTTCCTAACTGACTTGGAAGTCGTTCCAAATATGCATCTGCCTATCACCTTGTATTGTGATAATAGCGGCGCAGTTGCAAACTCAAAGGAACCTCGCAGCCATAAGAGAGGCAAGCACATCGAAAGGAAATACCATCTCATTAGGAAGATTGTGCACCGAGGAGACGTGATCGTCACGAAGATAGAGTCGGAGCACAACATTGCTGATCCATTCACGAAGACTCTCACGGCTAAAGTGTTCGAGAGTCATCTAGAAGGTCTAGGTCTGCGAGATATGTACGAGAAATAATCTAGGTCAAGTGGGAGAATTGTAACCGGTATATCGATACCTTAGTATACTGGGTATTTAGATGCCCTAGTTTATTGTATTTTTACTTTGTTATTAATACAAGTATTTATTCACCCACTGCTGTTATAGATTATAGTACATCCCACTAAACTAGAGTTTTAGTTCAAGTGGGAGATTGTTGGGATTGGTGTCCTAAAACTCGTAGATAGTGAATGTTAAACGAATTATATACTTATTCGATAAAGGCGTTATCGAGATTAATTCAGTAAAGTTATTACTGAATAAAGTAAATTGCACATATAATAACTCAAATCCAATAAACTAAGATCCATGGCTATAGGATGAACACTTGAGCTTTATGTAGAGACATAAAAGTGGATCAAGCTTGAGTAATAGCCAAAACGGTCTATAGTATAGGGATAGGGTTGGGTACCTTATTCTGGGGACACTATGAGACGCGGCCCACTTTGTAGATGGTATAGACGATGTGATCCTAAATCGTCCATGTAGAGACATGCGAGTGGGGGCGTCCTATGCAATGAGTTTGCATAAGACCAGGACCAAGAAATAAGTCACTCTCGCTTTATAACACCGTTTACTGACGAGACTGACTATTTCATATGATGACCTAGGTAACTCGATCTTAATCCTGAGCTAACTATGAACTCCTGTTTATTCGGGCTTATCCTTAGATCTGCATAGGTGAGAGTGGCTCAGTATCGCCGACTCAATAAGCCTCCCATTTCAGGGATAGGAACGGGTAGATAGCTGGGGACATAGTCGTGCAAGAAGGAATTCACTCCTACCCGAATAAGGGATAGTAGAGAGGTTGTTCCCTTAAGTGCTGACTCCGGGGCTTGAACAAAGGGATCCCGCCCTCTCATTGGCCCGAGAGGGACTCGGTTTATTGGTTGGACCATAAACCAATTGTTCATTAGAGGATCAGTGGGACTTAAGGAACTAGAAGTACTATAGGGGTAAAACGGCTTATTGACCTAGCTATAGCTACGAACAACCTGTGAAGGATCGACTTACTAATCATGGTTAAATCAAGTGGACGGAAATATATCTATAGTGAGGGGAGTGCAACTATCGGGCTATAGTGGAGTGTCCCGATAGTTAACGAATGTTGGCTAGCTTGGACAATGAGATTAGTCGGTTAGCCTCGAATCGTTGGAGCCCATGATCTATAGGTCCATTAGGTCCCCCTACTAGCTCATATCGGAATTAAGCCTAGAACAAAAGATAGGAAGCTTTGAATCGTTCAAAATCGGGAAAAAGGGTATTATCGTAAATTGTGTTTGACACAATAATTTAATTATGAATTAAATTAGAAAATGAGAGATGAAGTATTTAAAAGTGTTTTGAATACTATATATATGTATTAGGAATCATATATATGGAATTGCACAAGATAACAAAGATTAATTAGATTAATCATATCAAAATTAATTTGAAAATTTTCAAATTAATTACCAAGCAATCAATTTCAATTTAGAATTGAAATTGGGGGTAATTTGCAAGCTTGAAATTTGATTTCAATTTGAATTTAGTGGATTTAGTTGGAAATCCACTTAATGCATGATCATTCAAAGTGGAAAGACAACTCACTCATGCATTGTTGCATGTCTTGTGTAATGTACACCTAGAATCCACTTGAGCTTGCAAATACACCATGTGTCTTGTGTCTTGAGGCTTGGCTTTGCATGGAGAAAGTCTTTAAAAGGAGTTTGAATCATATTCAAACATAAGAGAGCCATTTCCTTAATGTTATGCTGCTGGAATTTGGACTCAAAGTTCTCTCATCTCTCATTCTTCTCCATTGCTTGATGCTTCAAGCATTCCCTTCCCATTCCCTATCTTATATAGACTCCCACAAGTCGTTCTTGGCCCGGAGTATAGTAGGGAAGACTCTAGAGGTTGTCCAAGGAGCATAGGAGAGGCAAACACCACAAGGACTTCAACATAAGTGAGCTACAAAGGTTGGTGTTTTCTAAACTCTCTATTCTGTCTTTTCTAGAACATGCATGCTTTAGGAGTAAAATTGAATGTCTTAAGTGCTTTCGATCTTCAATTGCTTCCGCATGTGTAATATGTACACCTTCATAAGTTATCATCATTATCCAATCCACACAAAAAAATTCAAACAGTAGTGAAAATGCACCTTTATTTCTTGTTTTTTATGCTATATGGTTTAGGAATCTTTTGGACCATTTTAGGAGCAATTTAATTAGGTAAGTAACTCTTATAGTTGGTGTTGTGTTCATTGCTTTGAAAAATTTAGGGTTGATGGTTAAGAGACCAAAGTACAAATGCCCAGTCCTTTCTACTAGTCATTTGACTTGGATTAAGAGACAAAAGTACAAATTTAGGGTTTAGGATTTGACTTGGACTCATGCTTCTTTAGCTCTGTATTTGGATTACCCATTCTTTATCGGCTTCCAAATTACAGGTTTAAGGTCCTTTCAGTGCTAACCAATGAGCGTTTGGGCTCAGATTTGGTATTTGGCGAATACCCATAGCTTGAATAGGCTTGGAATTAAATACCCGTAGGCTAGGAGGTTCAGATTAACGATTTCGAACTCCTTCGATCGTTGGACAACACCTCAAGCCCGTTTGGGTGCTGATCGGTAAGTTCTGGCGTCTTTAAACTTTTGGAGTTTGCCTAAGATAGCTTGAGAATAACTAATGGCCATTGGGTGTTCTTTAATTTGTAGTTTGGACCATTTCAGACTCTGGACAGCAGTTATTTAAGGATTTTAGTGCTGGTAGGTGAAATCCAGCAAACATGTTGGATCGTTTGGAGTAGTCCGGTATGGTTTCCGAAACCTTTAAGCCTTGTGAATGCCCTTTTAAGTGCTGAAAGTCAAATTCTATCATTTGAAAGGTTGTTGTTGTAGTTTGGATTGATTTAGAGTTTTCTCGATCACTCTCAGGCACTTTGAGCAACATTCCCTCGAAGATTAAGGTGGTTCTTGGGTAACTTTCTCTTCTTATGGTTTGCTTAAGAAGGTCTTAAGCTAGCCTTTAAGATGGATTTCGAGTGAGATTGTTTAACTGTTTTATGTTGAGAAGTTAGGCTTAGCTATGAGTAATTTTATTTGAAGTTTGAACTCTTATTATTTAATAAAATTAAGTTGTCCCTAGCAAGTTGTGAACTCTTATTGTTTAATTGTTTTTACTAGTAAGTTGTGAATCTGATGTTGGTTGTGAATGCGAGATCTGACTCGCTTTGTTTATGGAGGTTAGGTTTTTGTTATGAATTTGTGATGTTGTGGCATGCGACCACTAACCACAGTTTGTTCAGCTTCGATTTAGATTGCCCATAGCATGATATATCATTTTTAGAAAAATTTATTATTTTTGTCATTTAAGCATTGTGCCTATTTAGTATACTTAACAAGGGTTTGAAATGAACCTACAACTAGTGTTTGTCACAAATCAATTGTGCTAACAAGTGTCCAATACGTGTCCAACAAGTGTCAGAGTGTCCAAGTGTCTGAAACGTGTCGGACACAGGCACGCTAGCCAAACTAAAGTGTCTGTGCTTCTTAGCCCTCTAATGAGTCCGAATTGCAGGAATAGGCTCCTTGAATCAAATTATATGTATGTTGTTATCCCATCAGCTGAGTTTTGAGCATGTTGAATTGATGCATAGAAGAGTCATACTAAATTATGCTTGATGTTGTGATGTGAACTTATTCTGATAAGTATGTTGTTTTGTTGTGATTGATTGGAAAACATGAGTATAATGTTGTGAGTATGCTGCACTTTTGGTTTTTGCAGGGTTAGAAGCATGGCATGAGTTAGAAAGTATGTTTAGGATGTGCATTTTGGGTTGTGAACCTCTTTAGTGAAAGAATTGTCAGAGGACATTGTGTGTTAGTGAGACTGTGAGGTCAAAGGACCTTATGTTTGATGATGAGACTGTGAGGTCAGAGGACCTTGTATGTGATAAAGGAAAGTATGACTAAATTCTCAATTTGTAGCATTTTCTTTTTCTTTTTTCAAACTACAAAAAAAGTTATCATTTTTATTTAGTTTGAAAAATATATAAACTTGTTGCTAAAATTTAAACAGGGGAAAACGCTCTAGCTTTCACGTAAAGTAGTAGTGAATTTGTTTGGAGGGGGGAGACTAGAGATGTGACCTACAATATAAGAAAAACCTGCATACCTGATGCCCAGTCAAAGTTGTTGCTGACTATCATACCTAGGTTGAAGAAGGGTATTTATACCTTGTCCTTTTAGGGTTTTTCGATTTCCTAGACGATGTGGGTATGAAGGGTATTGAATCAGACTGCTAGGAGGCTTATCAAGTCGATGGTACATGTGTTGCGTGCCTTCTTTACTGGATTGAGATCGACCATTGGTCCGAGGCCGACCCTAGTCTCACCCCAAGCCAAGGCCAACCACCACCACTATGGCTACACCGGTATGACTCTGAGACTTCTAGAGGCAGGAGACTGGTGGGAGTCCAGAGGAAGCCTTGAGGGGAATTCTCTGAGAGTAGGAGAATGAATGAGATGCCTTTCACCCCACCCCAGGGGTCCTATATATAGTAAAGGCCAAGACCTTTTTCCTAATAGGAAAAGGAAGACCTTTTCCTAATAGGAAAAAGTCTCTAATTTTAATAAATAATTAATTAATTCCATAATTAATTAATTTCCCAATTAAATATCATATATTTAATCTTAGGGATTTTATTAAAATTAAAATTAATATGAATCCAATTCATATTAAATTTATTTGAACTCTTTCAAATATTTTCTTTCCTAATAGGAAAATGTCTCTAATTTTAATAAATAATTAATTAATTCCATAATTAATTAATTACCCAATTAAATATCATATATTTAATCTTAGGGATTTTATTAAAATTAATATGAATCCAATTCATATTAAATTTATTTGAACTCTTTCAAATATTTTCTCTCAAGAATTAATTTTTGAAATTAATTCAAAAATTATATTATAAAGTTTCATAAACTTTATATTATAATGCATCAATATACATTATACGATTCCCCAAATAAATTGAACACTTTCAATTTATAATTTATACTTAATTGCCTCAAGTCTCTTTACGAGCTACCAGTGGGACCTAATGGACCTACAGATCAGAAGCTCCAACGATACGAGACTAATTGGCCAAACTCATTAACCAAGTTAGTCAACATTCGTTAACCGTGGGTCACTCCACTAAAGACCCACAACTGCACTCTTCTCACTGTAAAATATTTCTGTGTCCACGGATATCGAACAATGCAGTAAGTCAATCCTTCACGTGTGTTCGTAACACCAGCTGGGTCAAATTACCGTTTTACCTCTGGGTTACCTCTGGTTCCTTAAGTATCACTGATTCCTCTAATGAACAAGTTGTTTAGGGTCCAACCACTAAACAGGAGTTCCTCTCGGGCCAGGAGAGGACGGTGCGCCTTTGTTCAAGCCCCGAAATCAGCCCTTAAGGGAACACACATCTACTTACCCCAATAGGGGAAGGAGTGAATTCCATCTTGTACTGTTATGTTCCCAGCCCCCATTCGGTCTTGCCCCTGAAATGGTAGGATTATTGAGTCGGCGAACTGGCCACTCTCACCCATACAAATCTAAGGATAATCCCTCCTGAAAGGGGTTTATAACAGACTCAGGATTGAGATTGAGTTACCTAGGTCATCCTATTAAAATAGAAACCTAAACTAGTTAACGGCGTTACATCTAGTGGTTACTATTTCGCGGTCCGGTCTTATGCAAACTCATTGCATAGGATACCCCCACCCGCATGTCTCCTACATGGATGCTTTGGATCATTGCATCTATATCGAATACAAGGTGGGCCGTATCACATAGTGTCACCAGGATAAGGTACCCAGCCTTATCCCTATACTATAGACATTTTAGGTTGTTACTTGGACACTAATACCCGTATGTCCCCACATACTAGTCCAAGTTTCATTTAAACAACCTTGGATCTTAGTTTATTGGATTTAGGGTTTATTAATGCAAACTCGATTATTCAATAACCAAATTACTGAATTACTCAAATAACACTTTATTGAGATCGGTTAATTTGTTTCATTTACTATCTACGAGTTTTAGGGCATAAAACCCAACACGACATTATTCCATCCCCATTTTATGGAATTATGCAAAACTATCTATAACAAAATTCATTTTTGTTGTTTAATCTCTTCCAACTTTTATGTCTTCTACTATTATGAATCATATCTTTTTTTTTTGTTAATTTCATTTTTTAATTTAGTTTTTCTATTTTTCTAAAGATAGAAATGAAAATGCAAAAAATATGTTTGAGTTCTAGTAATTTATTTTTAAAAAATTAATTGCTTAAATGAATATATACTTTTTAGGAAAGGAAAAAAGAAATATATCTTGTTATTTCGATTTCATTAATTTTTCTTTTATATTTGTATAAAAAAACTTGTTTATGTTTCTTATTGAACAAACTTAATTGATTAGATTATAAATTTGATCTATGAACTTTGAGAATTGTTTCTAGTAGACTCTTAAATTAAAAAATGTCTAATAGATTGTCAAGTTTTCAACTAATAGATTTGTTATGAGTAAAAAATATTCACCATCACCACGGGTCAAATGGGCCAGAATTGACGGGCCCAAATGGACGGGAAACGGCCCAGGGCAAGCAGGAAAAAGGGTCGAGACCTCCCCGACCCCATGTAACTCTCATCGACCTCGGCCTGGGTAAGAGGCCGAGGAGAGTGGTCGGCCTCGGCCTAATACCGAGGCCGACCAGGGCTTCAGGCCCAAACACCTCTTTCGGAGCCCTGCTCCATACGGAACCCTGCAGGGAAAAATCTATAAATTCAGCCGAAGTCGTCCAGAACGGGGATATACAAAAAATACAGAGAAAACACTGGTAACACCGAGAGCTCCCTACATTCAGTCGTCTCCTAATTCGGTACTGACTTAAGCATCGGAGTGCGTGTGGTCTACACCACACCGGTGTGCAGCATTTGCTTGTCTTGCAGGTCACATCTTCCCCGCTCTCATAAAAATTCACTGTTGATTATTACATAGAGCGAAGGTAAGTTTCCTAGCAAAATTTGATCATCAACAAGATTAACATATTAAACTATTTTCAAAGGTCAATAATCTAGTTGATTAAAAGTTAAAATTTCAGAGGCGTATAAAACACAGAATTGAAGTCAAAGTCACGTTAGAAGCAATCTTGAAATTTGAGGACCAAATTTATTATTTAACTAATTTAATATTAAAGTATATAAATTAGTATCAATATATATTAATACCATTGTTAATGAACTTAATAGATAATTAAGAAAAATTATTTAGATTAGTCAAAAAAAAAACATGTGCAATGCACATGGTTAAAAATCCATAGAAAAAAAAGGGAAAAATACACTTTTGGTCCCTGAGGTTTGGATTAGGTTTCATTTTTGGTCCCTCCCTCTTTTCTTAAAAAAAAATGAAGAGAAAGAAGAAGAAATGAAGAAGAAGAGAAAAAAAAAATTTGTCGTCGACGGGCGGCAACAATAGGTGGTGATGGTGGTTGAGAAGGAGAAGAAGAGAGTGAGAGAAAGAAATAATAATAATTTTATTATTTTAATATATTTATACGTTAAAAAAATTTGAAATGTTTTTTAATAAAAAATCAATGCCTTGTCAGCATTTCGTTAAATATTGACGGAAAATTGGATGGGAGACTAAAATGAAACGAAGTCCAAACCTCAGGGGCTAAATTATCAAGTTTGAAAACTCAGGGATCAAAATGAAACCTAACTCAAATCTCAGGGACCAATAGTGTATTTTTCCCTAAAAAAGATTATGCTTGAAATTATGGGTGAATAATATATAGACAACTAAAAAATTATGTGTGCTAAAATAACTAAAAAAAAATTATATAGATATTATATAATCAAGTTTGTTCATAATCCAAATATATACAATCAAAATTTTCACATTCAATTTACAACAATTACACTACAAATTAAAGATTCAAAGATTTTGTTCCAAAGATCTCATGGAATCAATATTTTAAAATTATGTGTAATTTTACTTCTTTTTTTTTTGAAAATATATGATTATTGTTATATGTTTTTCTACCCAACTGATCTTATTTCAGATTGAAAAAAAATATATTGTGTTATAACTTAAAATTGTGATACACAGCTGACTAAGCAAATGAAGAGAGAAGAATCAATCGTTTGCGTACTTTGTGAAGAAAACCTTAGCCATGGATATCTTATTTATAATTTTTAAATGATGTCAAGTAAAATGAATTAAGAACAAATTTTTGGAAAAGATAAATGTTAAAGTAACAAAAAAAAAAAATTACAACCTATAACTACAAAATAAGCCAACAAATTTGAAAAAAAAATAGCTCATTTTTACAATTAATTAACTTAAAAAGAGTAGTTCAATTTTTAAAAGGGGAATTGTAGTAAATGGCTAGAAAAAATACCCCCTCTTGTTTTTTGGCTAAGGAAGTTCAATAATTGCAGACATGGCTTCCACCTTTTTAGGAACTGCTTTCCAGACTTTTTTTCCAATTTTACCCCTGGTATATACGTCTATACACAAATGCCGTTAACAACTGCATACAGATTTTTCCCCATTTTTCGGGTGGATGCACCCTGATTTACAAGGATTTCGGGTTTTGATATCCCTCCAACGGTCAAACAAGATTTTCCTATATTTTAGGCTTCTTCTATCTCTCCAACCGTAAGAAAAGATTTCGTTTGTTAAGTTCCATTAATCTTCCTATATTTTTCCCTCATTTAAATATCATAGCTTAATTTATTTGTTTTTTGCATATCATGATCAAAATAGTGGCTGTAAACAGTGTAAATAATATATGTATATATCAGTACATACCACTCTGACAGAGCCAACTTCTTCAACTACATCTTTCTTAATCTGTTTGTTTTTTTTTTCCTTGCAGGGTCCTTCTTAACAACATCCTGAGGTATTTTCACAATAAAAAACAACCAAATTATAACATGCCACAAGGGGTGGATGTAGTTGGCCTTTTTCACATAAATTACGAAATATTGCCTAAAAAAAAAAAACACATCCCTAAAATCAAGGGATTATCTATAAAGTAAGGGGAGGCACACAACTTATATACTGGCATGACTAATATGCATGTATATAATATTACAGACAGACAACAGAGTGTCATTCAATAGGCATTCCAGCACACTTTTACCCTTCAATACACAGGACAGAGTTATATCCAGATACATACATCTCAATTTTAGGCTCCAGTACACACAAGCAAGTCATAAACGGTGTAAATAATATATGTATATATCAGTACATACCGCTCTGACGTGGTCAACTTCTTCAACTACATCTTTCTTAATCCGTTTGGTCTTTTTTTTTTTTCCTTGCAAGGTCCTTCTTAACAGCATCCTGGAGGATTTTTACAATAAAAAACAATCAAATTATAATAACATGTCACAAGGGGTGGATGTAGTTGGCCTTTTTCACATAAATCACTAAATATTGCAAAAAAAAAAAAAAAAAATCCCTAAAATCAAGGGATTGTCTATAAAGTAGGGGGAGGTCATTGCAAATATAAGGGAAGGGAAATGAAGTTGTTACCTTAGTTCAAATTTTTTGGTACAATCCTCGCGTAGAAGAAGAATCGATTGAGCATGCAAGAGATGGTCGTCGGCGTGGCGGGGGAAGGTCGTCGGCACGACGGAGGTGGGTCGTCGGCTTGATGTAAGAGGTAGGTAGCGATATACACTCTGTTTAGCGGTGGGAAATGGTGGGGAATGAAGGTTTTTGGCTCTCAAGGGTTTCGAGGTGTGGAAGACGAAGATGGACCAACAGGGTGGAGCGAATGCATGAGGGCGGTTCTGGTGGGAGGGTGGGCGGTGATATGACATGTCATAATTGCAGCATTTAAGGTATTATTTTTTTAGTTGATTCAATTCCTGGGCAATTACTAACGTGTTCTTAGTTGTTTTTTAAGTTCATATTTTCTTAGTTGCAGGTAGTATATCTTCTGATTGAGAGGACTGTTTTTTCCAATTAACGCATTCAGAAGGTGTTTCTCTCTGAGGGTGGTTGAACTTTGTACTCCTTTTCCAATAAAGGTATTGACTCCTTTTTTCGGGAAACAAATTTTTCCAGTAGAAAACGATTGTTTCTTGGATTTTTGAATTTCAAACTTCAAAATAGAAACAATATGATCCATCTAGATTTTCAAATTAGTTTCTTAGATTTTTGAATTTCAAATTTCCTAAAATGTCTCCAACTTATTTTTAGGGGTGTATTTTATCTCTCTTAAACGCTGATTTTAGTTTTAAACGTTAAGAACACGTTAGACAGTTTGTTGGGGGCATTTTTGTCTTCTACAAATAGGGATGTATTAATTAGTAAATCGTTTAGCCATCTATTTAATTTATAAACGTTTGTATCCATTTTTCCAGCCACATATTTATTTTTAGCCACTTTTCTTGTTGCCCCATAAATATTCCATGAGAAAATACCCGTCGAAGAAGTTATACTTTTTTTAATTTGTTTTTTCTTGTTGGTCTTTTATTCTGATTTTTCAAATGAAAAAAATGGAATGATATTTCATTTAGAGAGTAAAAATATGCAAATGAAATTATAAGTGAAACTCAGTTGTTTTCAAGCAATAATTGTGCTTTCCAATTTGAATTTAATTGTTTGAGAATTTTTACCTTATTGCTCATTAGTGAAAATCAAAAGTTTGGTCTTGGGAATAGTTGAAATCCCAGCAAATAGTTGTGTTCTATCAGCATAAATTGCATCTAGTCGACTTAAAAGCTTATTTTTAAAATACATTTTGAAGAACCACTTTCATTGTCTTAACATCTCTAACACCTCAACTCGAAATAGTCGCATCCCAAAGATTGAAGAACCACTTATATTGGACAAATTTCTCTCAATAGACACCTCAATTGAAAGAGTTGTGTCCCATCAACAAATAGTGAATGACAAGATAGGAATTGAATAAAATTGTAAGGACAAAATTGGTAGGTAAAGATTCTCCTCTCTTTTCCCCTTTAATATATAGATAGATAATATAGATTGTTAAAGTTTAAACTAGAATATGAGAACAATTAAAATGAAAAAATAAAAAATAAAAAATCAATCGAATATAGAAACAACAAATAACAAACACGAAACTATTATAAATATTAAGATATAGATGCCCATATGCTTAGTGGCCTAAACCATGTGTCAATATTCAAATTGTCCATGTGTCTTGTATAGATTGATGCTTAGTGCCCTTTCCTAGCCACATCCTACTTGCCAAATAGCCTATAAATAGTGGCTTTTGGTGGTATTAAAATGGCATCTCAATTGGTGAAAAAATTTTCAATCCATATTCCTCCACTTTTGACTATTTTGTTATTTTAATTTAATGTTTTTATTTTAATGCTTTTATTTATTTTAGAATTATTATTATTATTATTATTATATTATATTATATCCACTTCTGTGTTCCCGTTGTGTACCGTTGTGCTGCTCAATTTTACAACAGAAACAACTAAACTAAAAAAAACATAAAACGAAGGACGAATACGAGAATAAATAATAAAGTAACAATAAAATTCGCATATATTCTCAAGAACTAAGTGTATATTTGGGAGTGATTTCAAAATGATCAAAATCACTTTTGTCATATTTAAAATCACTCTTAAACATGTCTTTAATAATTTAAAATTAATTTTGATGTATGAAATTCACGTTTAAAAGTGTAAAATCAAACATAAAATTGATTTTGAATAATTAAAAGTTTGTTTCCAGATGATCGGAACATGGAAAAAGTGATTTTAGCAATTTCAAAATTACCGGTAAACATGCACTAAAGTAGCTAATAAGAATCATTTTCAAGATAAAAATTTGTATTACAAAAGAATAGAACATTAAAAATTGAGAAAAGATAAATTGCTAAAATATAAATAAATATTAAAATATTAAAATATTTTTTTTAATACATCAACATTTGGAGTAGGGGGATTCGAACCTCTGACCTCATGGTCGAGGGTACATGTCAATTACAGTTGAGCTAAGCTCACTTCCACTAAAATATTAAAAATATTAAAACAACATTTAAGAAGAAAGAAAAAAAATTATATCACATAAGTTAATTTTTTTTTAAAAAAAAAACACGAAAATCACATTAAAAAAAAACGAAATTGCACATTTATTAATAATTAAATACTTAAAATCCTTCTTCTTTCAATCTTGTTGTTTCGTTTTGGCCTTTGAGCACTTGAAACTCCTCTTTGCAGTTGAAACGTAGACAATAACTAGACCGTTTACCCGCCGTCTCTGTGCCGCCGGCCTGGCCACGACTGTGCTGAATTCTCACCGCCGTAAGCAAGTCCGGCAGCGTGGTCAAAAGCCACATTGATTTCAGGAGTTCAATTTGAAGAACTGCTCATTTATTGTTTCGCGCGTTCTTCTTTCTTTCATTTACTACTTCTGTTTCTTTGATTCATCACTCTCACTCTCTTCGCTACATATACTTCCAATGGAGCACTTCTCTTCACTCATCCTCTTCAATTCTGTTCTTTCTATTCCCTTTTCCGAGCGTAAAAACGTTGGTAATGCTTCTTGTTGTCTTGTAAGCTTCCCTTCTGATCGACTTCTTCCATTTCGGATTTTGTCGGTAACTTGTAGCAATGGCTTTATTGGGCCCTGTGACTCACGGTCAGGTTTGTATTCCAATCGCTTTCGAACCATTTCAATTCCTTTGATTACTTTCAATCCTTTGGAAGAAGCTAATTGTTGGTGTGTACTTTCTTATAATTTCGTTCGCCAGCTCCATTATCGGTTAATGACATTTCATTGTAAATGGGATATGACTAAGCCTTTATCTCGAGGAGTTGTTGCTTTATTCAATGGAAACTAGACTAATGTTTATGATTTATACTGGTTTTGTCACTTGATGGATACAGGTTTCGTTTCTTATTGGATTTGTAACCATTGTTGTTGCTTGGATTTATTCGGAGTACTTGGCATTGAAAAAGAAGTCTATATCTTCCAAAGTGTAAGTTGAATGATCCTTTTAATTATAAATTTTGGTTGTCCTCTCTTTTCTTAGAATGTGTACATATTTATATTTATAAGAAACGTTATTAACAAAGAAAAGGGAATACAAATGATGCGAGAATGCACCAGCAACAAGAGGAACTAAGAGGAGCTCTGAAATTAATTTGTATTGGAAAATACCAGTGGAATCTGCAAGAATGCTCTTTAACTCAGTACTTATATATCATGTCCTGCAATTCCAAATTTTCATCTACATCTATAATATTTTGCTGGCAACAGTCTTGTAAATCATTTTACGACTTACATTACTTTTGCTAATAACATTAGCTTAATTTGCCTTTTTCCTTTCGAACCGTCCCGGGTTCTTGTTTCCTTGAATTCAAATCTAACTCTTCATCCACCACTGAAAAATTTTGTTTCTTGTTGAGAAAGTAAATCAGCTTAATCAATAAAATAAAATAAAATAATAATAATAATGACAGAATATAGTCTTTTAGGAAGTGACCATAGCTGATGCTTTTAGTAATGTATGTTGGCTTTAGATGTGAGGATACTTTTATAGAAAAATGTTTCATTTTAAAACATCTTCCATACTGAAGTTGGATTCTTTTTTAGAACGCACTCGGATGTTGGCTTGGCTGAGGCAAAGGAAGATGATAAAGCGGTTTTATTAGAAGGAGGAGCTATCAAGTCTAATCCTTCTGGAGCTAGAATTCCACCTACCTTCTCTACTATTCGCAGGTTTTCAAAAGAAATCATTGACTTCCTGCAATGTCAGTTGCTGATTCTTTAGATTTACTTATGTTTATTTTTCCTGCTAGGTTCATTACGCTGGAAGAGTCATTCATGATAGAAAATCGAATGTTACTCAGAGCAGCGTACGTAAACCCTTGCATAGAATTTTATCTCTTGAATGTTGAATTTTATCTCTTTTTTTGTTAATATAATTCTCTTTTTCTTGCTTACAGATCTGAATTTGGTCTTCTTTTAGCATACTTTTACATTTGTGACCGTACTGATATATTTGGAACGTCAACGAAGGTGGCTTAAACTCAAAATCTCTTTTCTTCCAATTTCTTTCAGTAATTGTAGTTTATGTGAAGTACTCCATGTTGTTGACATACACCAACTGTTTTTGTTTCATGTCCCTGATTTAATATATGGTCGATTTTTGCAGAGTTACAATCGAGATTTGTTCTTCTTCCTCCTCTTCCTTCTCATCATAGTTTCAGCAGTAACTTCGTTCAAGATACATCTTGATAAATCCCCATTTTCAGTGAAACCCCTACTCTTCTTGAATAGGCATCAAACTGAGGAGTGGAAAGGATGGATGCAGGTCAGTCACTCGTTCACTTAATTATTACTTTTCTTGAAATTATTTTCAACAAACCTTCATCGATTTAGCCTTTGTATATAGGTGATTTTTTTGATGTACCATTACTTTGCTGCGAGAGAAATTTACAACGTGGGTCGTGTATGCGTTGCCGCATATGTGTGGATGACTGGATTTGGGAATTTTTCATATTACTATGTTCGAAAAGACTTTAGCCTTTCTAGATTTGCTCAAGTATGCACTCCTCTTGATTCTTCAATTCCTTGCACTTATTTGTGATCAAACCTATTATTTCATTGACTATTTTACGTTTTATGCTGAGCAGATGATGTGGCGGCTTAATTTCTTGGTGTTCATGTGCTGCATTGTCCTTGACAACAGTTACATGCTATACTACATCTGCCCCTTGCACACTTTTTTCTCTCTTACAGTATATGCTGCTGTTGGTATTCTGAACAAGTACAATGAGATTAGAGCCGTCATTCTTGTGAAATTTTTGGTTTGCTTCTTGGTTGTTATCATTGTGTGGGAAATACCTGGAGTGTTTGAAGTGCTCTGGGAACCATTTACCTTCATTCTAGGTAGCTCTTTAATCTTGTTTGGAATGACTTTTTAAGTGTTTAATAACACTTCTTTTCATTACTTGGAAAGTCCTTTAAAAAATAGACTTTTTATCTTTAAGAGAATAGAGGATTTTCTCCAACCAACCTAAAATTTCAAATTATTGCAGGTTATAAAGATCCAAATCGATTGAAAGAAAATTTACCTCTTATGTATGAGTGGCACTTCCGCACAGGACTTGATCGCTATATTTGGATATTAGGCATGGTGTATGCTTTCTATTATCCAACTGTAAGTATGACTTCCTTGATTGATCTGATCCAAATAGGTATCATCTTTGCATTTCCCCTTTAAGAAATTCTTTAAAATGGAATGATCTTGATAGGCTGAGAAGTGGATTGAAAAGTTAGATGAAGCAAAACTGAAACGCAGGATATTGATCAAAACGACAGTTGTTGTGACATCCGCAATGGTAGAATGTTTTTTACTTTAATATTTAGCATAGTAGTTTCTTGGTTTTTTCCTTCTCTAGTTCAAGCAGTTTTGTGACCTTTCAGGCTGCATATCTATGGTTTGAGTACATATTCAAATTGGACAGTATTACTTACAACAAACTACATCCTTACACTTCCTGGATTCCGATCACGTATGTAAACTTTTCCTTATATTGGAGCTTGAAATTGAAAAAGTATATATGTTAATTAAGTATCGACTTGTTCATGTTGAGCAGATCCTACATATGTATACGAAATGTCAGCCAGAGTACTCGTAGCTATACTTTGACCCTTTTCGGGTAAATCTTCTTGTTTACTATTGTTATTACTATTTCTTTTTTAAACCCAATTACTGCTTTCTTTTATCATATACTTCGACTCTTAAATTGATTTAAACCCATTCAGTTGGATTGGAAAGATTTCACTGGACACATACATCTCGCAGTTCCATATTTGGTTGAGGTATGAAACTTCTTTTTGAACTTGTGTTTTGTTACCAAGTTGATAATTTGATCCCCACTTCCGCAATTATTGAACTAAAAGAAAAAACTCAGACAATGGCCTCTACTGATTAACTTTCTTGCAGATCAAATGCTCCGGATGCCCAGCCGAAGTTGTTGCTGACTATCATCCCAGATTATCCTTTATTGAACTTCATGTTTACAACTTTCATATTTATGACAGTAAGTATTAGTTATTTACTTTCACGTCTTGAAGATTTTGAATATGCTAAATTTCGAACTCGTGTTTGCTTGCCTGCAGACTTCTTACAGGCTTGCCGAGCTTACAAATACATTTAAAATGGTATTTGTACCTAGCAAGGACAATAAGCGCATTATGTATAACATGATTACAGCAGCTGCAATCATGGGCATCTTATACTCATTGTCGTTTGTATTCCTTAAAGTCCCACCAATGTTGGTAAAGTCCTCAACCCTTCTGTCAGGAGGAAATTTTGATAGTTAATAAGCTGAAATTGAAATTCATTTGATGTAATCTATGTTTATGGTGTTGTGTTTCTCTCTTTTGTCTTCATTTTTTTGGTATTCTACTTGTAATCGTGGCTTGTAATGTTGCCATGCAGGTTTGAGAATTGAAGAAAATAAAGATTGTACAGAAGGGCTGCACTGGGGTGCATTACAATTTTCTGTGGAAGACATGAGGAAGCATTCCATTCAAAACGAGAGTATTGAAGCACGAAATTTATTTTTATAGGTTAATCCACTGCGTTCTTGGTGGGTTATTAAATGAAATAAAGTACATGTTGCCATCACTTTAGGGCAAATTTTTATTGATAATTTGAGGCGAGGGTCTTGTATTACATAGAATTATTTGATTGTCAACAAAATTTGGTACTTTTCAATAGTGAAATAAATAACAAATTTACCTTTTGACGCTTATTCCCACTTGCTTGCAATAGCTTAGGGCATGTTTGGGAGTGATGTTTGTATTATTGATTTTGGGAAAAGAGATTTTATAAAATTGATTTTTATACAATCATATTTATGTTTGGTTCCAAATTTTTAAAAGTGATTTTCATATATTTAAAAGTGATTTTGAAATATTATGTTTGGTTTCAAAAATGATTTTAGAATAACCAAATTACTAAAAAGGGCATTTTACTCAAGATATTATTTAACTAAATAATTATGATAAATATCACTTTTTATTAATTATTTTTTCATTTTTTTATTGTTAAACTTTTATAAAATATTTTAGGTCAACAAAATATGTATAAAACATATCGAAATAAAAATTTGAAAGCCATATCATATCCAATCTACAAATGTTTGTAACATTACAAATACTTAAACTAGATATTATCCATTAAAACACAAACTATATAATAAATACATCAATATGACATAAGAAGTTCTGCAATTTTCTCCCGCTCCGCTTCCATCTCCCTTCCATGATAAGAAGTTTCACTTTCCTCAGTAACACTCAACTTGTTTCTTTCATCACTTGAAGGGAGCAAATCTTCATCGTCATCGTAAGGCTTGAACTCAAAGTCAGTTGTGAATAATTAATTATCTAATTGAATTCATTATGCAAAGTTAACTATTTGAAAATTTATCAAAAGAATAATTTGATTTGATGAAGACAAAAAAAAAAAAAAAAAAAAGAAAACTAAATAGGGAATAATTCCTCGCGGAAAATCTCCATCTCATTTCTTGTTAAATTTAATGGATAATTTTTTAAGGATGGTGGACATCCCTATTTCCAAATAACTTATATCCTAATTATAATTATTAAATAGAATTTGGAAAATGTTGATTGAGTCGTGTGTTTGAGGACGAATGGGCAGGCCCAATAAAAACAAATGAATTCCTCTTAAAGCCCACCAGCGACTACACACTGATTCCCGGTTAATCACATTACAAAAAATCATCTCCCACCTAATTATTAAGAAATCAATTTTAAATGATTTTATATTCTTATAAAATCAATTTCACAATTTGCCAAATATCAATATTTAAAAGCAAAGTGATTTTGGCCATACAAAAAGTGATTTTGGCCATGCCAAAATCATTCCCAAACATAGCCTTATATATCGACGGGAAGCACTTCTATTCACTGCATAATCGTAGGCTTAAAAGATGATTAATATGTGCTTTTTGCTCGATGTTATTATCTCATGTTCCAAATAAGCAAATTAATTGAGGAATTGTGAAGCATAATTCAAGTGGTTAAATATGCATATGTGTATACATATGTTAAAAAATCTGTTATACACCAAATTTAAAGGTTGAATTTCGAGTTTAGTCAAAGTTGCGTCGTTTCTAAACTTTAAAAAGTGTCAAATATGTTTCTGAACTTTCGATTTTATTTTCAATAGGTCCCTGAACTTTAAAAAGTATAAGTCTCTAAACTTTAACTTTTGTATCCAATAGGTCCTTTAGCTTTCAATTTTGTGTCTAATAAGTCTTTGACCATTCGACATTTTCAAAAATTCACAAGCCTACTAAATACAAATGGGACATTTAAGGTCCCAATAGACATAAAATTCAATTTTATATCTAATAGATTGTCTCATTTTCAAAAATCTTGAATATGTAAGGGACCTATTAGACACAAAATTAAAAGTTAAGAGACCTATTAGACATTTCTAAAGTTTAAGGACTTATTAGACACAAAATTAAACGTTTAGAGACTTATTAGACATTTTTTAAAGTTCAAAGAAATAATTGGTACAACCCTAAAAGTTTAGAGACTAAACTTGTAATAAAACCAATCATAAAGTTCTATAAGACAAAAAAAAAAAATCAATTTTATACGTAAAAAATCAATTACTTTTTAAAAATTTCAAATATGTTAAGGATGCATACACAAAATTAAGATTTTATAAATTTTATTAGGCAGTTTAAAGTTTATGATGATAAGTTAGAACAAAGTTGGAACTTTAAGCTTTGATTATAATTTTATTTTTGGTTTTATATTTTTTAAATTATATTTGCTTTCTCACGAATTTTTTGATAAGTTTTTTACTTTAAAAATAAGTCTAAATCCTAAATCATATTTCAAAAACAAAATCCAGTTTGGTTTATGAAAATGTTTAAAAAAAAAAAAAAAAGAAGTAGGTGATAAAAGAAGAATAGGATATGTGAAAATAGGATTAATTTCCAATAACAGAAAACTAAAACAAAATAATTATGAGCCTTTAGAGCCTGTTTAGTATCTTTTAATTTAAGTATTTTTAAAGAATGCATTTTTTTTCTAATAAACATTTTGTATAAAAATATTTAGAATTTAAACACTCATATATTTTGTTACATTTCTTCAAGTATTTTTATACACAAGTTATTATATACTTACAAACTATTTTTAAAGTTTTTGATTTCAAGTGTTTCTCTCAAAATTGTTTATTTCTCGATCTCATTTTTTAATAAATAATTTTCAGTGATTGTCAAATACTAATTCTTTTTAAATATTTTTCTTTTTCAAAATTAAATTAAACACTTCAAAAGTTAAATCAAACACACTCTTACTCGTTTGGTCACTTCTTACTGTTTAAACCTCACAAACAAATTAGGTTTGTTTTTGAACAATTTTCTATTAATAAGTTTTTCACCTTAAAAATACACTTGAATTATAAATCAAATTTCAAAAACAAAATTGAAGTTTGGTTTCTGAGAGAGGGTGGACTTCATCCGAAGGATATAAATAAGTGGGGAACGTGGCGTATCTCGACAGTATCATAGTTTGGGAGAGCTGAGTTCTTGGGATTTATATCTGTTCAAAGTTTTGAATTCTTATAATTCTTCTACAATGTATTTGAAAGAAGGTTGCTCCTTACTGCTGAAGATTCAGAAACCCTTGATGCCATTCGTGCTAAATTCCAGCCCCATCATCAATCCCCGTGAGCCCAATAAACAACACCTTCTGCAGGAATCGCATGTGCTCAAACGATTGAAGAAGGAACGAAATCTTGCGTCGGCGTTAGAATACTTCAGCGCCATAGCCAATTCAAACGTCTTCAACCACACAGCATCCACGTACAAAATCATGATCGAGAAGCTCGGCCGTGAATGTGAAATGGATGTGGTGCAGTACATTTTACAGCAAATGAAGATGGATGGCATAAATTGCTGTGAAGATTTGTTCGTATGTATAATAAATAGTCACAAACGTGCAGGCTCAGCCGAGCAAGCGCTGAAGATGTTCTATCGGATTGGAGAATTCGGGTGCAAGCCCACGGTGAAGATTTATAATCATCTTTTGGATGCATTGCTGAGTGAAAACAGGTTTCAGATGATCAATCCCTTGTATATTAATATGAAGAAAGATGGGTTAATTCCTAATGTCTTCACGTATAATATACTTTTGAAGGCGCTGTGCAAGAATGATCGGGTTGATGCTGCACACAAGCTGCTTGTCGAAATGTCTAGTAAGGGATGCCAACCCGATGTGGTTAGCTATACGACTATGGTGTCTTCAATGTGTAAAGCGGGTAAGATTGATGATGCTAGAGAGTTAGGGGCAAGATTTAAACCGAGTGTTCCTGTTTACAATGCTTTGATTGATGGGATGTGCAAAGAAGGAAGAATTGAGGAAGCGATCAAGTTGTTGGGTGAAATGATGGATAATGGAGTCGACCCTAATGTGGTCACATATTCGAGTATTATAAATTCTCTCTGCGATTCTGGGAATGTTGAGTTGGCTTTTGCATTATTGGCTCGAATGTTTTCCAGAGGTTGTGGTGTCAATATCCACACTTTTACGCCATTGATAAGGGGTTGTTTCATGAGAGGGAAATTCTATGAAGCTCTTGACTTGTGGAAGCTTATGATACGGGATGGTTATGAGCCAAATGTAGTCGCTTACAACACCCTGATTCATGGTCTTTGCAATAGTGGGAATTTGGTAGAAGCCTTATCAGTTAGTGATCAGATGGAGAGGAGTGGCTGCCTCCCTAATGTGACTACTTATAGCACTATAATTGATGGTTTTGCAAAAGCTGGTGATTTGGTTGGTGCTTCTGAGACGTGGAATAGGATGATATCCAATGGCTGTCAACCAAATGTGGTTGCCTATAGTTGCATGGTGGATGTCCTTTGTAAAAACTTGATGTTTGACCAAGCCAATTCTATTATGGAGAAGATGACTTTTGAGGGTTGTCCTCCAAATGCGGTAACATATAACACATTTATCAAGGGTTTATGTGGAAATGGAAGAGTAGAATGGGCAATGAAAATGCTTGATCGAATGCAAGGACATGGGTGTCTTCCTAATATCACAACTTACAACGAGTTACTTGATGCTTTCTTCAGGATGAACAAATATGTAGAGGCTTTTGGGCTTTTCCAAGAGATTGAAGAAAGAAATTTGCAGCCAAACTTAGTGACTTATAATACCATTTTATATGGTTTTTCTCGGGCTGGCATGCTTGGGGAGGCGTTGCAGCTTTTTTGTAAAGTACTCGTCGGGGGAACTACCCCCGATGCCATCACGTATAATACAATGATACATGCCTATTGCAAACAGGGGAAGGTTAAGACGGCAGTTCAACTGGTGGAGCGAGTTAGTTCTTTGAAGAAGTGGCATCCTGATATCATTACATACACTAGCCTCATATGGGGTGCCTGCAGTTGGATAAATATAGAAGAAGCCGTTGCTTATCTTCACAAGGCAATTAATCGTGGACTCTGCCCCAACTTTGCGACATGGAATGTATTAGTTCGGTGTTTCTTCGACTCTTTAGGTCATATGGGACCAATTCACATTCTGGATGATATTCTGGGAAAGGGATAAGATGGCTGAGTTTGGAAGATGATCATACAACCTACTTCAGATGTAGTTGTGACCTCAGATTACATGTATATTGAGAGATTTTTGCTTGAACCTACTCGTAATTTTCAAGGAAAAGACTGGAACATTACGTTTACAATCATCAGGTAGCTGGCGAAGGACTCTTCATGAATGTATAATAAACTTGTCATTGTATTTCGTCTTCGGATCTTTATGCTACCTTGCAGCATTGCCTCTATGCTCAGGAAAATCAGACACGGATATTTCTCTACTGCACATTCTACCACTGCAATTTCATTTGAATTAAATCAAAATTCCTTCAGAAAGACGGATGACTGAGACACGGTGCAACCATATATGCTTGCCAGGTTATGCTCATCTTCACTTACTCTCTAAATTAATAGTGGGGAGTCAAATTCTATGTCCCACGCCCAATTGGAGCAGTGCGCCGGCCAATGTTGACTTCTTCTGGCACCTTCTTGTTATCATATGTTTTATGGCAAAATGAATCAACGAGGTAATGTCCATTCTTGTGGCATCTTGATGTGTCATCAGGCGTATATATTTTCTCATAATGTGCATAATTTGCAATATTACTTTGGAGGGGCATCCACCTTTCGTCTGTTGCATGGTCGAACGGTTTCCATTTCATTCATTTTAACGTGATTTGTAGATTTAATGGAAGAATCTCAGTAGGACGCTGAGACATACGTATTGATTAGTATTGGAAAATCCTCTTTATTGATTATGCAGAAATAGGACACAACAACAACAGCATTATCTGCTATCATGAATAGAAACCCCCAGGAACATGCTCATCACCCCTTAAGAAATAGAATACAACAGCATTATTTGATGATCGCTAAATAGGATTTAGCAATGTGGCCATTGGCTCCCTCTGGATAGAATCCCCCAGGAACATGTTCATTACCCCTACCATACACAATCCTTAGAATCTCCTCGGGCGTTCTTCCGTATGAGAGTGAGTACTCATCTCCAGCAAGCACGTTGCCTGAAATCTTACCCTCAGCACCCTCGTATTTGGGTACTACAATGCCTTCATCTTTTATACCTTCACGTCCTAGCTTATTCCGCAGATTTGAAATAACCTGCGTGAACTCTGCGACTGTTACTCCATATGGTTCAACCCTTTTCGCTGCACGTTCATAAAGTAGCGTTCGGATTACTGCATCTTGACCCGATTCAACTCCCAGAAGACCTGCAACAAGCTGAAACATTGGCTTGTAGGATTTCTGGTTAGTGTTATGTTATGTATGTACGTTAGAATTGATCTCGTGTAAGCATATGCTTAAACTTATCTTTGAATTTCAGGGAATACCTTCTTGGAAACAGGAGCTTGGAGCTTTGGATTTGCTCCAACATACCCAGTGAGTCCAACATAAGGAATCACGTATGATGCGAGAAGGAAATTCAAGGCATTAGCATAAGGGTCAAAAGGTGGTTTCAACCGATGGCCAAATGCTCTATCCATCACTTTGGCAAATGATGCAGAACTCAAGTCCAGCAATGGCCTTGGAAATCCTTCCACTGTAGCTTTAATTGCCCTGCGTGAATTGTATGATGTGAAATGACCCGCAGAAGATTCATGAAAGTAAAGTCAATGGAAGTTAACTAGAAAAAATACCTCAAGTGACCAACTTCCTGATAGGCGAATTGCAATATGATATCCTTGATGAAAGGACCCAAGTTGGCCATTTTAGCACCAATAGGGGATGGCCCTCCCATGGTTAGATTTGGAGCAACTCTATCCAAGCCATATCCCAGAGAGCCATATAGGAAGAATTCGGCTTCCAGGTACTCTAAGTTCAGTGGGAATTCTAAAAGATCAACATCTGTTTGGGGAATGGAATGGTTGGCTCTTCTGACACTTGCATTACAATGAGTTGGCAGAAGGAGGATGATCAGGAGGCTGACAACGGCGGTGGTAATGGCCATTGTTTGATATTTACTTTTCTATTGTTGTCGTCCTTTTTATAGACTTCTGCTTAGAGTTGGTCAATGTACGAGAAGAGTAGATGGCAGGCAGGAGATGCAGATTTAAAGTTTGATTGCCACGTGGATTTGACAACGACAGCAACTGATGCAAGAGCAAACAAGGTGAGTAGGTGGATCCTAACTTCCGCATGAATGGACGTTGTCTTTGCATGGCCATTCGGCGGCCACTTTTTATATTATTGAACTAAAACTTGTAGCATACCTCTGTTTGAAAATGCCCCTATTTTACCCGATGAGAAGCTCATATTGATCTATTTATGTTCCATTTAGTAAATATAAGTTGGTTCTGCTAGTATCTTTAATCCACTAAAAATGAACCACAAAAAGTAAGAATTTCTATTAGATAACACAGAGACAAAAAGCATTTCCATTTTTTTAATCAATATATACATACAAAAAAATTTATTTTATGTTTCTTCCAATATCCATCTCTATAATACGAAGTTATTTTGATTTTGTAATTTTGTGTACTCTCGCACATCGCTCCAAAATCCACTCTTTCATTCGACCCTGCCAACTTCCTCAATCAATGGATAGCTTTTTACGCCTCTTTCCATTCTTGTAATAAATCAAGAGTTAACAGTGAAAAGGAGAGTTGATGAATCCATAATCAACTTCCATTTTGTTGCTCGCCCACCTTCATATTTCTTTAAATGTATATAGGTTGGAGTAAACGCATAATATACAAGAGTTGCAACCTGTTCGCAAACACCAACCATGGAAGAAAGATAGGAGGGGGAGAAGTGAAAAAGGTGGAGGGCAATCATAATAGTGAAGCATCAACTTTCTGTTCATGATTCTCAACCCAACTTCAAGTCCCAGAATGTGCAAAATTGGGTCAATAAACGAACAGGTAATTTTCCAATGGGGTAGAATTTAGTAATTAGATGACTACAATCCATCCCACAAATACATCCGAATTTGCAAGCTCAGCTCAGTTTAGAAATGTTACTAATTGGGGATATCATTTACTTACAACCATATTTGGCCGCTTTTAATTGCTAATGTGTCATCCATACATCATCAAATTGGTAGGAGATTAATCATCAGTTCAGCTCAACAGACCCATCCCAAAAACAGGAATTCGCCTCATAATGTTCCCATGGAGAAACACTGGTGAAGATGTCAGCGTAATCATGATGGGTCATATGTGGTTCATTGACATAAACCTTGAAACCTCCAAGCCTTTTTTTAACTGTGGAAAATAAAGGTAGTTTCAGTAATCTCATACCTGAAGTGAAGCAAAACTCAAAAGATCGAGGGCATTCTCCATCACAGACTCGTAGAATTAGCTCAAACCCTTCACGGCCCACTTCAAAGCCAATTTCAGATGGTATCAATCATGTAACCGTTACTTGATAAGGACAGAATCTAACGCAGCTAAAACAAACCTCATTACATGAAACTCACCTCAACTTTTACACCCCAAATATCAAAATTATCCATTTATTTTTTTAGTTCTATTGCTCAAGCCTCTGCTGCTCGTAGCAGCTGATTTGGTGACCTTACTTTCGCTGTCATCTTCATCATCATCACTGTTGACAATAATAATCCCATCTTCAATATCATCACCGTAATCATCCAACCCATCCTCATCATCCCAATCCATTTCATCCTCACTATCATAATCATCCATGTCATCTTCTTCACTGTAATCATCTACTCCTGCACGAAGGGTATGAAACTCAGGAGGTGGAGGGCAGTCTTCGGTGATAGCTGCATCCCTCTTAATCACAAGATGTCGAATTACTCTTTCATCCTTATCTAACATGCTCTTAAATTCATTAATCCATTTGGCTTCCAGTTCAAAGTTCATCAGTATGTAATGTGCATATTTGGCTTTCTTTATCTTGTATGCCAGTCTTCGCATTCCCCAATCATTCAGTCTCCATATCTTCCCTTTCTTCTCCCTTAAAAAGTCTGCAACAGCATTTTTATTTGTATCAGAAACTAATGGAAAATTCTACAAAACTACAAAGAACTTTGATGCATTTAGTATCAATATAAGCTGGTCTTGAGATACTGAGCCTGATCTTCATAAGTCCCGACTTGCACATAACATGGACATCACACATTCACTACAACACTACTTAAAACACATCACGCTAGAGATCAGGCTAAAAAAGAACAACAATTACGAGATTTCACAAGCAGCACAAATGAGCAATACTGAAAAAAAACTACAGAAGGCTCACAAATACAACTTCAGCCAAGTCAGAGTGTTGAAAGACAACCTAAAATCATAACCACTTTATTCAAACTTACAAGCAGCACAAAGTCACTTCTAAGAGAGCCAAAGTGCTAAAATAGTTACATTACCTTGAACTTTCTCATTTACACTCTCAACCTCTTCAGCATTCTGCTCGTGAATTAAAAATACTACCTCATAGTGACGCACTGCAGTAACAATAAAAGTCATCACTTCAAATATATGCAAATACAGGGTAGAACTTTTTCCTAATTTAGACAATAGTTGAACGAAAAAATTACATAAACCAAATAAGTACAATTTTTTCTGCTTGTATTAATGTTAAAAACATCAATTCCTATTCCTTGTGTTATAATAATCATATTTCCAACTGGAATAAGCAGAAATAAGCTTTACTTTGTTCAACTTTCGATTCACTCTCCAACTGTAGGTTCAAATATTCATAAAGCTTTTCTGCAAAATGGAGGCAAAAGTAAAAGTTAATAACTCCTGTTCGTAGCCAACGTAATCTTCCATAAGGAAAACCGATGAATGAATCAAAATGGAAAAGAAATAACCACCTTCTTCTGCATCAGCAAATTCGGGGAGGAATTGACCATCTTCTGCAACCCTTTTCTGCCAATTAAATCCACAAGTCTACTCAAGAATTTCTCAGACTTAGCCGTGTATATACATTCAGTTTGAGCCACAAAATTCTAGAACTTAATTTTCTAGAAAAAGGATGAAAAGCATATAATATAAGCAGGTTAATGTGAGACCCTTTTTCCTATTGAAGAGTCTTTCTATCAACTTTTTGTACTGGTCTCTAACAAAATGGGTACGAGAAATAAGACATCAATCCTTAGGAGTTTCCTATTCTCGTTCCTTAGAAGTTTCTCGAGTGGTATATCTAGGCATCTTCAAAAATCACTTGAAGCAAAGAAGGTAACGAAGAGAAACGGAATCGTTTTCGTAACTCTTTTTTCTGCAAACAGAACAGGAGCGACGGCTGCAAGAGCGGATATAGGCAATAACGACTAGCAAACCTCCACGAATTCCCGGCTTTTTTAATTTTGACGTCTCAGATTTTACGTCGAAAGCGATAGGAAATCTTAAGTTGAGAGAGCAAAGAATCGCAGGAATTTAAAGATAACGAACATATGACGATAGATGCATAGATATAAAGATTAAAAAGAAAAGATAGGAAGATTGAGTAGCATAAAATTCCACCTCCTTAAGCAGAACGGCTTCAGGGAAGAAGCCGGTAGACTCATCAGGTTTGGGTACGGAGCGATGACTGTCGTCCTTGTCAGTCTTAGCATTGGTCTTCTTCGACGCGAGAACGGTGGATTTTCTTGCGAATCCAGTTGGTAACTTGAGAGTGCGAAAGGAAGAGCGTACACTCGGAAGATCATAGAAAGCGCTTCCTGTTCCTGAGAAGCCATTTCGAAGGAGCAGAGCGTGAGGCTTGAGAGCAGGATAAGCTGAAGAAGAAGGGGAGAAAAGCAGAGTATCCATTGTGCGAAATTTCGACGATGAGGATGGAGCTTTGGGCTCTTTTATCCGAAGTACGGAAATGGCAGAAATTGGCGAATTGGCTCCGTATCTCGTAATCTCGACCGTACAGGCGCTCGCAAGAAGGATAAAAAATCATCCAATATATTTATAAACAAAAGGTTTAAATATCATTTCCCACCCTAAACTAAGTTTGTTCTATTTGAGTCCTTCAACTTTCAAAACGTTCATTATGGTCCTTAAACTTTCAATTTTGTTCTATTCTAGTCTCTAAACTTTCAAGATGTCTATTTTAGTCTCTAAACTTTTAAAAAATAATTATTTTGGTTCTTGTTATATTACTTTTATACTTTATCTAATGTTCATCCCTAACTTATTTGATTTGAAACCGTGTTCATATTAACAATCTAATACACATACTTAAAGCTATGTCATTAATTTGTTAAAATTGAAATAAAAGTAAGGACCAAAATAGTTATTTTTTTTAAAGTTCAGGGACTAAAATAGACTTTTAAAAGTTCAGGGACTAAAATGGAACAAGCTTGAAAGTTTAGGGACTAAAATGAGCACTTTGAAAGTGTAAGGACCAAAATAGAATAATTCTAAAAGTTTAGGGACCAAAATAGGATTTAAACCTAAACAAAACAATGTTTTATTATTTAACACAAATATATCAAAATTTACAAATAAATATCAAGTTTATACACATCCATGCCAATACATCCAATGATTTTGAGACAACAATACTTACCTACCAATATGTAAATACGGCTCCCTACATCACCATTAAAATACCGACAAAATTTTAATAGAGTCGGTAGAGAGATCCTTATACAATCAAGTATTGTTTTGCCAACAAGAACATAACTCAACTGGCATAAAGATTTTTCTCAAAAAAAAAAAAAAAAAAAAAAAACTGGCATAAAGATGAATTGATAACCACGAAATTCGTCATTCAAATCCCCCACCTCGTATTGTCAAAAAAAAAAAAAAATCAAGTATTGTTTTTTGAGACCGACCATTTCTCACTCTTGCTCTATTATTATTTTCAGAATCTTTTAAATACTTTATTTGACATTAACCAAGAATCACATCGACAATAAATACTACCTTTTTTTTAGATAACACAAAAGTGTATTACTAAAAATACTATCAGAATCTATAATTGTTTCAAGTTCAAAAAAAAAAAAAAAGAATCTATAATTGTTTCCAAACAAAATTCGTAGTTCTTCCATCAGATCAATCGAGCCAACTATAAAATAAATAAATAAAATAGGGGGAAAAAACAACCAACCAAAATACCCAATTGACCCAACAAAAAATAAAACTGACCAAAATATTATTTCATTTAAAAAAAAAAATCATAACTTATTCGATTGATTTATTTCCAAGTTGAAGGCCCTCCTAATATATGAATTTATTATGGGTGAATATAGATGGGTTTGGTTTTGATGGTACAGAAAAGAAACTCTTACAAACATGCAATGGGGGCGGCAATGGAAGAAGCAGCCGTACTGAGGCCATCTTCCAAATAATTCCTCATATTTTAAGGTTAGTGCAATACCTTATGATTTGGATACATTTCCAACCTGTCTAACTTGGTGTAAATCAGGCCATTTTATGACAGTTAAAACGCTATATACAAACTCTTCAAGCCATTTTTCTGGGGCTCTCCAATCTCTACACCATCAATTTTCAAATTTCCTATGGGAGCTACCTTGTATGTTTAATGGAACTTACTTACCTGATCCGGCTGTAGAATTACTACCATACACTTCAAAATTATTAGCACCTTTAACCAAACAACTATTGTCTCAACCTCAATCACCATTGCTTCTTTCCCTTTTTCTTTTTCTTGTTGCCACTGCCACTATTGCTACTACTCTTGTTAAAACTTCCTCCTGCTGTAGCCGATGGGCTCTCCGTGGCACTGCCACCAACATTGTCGAACATGCCTGTCATCATGGCATTCTGAAACCACTCAAAGAACTCTTCTTCTGTCATGTTCATCATGTTCTCTTCTATATTTGATGAAGGCATTTGGCCCCCTCTTTGGCTAGAACTACTTGATCCTCTACCGGTGTTTTGCTTAGAGGTTACATTGGTGTTTACATGAAAACTTGGCCTGTGGGTGTTGGTCGGACATCTCATTCCCTGCAGCAAAAATCAGCAATATACAAATCCGTCGTGGGTGATCCTAAATTTCTTCAAATTTTAGCGGGCACAAGAAAGGCAACATAATATCAACATCACTTGAGGAGCATAAATTTGAAAGTGACTGCTATAGACGTTACCTGACAAATATACCATTCGGTAGCGTCATATATTCTGCTTTCTGCACAAACGTATGCAGAAGGAGCATCTACCTGCACAGAGCAAATCATGATGTTTAGCGTTAAAGATATAACATACATCCCTTAACAAAACCACATTTCACACTAACTTTTTTCACTGAAATTATATACAGAGACCAAGAATACAGTATGTACAGTCTAATTACTTGATAGGCCTTCGGTTCATTGTACCTATGGAAGAATAATAAATAGAAGCACGAGAAAATATGGGTGCATGCAGTGTGTTTCAAGTAACGAAGAGCTCTCAAAAGTCGATTTATGCTGTATCTTTCTTGAATTTCTCAGTAAATCATACTACCTAATTTGTGTTCCATCATTACATCTACGTGATTCATCAAAAAAAATCATTACATCTACCTGAATACCCAAAAAACATCAGAACAATTTTTACGGGCATCATTATAGCATTTTCTATAAGCAACATTAGAATTTTCTATAAGTATCGTACAAGTGAAAACAGGTAGGGATTAGGATCAAGAAATTCAACAGGTATCCACACATCAAACAATGTCACGTCTTGGTAACAAGCCAATCCACATGTAAGTGAAACATACCTTCTGCAGTAATCCAAAAAGAAAAGGCTGGGAAGATTGCTCCACCCACCCATCCCCATCCTTTGCTTGATGAAAATCTTTGCATTCCTTTAGAAAAGTAAAAATGTACAAAACAATACACAAAGCATCAAACATAAGAATCTTTTCTCTTAGAAAACGTCAGCATACAGTACTAGTGAACTGGAACAAACAAAATAAAATCAAGAGTCTAAAATTGAAGAGAAAAACCTGGCACCATCTTGCTTGAGATTTCAATTTCCTAGTGTGAATCCATAAATGAAAATTGTTGCACTTTTTGCAAGCTATTCGTCTTGATTCACCAGAAGGATCCTCTCTATCCGTTGCTGAACGTGAAAATGAAAATGGACCACTCCCGCCACTCTATAAAATAAATGCATCAATGAACAAAAAACCTTACACACAGAAGCTATCATTGAGTACTTAACTCATTGCTCTAAGTATATATCACAATTGAAGGGCAACCTCTCAGGAAAAAGCTAAAAGTGTATTGCACTGAAAATTTTGAGGTCTTCTCTAACTGTCTTATCACAAATTAAATTCTTTTTTCATATTCGTGAGTGTCCTGGTTAACTTATGTGCACCTCAAGTATTCTTCACAAGATAACTGCCTAGTCCTACTATATTTGTTTGCCCAGGTAACTCATAGGATAGTAAATCCTAGGTAGCTGGCCACCATGGCTGGAACCCATTGTCACAACTTAAATATTATTTACCTTTTTCCTTAAGTGTTTGTGCTTGTGTGTTTTTCTCTCTTTCTCTCTTCTTCATTTTATGTGCCAGGAGGGTGGTTTATCAGTAGAAGGAACCAAATACATGATGCAACTTAATATTTTAAACCTCAGATGAAAGAATTCGATAAAACATGCTTGTATGTGAAAAGAAAATGATAGTTGCACAGTGACATAATCAACTTTCCTATAAATACTACGGCCCCCATCTCTCCTCACTCTTTTGCACTCACCACTAACAAGTTGGACTATGCGCTAAAGAATGGCCTAAGCTTCTTCTTTTTTTTTTTTCTCTTTTTCTAGTTTGGTAGGAAACGTCACATAGAACAAGTCATTTGTTATCAACTTGGCGGAATAATTCACTTTACCTCCTTTCAACATGTGGACCTAGTCAGCATCTCGACATATGAAATTTCATTCCTTTGTTAATATTATGGAAGAAAGGAAAGAAAACAGATTTGCCAACAGGAACATAAGTAATAAATGAATTAATCGATGTCAATAATCATTTCCAAAAACTAATATCATCTAGTTTTATACAATCCCAATGTCTAGGTGTACAAAGTGTCCATTGAGAATAAACAAGCATTACCGCACAATATTAATGGAAACATAATTTTGGCAAGAAATGAACGGGTTCAGATTGTCAAAACCCAAACTTAAGTCATGATTTCATGTTTTCAGCAACTTGACTTATAATTTAATTACCAAAGAAACACTGTAGCTCAATTTCATTTTTTGCCTTTCTATAATGGAGATGGGTCAGGAAGGTTAAAAGGGAGTTTTACATGGTGAATCTCTTTCACTTTCTCTTCTTCTTCTTCTTCTTCTTTTTTTCTTGTGTGTGTGCGTGTGAGTACGTGTGTAGGGTAGGGGCGCATACCTTCTGTGAAGCACTCTGGAACCTGCGGAAAATGTTTAGCAGCTCTTCCCTTCTCAACTCATCATCGTAGGTTTTTCGCTTTAATGAATCAAGTAAAACCTATAAAAAAAACAAAAAACAAAACAATACAACTCTCAAGAAACAATATAATATAAAAGTATTACATAATTACTGGAAGATAAAAAAACAATGTGTTACCTCGTATGCATTTTGAAGTTTCTTAAATGCTTCTGCAGCCTTCTCATTGCCCATATTTTTATCAGGATGGACCAACATTGCCTGATAACCAGTTTACAAGCTCATTCAACAAAACTAGATATATACCATTACCACTTCTGCAGATAATCAAGATAATATTTCAAAAAACAGCTAATTTCCTAGTACAACAGCAACACCACTAATAAATATAAGTGAGATTTTCTTCCATTAATCAAAACAAAATGCAGTGTTGAATAGTAGAAGGTCACCAACATATCAAACAACCAATAGGCAATCCAAAAGGAAAATACATGAGACGCAGCATAATGAATATAACCATATGCATTATGATCAGTCAATAGATCATGCAAATTGTAGCAACAGTAATGCAGAAATTCACCTTTTTCCTATATTCCTTCTTGAGAAGGGAAGGATCTATATTCTCATACCGAGACAATCCTAAAACTGCATAATGATCTGTACAATTCAGCAAACGGATAACTTCATCTTCAGAAGATATCTCAGAATCAGCTCCACTGGTTGAAGGTGTGCCTGAACTGCGATCAGCAGCAAAGCCTGCACTAGCTTCAGAAGATGATGCTTGCATAGGATCATCGTGAAAGAAGCCAGGCTGATCTTGCATCCCAGCTGTTTGTTCAGGATATCTGTTCGATCTCCTATGCTCATTTATGTTGTTCTTTAAGACATAAATCAGAGCATCGCTTGAAATAAATGACAAATTCAGGCCCAAAAGCAAACCAAGCCACCCAGTGCAAACCCATGCACAATATATCGAATACAAAGTGGTGATAAAAAGTGCAACTCGTTCGTGGCTCAATATAAATGCCAACCCTGAAAAGTGTGATAAAACGCCTCAATGAATTCATGATGTTAGCATAAATGGAAAAATTCTGCACGTTTCAAATGTAAAGAAATTACCTCCAAGTAAGATGACCAACATTGTTGTCCAAAAGTTTCCATAAAACCAAAGGAAAGCTGCTCCAGAGATGGCGATGACCAAAATTGCAATAGCAAACCCAACAAAAATTCCAAGGGAAGCAGCTACTACCTGATTAGATTTCATAACTTATTTACTATGAGTCTATAAAACAAAGGGCAGTATGGATCACCTTAAAATTCAGAAAATAAAAAAATTCGCAGCATAATCAATGCAAAAAGCTGATTATCTAAGAAGTCATGTAGACAGTGTAACTAAACACACCTATCTCAATATTCAACATTGTACCAACACCATTGTGTATCAAAATTGAGCAACAAAAAACAATCCAGTGATACAAAGTACTGCACCAGTTCGGAACTTTATCATAAATATATGCAGAAAATCGCAGACAAAACTAAGTGGGATTCCGGTATATCTATATATATATATATTTCATGGAAAAAAGCAGACAAAACTAATAACTCGTTATTTTTTTTTAAATAGAATAATTGAACTTTCATTGAGAAAAAATGAAAGATTACAAGGCACATAACAAACATAAAGCTTGACCAAAATGAGTTCAACTAAAAAAAAAAGGCTTCAATCAAGCAAACTAAGACCTAGATGATCGTTACGAGAAGACTTATACACTGAAGCCTCAAGAGAAACAATCCACATATCCTCCTCAAACTTTTCAACCTTTCTTAAGATTCTATTGTTCCTCTCACCCCAAAAGGTCCACAAAAATGCAAAATCATGCAAACTCCCAAAAGCTGCAAAAAGTAAAATAACTCATTGATGTTGTTAAGAATAAAGATACGGAAAAAAAAAAAAACAAAAAACACAAAAAAAACAAATGGACCTCTACGTAAACTTATGAGATATATGTCTCCATGTACATCAATTGTCATCCGAGGATTTTTAAACTGTACTTCAACATGAAAATGGACAATACCATCTTACTTTAAAAAAAAAACTAATAATTAAAAATATAAAATATAAAATTATGGAAAACAATGTTTTTTATATCAAGAGTCCCTAAGGATTCCGATTTTTTGGATAAATGCTTGAAAACAACCATCCATACAGCCGCACAACATTGCCTTTCTTCTGATATAAAATTATAATAAGTCCCATGCTTCACTTGGTACCGTTCCATACGACATCAACTACATGCTTAGAATAAAAAATAACTTGGTGATTTAATTCTTTTGAATATCCAGAAGGCAGTTTTGCTGCTGGAGACATTCTCTAAAAAAAAAAGAAGTCACTATTGATTCTTCAAGATGATAAACAAGACAGGAAGTAGAACAAAATAATATATAAACAAGATGAAACAAGATAGGAACACCTATGCAAGAGTATTGCAGGAGCTTACCAAGACCACAAGGAATTTAAGAATTCCAACCATTGCAATTGTTGAAAGAATGGAGAACCATATAACTGAGAAGAAGGATGTTGTCCCCATACGTATAAAGGAATCAATTCCCCTGAGGGCAGAGTCCAACCATACAATTGATATGAGAAGCATTATGTTCCCAAAATGCATCAACCATTTCAGAACAATGGGATATGCCTTCCTAATCATCTTTCCAACATAGTCACTTGTGTTTAGTAAATTGTTCTTCATAGAATTAAACAGAGGTCTCTGTTGCTCCAGCAACAAATGGGCTGCTTTAAATATTGATGACATAGATTCCACAAAGCTTTTCACCAAAACATTATCTGAAAATTTTAAATTATCCATCACATTTCTAATGTGTTCTCCATTCAAAAAGCAGCTGAAATTACCATCTAAATGAACCCCCTCCTTTTCACCAGTAGACCCCTTGTATTGTTCTCCTATACTAGAACCCTCATTATTTCCATTGCAGTTCCCAGATTCTTTGGGGGAAAATTTTGGCTCCTCTGGAGCATGGAGTCCTTCCATTCCTTGTTTTTCTTTTCTCAAGGACTTCGCAGATTTTTTTACATTCTTAGAACCATCTCCAGAGTCACTATTCACCATGCCTTCCTCAAAGGATCTACTATGCTGGTTGTCATTTGGTAGTTCCTCTCCAGGAAATACCTTTATCTCCCGTGCTCTTCCCTGCCCTTTGGACTGCAAGTCTGAACCTCTCTTTTTACTGTTTGATGCATGGCGCTCTGACCCTGTTTTCTGTTGATTACCCTTCCGAGCCATTGAATAGTAAATTTAAGGTTCAATTTCAAGAGGTATTCAATTGAATCATTTCTAATGGCAATATATGGTCCAGAGCAAGCAAGCAGGATAATGTGCAAGGGCTATAACCTGTAGACAAAAGAAGTATACAGTCAAGCTGAATTTCTTCCTTTGATGGTAATTAAAGTAACAAATATGTTCATCAGAAAATAAATATAAATTTGTACAAGAAAAATGGACCAAGCACATTAATGGATGGAAACGTAATCCAGCGTTACAGAAAAGATTAATGGAGGGAAATCAGCAAGGACAGAATAACTTTTTAAAATAGGAAAAACAATTAGGTCAACATTGATAACCAGTGTTGTTAGAGGCTTAACTTGCACACATTGATGATGTGGTTTTACTACGGTGCACCTAAGGCTCACAACCTTTTCCCTTCTTATTTCTGTAGGTTAAAGGTTAAAAAGTAAGTTGGAGTGTGCTTTATATTGCATGACTATAACTATACACTATTTTTGTACTTCTTTAGATTTATATTAACCAATTGTGTAATTATACCAAAACTTGTTGTAATTCTTCTCGTCGAGAAAGATTTACGGATCTTTTGATCGCTTTCTTGCATCATGCCATGAACCACAAAGAGCCTCGACATGAGTACCCATATTCCAGAGTGCAGGTGCGGCAAAAACCATGCTCAATGAAGTAGAGACATCCAAAAGAAAGAAGAGTAGAGCAAAGAAAGGATTATAGTCAACTGATACGAAAATAACACAAACTGATCAATGAAATATGCCATAATCCATATTTAGTGAAACGCCTCATCATTTCCAGTACCAGTGTAGACCGATGAATACGAGTGATAAAGATCAAGAACAAAGTGAATTTCACATACATTCCCCACGACCAACTACATAAAGACTGCAAATATCTATATTCAAGAAGAAGAAACCCAATCACATTTTTCCGAATATATTGCAGCGCAAGCACGTTTTCTTTCTTATTTATCCTCATGGCTAATTCCAAACAGACTGGGTAAAAGTATAGAAGAAAGCAAATTTCAAAACAAAAGTTCCATAACAACCAAAGAAAAAAATCGTTAATTACGATGTTAGGCAGAAGGAACCCAATGGATGGGGAAAAGGAAACAGCAGAACAACCTCAAACGCCAAAAAGAAATAGAAAAGAAAGAAAGAAACCTCAAATTGCAGGTTCTAGGACACAGAAGTCCGCCAACGGAAGTGAGAAAAAGAGCAGCAGGTGAACGAAAACCCTAATAACCAGAAGTCGAGAAGAGCATGAACAGCGGAAATTCAAGTGTAGATCTTCAGGAACTGTGCTGTTGATGTCGAGGAAGTTGAAGCAGCGGAGTAAATGGGGGAAGAAGAGTTGGGTTCTGCAGCGGCGACCGGAGAAGACTACGGCGGCGAAAGCGAGAAGAGGAGGAGGAGGAGGAGTAGGAGGAGGCCCCTAATCCAAAGTCCAAGGCAGCAGCAGAATGGAGTTGAAGAATAGGACGGTGTTTGGCTGAAAGTAGTCGCAATTCCAATTGCTGCGTTGAAAACACGACGTGAGAATTCCCTATGCCGGTTAAACCCATCTCACCATCTTCTACTGCTTTTGCTTTTATCAATTTATCAACAAACAACGAGCATTAGACTTTGGAAATCAGCCTCCCCCAATCAAAAATTAGATAAATTTTAATAATTTCCTATACCACGTGAACTGTCACGTGACTGTAACTGTATCACCCTACAATGTGAGAGGCTCTTTAAATAATGATATTTTTTACATCGTGTTGTAATTTGTTCTCTAGTCACGTTTACGTATATAATCCAACCAACTTCAACTAGTATCTCAATGGGAAAGATTGTATATTTGGAATTCAAAGTAAAAGTTGTAAAGTAACTAATAAAAGATTGTAAGACTTATGGAATGAGAATGAGAATGAAAATGAGATCAATGAGACTTTTGGTGATAAATGAAATGATTTTCAAATTGATTGTCTCACTAATAAATTATATGTTTTATTACAAGTTTATGCCTATTGGGATCCTAAAGTTCCAATTTTGTATCTAATAGACATGTGAATTTTAAAAAAATATTGAATAGGTCAAGAACTATTAGCCACACAATTGAGAGTTAAAGGACTTACACAAAAGTGAAAGTTTAAGGATCTATTAGATACTTTTTAGGTTAAAAATCACTTTTGGTCCCTCAACTTTTATGAAAGTAACAATTTAGTTCCTGAACTTTGATTTGTAATGATTTAGTCCTTGTACTTTCAATTTTGTAACAATTTAGTCTCTATACTTTCAATTTTGTAACAATTTAGTCCCTATACTTTCAAATTTGTAACGATTTAATCCCTATCATGAAAATTAATATAAATATTAATAAAATTTCTTACATAGATAGATTCATAAATTAACCTTGGGACCCAATATGTTTATAAGTTACAAGATTTAATCATTACCCCGTTTGATAACCATTTGGTTTTTGGTTTTTGAAAATTAAGCATATACTTCCACCTATAAGTTTCTTGGTTCTAGTATCAATCTTCTACCTTGTTTTCAAAAACCAAGTCCAAAATTGGAAAAAAAAAAGAGTTTTCAAAAACTTGTTTTTATTTTTAAAATTTTGCTCGGAATTCAAATGCAACCTTAACTAGGATGAAAGCCATGGTAGGAAATTTAGGAGAAAACAAGCATAATTTTCAAAAACCAAAAACCAAAAACCAAATGGTTATCAAACGGGGCCTTGGTTTTTGGTTTTTGGTTTTTGAAAATTATGCTTGTTTTCTCCTAAATTCCCTACCATGACTTTCATCCTAGTTAAGGTTGCATTTGAATTCCTAGCCAAATTTTAAAAACAAAAACAAGTTTTTGAAAACTACTTTTTGTGTTTCCAAAATTGGACTTGGTTTTTGAAAATAAGGTAGATGATTGATACTAAAACCAAGAAACTTATAGGTGGAAGTATGTGTGTATAAGCTTAATTTTCAAAAACCAAATCGTTATCAAACGGGGTCCAAATGGTTATCAAACGGGGGCTAAATAATAAAAATTGACATATAATTTTATTTTATTTTTTTTTTTGCGAAAAGGATTTTATTGTTACAAATTTGAAAGGAACTAAATTGTTACAAATTTGAAAGTATAGAAACTAAATTGTTACTTATTAAAGTTTAAGGACTAAATTGTTACAAAATTTAAAGTATAGAGACTAAATCGTTACAAATCAAAGTCTAGGGACCAAATTGTTACTTTCATGAAAGTTCATGAACTAAAAGTGATTTTTAACCTACTTTTTAGAGTTCGGAGACCTATTTAACACTTTATAAAGTTTAGGGACTAAACTTGTAATTTAATTTTAATTATATTCCAGCATTCTAATTAAAAAGGAATGAAAATTTTTCATTTTTAGTAGTTGATTCTCGTTCCCTTTCTAGTGAAGGGGCCCAAAGGAATTGATTCACATGCAGCCACCCCATTTTTGCATTTCTTTTTTTCCGATTCCATCCCCAAGTCTAAACATGTAGATTCACTTTACTTTTCCCATAAATTGTGTTAACGGATTAATACATGAGGAAAATAAAATGCATTAAAATAAAAATATAATAATTAGTAATTAAAAATAAAAATAAGGTTTTTTTTAGTTCAACAATATTGGGATAGGGGATTTGAACCTCAATTACCTTTGAATTATGTTCATTTGGCAAATAAAAATAAGGTGGTAGGATAGTGTTAGTCAACACCCACTTTAGACAATACATCTTCTTTATCTACAATAGGTGCAAAATGATTGAATACATTAGCGGATCTAGAACTTTATGTTAGAAGGGTTTGATATATTTTGATATTAGTTTGTTTAATAGAAAATATTGTTGACATTTTTTAGGTTAAAATACAATTTTAGTCAATGTACTTTAGGTCTCATTTCATTTCATTTTAGTCTGTATACTTTTAAATGTCCAAATTTAGTCCACGTACTTTCAATCTACCGCGCACTCAATCTAATAAGCAAGCACATAAGCAAGATGAATCTCTTTCTCTTTCAGTATTAAATTTAGCAGTTTGTACTTTAGAGAGGAAAAATGAAAAAGAAGTGTCTAGGTTTGAGAGTGTTTTTGAGTCACTAGATTTGAATGAGAGGAAGGCTCCTCTTATTAAACCTTCCCTGATTGAGGCACCTACTTTAGATTTGAAACCTTTACCAGATCATCTGAAGTATGCGTATCTTGGGGAGGGTGAGACGTTGCCCATTATTGTTGCATCTGATTTAGTGCTGGAGGATGAAGGTGTTGGGTTTTATGTCCTAAAACTCATAGATAGTGAATGTAAACAAATTGTATACTTGTTTCAATAAAGTGTTATTGACTTTCTACAATAAAGTGTTATTGTTAAATATTGCACAGTTTGACCCAAATCCAATAAACTAAGATCCAAGGTTGTTTGTTTGTAACTTGAACTAGTATGTGGGGACATACGAGGATTGATGTTCAAGTAACAACCTAAAAGGTCATAGTACAAGGATAAGGTTGAGTACCTTATCCTAGTAACATTATGTGATACGACCCGCTTTTTATTTGATACAGACGTATTGATCCAAAGCGACCATGTAGTAGACATGCGAGCGGAGGTATCCTATGCAATGAGTTTGCATAAGACTGGACCATGAAATGGTAAACCACTAGATATAACACTGTTAACTAGTTAGGTTACTGTTTCAATAGGATGACCTAGGTAACTCAGTCTTAATTCTGAGTGTGTCATGAACTTCTTCTCATGAGGAATTGTCCTTTGATTAGCATGGGTGAGAGTGGCCAATACGCCGACTCAATATGCCTTCCTTTTTGGGGACAAGACCGAGTGGGAGGCCGGGGACATGACAACGCAAGAAGGAATTCACTTCTTCCCACTTCTAGGAGAAGTAGATGAGTGTTCCCTTAAGTGGTGACTCTGAGACTTAAACAAAGGGATCCCGCCCTCTCACTGGCTCGAGAGGGACTTTCTGTTTAATGGTTGGACCATAAACAAGTTGTTCATTAGAGGAGCGCTGGTACTTAAGGAGACAGATGTAACATAGGGGTAAAACGGTAATTTGACCTAGCTGTGATTACGGACACTCGTGAAGGATTGACTCACTGGTATAGGTCTATATCCGTGGACACAAAAATGTTCTACAGTGAGAAGAGTTCAGTTGTGGGTCTTTAGTGGAATGACCCACAGTTAATGAATATTAGTTAACCTAATTAATGAATTTAATCAGTTAACCTCATATCATTGGAGCTTCTGATCTGTAGGTCCATTAGGTCCCCCTGCTAGCTCGTAAAGAGTAATTAGGAACAATTATATCTTGAGAGAATTTGAATAGTTCCAATTCATATTGGGAATTAAGTTAATTGTATGAGAAACTAATTAATATAATGTATAGTGATATATTAAAATGTAAAGTCTAATTTGAAATTAAACTTTATTATTATAAGAGAAATAAATATTTGAAGAAGTTTGAATATTAATATGAATTTGATTCATATTAAATTTATAGGATATAAGAGAATTTGAAGGAGTTCAAATTTTAATATGAATTTGATTCATATTATAGAATTAATTAATTGAAGGCCTGAAATTAAATATATGATATTTAATTGGATAATTAATTAATTAACTAATAGAAGGTCTAAAATTAAATATATGATATTTAATTGGTGATTAATTAATTCTAATTAATTAATTAGAAATTAATTAATTATGGAAATGATTAATCACTTATGGAAGTAATTAATCATTTATGGAAATGATTTAATCATTTATGGAAATGATTTAATCACTTATGGAAGTGATCAATCATTTATGGAAAAGATTAATCAATCATGGAAAAGATTAAATCAGTTATGGAAATAATTGATTTTAAATGAATATTTTATTTATGATCTTTCTCCTATAAATAGAACACTAAACTTAGGGTTTAGGTACTGCAACATAAGGCCACAAGAATGCACTCTTGCATTCTCTCTAGTCTCCCTCTCATATTCTCTAAACCCAAGAACTCTAGGGAGAATTTTCTCTCTAGAGTTTTTCTCATTCAAGATTAGGTAGTCCCACAACTACGTTCCTTATCTCAGAGTCATAGCGGGGAAGATCGATTGGTAGTGTCCCAATTGTTGACGCTTGGTCCCTATGAAATCAAGAAAGACATTCTTGATATTTCAGAGACGACAACGACAATATGTTTGCTTCTCCCCTTTAGAATTAGTTTTAAGGTTGTATGCTTAGCCTTAATAATTGTTTTAGAATCGTTTTCTAAATTTTGCCAACGTATTGGTATTTTGGTGGAAACAATATTAACTACGAATCGGTCCCAATTACGCTTTCGCTTTACGGAATTACGAAATTCGAATCCTACAGAAGAGGCCTTAGTAAAGTTGCTGCAGCAATACTGCAAGGCAATATGTTGGACATTAGCTGATATTCAGGAATTAACCCGTCTTTCTGTATGCATAAAATCACTCTAGAGGAGGGATCCCTTAGGAGTATTGAGCAGCAGATAAGGCTTAACCCTGCAATGAAAGAAGTTGTTAAGAAGGAGGTGATTAAATGGTTGGATGCTGAGATGATTTATCCAATTGCGGATAGCAATTGGGTAAGCCCTGTCCAGTGTGTTCCTAAGAAAGAGGGTGTTACAATGGTAACTAATAAGGACAATGAGTTGATCCCCACTGGGACAATAACTGGCTGAAGGGTTTGTATGGATTACAAAAGGCTTAATAAAGCTACCCGTAAGGACCATTTCCCTCTACTGTTTATTGACCAAATGTTGGATAGGTTAGCTGGTTAGGCTTACTACTATTTCTTGGATGGTTATTCTGGGTATAACCAGATTACCATAGCTCTTGAGGACCAGGAAAAAACAACTTTCACTTGTCCGTATGGGACATTTGCTTTTCGGCGAATGTCTTTCGGTCTTTGCAATGTTCCAGCAACATTTCAGCGGTGTATGTTAGCTATTTTTCTGATATGATTGAGTCCACCGTTGAGGTATTTATGGACAATTTCTCAATTTTTGGAGGTTCTTTTTAAGAGTGTTTGAAGAATTTAGGAAAGGTGCTAAAAAGGTGTGAGGATACCTATCTAGTTCTTAATTGGGAGAAATGTCACTTCATGGTGAAGGAGGGCATAGTGTTAGGTCATAAAATTTCAAAGAAAGGTCTAGAAGTTGATCGAGTAAAAATAGAGGTTATTGAGAGGTTAGAGCCACCAAATTCAGTCAAAGGGATTCGTAGCTTTTTAGGTCATGCTGGATTTTACAGGAGGTTCATAAAGGATTTCTCTAAAATTAGTAAACCTCTTTGTAAATTGTTGCAAGCTTATAGTGTTTTTGATTTTGATGCAGATTGTAGGAAGGCATTTGAGACTTTAAGGGCTGTTTTGACTTCAGCACCCATTCTTTGTGCACCAAACTGGAGTTTGTCGTTCGAGGTGATGTGTGATGCCAGTGATGTGGTAGTAGGTGCAATGTTGGGGCAAAAGAAAGGCAAAATTATCCATCCTATCTATTATGCAAGCAGGGTTCTAAATGAGGCACAGATCAACTATACAACTACTGAGGAGTGTTTGCCTTTGAGAAATTTCTCTCGTATTTAGTGGGATCTAAAGTCACGGTGTTTACGGATCATGCAGCAATAAGGTATTTAATGTCAAACAAAGATGTGAAGCCGATGCTAATTCGTTGGGTTTTGTTATTGCAGGAGCTCGATTTAGAGATAAAGGACAAGAAGGGATCAGAGAATGTTATTGTTGATCATTTATCTCGTCTTGACCGATCATCATCTTTGCTCGAGCAATCTGTCATCTCAGATTCATTTCCAGATGAACAGCTCTTTGTTGTTGATGTAAAGGTAGTGCACAGTACTCCTTGGTACGCGGATATAACTAATTTTCTGGTAAGTGGAGTTACTCCTACAAATATGGATAGGAGGCAAATTCAAAAGTTTCGGTATGATGCAAAGTTTTATTATTGGGATGAGCCATTTATGTATAAACAGTGTTCTGATGGTATTATTCGAAGATGTGTTTCAGGTGATGAAGCAAAAGAAATCCTGGAGCAGTGTCACTCTTCACCGTATGGAGGTCACTTCAGCGGTCAGAGGACGACTACTAAGATTTTGCAATGTGGATTTTTCTAGCCTTCTTTATTTAAAGATGCCCACTGGTTCTGTAAACAATGTGATGCTTGCCAGAGAAGAGGAAATTTATAACCTAGAGATGAGATGCCTCTTACTTATGTTTTAGAATTAGAATTATTCGATGTATGGGGTATCGATTTTATGGGGTCATTTCCTCCATCTAACAGTAATGTGTTTATTTTGTTGGCAGTTGACTACGTGTCCAAGTGGGTGGAAGCCATTGCGTGCCATCATAACGATGCTAAAACGGTGTCAAGGTTTCTTCAATCACACATCTTTGCGTGGTTTGGGACACCTAGGGCTCTTGTGAGCAATGAGGGTACACATTTTGTGAATAATGTATTATCTAACTTTTAGCTAAGTATGGAGTCAAGCATAGGATAGCTACCCCTTATCACCCACAAGCAAATGGTCAGACAGAAAGTTAGTAATAGGGAAATTAAATCGGTATTAGAGAAGGTAGTCTATCCATCTAGGAAAGATTGGTCTTTTCGGTTAGATGGGGCTCTTTGGGCTTATAGGACAGCCTATAAGACTCCTTTAGGAATGTCTCCCTATAGGTTAGTATATGGAAAGACTTGTCATTTACCGTTAGAGCTTGAGCATAAAACATTTTGGGCTCTGAAAAAGTTGAATTTTGATTTGTATAAGGGGCAATTAAAATGATGCAACTTAATGAGTTAGAGAAGTTTCGTCAGTTTTCTTACGAAAATGCGAAGATGTATAAAGAGAAAACGAAGAGGTGGCATGATAAGAAATTAAAACCTAAAGAATTTGAGAAGGGTCAACATGTTTTGTTATATAATTCTAGATTAAAATTGTTTCTAGGGAAATTGAAGTCTAAATGGTCTGGACTGTTTGTAGTGATTGAAGTCTTTTCTCATGAAGCAATTACTTTGAAAGATGAAAAGGATGGCCAAGTGTTTAAGGTTAACGGACAACGAGTGAAACATTATTGGGGAGAGGAATTTCGTTCAAAATATCCTTCTTTAAGATTGGTCGAAGAATAAGAGAGCGAAGGTGTTGAGGGAGCATTTAGTCTAGCAATATCTTTAGAAGCTTGATGTGGAATTTTCCTTACCGCAAGCGCACGGGTCAAGTAATAATAAAGTGTTCGTATAAACGAGTGTCGTCCTCTGGATTGGATTTTTAAGCAAATCAAGTATTGTGAATTATCTTGCTCAATTTTATTTAGGGATCAAAAAGTAGTGAGTGAATGATATGAAAACTAAATCAAAGCAAGTAAAAAGTGGAAATTCAATTGGAAAAACACTTAGGGAATTGATTTCGCCGATTTAGTCTAGGATTGATTTTAAGGAGTAAGTTATTATGCACAATGGAATTATGAGCCTAAGACCCTTTAATCACAACTACCTCTCCCGAGTATAATTGATTCTCATGCAAATTAATCTACTTGATATCCCTATCTAAGTTTATTAACATGCAAGGCAATGAGATCTTTTGACCAATTCTAAAGTTAATCTAAAACCGTCACGAATTAGAAAATAAACCTTAGTCATGCAATCTTGAGTAAGTCTACATTTAATCCCCTCTCCCGAGCAAGAATAAAAACTCAAATCATTCAACTAATGGCCAATTAATTGAAAGCATTAAATCAAGATTGCAACATAATAACCATTGCACAACTTAAACCATAAATCAATCCATAAACAAAATCAACTACATCAATCCCTAAGCTACAAGTTTAGCTACTCATGAATGAAATTACAAGCTCAACTAAACATAACAAAGCCATAAATCTAGCTAGAGAAAAGGAAAGGGAAAAGAAAACTCAATGTAGGCCGAGACCGAACGTCCCCGTCACGATCCCCACGAACAATGGGTTGATTTCCGCTTTTTGATGTGGACTTTTCCTTACCGCAAGCGCACGGGTCAAGTAATAATAAAGTGTTCGTAAAAACGAGTGTCGTCCTCTGGATTGGATTTTTAAGCAAATCAAGTATTGTGAATTATCTCGCTCAATTTTATTTAGGGATCAAAAAGTGATGAATAGATGATATGAAAACTAAATCAAAACAAGTAAAAAGTGTGGAAATTCAATTGGGAAAAATACTTAGGGAATTGATTTCGCCGATTTAGTCTAGGATTGATTTTATGGAGTAAGTTATTATGCACAATGAAATTATGAGCCAAAGACCCTTTAATCACAACTACCTCTCCCGAGTATAATTGATTCTCATGCAAATTAACCAACTTGATATCCCTATCTAAGTTTATTAATATGCAAGGCAATGAGATCTTTTGACCAATTCTAAAGTTAATCTAAGACCGTCACGAATTAGAAAATAAACTTTAGTCATGCAATCTTGAGTATGTCTATATCAAATCCCCTCTCCCGAGCTAGATTCAAAACATAAATCATCCAACTAATGGCCAATTAATTGAAAGCATTAAATCAAGATTACAAACATAATAAACATTGCACAACTTAAACTATAAATCAATCCATAAACTCAATCAACTACATCAATCCCTAAGCTACAAGTTTAGCTACTCATGATTTGTATTACAAGCTCAACTAAACATAATAAAGCCATAAGTCTAACTAGAGAAAAGGAAAGGGAAAAGAAAACTCAATGTAGGCCGAGACCGAACGTCCCCGTCACGATCCCCACGAACGATGGGTTGATTTCCGCTTTTCTCCCTCTTGTTCAGCCTCAATCCTCTGTTTTTGCTCTGTTTACGGCTCCAAGAAGTCCCCAAAATTGAATCCCCCCTAAAACCTAGCCGAAAGCATGCTTATATTGCAGATTTTTGCCATAGCGTCGAGACGCTGCCTCTAAACACGCGCGTTCTGGAAAGGAAATTACGGTAGCGTCGAGACGCTAAGGTCGCAGCGTCTCGACGCTGCGACGATTTCGCGCCTATCCGAATAAGGAATGCGAGCGTCGAGACGCCTAAGGGCTAGCGTCTCGACGCTAGTCACCTTTTGACCGAATTTTGACTTTTTTCCCTTTTTATTCTTTTCCTTCCTTTGCATCTTTTCGCGTCCCGAGCACCTGATTAACTCCACTATTGCATTTTAGCTCCAATCAACCTTTTCCTACAAAATAAACATTAAAGCACAATAAAATGGCCCAAAAATCATAAAAGACTAGCTAAATTAAATAATTAAAGATAGCTAGCTATGCTCGCTATCACTTTTATCCCTCTTGTTCAGCCTCAATCCTCTGTTTTCTCCTCTGTTTTACGGCTCCAAAAGTATCCAAAAGAGTTCCCCAAAAAACCTAGCCGAAAAGAAGCTTATATTCTGTTTTTTCGTCATAGCGTCGAGACGCTGCCTTCAAAACGCGCGTTTCTGGAAAGGAAAACTCGCAGCATCGAGACGCTAAGGTCGCAGCGCCTCGACGCTGTGACCTTTTAGCGCCTATTCAGATATGGAATGCCAGCGTCGAGACGCTCAAGAGCTAGCGTCTCGACGCTAGCCTGCAGTTGACCCTACTTTGACTTTTCCTTCTTTGATTCTCTTTGGTTCTTTTGCAACTTTTCACGTCCCGAGCACCCGATTAACTCCAATATCGCGCTTTAGCTCCAATCAACCATTTCCTACAAAATAAACAAATAAGTGCAATAAAATGGCCAATAAATCATCAAAGACTAGCTAAATTAATTAGGGAAAACTAGCTAGCTATGCTCGCTATCAAACACCCCCAAACTTAAGCTTTTGCTAGTCCTCGTGCAAACTAAAAATCAAGCATATAATGGAAGAATAGATGCAACAAACATGACTCAATCCTCAAGGCTCAAAAGTCAATAACCAAGCAAGCAAGAGACATGCACATAAGGACCAATGAGGGAGACAAATTAAAATTTTTCCAAAATTAACTTGCACAAGCGAGATCTAACTCAACAAGATCAGACTCTACTAGCCCGGGATTGATTTATTAAACTCTCAGCTCATCTTCCCTCTACACTGGCACTAAGGTTTCACTAATGAGTTAATGGAACAAATTAGTTTGTTTTTCTCCATACTTAGGTGCTTATAATTAACAATTAAATTAAGCATTTATATGTGGCACTAGCTTTCACACACCTGTTGCAGGGACCCTTAACCTGAGTTTTCTCTGGTTGGCCTAACTGATCACAACAGGGGTAGCTCTTTTTGCCTAAACTTTATTAAACATTGCAAACTGTGCACAGGCCATGGCATAATTTTTTCTCAATAATAACAACAAGAATGATTTTTCTTTATGAACATGATAAGCATATATTCTTTTCTTTCCTCCTAAGCGAGATCAAACATGCTAATTTGCAAAAAAAATTAACTTTTTAGCTCTTCCCTACACCTATCGAGGTGACAACAAGCATATGAACCCAATAATTCACTCCTAAGCATTCAAATCCAAATCTAGCAAAGAAAAATACTCTACTCATGCAAGACATCTCCTAGAAAAATTTTAAAAAGTCTCCCTTTTTGGCACTCATGCTTACAACTCATCGCAAGCTTAAAAGTTGACAAGAAAGCCCATCCTAGGACATCATAGTCATGCAAAAATAGCATCCAGAAAACAACCATATGCTTAATTCAAAGAAAGCTCAAAACTATAGCCCGAACTCAGATGCTCAAGGGCTCCACAAACATGCTATCCCACCCCCAAACTTAAAACATGCATTGTCCTCAATGTATAAAGAAAATAAGGCATAAACAAGCATGAGAACAATAAAAGAATGAGAGGAGTGAATAATACTGGCCTGGAATGATGATGACTTCTTGATTGAAATCTTGAAAGCTTGAAAGCAAAGGAGAGACAGAAAACAAGACCTACAAAAACAAACAATAAATCAAAAGCAAACAGAAAAGCACAACTACACTTACTTGGGTTGCCTCCCATAAGCGCTTGTTTAACGTCATTAGCTCGACGTGTTGACCGTGCTTCAAGGAGGCTTCTTTTCAGTGAATCCAACAGAGGTGCTCTTTCTTGCACCTTTCTTGTAGCCCATGAAAAGCACTTCAGATTGTCCCTTAGAGTCTTCAACTGCCTTAAAAATTTCTTTTTCGTTCCTGACTCTAAGAGTGAGCTCCCTGCGCTCAATATCAATAATCACTCGCCCAGTAGCGAGGAATGGTCTTCCTAGTATGACAGGCATTGAAGGATTTTCTATCATGTCCATAACATACAGATCAATAGGGAGGAAAAATCTACCTACTCTGATTAAAACATTTTCTACAATGCCAACTGGTCTAACCACAGACTGATCAGCCAATTGGAGCTTTACAGGAGTAGATTTAATCTCACCTATGTCTAACTTTTTGCATAAAGATAGAGGAATGATATTAATGCTAGCACCTAAGTCACATAATGCTCTAAAAGAGTAAGTACCAAAACTGCAAGGAACAGAAAAACTCCCTGGATCTGCTACTTTTTCAGGTACCTTCTGTTGGACTCTAGTGCTGCATGTGGAAGCAAGATACACCGTGTCAACCTTCTTTTCCTTTCGCTTCTTTGCTAACCACTCCTTCATGAACCTGTTATACTGGGGCATCTCTAACGCCTCTGCAAAAGGAATATTAATATTCAGATTCATAAAAGCATTCATAAATTTGTCAAACTGAACCTGGTTGTTCTTTTTCTTCTTTTTCTTTTTCTTTTCTTTGGGAACCATCAGTGTGGGAGAAGGAATAGGAGGCTCAGGTTCAGGCTTTTCAGCCTCATCTGATGATGTGTCCTCCTCAGCTTCCCCTGTAGGCGTGTCATAATCCTCAGACTCAGGCTCCCCTTCAGTTTCCTCCTGGTGCACAGTGATTGCCTTACAGTACTCCATCTGGGTTTTCTCTTGCTCAGCTGGGGCCTTACCTTTATTCATGGTGCTTACAACACTTACCAACTGTCCCAGCTGAGTCTCAATATTCTTGATGGCAGCACTGTGGCCATTCACTGTTGAGTTGATGGCAATGATTGCCTCCTCCAATTTAGTTGTCCTGTTACTAGACTCTGCAATGAAAGCTCCAACAAGATCTTCTAACTTTTTATTTTCTTGAGTTTGAGGGGCAAACCCAGGAGGATTAAAAACATTCTTATTATTAGCATAAGAGAATTTTTCATGGTTCCTATTGTTAGGGTGATAATGTGTAGGTGTAGAATTATTATTATATCCCCTAGAATTAAAATTTGATACATACTGAACCTGCTCGATGGTCTCCTCCTGAGGTCTAGATGCTAAAGCAGCAGCTGATTCAATTGACTGTGCACTCCCTGTACCTAAAAATTTCATAAAAGCATTAGCAAGGGAGGTCATCTGGGCCTGGAGTGCACTTACTTTATCAACCTCAAACACTCCAGCAGCAATCTTTTTAGGTGCAGACCGCTCTGATGGCCACTGATAGCTGTTGGTGGCCATATCCACTAGAAGTGTACGAGCATTTTCCACGGTCTTGGACAACAGAGTCCCACCTGCAGCTGCATCAACAATCGTTTTTGTACTAGGAGTCAAACCATTATAAAACAATTGAACCTGAAGCCAGTCGGGATATCCATGCTGAGGGCACTTCCTCAGTAGCTCTTTAAATTGCTCCCAGGCCTCGAACAGCTGCTCATCATATTGTTGTTGGAATGTCCCAATCTCGGTCCTCAGCTTGACCGTCTTTGCAGGAGGGAAAAATTTCTTTAAAAAGGCCTGGACTAAAGCATCCCAGGTGGTGATGCTCCCAGGGGGAATGGACTGCAACCAATCTCGTGCTTTATCCTGCAAAGAAAAAGGAAATAAGCGTAAGCGAACAGCATCCTCAGAAACGCCATTAATTTTTACCGTCCCACAAATGTCCAAAAATGATTTAAGATGAGAATTTGGATCCTCGGTGGGCGATCCTCTATATGCACAGTCTCGAGCCATCTGAATGAGACCGGTCTTCAGCTCAAAGTTGTTGGCATTAATTGGGGCATAGACAATCCCCGACTGTTGCCCCTGAAACACGGGCTGAAAGTAATCTCTTATAGGCCTAGGCTCCTCAGGTGGATTTTGGTCAGCCATCTGAATAATTTCTCTATTTTCCCTTCGAAGCCTATGAATTGTTCTTTCAATCTCGGGATCCAACGGTATCACTTCTCTACTACTACGCATACAAAAAACAAATCTACCCTAAAAAGGAAAGAAAACAATTATGGAAAGAAACAAAGAAAAGAAAACAACTAATCTAAATATGGAAAATATAATCTAGAAAAGGAAACAAAATAACCTAATATGGAATGCAAAAATAAATATGGCAAAACACAAATAAGGAATCTAACAAATAAGGAAAAACTAATCTAAAAAGGAATAACAAGAAACAAATAAGGAAAAGATTACTCAACTAAAAGAAAAACTAAACTCGAAAAACAAATATGGAAAGAAAAACAAATATGGAAAAATGCAATCAACCTAGAAAAGTAAAAATACACCCTAAATTAAGATTAAACAAATTTTCACAATATCAATCTAGCTAAATGTGCCAATCCCCGGCAACGGCGCCAAAAACTTGATGTGGAATTTTCCTTACCGCAAGCGCACGGGTCAAGTAATAATAAAGTGTTCGTATAAACGAGTGTCGTCCTCTGGATTGGATTTTTAAGCAAATCAAGTATTGTGAATTATCTTGCTCAATTTTATTTAGGGATCAAAAAGTAGTGAGTGAATGATATGAAAACTAAATCAAAGCAAGTAAAAAGTGGAAATTCAATTGGAAAAACACTTAGGGAATTGATTTCGCCGATTTAGTCTAGGATTGATTTTAAGGAGTAAGTTATTATGCACAATGGAATTATGAGCCTAAGACCCTTTAATCACAACTACCTCTCCCGAGTATAATTGATTCTCATGCAAATTAATCTACTTGATATCCCTATCTAAGTTTATTAACATGCAAGGCAATGAGATCTTTTGACCAATTCTAAAGTTAATCTAAAACCGTCACGAATTAGAAAATAAACCTTAGTCATGCAATCTTGAGTAAGTCTACATTTAATCCCCTCTCCCGAGCAAGAATAAAAACTCAAATCATTCAACTAATGGCCAATTAATTGAAAGCATTAAATCAAGATTGCAACATAATAACCATTGCACAACTTAAACCATAAATCAATCCATAAACAAAATCAACTACATCAATCCCTAAGCTACAAGTTTAGCTACTCATGAATGAAATTACAAGCTCAACTAAACATAACAAAGCCATAAATCTAGCTAGAGAAAAGGAAAGGGAAAAGAAAACTCAATGTAGGCCGAGACCGAACGTCCCCGTCACGATCCCCACGAATGATGGGTTGATTTCCGCTTTTATCCCTCTTGTTCAACCTCAATCCTCTGTTTTCTCCTCTGTTTTACGGCTCCAAAAGTATCCAAAAGAGTTCCCCCAAAAACCTAGCCGAAAAGAAGCTTATCTTCTGTTTTTTCGTCATAGCGTCGAGACGCTGTCAAGACGGCGTCTCGACGCTGCCTTCAAAACGCGCGTTTCTGGAAAGGAAAACTCGCAGCGTCGAGACGCTAAGGTCGCAGCGTCTCGACGCTGTGACCTTTTAGCGCCTATTCAGATATGGAATGCCAGCGTCGAGACGCTCAAGAGCTAGCGTCTCGACGCTAGCCTGCAGTTGACCCTACTTTGACTTTTCCTTCTTTGATTCTCTTTGGTTCTTTTGCAACTTTTCACGTCCCGAGCACCCGATTAACTCCAATATCGCGCTTTAGCTCCACTCAACCATTTCCTACAAAATAAACAAATAAGTGCAATAAAATGGCCAATAAATCATCAAAGACTAGCTAAATTAATTAGGGAAAACTAGCTAGCTATGCTCGCTATCAAAGCTCCCAGTGGTTGATGCGATTTTGTTTTATTTGAATTTGTCATATTTGATTTTATTTTATTTCGAATTGGATTTTATGGTTTTGCTTGTTTTATTTTTGTCTGATTTAGTTTTAATTTGTGGTTATTTTAATTTTCGTTTAGATTGGATTTTATTTTCGGCTATTTTGAATTTGACTGATTTCATTTTAATTTTATCTGAATTAATTTATGCTTTAATTCAATTTTATTTTATTTTTTTTTTCTAATTTCCATTTAGATTAGAAGTATTTTAATTTATTTTTGGGGCTGAAGATTTTATTTGATTTTGTCGGATTTAAATTTTAATTTGAAAATTTTCGGTTTTTCTGTTGAATAAAAGATACTTCTAGAAGAATCGGTTTTGAAAGAGGATTTGATTTTTCAATGTTTTGGTTAGGATCAAACGATTTCGTCCGGATTCAAGGGATTGTTGGGATTTAATTATTTTTACTGTTAGGATTTTACTTTTTATGTGTGCAGGTAAAACGCGTGGAGAATCTTGAAATGCCACGTGTTGCACAGGGGCAATCTGACGGGCTAGCCGTTAGCCAACACATCAGTGCATTTACTGTGGGATTTTTTACCGTTTGATGGGATTTTAATCTTCATGATTACATGCAAATAAAACGGTAATTTTAATTAATGAGGGGCATATCTTTTCGGTTAAGATTTTAATTATTGGAGCCCTCTATTTATACAAATCTCTGGTACGTTTCTTTTTACTTATTCTCTTCTATTTTTCTTCTTGAGTGTTTTGTGTATATTCTCTATGAATCAAATGGAAAAGACAAGAGGCAAGAGAGAGTGAGACATAGAAGAGGAAGAGGTGCCTATAACCCCTGAAGCACCGAAAAAGAAGACGAAAAAGAAGAGAACTCCACAAGAAAAAGAGGCTCGAAAGTTACGAAAGCAACAACAATCTCCCATTGCTAAAGCTATTCAGAAGGTAATCGAAGACGTTGCAGATGAAGAGGCTGAAGAAGAACCCACGAAAACCCTAGAGAAAGAAAAGACCCTAGAACCGATTGTACCTTAGGTTGATATTCTGCAAGAAAGGCAAGAAGTAGTTGTAGAGGAAACAGTTCCAGTTCAGCCACCACGTCGATGGCGTAAATAGAATGTTGTCGAGGAAGCGGAAGAACTAGAAGAGAGACTGCCATATGAGCGTTTCGTCAACAATCTTGCGAGAGCAAAATATCGTGAAATGCTAAAACGTAATTTCTTGCTGGAGCGAGGTTTCAGCAAAGAGTTACCCCATTTCTTAAGGGTCGGTATTAAGAATCATGGTTGGGAGCAATTCTGCGCTAAGCTTGAGGCCGCTAACTCGCATATGGTGCGCGAGTTCTATGCGAACATCGATGAAGGCGAAGGATTCCAAGTGATGGTTCGCGGCGTGGCGGTGGATTGGAGCCGTGGAGCGATCAATTCCCTATTCAACCTACAAGACTTTCCTCACGCGGGCTATAATGAGATGGCAGTGGCGCCATCAAATGAGAAGCTCAATGCGGCGGTGAGGGAGGTTGGTATCAAGGAGGCTCAATGGCGGCTGTCAAAAATAGAGAAATAGACCTTCCAATCTGCATACCTCAAGAGTGAGGCGAACACGTGGCTCGAGTTTGTCAAGCTGCGTCTCCTTCCAACCACACGTGATTCTACAGTCTCTCGTGATTGGGTACTTCTAGTTTTTACAATTCTCAGGTCTTTAAGCATTGATGTCGAAAAGATTGTCTCCAGCGAGATACACAATTGCTGGAGGAAAAAGGTAGGCAAACTTTTCTTCCCAAATACAATTATGATGTTATGCCGGAGGGTGGGGGTTCCGGAGAGCAAAGAAGATATTGAACTGTTTGACAAGGGGATCATAGACACACCGAATCTGGCCAGGCTACAGAGGACTTAAGAAGCCCGCTAGGGTGGTATAGTTTGTGGCATCCATCGAGTACAAGAGCAGTTACAGTTGGTGTTCAGTCGGTTGGAGTTTACCGAACGTCAACTCCAAACGTACTGGAGCTACGCAAAGCGACGTGATGCCACGTCAAGGAAGGCCCTTCAAGCGAAATTTTCCTAACCTTATCAGGCCTTCCCAGTATTCTCCGATGACTTAATGAACTCGTGGATCTTGCTGGCGCCAGTGGAAAGAGATGAAGAAGAAGAAGATGCTGGCCAGGAAGATTGAGAAGGGAAGAATAGTTCAGTGAGTAGTTATTTTGATCGATCAATTTTGTTGGCTCGCTTGTTTGTCTGCCTATGTTTTTTCTGCTTTTCTGTGATCCTACTATCTATTTTTTCTTATTTTGCTGCTTCAAAAAGTTAATCCTGCTTCTGTAAATCTTTTTATCTTTATTAATGAAATTTTCTTTGTTTTTTCTTGGCACACTTGAGTATTCCTAACTAATTTTTCTTCTGAATTTTTGAAGCTTGGACTAGTTATCTTAGTTAGATCAAGGTATTCTGATCTCTAGAAACCTTTTGCTTGAGCATTCCTTTTGGCCTAGTCGTCGCTGAGGCAAGAAGTCTTGTGGTAGCATTGTCTTATTTGATCCACCTTTAAGCTTAGTCTTAGTCCCGCACTTAGTTTAGAATTTCAGAGTAAAAATTAAGTTTGGGGGATTTAGTCTAATGTTGTTAATTCATTGGGGACGATGAATAGATTAAGTTTGGGGGACTTAGTCTCTTGTTTTCTAGGTTATTGAGTAACTAGGGATATTTGTGACACCCACAGTTTTTCTTTGCGTCAAAAGATGACCTAGGGAATATTGAGAAAAATGATGATGAAAAAATATGTTTAAAAGAAAAAGAAAGGAAAAAGTGAAGATTTTGTTGAAAGAAACTGACAGAGCAAAACTTTTGAAGGATGAATGATAATCTGACAGTTTTCTATCTCCTAGGGCTTAGGTGAGCTTCATCATAACATGTCGCCATTTTGAGAAGCAAGGGATAGATAACTAAAGATTTTTTGAGGTTTAGTATTGAGTGTTTAGCCTAGTTGGTGATAAGCTTGAAGGCAAGGGTATACTGCATCATAAAATGGGTCATCCCACGCATAAGAATTTATGACTATAGGGCTGCTCTAAGTCTAAATAATAAAAGAGTAAATCCCTAAAGTTTGATAAAAATCACTACAAGAAAAAACACTTTCAGTGACGCATAAAACACATCGCTGAAACGCAAAAAACGTCAGTAAATCTTTCACCGATGTGCATTACTTTGTCGCTGCATCCGTGGCTGTTTCCGCGTATTTGCGACATCTACTGTAGACGTTGCTGAAAGTGATCTTCAGTGACGTCTACACATCGGTGTAAGCGACAGTTAGGGACGTGTGGACACGTCACTGAAGACATGTTTCAGCGACGTCGATCTAGTTGTCGCTGAAGAAAGTTTTCAGTGACGTGGCAACACGTCACTGAAAACGTAAGTGACATGGACAACGTTGCTAAAGCACTCAAACTTGTAAAAAATAAGATATTTTGCGACAGCTGTGTATGTCGGTAAAAGTCATATTACGCGTCACTAAAAAACTCAATGCTAGTTTTTTTTTATATGCTTTCCATGTTGTTAAGAAAACGTACCGTACTATGATGATTTACCAACATTATATAAAACGTCGCTAAAAATTGTTTATGATTTAAAAAATAAATAGTTAATTCAATAAGTAAACCTGTAAATAAAATAATATTACCATCTTCGAACTAATTAACAATTCTACAATTAATCAAATAAAAATGTAATATGCCAATTTAAATTGAAAATGCACTATTTCATATTAACCATGATCAAGAAACGTGTCTAGAATCTAATACAAATTGATCATTTTCTAAAATGATCTCAAGCGACGTCGATCAAGTCTAGATGAAGAAGTTTGTTTAACAATTCTACAATTAATCAAATAAAAACGTAATATGCCAATTTAAATTGAAAATGCACTACTTCATATTAACCATAATCAAGAAACATGTCTAGAATCTAATACAAATTGATTATTTTCTAAAATGATCTCAAGTCTAGATGAAGAAGTTTGTTTAGCAAAATGATTCACATCACATCAAAATGACGACTAACAAAAGATCACAAACAAAAAAACCAACCTACATTCTTCACATTTCCATACAAATGGGGGAGCCTTGTCAAACCATTCATGCATCCAAGCTGAAAAATAAAGGAAATAAAATATGTAAGCATGAGATTAAATAATTGAATTAGAGAAGATATAAATCAAATCAAGATAAACAACTCATCAAAAGCTATGAAACTAAACTTACAACAACAAAAACTTGAAAACTTATCTTATATCATCAAAACTTTTTAATTAAAAAACTAATGAAAAATAACAAACATGAACACCATTACACTTACGAGAAATAGTGAACACAAACTTAACAACATAAGAAACCATCTCTATTCAAAGAACGGAATCAAAACAAGTGAAACTAAATTTATAAGAACTTAATGACACTAAACTTATCAACATCATAACAACTAGACTAGTTAAAATACTTAAGTGCAAATAGAAATCGACCTTCCGAAACACAACAACTAAATGGAAAATAAGTGAAACTAAACTTTCAAAAACACAATAACTCGTTAGAGGAACTAAGTGCAACAAGGTATTGACCCCCCTAAATAGAATAACTTAACAACTCCAACTTAGAAACTCAACTTTGCAAATGGAACAACTCAACAAAAATAAACTCCCTAAACACTTATCCCAAATATCATGAAGACCATTTGCAATCAAACAACTCAACTCAACGACACCATGACAACTAAACTGTTGGGGTTTATGTCCTAAAACTCAAGTTTTGATTATCCTTTTCTAATAAAGATGTTATTAAGTGAAATTGTTTATTTTATATCTTAAATCCAATAGAAACATCCATGGTTGGGACATGAAATACTTGAACTATATCGTGGATATAGACAAGGATCAAGTTTGAGTATATAACCTAAATGGTCTATAGTAAATGGATGAGGCTAGGTACCTTATCCTGGTAACACTATGGATGCGGCCTACTTTGCGAATGAGGCAAACGACGTGATCCTGGATCGTTCATGTAGAGACATGCGAGTAGGGACATCCTGAGCTTGTTGTGAACTCCGTTAATCCTGAGCTTTTTGTGAACTCCTATTTGTTTAGGATTGTCTTTTGATCTGCATGGGTGAGAGTGATCCAAAAGTGCCATTCAATAAACCTACCATTTTGGAGATAAGACTAGATGGATAGCTGAGGACATAGTAAAGCAAGACGGAATTCACTCCTACCCAATTCAAGGATAGTAGAGAGGTTGTTCCCTTGAGTGCTGAATCCAAGGCTTAAACAAGGGGCCCCACCCTCTCATTGGCCCGAGAGGGACTTTGTATAGTGGTTGGACCATAAATAAATTGTTCATTAGAGGACCAGTGGACTTAAGGAACTAAGATGTACTATAGGGGTAAAACGGACATTTGACCTAGCTATAGTAACGAAGGACCTGTGAAGGATTGACTTACTGATCATGGTTATATCGAGTGGATGGAAATATATCTACAGTGAGGGGAGTTCAACTACTAGGCTATATTGGAGTGTCTCGGTAGTTAACGGATGTTGGTTAGCTAGGTTAAAAGGGTTTGGCTAGTTAAACCTCGTACCGTTGGAGCCCATGATCTGTAGGTCCATTAGGTCCCCTTGCTAGCTCGAGACTAACCTTTGGAACAATATGATGGATAGAATATGAATTACTTTGAATTCAGTTTAGGGATATGGTTAGAGGTGGTTGACGTTATCGATACGTTGGGTTTTGTGTAAACCGGGTTGTGAGAAATTTAATGTTTAAATATGATTTAAATACCGAGAACATGAATAGGGATTCGTGTTGGAAAATAACATTTCGGAAATGTTCGGGATTGATGGCAAAATATTAATTTAATATTTGATATTAAATTAATTAATAATTATTTTAAATTAATTTTGAATTAATTTAAAATTGAAAAATTAAAATTTGATTTTACATTTTTCAGATTATCAAAAATTAAATAATTGTCAAATTAATTCAAGATTATCTTGAATTAATTAAAATAAAAATAATTTGATTTTTTGGAGGCGAAGTGCATGGTGACTAAACCCATGCACTCCCCTCTCTTAAGTCACACCATATCCCACTAATTAGTGGTTGAATTGGTGTCAATCTCATGGGCTTTTCTTCATCTTTGAATCCTCTATAAAAGGGAAGAAGAAGGCTGAAGAAAAGAAGAGATTCTGATGGTGAATTGCTGCCAAAATACTCACACATCAAACCCACCTCCATAAGCTTGTTTTTCAAGCTTTTCCATTCAAATTCCATTACTAGAGGATCCCACAATCCGTTCCAAAGGCTTGAGGATAGCAAGGAAGATCCAGTGGTGGTTCGTGATACATTGGTGAAGAAAAACAACAAAAGAATCCAACCAATTTCTCCATTTTAAAGAGGTTGGTATTTTGTCTCTGTTTTTCTTCTCATGAACAACATGCAAAGATTGATTAAATTGAGCTCATTAAGTGCCTAAGATCCAAAATTGCTTCCGTAATTTAGATATTAACACTTTCATAAACATATCAATGAAAACAAGTAAACTCGTTAAAAGAACAAAGTGCAACAAGGTATTCCCCCCCTCCCTCTAAACACAATAACTTAAAAAATCAAACAACGAAACTCAACTTTGCAAATGGAACAACTCAACAAAAATTATACTCCCTAAACTTGCAATCAAAAACTCAACTCAACGACACCAAGAAAACTAAACATATCAACAAAAACAAGAAAACTCGTTAAAAGAACAAAGTGCAACAAGGTATTCCCTCCCCCCTCCCTCTAAACACAATAACTTAACAAATCAAACAACGAAACTCAACTTTTCAAATGGAACAACTCAACAAAAATAAACTCCCTAACCATTTATCTCAAATATCATGAAGACCATTTTCAATCAAACTCAACTCAACAACACCATGACAACTAAACATATCAACAAAAACAAGTAAACTTGTTAAAGGAACTAAGTGCAACAAGGTATTAACCCCCCTAAATAGAATAACTTAACAACTCCAACTTAGAAACTCAACTTTGCAAATGGAACAACTCAACAAAAATAAACTCCCCAAACATTTATCCCAAATATCATGAAGACCATTTGCAATCAAACAACTCAACTCAACGACACCATGACAACTAAACATATCAACGAAAACAAGTAAACTGGTTAAAAGAACAAAAGTGCAACAAGGTATTGATCCCCCTAAATAAAATAACTTACCAACTCCAACTTAGAAACTCAACTTTGCAAATGGAACAACTCAACTTAACAACTCAACAAAAATAAACTCCCTAAACACTTATCCCAAATATCATGAAGACCATTTGCAATCAAACAACTCAACTCAACGACACCATGACAACTAAACATATAAAAAAAAAACAAGTAATCTCGTTAAAAGAACAAAGTGCAACAAGGTATTCCCCCCCTCCCACAAGTAAACTCGTTAAAAGAACAAAGTGCAACAAGGTATTGCCCCCTCCCTCTAAACACAATAACTTAACAAATCAAACAACGAAACTCAACTTTGCAAATGGAACAACTCAACAAAAATAAACTCCCTAACCATTTATCTTAAATATCATGAAGACCATTTGCAATCAAACTCAACTCAACAACACCATGACAACTAAACATATCAACGAAAACAAGTAAACTCGTTAAAAGAACTAAGTGCAATAAGGTACCGACCCCCCTAAACACAATAACCTAACAAATCAAACAAAGTAATACCAAGTCAACCTAATTTTAAGCTATGACTACCATAACTGCAGGATAGCCATAAATGAACTTCAATATTTTCTACCTTCAACCTAATTTTAAGCTATGACCACCATAACTGCAGGATAGTTGATAACTCTCCAAAAGGGAGTTATTTAGGTCTTAGTTTTATAGTGATTTGTGTGTCATTGGTGCTAAATTGGGTTGCTTTTAGATGAATATAATATGTTTTAACCCATTTGGAAGAATGGATACTTTGAAAGTTATTTTGTGCAGAATATATTGCTGAGCGACTTGAGGGAGCAAAATCTGTGATCCAGCAAAGCAAGGAGCAAAACTGTCACGTCACAGCTCGTTATCCATTTTAATGAGCTGAAGTTTGTTGAGCTATTTTCGGATTTAAGAAGCTTGGGAAGCCTGCCACTTGTCCAATTTGACCTAATTAGGGCTTGCTATCACTCTATAAAAGGTGGAGCCGTCTCAAGTCAAATTCATCCTTTCTTGGGAGGAACATTCCACTCTTGGAAAGTTCATTTCCACTTTTGGGAGCCGAATAGAGGAGAAAAGATTGGAAACTCAAGAAGACCATTAACTACGAGTTTCTTCGAGGGAATTTACTTTTTCTTGTAATTTCTTGTAGTTATGGATGCACATACTTAGATTGTAGCGTGTGTTATCATGAGCTTTATGAACTAAATCTACTTAGGTGTTGGTTAGGAAGTATGTAATTACCATTCTTTACTCTCTATGCAATATATGTTGATTTGAGCATCTTGATTAATTGTTGTGCATATTTCTATTTTGTGCCCGCCTGGCCAGCCGGTATGAATACCACTTCTTAGTTTCAGGGATTATTTGAGAAATGTGTGGCATTTAATCACACTAGATCATTGTGTATTGGTGAACGCCAGTGACTGAGCTAGGGATAGCCAGTTGCCTAGTGTTTGATTGGTAGCACGTCATTGGAGTTGAAACACATTCCAAAAAATCCAGAGTTCTGGGAGGATCCTTCTGATAAGACTGCGGGAGAATTGCCTAATCAATAATATTGCTAGAGCATCTTTTAAAACAAGTACTGAAATCCTGACCAACGCCTGTTTCTAATCTGTCTGCTTTATTTGTTTACTTTCTGTTCTGTCATTTCTTTTGCTTCAGCATTATTCCAAAATCAATCATTTTAACCACTTTTGAAACCATTAAAGAGTTATACAAAATAGATAAAGTGAGAGCTATTTAGCCCCGTGGATTCGATAAATACTTATTACTTGTTGCGGATTGTGTATGCTTGCACAGTGTTCTAGAGTCTTTTTTTACTACATTTTTACCCACTCTGGAAACCCAACAAGTTTTTGGCGCCGTTGCCGAGGACTTGAATAAGTTTTTATCTGATCTGTTTTATGTATGTGTTTTAGTGGTTTGGTGCTAGAACTTTTTGATTGTTTCTTTTGTTTTTGCAGGTGTGAGTTTGGTGCATGAGCGATCCGCCTGGGGTGAGGTTCGAGCTTGATCCAGAAATTGAAAGGACATTCAGGAGAAGGAGAGAGCAATGTAGAAATCAAAATCCAATAGCTGACGTGCCGCGTCTCCTGGAAGGTCCAGAAGATCCAGTGAACCCCTAGCAGAATCGTGTGCTGCAGCCTAATCCGCCGCTGAAGCAAAATGGACAGCAAAATAATCAGGCTGAGAATCCTAACTTGGTAGCGAACGATAGGGCTAGAGCCATTCGAGCGTATGCTTTTCCAATGTTTGATGAGTTAAATCCAGGAATTGCACGTCCTCAAATTGAGGCAGCAAATTTTGAAATGAAATCGGTAATGTTTCAGATGTTGCAAACTGTGGGTCAATTCCATGGTTTGTCATTTGAAGACCCCCATTTACATCTTAAGTCTTTTCTAGGAGTTAGTGATTCATTTGTAATTCAAGGAGTGTCTAGAGATGCCCTTAGATTAACTTTGTTCCCGTATTCTCTTAGAGACGGAAGAAATGCATGGTTAAATTCTTTTGCTCCAGGATCAATTAGGACATGGAATGAGTTAGCGGAAAAATTTCTTAGTAAGTATTATCCACCAACTAGGAATTCTAAATTAAGGAGTGAGATAGTAGGGTTTAGACAACTTGAAGATGAGACTTTTAGTGAGGCTTGGGAGAGGTTTAAGGAGCTTTTGCGAAAGTGTCCCCACCATGGTTTACCTCATTGTATCAAAATGGAAACATTTTACAATGGGTTAAATGGAGCAACCCAAGGTATGGTTGATGCTTCGGCTGGAGGGGCCCTTTTGGCAAATTTTTTTTAATGAAACCCATGAAATTTTAGAAAGAATATCAACTAATAGTTCTCAGTGGTTAGATGTTAGAGGCTCAAATAAAAAAATTAAGAGTGTGTTAGAGGTTGATGGTGTGTCTACCATTAGGGCTGATATTGCAATGTTAGCTAACGCTCTTAAAAATGTGATAGTGGTTAGTCATCAGCAGCCGCCAGCTGTGGAGCCTGCTGCAGTGGTGAACCAAGTTGCAGAGGAATCTTGTGTCTATTGTGGTGAAGAGCACAACTATGAGTTTTGCCCCAGCAATCCAGCTTCTGTGTTTTTTGTAGGTAATCAGAGGAATAACCCTTATTCTAACTTTTATAATCCAGGTTGGCGTAACCACGCCAACTTTGCGTGGGGAGGACAAGGAAGTAATGTGCAAGCACAACAAAAGGTGAACCCGATCGGATTTGCTAAATCACATGTATTGCCCAAGCAAAATAAACAGGCATTGCCCCAACAAAATTCGAAAAGTTCTCTTGAGGCAATGATGAAAGAATATATGGCTCGTACATATGCCACAATTCAAAGTAATCAAGCTTCAATGAAAGCCCTGGAATTGCAAGTGGGCCATCTTGCTAATGAGCTGAAGGCAAGGCCTCAAGGGAAACTTCCTTTAGATACTGAGCACCCTAGAAGGGAAGGTAAATAGCAGGTACAGACAGTGACTATAAGGACTGATAAGCCACTAGAAGAGAGAAAAGAGCCTAGTAAAACCCAGGATGTAGAGAAAAATTGTGATAACAATGTTGTTGTTGAAGAAGAGTTGGAGTCTGGTAAAGGTGCTGGAGCATCTGGTTCTGTTCCAGATGTGGAACCACCTTATGTGCCGCCCCCACCTTATATACCACCTCTACCTTTTCCACAAAGGCAAAGACCTAAGAATTAGGATGGTCAATTTAAGAAGTGTTTAGAGATTCTTAAGCAATTACATATAAATATCCCTTTAGTAGAAGTTATAGAGCCAATGCCTAATTATGCTAAATTTCTTAAGGATATTTTAACTAAAAAGAAGAGGTTAGGTGAATTTGAAACTGTATCTCTTACTGAGGAATGTAGTGCTATTCTTAAGAATGGGCTACCAACCAAGGCTAAGGATCCAGGATCATTTACTATACCTGTGTCAATAGGTGGAAAAGAGTTAGGTAGAGCACTTTGTGATTTAGGCGCAAACATTAACCTTATGCCTCTTTCGATTTATCGAAAGCTAGGAAATGGTGAAGTTAGGCCTACCACAGTCACACTCCAACTAGCCGATAGGTCTATCACATATCCAGAAGGAAAAATTGAGGATGTCTTAGTGAAAGTAGATAAATTCATATTTCCTGTTGATTTCTTTATCTCAGATTATGAGGCAGATAAAGATGTCCCAATTATTCTTGGTCGTCCATTTTTAGCTACTGGTAGGGTATTGATAGATGTTCAAAAAGGGGAATTAACAATGAGGGTTTATAATGAGGAAGTGAAGTTTAATGTTTTTAAGGCCATAAAGTATCCAGACGAAATGGAAGATCGTTCTTTCATTAGGATTCTGGAGAACACAATTGTTGAAACAGCAATGCAGGATTTGGCAAACAAGCATTTGGAAGATCATGGAGAGGTTAGTGTAGAGGATTTAGAAGTTTGTTCGTTAGAAAGAAAAAGTGAAAAAGAAGTGTTTAGGTGTGAGGATGTTTTTGAATCTTTAGATTTGGATGAAAGGAAAACTCCTCCTATTAAGCCATCCCTGATCGAGGCACCCACTTTAGATTTGAAGCCCTTGTCGGATCATCTAAAGTATGTGTATCTTGGGGAGGGTGAGACGTTGCCCATTATTGTTGCATCAGATTTAATGCCGGAGGATGAAGAAGCCTTAATAAAGTTGCTACAGTAATATTGTAAAGCAATAGGTTGGACATTGGCTTACATTCAGGGAATTAGCCCATCCTTCTGTATGCATAAAATTACTCTAGAGGAGGGATCCTTTAGGAATATTGAGCTACAGATGAGGCTTAACCCTGCAATGAAAGAGGTTGTTAAAAAGGAGGTGATTAAATGGTTGGATGTTGGGATTATCTATCCAATTGCAGATAGCAATTGGGTAAGCCCTGTCCAATGTGTTCCTAAGAAAGGAGGTGTCACAGTTGTGACTAATAAAGACAATGAGTTGATCCCAACCAGGACAGTGACTGGTTGGAGGGTTTGCATGGATTGTAGGAGGCTTAACAAAGCCACCCGTAAGGACCATTTCCCTCTACCATTTATTGACCAAATGTTGGATAGATTGGCAGGTCAGGTCTACTACTGTTTCTTAGATGGTTATTCTGGGTATAACCAGATTACCATTGCTCTTGAGGACCAGGAAAAAACCACTTTCACCTGTCCTTATGAGACGTTTTCTTTTAGGCGAATGCCTTTTGGCCTTTGCAATGCTCCAGCAACATTTCAGAGGTGTATGTTAGCGATTTTTTCTGATATGATTGAGTCCACTGTTGAGGTATTTATGGATGATTTTTCAGTCTTTGGAGGGTCTTTTCAGAGTTGTTTGGATAATTTAGGTAAGGTGTTAAAGAGATGTGAGGATACCCATCTAGTTCTTAATTGGGAGAAATGTCACTTCATGGTGAAGGAGGGCATTGTGCTAGGACACAAGATTTCAAACAAAGGTCTAGAAGTTGATCGAGCAAAAATAGAGGTTATTGAGAGTTAGAACCACCGAGTTCAGTGAAAGGGATTCAAAGTTTTTTAGGTCATGCTGGATTTTATAGAAGGTTCATAAAGGATTTCTCCAAAATTAGTAAGCCTCTTTGTAACTTATTGTGTACTGATCATATTTTTGACTTTAATGCAGATTGCAGTAAGGCTTTTGAGACTTTAAAGGCTACTTTAATCTCAGCACCCATTTTATGTGCACCTAACTGGAGTTTACCATTTGAGGTAATGTGTGATGCGAGTGATGTTGCAGTAGGTGCCATGCTGGGGCAAAAGCAGGGAAAATTTATCCTATTGGGTTTTATGCCCTAAAACTCGTAGATAGTAAATGAAACAAATTAATCGATCTCAATAAAGTGTTATTTGAGTAATTCAGTAATTTGGTTATTGAATAATCGAGTTTGCATTAATAAACCCTAAATCCAATAAACTAATATCCAAGGTTGTTTAAATGAAACTTGGACTAGTATGTGGGGACATACGGGGATCAGTGTCCAAGTAACAACCTAAATGGTCTATAGTATAGGGATAAGGCTGGGTACCTTATCCTGGTGACACTATGTGATACGGCCCACCTTGTATTCGATACAGATGCAATGATCCAAAGCATCCATGTAGGAGACATGCGGGTGGGGGTATCCTATGCAATGAGTTTGCATAAGACTGGACCGCGAAATAGTAACCACTAGATGTAACGCCGTTAACTAGTTTAGGTTCTATTTCAATAGGATGACCTAGGTAACTCAATCTCAATCCTGAGTCTGTTATGAACCCCTTTCAGGAGGGACTGTCCTTAGATTTGTATGGGTGAGAGTGGCCAGTTCGCCGACTCAATAAGCCTACCATTTCAGGGGCAAGACCGAATGGGGGCTGGGAACATAACAGTACAAGATGGAATTCACTCCTTCCCCTATTGGGGTAAGTAGATGTGTGTTCCCTTAAGGGCTGATTCTAGGGCTTGAACAAAGGCGCGCCGTCCTCTCCTAGCCTGAGAGGAACTCCTGTTTAGTGGTTGGACCCTAAACAACTTGTTCATTAGAGGAATCAGTGGTACTTAAGGAACCAGAGGTAACCCAGGGGTAAAACGGTAATTTGACCCAGCTGGTGTTACGAACACACGTGAAGGATTGACTTACTGCTTGGTTGATATCCGTGGACACAGAAATATTCTATAGTGAGAAGAGTGCAGCTGTGGGTCTTTAGTGGAGTGACCCACAGTTAACGAATGTTGACTAAAGTTGGTAAATGAGTTTGGCCAATTAGTCTCGTATTGTTGGAGCTTCTGATCTGTAGGTCCATTAGGTCCCACTGGTAGCTCGTAAAGAGACTTGAGGAAATTAAGTATAAATTGTAAATTGAAAGTGTTCAATTTATTTGGGGAATCGTATAATGTATATTGGTGCATTATAATATAAAGTTTATGAAACTTTATAATATAATTTTTGAATTAATTTAAAAAAAAATATTAATTCTTGAGAGAAAGTATTTGAAAGAGTTCAAATAAATTTAATATGAATTGGATTCATATTAATTTTAATTTTAATAAAATCCCTAAGATTAAATATATGATATTTAATTGGGTAAATTAATTAATTATGGAATTAATTAATTATTTATTAAAATTAGAGACCTTTTCCTATTAGGAAAGAAAATATTTGAAAGAGTTCAAATAAATTTAATATGAATTGGATTCATATTAATTTTAATTTTAATAAAATCCCTAAGATTAAATATATGATATTTAATTGGGAAATAATTAACTATGGAATTAATTAATTATTTATTAAAATTAGAGACTTTTTCAAAGGTCTCCCTTTTCCTATTAGGAAAAAGGTCTTGGCCTTTACTATATATAGGACCCCTGGGGTGGGGTGAAAGGTATCCCATTCATTCTCCTACTCTCAGAGAATTCTCCCAAAGGCTCCCACAAGTCTCCTGCCTCTAGAAGTCTCAGAGTCATACCGGTGTAGCCATAGAGGTGGTGTTCACACTAGTTCGTGATTAATTCACAAGCAGTTGGTGAATTTAATCTGAGTCGTCAACGAGAGTAAGTAATTTGTTACTTTATAAATTAGATTTAGATCTAATATTTTTGTATGCTTAGCCTTAATATATATTTAGAATAGTTCTAATATTATTGCCAATGTATTGGTATTTTAGATTAAACAAAATTAATTACGAATCGGTCCCAATCACGCTTCCGCTTTACGAAATTACGGAATTCAAATCCTTCATATCCATCCTATATATTATGCAAGCAGGGTTTTGAATGAGGCACAGATCAACTACACAACTACTGAAAAGGAGTTGTTAGCAGTTGTGTTTGCTTTTGAGAAATTCTGCCCCTATTTGGTTGGATCCAAAGTCATGGTTTTCACAGATCATGCAGCAATAAGGTACTTAATGTCTAAGAAAGATGCAAAACCTAGATTGATTCGTTGGGTGTTGTTATTGCAAGAATTCGACTTGGAGATAAAGGACAAGAAGGGATCAGAGAATGTCATTGCAGATCATTTGTCTCGTCTTGATCCAACATCATCTTTGTTGAAGCAATCTGCCATTTCAGACTCATTTCCAGATGAACAGCTATTCGCTGTTGAGGTAAAGGTGGTCAAGGATATCCCGTGGTATGCTGATATAGCCAACTTTTTGGTAAAGGGAGTCACTCCTATTGATATGGATTGGAGGCAGATGAAAAAGTTTAAGCATGATGCGAAATTTTTCTATTGGGATGAGCCATTTATGTATAAGCAATGCTCTGATGGTATTATTCGTAGGTGTGTTTCAGGTGATGAAGCAAAGGAAATCCTGGAGCAATGTCACTTTTCGTCGTATGGAGGCCATTTCAGCGGTCAGAGGACAACTATGAGGATTTTGCAATGTGGATTCTTCGGCCTTCTTTATTTAAGGATGCCCATTGGTTCTACAAGCAATGTGATACTTGCCAAAGAAGAGGAAATTTGGGGCCTCGAGATGAAATGCCTCTTACTTACATTTTAGAATTAGAATTGTTCGATGTATGGGGTATTGATTTTATGGGGCCATTTCCCCTTCTAATGGTAATGTTTTTATCTTATTGGCAGTTGATTACGTGTCGAAGTGGGTGGAGGCCATTGCATTTCATCAGAATGATGCCAAGACGGTATCAAGGTTTCTCCAATTGCACATTTTTGCGCGGTTTGGGACACCTAAAGCTCTAGTGAGTGATGAGGGTACACACTTTGTAAATAATGTTTTAACTAAGCTTTTAGCTAAGTATGGAATTAAGCATAGGATAGCTACCCCTTATCACCCACAAGCAAATGGTCAGGCTGAGATTAGTAATAGGGAAATCAAATCAATTTTAGAGAAAGTAGTCCATCCTTCTAGGAAAGATTGGTCTTTTCGATTAGATGAAGCTCTTTGGGCTGATAGGACAGCCTATAAGACTCCTCTAGGTATGTCTCCCTATAGGTTAGTATATGGAAAAACTTGTTATTTACCGTTAGAGCTTGAGCATTAAACGTTTTGGGCTTTGAAAAAATTAAATTTTGATCTGAGTCGTGCAGGTGCAATAAGAATGTTGCAGCTTAGCGAGTTAGAGGAATTTCGTCAATTTTCTTATGAAAATGCGAAAATGTATAAAGAAAAGACTTAGCAGTGGCATGATAAGAAAATTAAGCCTAAATAGTTTATTAAGGGTCAGAGAGTCTTGCTTTATAACTCTAAATTGAAATTCAGATAGAAAATTAAGCCTAAGAAGATTCTGAGGTAGTGTTGATTTATTTGATTCACCTTAAGCTTAGTTCTAGTTCCACGCTTAGTTTAAAATTCAGATAGAAAAATTTAAGTTTGGGGGTATAATTTATCATGCTAATAATTTATTGAGGACAATGAATAATTCAAGTTTGGAGGACTTTTTGGCTACTCCAATTGTTTTGCTCGAACATTCCTCTCCTTCATAATTATTTTTCTAGGTTGTTGAGTAACCAGGGACATTTGTGACACCCACAGTTTTTCTTTGCGTCAAAAGATGACCTAGGAAAAATGAAAAAAAAATGAGAAAAAATTAATTGTTGAAAATTTTTGTGAAAGTTTTGCTGAGAAAATTCACAGAGCAAAAGCGTTGAAGGATGAATGATAATCTAGCAGTTTTTCTGTCTCCCAGGGCTTAGGTGAGCTAAATGTCACCATTCTGAGAAGCAAGGGAAAGAATAACTAAGGATTTTTGAGCTTAGCAATGAGTATTTAGCCTAGTTGGTGATGAGTTTGAGGCAAGGGTATACTGCACCATAAAGTGGGTCATCCCATGCTTAAGAGCTTATGACTATAGGGATGCTTTAAGTCTGAAAAAAAAATATAAACCCCTTAAAATGTGTTTTAATATGTTTGATAATAGAGCTAGGCTGTGGCAAGTTCTTAGGATTGAGTTAAAGGTGGTGATTATTTGTCCATGCCGGAAGAATTATTTTGTTGCAGTAGCGCTTGGTTTTGCAGAATGCTCAGGTAAAGGTTGAAGGTAGTGTTGGATTATTTGTTTTGGTTAAGTTATGCTTTGTCTAATGTTTTGAATTCTTAAGAGAAGGTTGGTTAGTATTGCTCGGGACGCGCAATAGTTCAAGTTTGGGGGTATGATAACTCTCCAAAAGGGAGTTATTTAGGCCTTAGTTTTATAGTGATTTGTGTGTCATTGGTGCTAAATTGGGTTGCTTTTAGATGAATATAATATGTTTTAACCCATTTGGAAGAATGGATACTTTGAAAGTTATTTTGTGCAGAATATATTGCTGAGCGACTTGAGGGAGCAAAATCTGTGATCCAGCAAAGCAAGGAGCAAAACTGCCACGTCACAACTCGTTATCCATTTTAATGAGCCGAAGTTTGTTGAGCTATTTTCGGATTTAAGAAGCTTGGGAAGCCTGCCACGTGTCCAATTTGACCTAATTAGGGCTTGCTATCACTCTATAAAAGGAGGAGCCGTCTCAAGTCAAATCCATTCCCTTCTTGGGAGGAACATTCCACTCTTGGAAAGTTCATTTCCACTTTTGGGAGCCGAATAGAGGAGGAAAGATTGGAAACTCAAGAAGACCATCAACTACGAGTTTCTTCGAGGGAATTTACTTTTTCTTGTAATTTCTTGTAGTTATGGATGCACATACTCAGATTGTAGCGTGTGTTATCATGAGCTTTATGAACTAAATCTACTTAGGTGTTGGTTAGGAAGTATGTAATTACCGTGCTTTACTCTCTATGCAATATATGTTGATTTGAGCATCTTGATTAATTGTTGTGCATATTTCTATTTTGTGCCCGCCTGGTGTCGGGTTCCTAGAGTGAGTAAAAATAAGGTGAAACTTAGACTCTAGAACACTGTGCAAGCATACACAATCCGCAACAAGTAATAAGTATTTATCGAATCGAAGGTCTGAATTAGCTCTCACTTTATCTATTTTGTATAACTTTTCAATGGTTTTAAAGGTGGTTAAAATGATTGATTTTTATAGAATGCTGAAGCAAAAGAAATGACGGAACTGAAAGTAAACAAATAAAGCAGACAGATTAGAAACAGGCGCTGGTCAGGATTTAGTAATTGTTTTAAAAGATGCTCTAGCAATATTATTGATTATGCAAAACTCTTGCAGTCTTATTAGCAGATTCCTCCTGGAACTCTGGGTTTTTTAGAATATGTTTCAACTCCAATGAACACTATCGATCAAGCACAAGGCAACTGGCTATCCCTAGCTCAGTCACTGGCGTTCACCAATACACAATGATCTAGTGTGATTAAATGTCACACACTCCCTAAATCATCTCTGAAACTAGGAAGTGATATTCATACCGACTGGCCAAGCGGGCACAAAATATAAATAAGCAGAACAAATAATCAAGATGCATCAAATCAACATATATTGCATAGAGATTAAGCACAACAATTACATGACTCCTAACCAACACCTAAAGTTACTTAGTTCATAAAGTGCATAGTAACACACGTTACAATCTGAGTAAGTGCATCCATAATTACAAAATAATACAAGAAAATACTAATTCCCTTGATCAACTTCGTAATTGATGGTCTTCTTGTAATCTCCAATCTTCCTTCTCTATTCGGCTCCCAATGATGGAAATGAGAAATGATCTCTTCTCCAAGAGTAGAATGAATTTGACTTGAACGACTCTTCCCTTTTATAGAGTGAAGACACGCTTGAATTAGGTTGACCTAGAAACGTGGATGGCTCTCCTTGCTCCTCAAGTCCGAGAATAGCTTAACTAACTTCAGTTCATTAAAATGGATAACGAGTTGTGGCGTGGCAGTTTTGCTCCCTGCATTGCTGCAGCGCAGATTTTGCTCCCTCAAGTCACTCAGTAATATATTCTGCACAAAATAACTTCCAAAGTATCCATTCTTCCAAATAGGTTAAAACATATAAAATATATCTAAAAGCAACCTTATTTAGCACAAAAGCCACACAAATCAATATAGAAATAAGGTCTAAATAACTCCCTTTCGGAGAGTTATCATACCCCCAAACTTGAACTATTGCGCGTCCCGAGCAATACTAACCAATCTTCTTTTAAGAATTCAAAACATCAGACAAAGCACAACTCAATCAAAACAGATAATCCAACACTACCTTCAACCTTTACCTGAGCATTCTGCAAAACCAAGCTCTGCTGCAGCAAAATAATTCTTCCGGCATGGACAAATAATCACCACTTTTAACTCAATTCTAAGAACTTGCCACAGCCTAGCTCTATTAATAGACATATTAAAACACAGTTTTAAGGGGTTTATATTTTTGTTTTTCAGACTTAGAGCAACCCTACAATCATAAGCTCTTAAGCATGGGATGACCCACTTTATGGTGCAGTATACCCTTGCCTCAAACTCATCACCAACTAGGCTAGATACTCATTGTAAAGCTAAAACATCGTTAGCTATTCTATCCCTTGCTCCTCAGAATGGCGACATTTTATGATGAAGCTCACCTAAGTCCTGGGAAACAGAAAAACTGATGGATTATCATTCATCCTTCAAAACTTTTGCTCCATGAATTTTCTCAGCAAAATTTTCAACAACCGATTTTTTTTTCAGCAAAACATAATTATTTCATCATTTTTCACATTTCCTAGGTTATCTTTTGACGCAAAGACAAACTGTGGGTATCACAAATTTCCCTAGTTACTCAATAACCCAGCAAATTTTTTAATGAAGGAGAGGAATGCTCGAGCAAAACAATTGGAGTAGCAAAAAGTCCCCCAAACTTGAATTCTTCATTGTCTCCAATGAATTATTTAATTGACAAATTATACCCCCAAACTTAAGCTTTTCTATCTGAATTTTTAAACTAAGCGTGGGACTAGAAGTAAGCTTAAAGTGGATAAAATAAATCGACACTACCTCAGAATCTTCTTGCCGCAGCAACGACCAAGCTAGAAGGAATGCTCAAGCAAAAGGTTTCTGGAGATCAGAATACCTTGATCTAATTAAGCTTAACTACCCCAAGCTTCAAAAATTCAAAAGAAAATTAGTTAAGTTAGAATTACACAGTGCCATAGAACATTAATGCTTGGAAATTTCATTGAAAATAAAAGAAAGAAATTACATTCGCAGATATATATTTTTTCCTTCAGTGATCTAGCATCAGAAAAATTAAAAATAAGCAAAGACAAGCAACAAAAACAGAAAACAGAAAAAGATGTGGTCAGAAATGCATGAGCAACAAAAATATGTCATCAAAATAACTGCGCGCCCAAATTTCCTTTTTCAATCCTCCTGACCAAGATATTCTTCTTCATCTCCTTCTCTCTCGACAGGCGGCGGCAGGATCCACGGATTCAACAGATCATCAGGGAATATCGGGAAGGCCGGATATGGTTTTGAAAAATTAGATTGTAGGGCCCCCCTTAATGCAGCATCCCTCCTCTTCACATAATTCCAGAAGGTTTGGAATTGCCTTTCAGCAAACTCCATCCTGCTGGAATGCAGCTGTAATTGCTCCTGCATTTGATGGATGTCGCACACCAAGCCTTCTTGGCGTGCTTCCTGTGTCATTTGAAGCCTAGCCAAGTTTGGTGTGTCGATTATTCCCTTGTCTATCAGAGTAACATCATCCGCATTCATTGGAACCCCTACCCTTTGGCATAACATCGTTATGGTGTTAGGGAAAAATAGCTTCCCTACTTTCTTCCGCCAGCAGTCATAAATCTCAGAAGAAATGATTTTTCCCACATCAATACTCATTGAACGAAGAATAGCAAAAACAAGCAATACCCGGTCCCAAGACACCGTTGAATCGTGAGTTATCGGCGGTAAGCGTAACTTGATGAAGCCCATCCATGTATTGGCTTCACTCTTTAGATAAGCAGCTTGAAATGTACGCTTTTCTGTCTTCGACAGTCTCCACTGAGCCCCCTCGATGCCAACCTCTCTGACAGCCACATTTAACTGATCATTTGATGGCGCTACCATCATCTCATTGAAACCTGCGTGCGGAAAGTCTCGGAGGTTGAATAAAGAATTGATAGCTCCCGGGCTCCAGTCAACGAGCACCCCTCGAACTATAGCCTGAAATCCCTCTTGATCGTCAATATGGGCATAAAACTCTCGGACAATATTGGAACTGACCGGCTTCGGCTTCGCACAGAACTGACCCCAGCCATGGGTCGCTATTCCAGTCCTCAAGAACCGTGGCAGATCATTGCCAAATCCACAGAACAGAAAGTCTCGTTTTAGCATCTCGACATACTTTGCTCTGGCAAGATTGTTGATGAAGCGATTGTACGGTAATCGTGGCTCCTCTGGTTCACTATCTTCAGGCTCCGGCGATGCTTCAACAATACCTTTGCCCTTGTCTTCCCTCTGTTTGGGCAAAATCTCTTCCTCAGCATTTTTCGCTGCTCCCTCTCTTGTTTTGTCCTCGACTTCCTTTTTTTCCTATTCTTCTTTTCTCGTATCCTCCTTCTCAGAATCAGTTGTCGGAGGCGAAGGGATATCAGTCCAGACTACCTTGACACGGCCGACTTTCTACTTCTGACGGCGACGACGGGGTACCTCCGACATAATAACCTCGACTCGAGCCTCTTGCTCTTGTGCTTCCTGCTCATTACCTTTTCCTGCACAACCACTGTCTGTTCTTCTCGCGCATCCTCTGTCTGCTTTTCTTGAACTTCTTGCGTATCCTCCATCGGGTCAGTCTGTTCAGGGTTTTGTCCTTCAGGTTCCTTCGGATCTTCTTCCTCAACTACCTCGACAACAATATCTTCCACTACCTTCTATACAATTTCTTGATCCTCAGCCCTCTGTTGCCTTCTTCTTCTTCTAGCTTCCGTTTCCTCCGGCGTTTTCTTTTTCTTTGCCTTCGTCTTTTGTACCTCAGGGGTAACTGGTACTTCTTCTTCCTCATTGTCTCTTTCCTTTCTTCCTCTTGTTTTCGCCATTGGAGACTCAAAGGAATTACAGTAAACAGAAGCAAAAAGGAAAAAATAAAACGGCAAGGGATGAACGCGAGAAGATGAAGTGAAAAGAAACTTACCGAAGGCTGTGAATAAATAGGGCTTCAGCAAAAGGAATCCTAACCGAAAGATTTTGCTCTTCATTAAATAAAATTACCGTTTAAAATCGCATGCACTCAGTAGAATTGAAACCATCAAACGGTAAAATCTGAAGTTCAAACGCCCATGGTAAATGATGATGCGCTGTCTAACGGCTACGCCCTTGGATTTCTCCTGCGCGACACGTGGCAGCATTAGACTTCTTCATGCAATTTACCTGCCCACGGCAAATTCAAAATCAAACGATAAAAATAATTAATCCACAACAAAACCCTTCCTAATCGGATGAAATATTTGATTCGGCCATAAAATTGCCATAACAACCTTCTGAACAAAGATTACCTTCTAGAAGAATCTTGGATACGGAAGAATTCAAATTCAAATCAGAAAAATCAAATCAGAAATTTTAAATTAACCGCTTTAAATCAAATCTCTTTTAGTTTTACTCGAAGCCGAATAAATTAAGAAAAACTTTATCTAAAATCTAAACCAAAACAGAAATTTACATAACCGAAAATACAAACTGAAATAAAATCTAATTAAATCTAATCGGAATAAATAAAAACTAAACTTGGTAAAAATAAATAAAAAAAAACTCAAAAATAAAATCTATTGAAAAAAAAACAACGAATTAAAATAAAACATGCAAGATTTAAACAAACCAAATCTAAAATAATTCAAATTAAAATCAAACCAAATCAGCGAGAAATAAAATCAAAACAACCACTGGGAGCTTCAAAATATTGCTCTGTGAAATGCTCCCGCAAATATCTCGCTCTCTCATTCATCAACCAACTTTAGGGAAAGATATTTCGACTGGAGCTCCTCTCCCCAATAATGTTTCACACGCTGTCCATTAACTTTGAACACTCTCCCATCTTTTTCATCCTGCAAAGTAATTGCTCCATGGGGAAAAATTTCAATCACAATAAATGGCCCTGACCATTTAGATTTAAGTTTCCCAGGAAACAACTTTAATCCAGAATTGTAAAGCAAAACTCTCTAACCTTTGACAAACTCTTTAGGTTTAATTTTTTATTATGCCACTGCTTAGTCTTTTCTTTATACATCTTTGAATTTTCATAAGAAAATTGGCGAAATTCCTCCAATTCATTAAGCTGCAGCATTCGTATTGCCCCTGCACGACTCAGATCAAAATTTAATTTCTTCAAAGCCCAAAACATTTTATGCTCGAGCTCTAATGGTAAATGACAAGCTTTCCCATATACTAACCTATAGGGAGACATACCTAGAGAAGTCTTATAGGCTGTCTTATAAGCCCAAAGAGCCTCATCCAACCTAAAAGACCAATCCTTCCTAGATGGATGGACTGCTTTTTTAGAATAGATTTGATTTCCCTATTGCTTATCTCAGCTTGACCATTTGCTTGTGGGTGATATGGAGTAGCTATCCTATGCTTAATTCCATACTTAGCTAAAAGCTTAGTTAAGACATTATTAACAAAATGTGTACCCTCATCACTCACTAGAGCTCGAGGTGTCCCAAACAGCGCAAAAATGTGTGATTGAAGAAACCTTGATACTATCTTGGCGTCATTTTGGTGGCATGCAATGGCCTCCACCCACTTGGACACGTAATCAACTGCCAATGAGATAAAAATCCATTAGAAGGGGGGAATGGCCCCATAAAATCCATACCCCACACATCAAATAATTCCACTTCCAAAATGTAAGTTAGAGGCATTTCATCTCTAGGCCCCAAGTTTCCTCTCCTTTGGAAAACATCACATTGCTTGTAGAACCAGTGGGCATCCTTAAATAAGGAAGGCCAGAAGAATCCATAATGCAAAATCCTCATAGCTGTCCTCTGACCGCTGAAATAGCCTCCATACGGCGAAGAGTGACATTGCTCCAGGATTTCCTTTGCTTCATCACCTGAAACACACCTACGAATAATACCATCAGAGCCTTGCTTATACATAAATGGCTCATCCCAATAGAAAAATTTCGCATCATGCTTAAACTTTTTCATCTGCCTCCAATCCATATCTATAGGAGTGGCTCCCTTTACCAATAAGTTGGCAATATCAGCATACCAAGGGACATCCTTGACTACCTTTACCTCAACAGCAAACAGCTGTTCATCTGGAAAGGAATCTGAAATGGCAGATTGATTCAGCAAAGATGATGTTAGATCAAGACGAGACAAATGATCTGCAATGACATTCTCTAATCCCTTCTTGTCCTTTATCTCCAAGTCGAATTCCTGCAATAATAAAACCCAACGAATTAGTCTAGGCTTTGCATCTTTCTTAGACATTAAGTACCTTATTGCTGCATGATTCGTGAAAACTGTGACTTTGGATCCAACCAAATATGGGCAAAATTTCTCAAAGGCAAACACAACTGCTAACAACTCCTTTTCAGTAGTTGTATAATTGATTTGTGCCTCATTTAGAACCCTGCTTGCATAGTAGATATGATGGATAAATTTGCCCTGCTTTTGCCCCAGCATAGCACCTACTGCAACATCACTCGCATCACACATTACCTCAAATGGTAAATTCCAATTAGGTGCACACAGAATGGGTGCTGAGATTAAAGCAGCCTTTAAAGTTTCAAAAGCCTTCCTACAATCTGCATTAAAGTCAAAAACGTGATCAGTGCACAATAAGTTACAAAGAGGTTTACTAATTTTTGAAAAATCCTTTATGAACCTTTTATAGAATCCAGCATGACCTAAAAAGCTCCGAATTCCTTTCACTGAATTCGGTGGTTCTAATTTTTCAATAACCTCAATTTTTGCTCGATCAACTTCTAGATCGTTCCTTGAAATCCTATGACCTAACATAATGCCCTCCTTCACCATGAAGTGGCATTTCTCCCAATTAAGAACTACATGGGTATCCTCACATCTTTTTAACACCTTACCTAAATTATCAAAACAACTCTGAAAAGACCCTCCAAACACTGAAAAATCATCCATAAATACCTCAACAGTGGATTCAATCATATCAGAAAAAATTGCTAACATACACCGCTGAAATGTTGTTGGAGCATTGCAGAGGCCAAAAGACATTCGCCTAAAAGCAAACGTCCCATAAGGGCAGGTGAAAGTGGTTTTTTCCTGATCCTCAGGAGCAATGGTAATCTGGTTATTCCCAGAAAAACCATCTAAGAAACAGTAGTAGGCCTGACCAGCCAATCTATCCAACATTTGGTCAATAAATGGTAGAGGGAAATGGTCCTCACGGGTGGCTTTATTAAGCCTCCTGTAATCCATGCAAACCCTCCAGCCAGTTACTGTCCTGGTTGGGATCAACTCATTGTCTTTATTAGCTACCACCGTGACACCTCCTTTCTTAGGAACACATTGGACAGGGCTCACCCAATTGCTATCTGCAATTGGATAAATGATCCCAGCATCCAACCATTTAATCACCTCCTTTTTAACAACCTCTTTCATTGCAGGGTTAAGCCTTCTTTGTTGCTCAATACTCCTAAAGGATCCCTCCTCTAAAGTGATTTTATGCATACAGAAAGATGGACTAATTCGCTGAATGTCAGCCAATGTCCAACCTATTGCCTTGCGATATTGCTGCCGCAATTTTATTAAGGCCTCTTCATGCTCCGGTATTAAATCTGATGCAACAATAACGGGCAACGTCTCACCCTCCCCAAGATACACATACATTAGATGATCCAGCAAGGGCTTCAAATCTAAAGTGGGTGCTTTAATTAGGGATGGCTTAATGGGAGGAGCTTTTCTTTCGTTCAAATCTAAAAACTCAAAAACATCCTCACACCTAAACACTTCTTTTTCACTTTTTCTTTCTAAAGAACAAACTTCTAAATCCTCTACACTAACCTCTCCATGACCTTCCAAATGTTTGTTTGCCGAATGTTGCATTGCTGTCTCAACAATTGTGTTCTCCAGAATCCTAATGAAAGAGCAATCTTCCATTTCGTCTGGGTACTTCATGACCTTAAAAACATTGTTAATTCCCCTTTTTGAACATCTATTAATGCCCTACCAGTGGCCAAAAATGGACGACCAAGAATAATTGGGACATCTTTATCTGCCTCATAATCCAAGATAATAAAATCAACAGGAAATATGAATTTATCTAATTTCACTAAGACATTCTCAATTTTACCCTCTGGATATGTGATAGACCTATCAGCTAATTGGAGTGTGACTGTGGTAGGCCTAACTTCACCAATACCTAACTTTCGATAGACCGAAAGAGGCATAAGGTTAATGCTTGCACCTAAATCACAAAGTGCTCTACCTAACTCTTTTCCACCTATTAACACAGGAATAGTGAATGACCCTGGATCCTTAGCCTTGGTTGGTAGCCCATTCTTAAGAATAACACTACATTCCTCAGTAAGAGATACAGTTTCAAACTCACCTAACCTCTTCTTTTTAGTTAAAATATCCTTAAGAAATTTAGCATAATTAGGCATTTGCTCTATAACTTCTACTAAAGGGATATTTATATGCAACTGCTTAAGAATCTCTAAGAACTTCTTAAATTGACCATCCTGATTCTTAGGCCTTTGCCTTTGTGGAAAAGGTAGAGGTGGTACGTAAGGTGGGGGCGACACATAAGGTGGTTCCACATCTGGAACAAAACCAGATGCTCCAGCATTATTAATGCTGCCTCCAGTACCTTTACCAGACTCCAGCTCTTCTTCGACAACAACATTTTTATCACAATTTTTCTCTATATCCTGGGTTTACTAGGCTCTTTTCTCTCTTCTAGTGGCTTATCACTCCTTAGAGTCACTGCCTTTACCTGCTTCTTACCTTCCCTTTTAGGGTGTTCAGTATCTGAAGGAAGTTTCCCTTGAGGCCTTGCCTTCAGCTCATTAGCTAGCTGGCCCATTTGCAATTCCAGGGCTCTCATTGAATCTTGATTACTTTGAATTGCAACATCTATACGAGCCATATATTCTTTCATCATTTCCTCAAGAGAACTCTCTGAATTTTGCTGGGGCAAAGCCTGCTTATTTTGCTGGGGCAATACCTGCGCTTTAGCAAATCCCGATTGGTTCACCTTTTGCTGTGCTAGCACATTACTTCCTTGTCCTCCCCATGCGAAGTTGGGGTGGTTTCGCCAACCTGGATTATTAAAGTTAGAATAAGGGTTATTCCTCTGATTACCTACAAAAAACACAGAAGCTGGATTGCTGGGGCAAAACTCGTAGTTGTGCTCTTCACCACAATAGACACATGCTTCCTCTACAACTTGGTTCACCACTGCAGCAGGCTCCAAAGCTGACGGCTGTTGATGACTAACCACTGTCACATTTTTAAGAGCGTTAGCTAACATTGCAATATTAGCCCTAATGGTAGACACACCATCAACTTCTAACACACTCTTAACTTTTTTGTTTGTGCCTCTAACATCCGACCACTGACAACTATTAGTTGATATTCTTTCTAAAATTTCATGGGCTTCATTAAAATTTTTTGCCAAAAGGGCCCCTCCAGCCGAAGCATCAACCATACCTTGGATTGCTCCATTTAACCCATTGTAAAATGTTTCCATTTGGATACAATGAGGTAAACCAAGGTGGGGACACTTTCGCAAAAGCTCCTTAAACCTCTCCTAAGCCTCACTAAAAGTCTCATCTTCAAGTTGCCTAAACCCTACTATTTCACTCCTCAATTTAGCATTCCTATTTATTTGGAAATATTTACTAAGGAATTTTTCCGCTAACTCATTCCATGTCCTAATTGATCCTGGAGCAAAAGAATTTAACCATGCCTTTGCTCCATCTCTAAGAGAATACGGGAACAAAGTTAATCTAAGGGCATCTCTAGGCACTCCTTGAATTACAAAAGAATCACTCACTCCTAGAAAAGACTTAAGATGTAAATGAGGGTCTTCAGATGACAAACCATGGAACTGACCCACGGTTTGCAACATCTGAAACATTACCTGTTTCATTTCAAAATTTGCTGCCTCAATTTGAGGATGTGCAATCCCTGGATTTAACTCATTAAACATCGGAAAAGCATACGCTCGAATGGCTCTGGCCCTATCGTTTGCTACCAAGATAGGATTCTCAGCCTGATTATTTTGTTGTCCATTTTACTCCAGCGGTGGATTTTGCTGCAACACACGATTCTGTAGGGGGTTCGCTGGATCTTCTGGACCCTGCGGGAGACGCTGCACATCAGCCATTGGATTTTGGTTTCTACGCTTCTCTCTCCTTCTTCTCCTGAATGTCCTCTCGATTTCTGGATCATGCTCGAACCTTACCCCAGGCGGATCGCTCATGCACCAAACTCACACCTGCAAAAACAAAAGAAACAATAAAAAAGTTCTAGCACCAAACCACTAAAACACATACACAAAACAGATTAGATAAAAACTTATTCAAGTCTTCGGCAACGATGCCAAAAACTTGTCGGGTTCCTAGAGTGAGTAAAAATAAGGTGAAAATTAGACTCTAGAACACTGTGCATGAAGAGATAAAAGGCCCACGCAGCGGAAAGTATTACCGAACCTACTCAGAGTCTTAGATTCTAATTGAAATACCAATACAATTTGCAAAATATTACAGCAATAAATCTATATTTAATGGGCTGTACATAGGCTATAAACATGCTAAAAGATCAACTAGATTGATCCTAGTGATTAAGGATTTCATAGAAAACTTACTTTTGTAGAAAGCCTTGATCAATTCTCCTTTTCTTGCCAATAAGATTGAAAACGTAGCAACCCTCTTGTGCGAACACCACCAATCGGCTACACCGGTATATCTCTAAGACTTCTTGAAGCAGGAGACTTGTGGGAGTCTTTTGGGAGAGATCTCTGAGAGAAGGAGAGACAATGGGATGCCTTTCCCCCCACCCCAGGGGTCCTATATATAGGTAAAGGCCAAGACCTTTTCCTAATAGGAAAATATCTCCTTTTCCCAATAGAAAAAGGTCTATTAATAAGTTCAAATCTATTATCTGAACAATATCTAATTTTAATAAATAAATAATTAATTCCATAATTAATTAATTACCCAATTAAATATCATATATTTAATCTTAGGGATTTTATTAAAATTAAAATTAATATGAATCTAGTTCATATTAAATTTATTTGAACTCTTTCAAATATTTTCTCTCAAGAATTAATTTTTGAAATTAATTCAAAAATTATATTATAAAGTTTCATAAACTTTATATTATAATGCATCAATATACATTATATGATTTCCCAAATAAATTGAACACTTTCAATTTACACTTTATATTTGTTTGCTTCAAGTCTTTTTACGAGCTACCAGTGGGACCTAATGGACCTATAGATCAGAAGCTCCAACGATACAAGACTAATCGGCTTAAACTCATTAACCAAGTTAGTCTCCATTCGTTAACTGTGGGTCACTCCACTAAAGACCCTCAGCTGCACTCTTCTCACTGCAGAATATTTCTGTGTCCACGGATATCGACCAATACTACAAGTTAGTCCTTCACGTGTGTTCGTATCCCAGCTGGGTCAAATTACCGTTTTCCCCTGGTTTACATCTTTGTCCTTAAGTCCCCAGTGCTCCTCTAATGAACAACATGTTTGAGGTCCAACCAACAAACAGAAGTCCCTCTCGTGCCATAGAGAGGGTTGGGCCCATTGTTCAAGTCCTGGAGACACCACTTAAGGGAACACACCTCTACTTACCCTAGAGTTGGGAAGGAGTGAATTCCATCTTGTGTGATTATGTTTTCAGCTCCCCACTCGGTATTGTCCCCAAAATGGTAGACCTATTGAGTCGGCGTGCTGGCCACTCTCACCCATACAAATCAAAGGACAACCCCTTGTGAACAGGAGTCCACAATCCACTCAGGATTGAGACCGAGTTGTCTAGGTCATCCTAGTGAAATAGAAACCAAGCCAACTAACGGTGTTACAGTTAGTGGTTAACTATTTCGGGGTCCGATCTTATGCAAACTCATTGCATAGGATACCCCCACTTGCATGTCAAACACATGAACGTGTTGGATCATTGCATTTGTATCATAATACAAAGCGGGTCGTATCCATAGTGTCACCAGGATAAGGTACCTAGCCTTATCCTTGTACTATAGACCTTTTAGGTTGTTACTTGAACATCGATCCCCGTATGTCCCCACATACTAGTTCAAGTTACATGCAAACAACCTTGGATCTTAGTTTATTGGATTTGGGTCAAATAGTGCAATATTTAACAATAACATTTTATTGCAGAAACTAAATAACACTTTATTAAATACAAGAATAAAATTTGTTTACATTCACTATCTACGAGTTTTAGGGCATAAAACCCAATAGTGCAAGCATACACAATCCGCAGCAAGTAATAAGTATTTATCGAATCCAAGGTCTAAATTAGCTCTCACTTTATCTATTTTGTATAACTTTTCAATGGTTTCAAAGGTGGTTAAAATGATTGATTTTTTTAGAATGCTGATGCAAAAGAAATGACGGAACAGAAATTAAACAAATAAAGCAGACAGATTAGAAACAGGCGCTGGTCAGGATTTAGTAATTGTTTTAAAAGATGCTCTAGCAATATTATTGATTTTGCAAAACTCTTGCAGTCTTATTAGCAGATTCCTCCCGAAACTCTGGGTTTTTTTAGAATATGTTTCAACTCCAATGACGCACTACCGATCAAGCACTAGGCAACTGGCTATCCCTAGCTCAGTCACTAGCGTTCACCAATACACAATGATCTAGTGTGATTAAATGCCACACACTCCCCAAATCATCCCTGAAACTAGGAAGTGATATTCATACCGGCTGGCCGAGCGGGCACAAAATATAAATAAACAGAACAAATAATCAAGATGCATCAAATCAACATATATTGCATAGAGATTAAGCACAACAATTACATGACTCCTAACCAACACCTAAAGTTACTTAGTTCATAAAGTTCATAGTAACACATGTTGCAATCTGAGTAAGTGCATCCATAATTACAAAATAATACAAGAAAATACTAATTCCCTCGATCAACTTCGTAATTGATGGTCTTCTTGTAATATCCAATCTTCCTCCTCTATTCGGCTCCCAATGATGGAAATGAGAAATGATCTCTTCCCCAAGAGTGGAATGAATTTGACTTGAATGGCTCTTTCCTTTTATAGAGTGAAGACATGCTTGAATTAGGTTGACCTAGACACATGGATGGCTCTCCTTGCTCCTCAAGTCCGAGAATAGCTTAACTAACTTCAGTTCATTAAAATGGATAACGAGTTGTGACGTGGCAGTTTTGCTCCCTGCTTTGCTACAGCGCAAATTTTGCTCCCTCAAGTCGCTCAACAATATATTCTGCACAAAATAACTTCCAAAGTATCAATTCTTCTAAATAGGTTAAAACATATAAAATATATCTAAAAGCAACCCTATTTAGCACAAAAGCCACACAAATCAATATAGAAATAAGGTCTAAATAGCTCCCTTTCGGAGAGTTATCACCTGGCCAGCCGGTATGAATACCACTTCTTAGTTTCAGGGATGATTTGAGAAGTGTGTGGCATTTAATCACACTAGATCATTGTGTATTGGTGAACGCCAGTGACTGAGCTAGGGATAGCCAGTTGCCTAGTGCTTGATCGGTAGCACGTCATTGGAGTTGAAACACATTCCAAAAAATCCAGAGTTCCGGGAGGATCCTGCTGATAAGACTGCGAGAGAATTGCCTAATCAATAATATTGCTAGAGCATCTTTTAAAACAATTCTTGAAATCCTGACCAACGCATGTTTCTAATTTGTCTGCTTTATTTGTTTACTTTTTGTTTTGTCATTTCTTTTGCTTCAACATTATTCCAAAATCAATCAGTTTAACCACTTTTGAAACCATTAAAGAGTTATACAAAATAGATAAAGTGAGAGCCATTCAGCCCCGTGGATTCGATAAATACTTATTACTTGCTACGGATTGTGTATGCTTGCACAGTGTTCTAGAGTCTATTTTTTTACTACATTTTTACCCACTCTGGAAACCCAACAATAGTCATAGCACAATTAATATTACCTTTTAATTTTCATTATTTGACTGTTCTGGAGCCCTTTCCACATTAGACGATGAACCTTCCCCACTTGTCAACCTTCTTAAAATTTCTTCAATTGTGGCTTGTTGTGGTGCAACTATACTTTGCAATTGAGCTACTTGAGCCTCTATCTCTGTAGATTTTTGGTAACTTGCATCATTCTTAGAATTTCTTGTTCTCGGTCCCCAACCAAGGCCTTTCACATGCCTAGGTCGCGTACCTAATACTCGTTCATATATCTCTTTGTCTTGAAGAGTTTCACCGCCGTCTTGTGATGAAGCAATTTTTAATGCCACCATTTCGTCCTATAACAAAATATGTAACAATAATATTAATATGTTGTAAAATTAAAAAAAAAAACCCCATATCAAAGTTTTTACTTATGTGTTTTTTCTTTGCCTCATCCACCCATCCATTCTTTTCACTACGATGAGTGAGCTCAAATAACTCAATTTCAGTTAACTCTTTCCCCTCTTCTTTCTGTATGTTATAATAAAAGTTATAGTGTGAGTACTAATCAAATACGATTATTAAAAAAATGAGGTACATACCTTTTTCTGCTTATGGCGTAGAAATGTCACAGTGTCACCTCTATGAGTGAAAGGAAGAGTGTTGGGTTTCCAGTGTGGGTAAAAATGTAGTAAAAATAGACTCTAGAACATTGTGCAAGCATACACAATCCGCAGCAAGTAATAGGTATTTATCGAATCCACGGGGCAGAATAGCTCTCACTTTATCTATTTTGTATAACTCTTTAATGGTTTCCAAAAGTGGTTAAAATGATTGATTTTGAAATAATGCTGAAGCAAAAGAAATGACAGAACAGAAAGTAAACAAATAAAGCAGACAGATTAGAAACAGGCGTTGGTCAGGATGTAGTAATTAAAAGATGTTCTAGCAATATTATTGATTAGGCAAAACTCTTGCAGTCTTATTAGCAGGATCCTCCCGGAACTCTAGATTTTTTGAAATGTGTTTCAACTCCAATGATGCTATACCGATCAAGCACTAGGCAAACTGGCTATCCCTAACTCAGTCACTGGCGTTCACCAATACACAATGATCTAGTGTGATTAAATGTCACACAATTCTTAAATCATCCCTGAAACTAAGAAGTGATATTCATACCGGCTGGCCAGGTGGACACAAAATATAAATATGCACAACAATTAATCAAGATGCTCAAATCAACATTTATTGCATAGAGAATTAAACACAACAATTACATTACTCCTAACCAACACCTAAGTAAATTTAGTTCATAAAGCTCATGACAACACACGCTACAATCTGAGCATGTGCATCCATAAATACGAGAAATTACAAGAAAAGGCTAATTCCCTTGGTCAAATCCGTAATTGATGGTCTTCTCGAAGTCTCCAATCTTTCCTTCTCTATTCGGCTCCCAAAGATGGAAATGAGAAATGATCTCTCCCAAAAATGGAATGTCTTTTGACTTGGACGACTCTTTCCTTTTATAGAATGAAGACAAGCCCAAATTAGGTCAATCTGTACACGTGGATGACTCTCCTTGCTTCTTAAATCCGAAAAATAACTCAACTAACTTCAGTTCATAAAAATGGATAACGAGCTGTGACGTGGCAGTTCTGCTCCTTGCTTTGCTGGATCACAGATTTTGCTCCCTCAAGTCGCTCAACAATTTATTCTGCACAAAATAACTTCCAAGGCATCCATTCTTCCAAATGGGTTAAAACATACAATATTCATCTAAAAGCAACCCTATTTAACACAAATGACACACAAATCACTATAAAACTAAGGCCTAAATAACTCCCTTTTCTAGAGTTATCATACCCCCAAACTTGAACTATTGCGCGTTCCGAGCAATACTAAACCAACCTTCTCTTAAGAATTCAAAACATTAGACAAAGCATAGCTCAATCAAAACAGATAATCCAACACTACCTTCAACCTTTACCTGAGCATTCTGCAAAACCAAGTATTGTTGCAGCAAAATAATTCTTCCGGCCTGGACAAATGATCATCACCTTTTGACTCAATCCAAAGAACTTGCCACAGCTTAGCTCTATTATCAGACATGTTAAAATATATTTTCAAGGGGTTTATATTTTTTTTTTCAGACTTAAAGCAACCCTACAGTCATAAGCTCTTAAGCATGGGATGACCCACTTTATGGTGCAGTATACCCTTGCCTCAAACTCATTACCAATTAGGCTAAATACTCATTGCTAAGCTAAAAAATCCTTAGTTATTCTATTCCTTGCTTCACAAAATGGCGATATTTTATGATGAAGCTCACCTAAGCCCTGGGAGACAGAAAAACTGCTAGATTATCATTCATCCTTCAAAACTTTTGCTCTGTGAATTTTCTCAGCAAAATTTTCACAATTTTTTTGCAGTAATTTTTTCAATTTTTTTTCATATTTTCTAGGTCATCTTTTGACACAAAGACAAACTGTGGGTGTCACAAATGTCCCTGGCTACTCAACAACCTAAAAATAATTTATGAAGGAGAGGAATGCTCGAGCAAAACTAGTGGAGTAGCAAAAAGTCTCCCAAACTTGAATTATTCATTGTCCTCAATGAATTAGTAAATTGATAAATTACACCCCCAAACTTAAATCTTTCTATCTGAATTTTAAACTAAGCGTGGGACTAGAATTAAGCTTAAGGTGGATCAAATAAGTCAACACTACCTCAGAATCTTCTTGCCGTAGCAACGGCCAGGCTAGAAGAAATGCTCAAGCCAAAGGTTTCTGGAGATCAGAATGCCTTGATCTAATTAAGGCTACTAGTCCAAACTTCAAAAATTCAGAAGAAAATGGTTAAGTTAGGAATGCTCAGCGCTATAGAAAAGAAACGACCTTAGAAATTTCATTAAAAACATAAGAAAAGAAATTACATCAGCAGATATATTTTTGGCCTAAGCAGCAGAAAAAAAAAAAAAATAAAAACATGAAAACAGAAACAACAAAAGATTGCGGTCAGGATTACGCGAGCAACAAAAATATTGCATAAAAAATAAAGCTCGCTCAACTACTTCTTCTTTAATCCTCCTTACCAGGGTCCTCCTTCTCATCTCCTTCTCTTTCTATCGGCGGTGGTGGGATCCAGGGGTTCAATAGGTCATCAGGGAATACTGGGAATGCTGGATATGGTTAGAAAAATTGGACTGTAAGGCCCTCCGCAATGCGGCATCTCTTTGCTTCACATAATTCCAGAAGGTTTGAAATTGCCTTTCGGCAAACTCCATCCGGCTGAAATGCATTTGCAGTTGCTCTTGCATTTGATGGATGCCGCATACCAAACCGCCTTGGCGCGCTTCTTGAGTCCTCTGAAGCCTTGCCAGGTTCGGCATGTCTATTATTCCCTTGTCCATTAGAGTGACATTGTCTGCATTCATGGGAACCCCAACTCTTTGACACAACATAGTAATTGTGTTCGGGAAAAAGAGCTTACCCACATTCTTCCTCCAACAGGAATGAATTTCACTGGAGATAATTTTTCCAACGTCAATGCTTAATGATCTCAATATAGCAAATACCAGAAGAACGCAATCACGGGAGACAGTAGAGTCGTGAGCGGTTGGCAACAGGCGTAGTTTAATAAATCCCAACCAAGTGTTGGCCTCGCTCTTGAGATAGGCTGCTTGGAAGGTTCTTTTTTCTGTCTTCGATAACCGTCACTAGGCCCCCTCGATTCCCACTTCTCGAACAGCTGCGTTCAACTGCTCATTGAACAAAGAATTTACCGCCCTAGGGCTCCAGTCAACAGCCACACCACGAACAATTGCTTGAAACCCCTCTTCCTCATCTATATTTGCATAAAATTCGCGAACAACATTTGAATTTACCGGCTCAGGTTTCGCGCAAAACAGGTCCCAACCATGATTCGTAATTCCGGCTCTTAAGAAATGTGGCAGATCATTACCAAATCCCCTCTCGAACTGAAAATCTCTTTTCAACATCTCTATATATTTTGCTCGAGCAAGATCATTGACAAAGCGATTATACGGCAGCCCCGACTCCTCAGCATCAACATCCTCTCTTCTGTTGCTGTGGCAATACCTTTGCCCCTGTCTTCTCTCTGCTTCGTCAAAATTTCTTCCTCTGTTTTCTTTTCAATTTCTTCTCTCACCTGGTCTTCTGACCCCTTTTTCTCCTGCTCTTCTTTTTTTATTCTCTTTTTTAGAATCAGTCGTCGACGGTGAAGGAGTATTCGTCCGGATTACCTTGATGCGGCCGACTTTCTGCTTCCGACGGCGACGCGAAACTTCCAGCATAATGACTTCAACCCGAGCTTCTTGCTCTTGAACCTCTGTCCCTTTCCTTCTTCTTGCACATCCACCGCTTGTTTTTCTTGAACTTCTTACGGATTTTTGATTATCGGTTCACTTTGTCCAGGATTTTGTACCTCAGGTTCCTTCGGGTTTTCCTCTTCAACCGCAACATCTGCAACGTCTTCCACTACTTTCCTCACAACTTCTTCAACTTCAGCCCTCTGTTGCCGCCTCCTTCTCTTGGCTTCTCTTTCCTCCGGCGTTTTCCTCTTCTTCGTTTTTGTCTTTGGTGCCTCAAGGCGTAATTGACACCTCTTCTTCCTCAGCATCCCTTTCTTTTCTTTCTCTCGTTTTCGCCATCTCAAACTCAAAGATTTTTACAGTAATTGGAGACAAAGGAAAAACGAAAATAGCAAGGGATGAAAACAAGAAGATGAAGTGAAAAGGAACTTATCGAGGGTTTTGAATAAATAGGGCTTCAACAATTAAAAATCCTAACCGAAAGATTCTGCCCCCAATTAAATAATCTTATCGATTAATTTCCATGCAATCAAAAAAATTAAATCCATCAAACGGTAATAAATGGAAGTGCAATCGGCCCATGGTAAATGCTGATGTGCTGTTCAACGGTTAGACCATTGGATTTCCCCTGCGCGACACGTGGCAGCGTTAGATCTCTCATGCAATTTACCTGCCCACGGGAAATTCAAATCCAAACGGTAAAAATATTTAATTTACAACCCATCCCCTTTATATTCGGACGAAATATTTGATCTTGCCAACAGATTGCCGAAACAAACCACTGAGCAAAGATTTTCTTCTAGAAGAATCTTTGATACGGAAGATTTTAAATTTAAACCGCTTAAAACAAATCTCCGCTTTTATTTAAAACCGAATAATTTAGGAAAAATATTTTTTAAAACCTAAATCAAAACAGAAATAATAACTAAAAATACAAACTAAAATTAAATCTAATCTAACTAATCCGATTAAATCAATTAAACTAAATTAACGAAAAATACAAATAAATAAACTGAAAATAAAATCTACGAAAATATTCCAACGAATTAAATTTAATCAGATAAAATTGAAATCAATAAAATCCAGTTTAAAGTAATTCAAATCAAAATCAAATAAAATCAGCAAAAAAAAATCAAATCGCAACAAAACCTGGGAGCTCAAAAATATTGCCATATGAAATGCTCCGGCAAAACTCATGCTCTCTCATTCATCAACCAACCTTAGGGTAGGATACTTCGACTGGAATTCCTCACCCCAATAATGTTTCACTCGCTGTCCATTAACCTTGAACACTCTCCCATCCTTTTCATCTCTCAAAGTAATTGCTTCATGAGGAAAAAATTTCAATCTAGAGTTACAAAGCAAAACTCTCTGACCCTTGACAAACTCTTTGGGTTTTATTTTCTTGTCATGCCACATCTTAGTCTTTTCTTTATAAATTTTCACATTTTCGTAAGAAAATTGACGAAACTCATCTAATTCGTTAAGCTGCAGCATTCTTATTGCCCCTGCACGACTCAGTTCAAAATTCAGTTTCTTTAAAGCCCAAAACGTTTTATGCTCCAACTCTAATGGTAGATGGCAAGCCTTTCCATATACTAACCTATAGGGAGAGATACCTAGAGGAGTCTTATAGGCTGTCCTATAAGCCCAAAGAGCCTCATCTAACCGAAAAGACCAATCTTTCCTAGATGGATGGATTACTTTTTCTAGAATGGATTTAATTTCCCTATTACTAATTTCAGCTTGACCATTTGCTTGTGGGTGATAAGGGGTAGCTATCCTATGCTTAATTCCATACTTAGCTAAAAGCTTAGTTAAGACATTATTCACAAAGTGTGTACCCTCATCACTCACTAGAGCTTTAGGTGTCCCAAACCGTAAAAATGTGCGATTGGAGAAACCTTGATACCGTTTTGGCATCATTCTGATGGCACTTAATGGCCTCCACCCACTTAGACACGTAATCAACTGCCAATAAGATAAAAACATTACCATTAGAAGGAGGAAATGACCCCATAAAATCAATACCCCATACATCAAATAATTCTAATTCCAAAATGTAAGTAAGAGGCATTTCATCTCTAGGCCCCAAATTTCCTCTTCTTTGGCAAGCATCACACTTCTTGTAGAACCAATGGACATCCTTAAATAAGGAAGGCCAGAAGAATCCACATCGCAAAATCCTCATAGCTGTCCTCTGTCCGCTGAAATAACCTCCATACGGCGAAGAATGACATTGCTCTAGGATTTCCTTTGCTTCATTACCTGAAACGCACCTACGAATAATACCATCAGAGCTTATACATAAATGGCTCATCCCAAAAGAAAAATTTTGCATCATGCTTAAACTTTTTCATCTGCCTCCAATCCATATCAATAGGAGTGACTCCCTTTACTAAGAAGTTGGCTATATCAGCATACCAAGGGACATCCTTGACCACCTTTACCTCAACAACGAATAGCTGTTCATTTGGAAATGAATCTGAAATGGCAGATTGCTTCAACAAAGATGATGTTGGATCAAGACTAGACAAATGATCTGCAATGACATTCTCTGATCCCTTCTTGTCCTTTATCTCCAAGTCGAATTCCTGCAACAACAACACCCAACGAATCAATCTAGGCTTAGCATCTTTCTTAGACATTAGGTACCTTATTGCTGCATGATCTGTAAAAACCGTGACTTTGGACCCAACCAAATATGGGCGGAATTTCTCAAAGGCAAACACAACCGCTAACAACTCCTTTTCAGTAGTTGTATAGTTAATTTGTGCCTCATTCAAAACCCTGCTTGCATAATATATAGGATTGATGAATTTGCCCTGCTTTTGCCCCAGCATGGCACCTACTGCAACATCACTCCCATCACACATTACCTCGAATGGTAAACTCCAATTAGGTGCACATTGCTGATTAAAGCAGCCTTTAAAGTCTCAAAAGCCTTCCTACAATCTGCATTTAAGTAAAAAACATGATCAGTCCACAATAAGTTACAAAGAGGTTTACTAATTTTGGAAAAATCCTTTATGAACCTTCTATAAAATCCAACATGACCTAAAAAGGCATGAAGTGACATTTCCCTTATGAATCTTATGACCTAACCCTATGCCCTCATTCACCATGAAGTGACATTTCTCCCAATTAAGGACTAGATGGGTATCCTCACATCTCTTTAATACCTTACCTAAGTTATCCAAACAACGCTAAAAATGTTGGGTTTTATGCCCTAAAACTCGTAGATAGTGAATGTAACTGTTGACCGGATATTAATGAAATAATATTGATATATTTTTCCATTAATTGTTATTAGTTATTTTATATTTGTCTTTGCCTAATAATAACCCTAATCCAATAAACTAGACATCCAAGGTTGTAATATGAGTCTTGAACTATATGTAGCGACATATGGGATCATTGTTCAAGAAACAGCCTAAAGGGTCTATAGTATAGGGATAAGACTGGGTGCCTTATCCTGGTGACACTATGGATACGGCCCACTTTGTATTTGATACAAACGCTGCGATCCAACGCGTTCGTGTAGGAGACATGCGAGTGGGGGTATCCTATGCAATGAGTTTGCATAAGACCGAACCGCGAAATAGTAACCACTGGTTATAACACCGTTAACTAGTTGGTTTTCTATTTCACTAGGACGACCTAGACAACTTAGTCTTAATCCTGAGTTGATTATGGACTCCTGCTCATGAGAGACTGTCCTTTGATTTGTATGGGTGAGAGTGGCCAATACGCCGACTCAATAAGCCTACCACTTTGGGGACAAGACCGAATGGGGAGCTGGGAACATAATCGTACAAGATGGAATTCACTCCTTACCGACTTTAGGGAAGCAGATGAGTGTTCCCTTAAGTGGTTACTCCGAGTCTTGAACAAAGGGCCCTACCCTCTCAATGGCACGAGAGGGTTTTCTGTTTGATGGTTGGACCACAAACAGGTTGTTCATTAGAGGAGAATTGGTACTTAGGGAAATAGAGGTAACCCAGAGGTAAAACGGTAATTTGACCCAGCTGGTGTTACGGACACTCGTGAAGGACTAACTAGTCGATATTGGTCTATATCCGTGGACACAGAAAATATGTCTGCAGTGAGAAGAGTGCAACTGTGAGTCTACAGTGGAATGAACACATAGTTAACGAATATTGATTAATGTGGTTAATGAGTTTGACCAATTAATCTCACATCGTTGGAGCTTCTGATCTGCAGGTCCATTAGGTCCCACTGGTAGCTCATAAAGTAATTTGAGGCAACTAAGTAATAAATGTAAATTGAAAATGTTCAATTTACTAAGGGAAACAAATATAATATATATTGATATATTATTATGAGAGAAATTAATATTTGAAGAAATTCAAATATAAATTTATGGAAGTTTGAAAGAGTTCAAATAATGAATTAATTAATTTAAGGCCTAAAATGTGTTTGGGCAAATTAATTAATTCTAGGCCGGAAATTAAATATGTGATATTTAATTGGTGGGAATTAATCAATTATGGAAATAATTAATCATTTAAGGAAGTGATTAATCATTTATGGAAATGATCTAATCACTTATGGAAGTAATTAGTCATTTGTGGAAAAGATTAATCAATTGTGGAATTGATTGATCATGATTGATTAATTAAGGAATAAGATTGAATCAATTTTGGAAAAGATTGATTTAATTGAATATTTTATTCATGGCCTCTCTTCTATAAATAGAACACTAGACCTAATTGGTCTAGGACACTTGACACTTTGCTCTTGCTCTTAGACTCTCAAGACAAGACCTAGAATTCTCTCTAGCCTCCCTCTTAGAGAAAGACTCCCACAAGTCTTTTGCCTCCTAGACCTAGAGTCATACCGGTGTAACCTCTGTGGTTATTGTGTCATTCAAGAAGATTTTTCCACCGATCACAAGACAAAGGAGGCTGCTGCGTTTTGTTCGTTGGAGCATCGTTGGCGACGAACGGTCAAGTCTACAACGGAGGTTTGTATCGGTTCTTCCCCTTTTCTTTAGAAAAGCATGAAAATAAATTTAGATTTATTTTTAAGCATGTTTAAGCTGATTTTCCAGCAACTTTAAAGAGTGTTTAAAGTTTGTTTGAGTTTTCGTAACGGTATTTTAATGTTAATTAATATACGGCGTAAGGTCCAATCGATGCGCTTCCGCTGCGTGGGGACTTTTATTCCCTTCAAAAAAGACCCTCCAAAAACTGAAAAATCATCCATAAATACCTCAACAGTGGACTCAATCATATCAGAAAAAATTACTAACATACACCGCTGAAATGTTGTTGGAGCATTGCAAAGGCCAAAAGGCATTCTCCTAAAGGCAAACGTCCCATAAGGGCAGGTGAAAGTGGTTTTTTTCTGATCCTCAGGAGCAATGGTAATCTGGTTATACCCAGAATAACCATCTAAGAAACAGTAGTAGGCTGACCAGCCAATCTTCCAATATCTGGTCAATAAATGGTAGAGGGAAGTGGTCCTTATGGGTGGCTTTGTTATGCCTCTTGTAATCCATGCAAACCCTCCAGTCAGTTACTATCCTGGTTGGGATCAACTCATTGTCCTTAGTAGTCACCACTGTGACACCTCCTTTCTTAGGAACACATTGGACGGGGCTTACCCAATTAATATCTGCAATTGGATAGATAATCCCAGCATCCAACCATTTAATCACCTCCTTTTTAACAACCTCTTTCATTGCAGGGTTAAGCCTTCTCTGTTGCTCAATATTCCTAAAGGATCCCTCGTCTAGAGTGATTTTATGCATACAGAAAGATGGGCTAATTCCCTGAATGTCAGCCAATGTCCAACCTATTGCTTTACGATATTGTTGCAGCAACTTTATTAAGGCCTCTTCATTCTCCGACATTAAATCTGATTCAACAATAATGGGCAACGCCTCACCCTCCCCAAGATACACATACTTTATATGATCCGGCAAGGGCTTCAAATCTAAAGTGGGTGCCTCAATCAGGGATGGCTTAATAGGAGGAGCTTTCCTTTCATCCAAATCTAAAGACTAAAAAACATCCTCACACCTAGACACTTCTTTTTCACTTTTTCTTTCTAAAGAACAAACTTCTGAATCCTCTACACTAACCTCTCCATGATCTTCCAAATGTTTGATTGCCAAATCCTCCATTGCTGTCTCAACAATTGTGTTCTCCAGAAACCTAATGAAATAACAATCTTCCATTTCGTCTGCATACTTCATGGCCTTAAAAACATTAAACTTCACTTCCTCATTATAAACTCTCATTGTTAATTCCCCTTTTTGAACATATATCAATGCCCTACCAGTAGCCAAAAATGGACGACCAAGAATAATTGGGATATCTTTATCTGCCTCATAATCTAAGATAATAAAATCAACAGGAAATATTAATTTATCTACTTTCACTAAGACATCCTCAATTTTACCCTCAGGATATGTGATAGACCTATCAGCTAGTTGGAGTGTGATTGTGGTAGGCCTAGCTTCACCAATACCTAGCTTTCGATAGACCAAAAGAGGCATAAGGTTAATACTTGCGCCTAAATCACAAAGTGTTCTACCTAACTCTTTTCCACCTATTGACACAGGAATAGTAAATGATCCTGGATCCTTAGCCTTGGTTGGTAGCACATTCTTAAGAATAACACTACATTCCTCAGTAAGAGATACAATTTCAAACTCACCTAACCTCTTGTTTTTAGTTAAAATATCCTTAAGAAATTTAGCATAATTATGAATTTGCTCTATAGCTTCTACTAAAGGGATATTTATATGCAATTGCTTAAGAATCTCTAAAAACTTCTTAATTTGACCATCCTGATTCTTAGGCCTTTGTCTTTGTGGAAAAGGTAGAGGTGGTACATAAGGTGGGGGCGGCACATAAGGTGGTTCCACATCTGGAACAGTATCAGATGCTCCCGCATCATTATTGCTGCCTCCAACACCCTTACCAGACTCCAACTCTTTTTCAACAACAACATTTTTATCACAATTCTTCTCTGCATCCTGGGGTTTACTAGGCTCTTTTCTCTCTTCTAGTGGCTTACCACTCCTTAGAGTCACTGCCTGTACCTACTCCTTACCTTCCCTTTTAGGATGCTCAGTATCTGAAGGAAGTTTCCTTTGAGGCCTTGCCTTCAGCTCATTAGCTAGCTGGTCCACTTGCAATTCCAGGGTTCTCATTGAAGCTTGATTACTCTGAATTGTGGCATCTGTACGAGCCATATATTCTTTCATCATCGCCTCAAGAAAACTCTCCGTATTTTGCTGGGGCAAAGCCTGCTTATTTTGTTGGGGCAATACTTGCAATTTAACAAATCCTGACTGGTTCACCTTTTGTTGTGCTTGCACATTACTTCCTTGTCCTCCCCATGCTAAGTTGGGGTGGTTTTGCCAACCTGGATTATAAAAGTTAGAATAAGGGTTATTCCTTTGATTACCTACAAAAAACACAGAAGCTGGATTACTGGGGAAAAACTCGTAGTTGTGCTCTTCACCACAATAGATGATGGTTTGTCAGTATGTTCAAAAAAATTTAATAAAAAATAGTTGTAGATGATAATCAATCCACGTATAAATTGACAAAATCAAGTAATACCTGGTGAGTCCAGGGTCGAATCCACAGGGAAGGTTATTTGCAAAGTTTTAACAATATTTATTGATCAAAACTCGAAAACGTGTGATATTATATAAAAGAATAAATAATAGAGTTGGCAAGCTTGAAAAATAAAACTTGTAGAAAGCAAAACATGCGACAAGAGTGAAAGGAAAAGTATTAAGGACAATGGTATCAAGGCTGTTGCGGTTGCAACCTCATGTGTTTATAAGAACCTTGTAGCGCATACTTTGGTTAATTGATCCATTAATGCCTAAGTGAGAAAAAAAATCATAAGTTTCCCTTTCGGTACTCCTGCGTTTGGCATAAAACTATCAATTGGTTATTTGGCTAGTTCATGCGTAGGGCTTAGTTCTCTAAAACTTACAACAGACTGTGTTAGTCTTAACGCGATCAAAGCTCATGCACGCACTATCTTTTAGCGGTTGTGCTTTAAGACTACCAAGACTACATGTCATGCGCTAACTTGTTCTACATAGAGATGTCCGCATGCATTACCTGTCAGGGATTTAGCATACTGCTACCGCATCCGGCTGGCCAAGCGGGAGTTAGTAATGAAAATAGTATCGCAACTAAGTAGAAGGCAATTAATGTTTCATTTAAATCAAAATATGCGCTTACAAAATATACTTATCACTGCATGAAGTGTTTGCGCTAAGTCTTGAAGAAGAAATTAGCTCGTGCGAGCAAAACAATACATCATGCAACAATACATTGCAAATGCAAGTCTACTCTTAATCACAGCTCTCTGTGATTTCGCTTTCTCCTTGATCTTCGTCCTCTACTCTTGTCCCTCCATTCTTGTCAATATGAGTTCAGCAGGTGGCTTCTATTTATAGGCGAGGGAAGCTAACTTCTCAAAGTAATTAGCAACTTGTTTCAGTCATCATCAGCCAACTTGCAACTTTTCAGCCCTTTTTTAGCCCACTTGCATTAGTTGTATCAGTTGTGTCAGCGTTGTCCTTTCATCCATCTTGTCTGTCTCTTGATCGTCTTGGGATGTGTGCCTGCGCTGAGAAGAAACTTTGGAAAACAACTGAATTAGTTGCGTTAGTGCCCTATATTTTTATAATTTCTCACCGTATACATGAATATAGCCTACCGCATAGAATTATCACATTTTCCTTTCTTATTGCATCGAAGCAACGCATCTTTGTTTCTTTTGGCCTTGTTTTAGCTTAAGTTTAAAGGACAAATAACTTGCTTTTTGCAAGTTACCAAACCCCCAAACTTAAACTATTGTCTGTCCTCAAGCAATGCCTATTATCAACTCTGCGATAGTTACTTAGCTCTACAACGCCTTTGGTCCTAGCATCTTCTTTTCTCTTTTTCTTGTGCGCATTACTAAACAAGGTTAACTTTTGCCAAATTTCCTTCATTGCTTAAAGAAAGTTCCTTGCGCTTAGATTCTTCCTTGCGTTAACTCAGCCAATCTTCTCCTGCATGTCCTGGGCACATAGAATTTTTACTCTTATATATATTTATATTTGTATGTTTTTTTTTTAAGTAGAAGGCAATTAATGAAAACAATAGACATCAAAACGCATGCTTTCGTTTTGGCTTACCCACATTTGTGATGAAAGGTATCCAACTACGGGCATTACATTTTTTACAGTCTTTTACGCTCATAGGATGCGTTTGTCTTCGCGCAGTGGCAAACTATGGGTGTCATAAATGCCCCTGGCTACAAACATGCCGCATACCTAGAGGAACGCATGCATTATTTATTTATGCGCTAACTCCCCCAAACTTAAATTGGCCAATGCCCTCATTGTCCCCCAAACTTACACTGGAGCGCATGGACCTACGGAGATCAAGGCTGAGTTGCGGCAAGTCGAAAATGCGAAGGGATTTTCCTTAAGGTCTGAGGAAATGAAGACAAAGGTTACACCAATTTAAGTAATGCGTGTAAGAAAATTAAGATGGTCAGTTGCCTGGATTTAAAACAAAGGAGCTAACGTAGAGAATTTGCTAGATAAAGACATTATATTAAGGCAGAAAGAAAATTGCGATGAGATAAAGCGGCGAGATATATTGATGTCATGCGATACAAAATTATAAAACAATAGCACATACATCTAAAGGAAACATAAAGAAAGGAAGAAAACTAAGTAAATGTATTCTACTCTTGCGGTGGTGGTGGAGATGGTCTTGGGTTCCTCGGCGCAGGCGGAGGCATGGATCCACGCACTTGTGATGGGCCTGCGCTAGGGGGTCTTTGTTGTCCAGCTGGTCGTGCGAACAAGTTTGGCGTGACTGGCAAGCGGCCAAAACCTTCAGTCCATCGCATCAGGAAAAGGACTAAGGCGTTTACTCGCTGCGACAGTTCTTCTTATTGCTTGCGCAGCAACTCCTGTTGCTGGCACATCCTTTCTTGCTGTCGACGCAGGGGCTCTACACCTTGAATTATCTACCGCGGCTCTGAAAAGATAAGGGCTGAATCTACATCAATCAGTAGATCAGCCGCAGCCTGACTTGCGCTTGCAGAAGCTGTGGTTTGCGGTGTGGGGCTCGACGCAGGAACTTCGTCATTGCAAGTGGGGCTCGGCAATGAGTATTCAAAAATCTCCTGTCGCAAGCCTTCGTTGTGCTACGGAGTTTGTTGGACTTGTGGTTGCGAAGGTGGTGGTGGTGGTGGCAAGCTTTCTTGCGGTGGTGGCAAGGATCCCTGAGGATGGGCGCAGACAGTGCTTTCCTGCACTGGAGGTGGGTTTCGGCCCGCGGTTTGCTTGCGCTTATTCTTCTTTAGTTCTTCAGACGCAGGCGCAGGAGCTGGTGGTTGAGATGCGGGGGCCGGTTGCTGGTTACTTCCTTGCAGACGCCTATCGCGAGTGCTAGTTATGCACGCCCACCATTGGTCGTCGAAATCCTTTCGCATGGGTCGGATTTCTTCATCTGCTGCGGGCAAGAGGCCTAATGTGTGGCATAAATGGGTGACAAGGCCTGGGCAAAACATTGCGCCTTTAGGTTTTGCAGCAGTCTGGCGCAATGTTTCGACGAGGATCTGGCCCAAGTCGATTGGGGTTCCCTTCATGATGCAATAAACGAGAATCACCCGTTGAAGGCTCAATGTGGCATCATGCGTTGTGGGCATGATGCGATTCTTCACCCAATGCATCCAGCAGATGGCCTCAAAGTCGAGCAGCTTCGACTTCAGGGTCCTCGCAGTGTCGTGGTCGTCCCACTTGGCTCCAGGTCGGGCCACCGCAAGGAGTACTGAGCTCAGGAAGTCATCGTCGAGGCAGTCGAGGAGCGCATTCCCTTCTGCGTTTGGGATGTCTCGCAGCTCGTACACATTGTTGATGCGTGCGGAGGAGAATGCGACCGCGTGGCCTCTCACTAAAACTTCGTCAACTTCTTCTTGCCACTGCGCCCGGTAGAAGTCGTGGACTAACGCAGGGGCATAGTTGCGAGGGTTTTCGCAAACTGTTTCCCATTTGCGCTGGGAGATCTGCTCAGTCATCGTTTGCGGGAAGGTGCAGTTGAAACCTCTTTCTTCTTAGAACTTCCCCCAGTCCTCGCCCACTTTTTCTTTTCCTGCGCCCACTTTTTCTTTTCCTTTGCCTTTGGATGCGGTGGGTGCTTTTCTTTTCTTGTTTGGGGTCGCCGTAGGCCTTTCGGACGGTTCTTGGATAACTACCCCTGTTGGCTGGATGTTGCGGCGATGTGTCAGGGGAATTTCATCCTCGGAATCAGCAGATTCTACGTCTAGAGTTGCCGCAATGATTGCTAAGTTGGTTGCGGCAATTTCTGCGGCGATCGAATCTTCCTCCTGCTTGGTGGAGCCCTCTCTTTCTTTGGCCGCTTTTTCATCTGCGGCGGGCTTGCGTGCAGTTTACTCTGCGGCAGCCTTTTCTTGCTCTTCTCGCAGATGAATTGCTTCGCCTTCCTCGCCTAATTCTCCCATCAAAGAGTTTCATGCGACCACTTCCAGCTAAGAAAACTGTGGCGAAGTGGGTTGCGCTGAGGTGGATAGTGGATGGGAAATGCTTGCGGGAGGAGAGGAATAGGAAGGGACGGAGTCTGATGCGAGTGAAGTCGAGGAGTTTGGTGGTGGAAGAATGAGGGGTACCGAAAGGAATGGGAAAGGAAATGGAGTTAGGTTTCGAGGGGCTAAAATGGTTTGGGCAGATTGGAGGATGACTGGTTGGATGGTGAAGGTGGAGGTGTCTAGAGGTGTAATATCGAGCACCTCTAAAGGGTTGGTTGTGGAGATGGAAGGTTCGGCCATGGTTGTTTGCTCGACGTCGATGACCTCATGCTCCTCTGTTTCCATTGGGTCTTGCTTTGGCTCTCCCTTGGTTTGGCTCTTATTTTCCTCACTAGGGGAGGAAATGACATCTCGATTAAGGCCTTCAACCTCCGACGATGAGGGGGAGGCATTGTCTGCGTAGCCGGTAACTGAGAGGTTTTGCAAATCCGACATTGTGGCTTTCGGTGAAGACAGATAGAGAGAGCTTCGCAAGAAGGAGGAACAAGGGTTTAGGGTTTTTGGAGAAGATGATGAAAGTGATATTTTTGAGAGAGAGAATGCATCCCTTTATATAGCTAACACAAGGTTAAGCTAGCCTAGGTAATGATGCCTTTTCGCATCCCACGTAGGTAGGTGAACATGATTAACATGGGGGAATGTGAGCGGTTGCCTCGGGTAGTGTGCAAAGACAGGGATTAGTGCGGCTCATTAAATGCAAAAATGATTATGGCTGCGCTTCCAATGCGAGTTATGTGCAGATGAATTGGGACATGCGATGGGGTTTTCCTCCTAAGGCTTTGCCGCAGCAAAATTTTAACGCAACATATCTACCAAAATTCTAACGCAACTACTGTAAGTAAAACATGCGATGTGATCTAAATTACCAAAATATTAACGCAATAACATAAACATGCGAAAGGAAACAAATAATTACAACTTCTAACCTGTTGTGCTTTTACCTTGCGTTAGGTCCTGACGCAACAGAGAGCAATTTTTTTTTCCTGGACCTATTTTTGTCTTGTTATTTTAAGGTGGATCTTTCAGAATAATAATTTCAACTACCTCGTCCAAGGTTCCTTCAATGTACGACTTTATTCTTTGCCCGTTGACCTTGAAAATTCTCTTTCCGTCAGTAGAATGTAGGTCCACTGCCCCATATGGATATACCTTATGGATAGTATATGGGCCCGACCACCTTGATTTTAGCTTACCTGGAAAGAGACGTAAGCGAGAATTGAATAATAATACCTTCATACCTTCTCTAAGATCCTTCTTGCATATCCTTTGGTCATGCCATTGTTTTTGCTTTTCCCTATTGATCTTGGTATTTTCATATGCGCATCTTCTAAATTCTTCTAATTCTGTCAGCTGGCGCAATCGTTCCTGTCCTGTCGCATGTGGATCAAAGTTGAGACATTTTAGTGCCCAATGCGCCCTGTGTTCCAACTCTATGGGCAAATGACAAGCCTTGCCAAACACCAACGCATAGGGAGACATCCCTATGGGTGTTTTGAAGGCTGTGCGGTATGCCCATAACGCATCATCCAGATGTTGCGCCCAGTCCTTCCTGCTTGTGCTGACCACTTTCTCGAGAATTCTCTTTATTTCCCTGTTTGATACTTCAGCCTGTCCATTGCTTTGCGGGTGATAAGCTGTTGCGATATGATGTTTGACATTGTATTTTTGCAACAACTTAGTCATGACCTTATTTATGAAATGAGTCCCTTCATCACTGATAAGTCTGCGTGGCACACCAAATCTTGTAAAAATATTCTTTTTAAGGAACTTCGCCACGGTAACAGCATCATTCTTAACGCAAGCGATGACCTTCACCCACTTTGTGACGTAGTCAACTGTGAGGAGGATATATTGATATCCTTGCGATGATGGGAAAGGTCCCATAAAATCAATGCCCCAGACGTCAAACGACTCAATTTCTACTATATAGTTTTGCGGCATCTCGTTCCTTGCGATGATATTACTAGTGCGTTGGCACTTGTCGCATCTATCCACATATTTCTTTGCGTCATGGAACAAGGTTGGCCACCAGTAACCACTCTGCAATACTTTAGCTGTAGTGCGTTGGCCTCCAAAGTGTCCTCCATATGGAGCTTCATGGCAGGCTTTCAGGATTCTCATCGCATCCATACGTCCAACGCATCTCCTAATTATCTGGTCTGGTCCTCTGCGATAGAGATAAGGGTCATCTCATAAATAAAATTTTAGTTCATGAAAAAATTTCTTACGATGTTGCGCTGAATATTCCTCAGGTAAGACCCCTGCGGCGAAGTAGTTTGCGATGTCCGCAAACCATGGTTCTTCTTCAATCATCAGTAGCTTCTCATCAGGAAATTCCTCTGCGATAGGGATTTCTGACGCATCTATCTTCTCAGGATTCTCCAAACGTGACAAATGATCTGCGACCAAATTCTCACTCCCCTTTTTGTCCTTGATCTCTAGATCAAATTCTTGTAGCAATAAGATCCACCTAATCAACCTTGGCTTCGCATCTTTTTTTGTGATTAGGTATTTTATCGCCGCATGATCTGTGTAGACAGTGACTTTGGAGCCAATTAAATAAGCACGAAATTTATCAAAAGCATAACAACAGCTAATAATTTCTTCTCGGTTGTTGTGTAATTGGTTTGTGCTTCATTCAATGTTCTGCTGGCATAATAAATAGGGTGCAGAATCTTTTCCTTTTTCTGTGCCAAGACTGCTCCAACTGCCACGTCACTAGCATCGCACATTAGGACAAAAGGTTCCTTCCAATCGGGAGTTGCGAGAATGGGTGCACTGACTAGCGCATGCTTCAGATCCTTGAATGCCTTGGCGCATTCCTTTGAAAATTCAAATTTTCTATTTGTTTCCAATAATGCGCATAGTGGCTTTGTAATATGTGAGAAGTTCCTGATGAATTTGCGGTAGAATCCTGCGTGACCCAAGAAACTTCGAATTCCTTTTACAGAGGTAGGTGGTGGTAACTTCTCAATAACATCAATTTTCGCCTTATCGATTTCAATACCTGCGCGTGATATGCGATGGCCTAGGACGATGCCTTCTTCTACCATAAAATGACATTTCTCCCAATTCAGCACTAGGTTAGTCTCTTCGCATCGTTCTAATACTCGTTCCAGCTGCGTTAGACAGTCTGCGAAAGACTTTCCATATACTGAGAAGTCGTCCATAAAAACTTCCACTGACTTTTCTAGCAATTCTGAAAAGATGGCCATCATACATCTCTGGAATGTTCCTGGCACATTGCACAACCCAAAAGGCGTCCTTCTGAACGCAAAGGTTCCATATGGACAGGTGAAGGTAGTCTTTTCTTGGTCTTCCGACGCAATGGTTATTTGGTTGTACCCAGAATACCCGTCAAGAAAACAATAATATGCCTGTCCTGGAAGTCGATCCAACATTTGATCAATAAATGGAAGAGGGAAATGATCCTTCTTCGTTATTGCATTGAGCTTGCGGTAGTCCATGCATATGCGCCGCCTAGTAGTGGTGCGTGATGAGATCAATTCATTGTTTGCGTTGGCTACCACTGTCATTCCTCCTTTCTTGGGCACGCATTGCACCGGACTCACCCATCTGCTGTCCGCAATAGGGTAAATTATACCTGCGTCGAGCCACTTAATAATTTCTTTCGCACGACTTCCATCATCGCAGGATTTAATCTTCTTTGTCGCTCAATAAATTCATTGGATTCATCTAGCAAGCGAATTTTATGCATGCAGTACGAGGGGCTAATTCCCTTAATATCTGCTAGACTCCATCCAATGGCCTTCTTGTGCTTTGTGAGGACCTGCATTAAAAGGTGTTCTTGCAGTTGATCAAGCTTCGATGAAATGATAACTGGTAGGGATTCTTCTTCTCCTAAAAACTTGTACTTCAAATGCGTTGGGAGTGACTTGAGTTCTAGCGCAAGGGGTTGCGCTATGGAAGGTAAGGTGGGGATTCTTTCTTTGAGACATAGCGCATGGATAGTTTTTGTAGGTTGCGCTAGAATATAGTTTTCTTCCACCTGTTCTTCCTTGTCCTCTTCTCTCGTGGTGTTGAACGCATTTGATTGTAGTATTTCCCGTGTGGAACATACATCTATGCGAGCTACCATGTCGCATTCTTTGTTGTCATCAGGGTATTTTAATGAAGTGAGAACATTAAAAACCACTTTTTGATCATTCATACGCATGGTCAGCTCCCCTTTTTGCACGTCAATCAATGTTTGGCCGGTGGCAAGAAACGATCTTCCCAGAATAATGGGAACTTCTCTGTCAGCTTCGTAATCAAGTATGATAAAATCTGCAAGGAAAATAAACTTGTCAACTTTTACCAAAACGTCTTCATTTTTTCCTTCGGGGTGGACCACAGATCTGTCTGCCAATTGAAGTGTGACAGTGGTCGGTCTTGCTTCTCCAATTCCTAGGTGCTTGTAAACTGATAATGACATTAAATTTATGCTTGCGCCTAGGTTGCATAATGCTCTGCCAACATCGATTCCTCCTATTGAACAAGGAATCGTGAAGCTTCCAAGATCTTTCAATTTAGGTGGAAGCTTGTTGGCAAGTATTGCGCTACATTCACTTGTCAACGCAACAGTCTCAAATTCTTTCCATGGCCTTTTATTTGTCAGAATGTCTTTCAAGAACTTTGCGTCGCTAGGCATCTTCTCCAATGCCTCCACAAGTGGGATGTTGATGTGTAGCTCTCGCAAGACACTTAAAAATTTCTTGAATTGGGCCTCATCATTTTTCTTCCTTAATCTTTGAGGGAAAGAGATTGCGGGCTTATATGCGTCAGGCTCCTTTTCTGCGTGAGCCTCTTTCTTTTTGGGTTCTCCTTTTCAGCTGCTTTTTCTTCTTGCGCCTGGTTGTTGTCTCCTGCGGTAGCAATTTTGGTCAAGTTTTCCTGCGTTGATGTAGGGCCATTTGCCTGCAACTGTCTTCCACTGCGAAGAGTCACAACATAGCAATGCTCCTTCCCCTTTGGATCTTCTGTATTTCTGGGCAATGCTCCCGAAGGTCTATTCTTGAGCTCTTACGGAAGCTGTCCTACCTGCATCTCCAGACTGTGCAAGGATGTGGCCTGGCTCTAAACCACCGCATCATTTTTAGCCATATACTCCTTCTGACTCGCCATAAACTCTTTCATCATTGTTTCCAACGCATTCGAGGATGATGCTTTTTGGTTTCCATAGTCTGTGTTGATGTTGCGCTGAAATTGTTCCTGCGAGGATTGTTCATTGTTAGAATTAAATAATCTGGGTGCAGGGTTTACATTACCTTGTTGTGGCTGTTTATTTGCGCCACCATTCCATGAAAAGTTGGGGTGATTTCTCCATCCTGGATTGTATGTGTTTGAAAATGGGTTGTTGCGCACAGCTCCTTGCGGTCCAACGTAGAAAACTGATTCTGGGTTTGAGGGACATTGGTCATGCGTGTGTCCTTCTCCGCAGATCACGCACCCAACTGCATTGAGTTGCGCGATCAGAGGTGCTGTGCTAGCCGTGAGCGCATCCATTTTCATGGTCAACGCATCAATCTTTGCATTTACTGAGGTTATTGGATCAACTTCAAAACTTCCCGAGCTGGTTTTAATGGGTCTCCTTCTTCTGTCTTCCACAGTGCCCCACTCGTAATTGTTGCGTGCAATCCGATCAAGGATTGCGTGACCTTCATCATACGTCTTTCTGAGTAGTGCACCATTTGCAAATGAGTCCACTAAAACTTGCGAGTTCTTGTTAAGTCCCACGTAGAAGGTTTCTAACTGAATGCAGAGGGGTAGTCCATGATGCGGACACCTCTGTAGTAAGCTCTTGAAACATTCCCACACCTCACTCAATGTTTCATCTTCCATTTGCGCAAAAGTCATTATTTCCTTCCTCCATCTAGAGTTTGCGGTGGGTGGAAAGTATTTTTCTAGAAATTTCTCGGCCAGATCATTCCATGTTGCGATGGAGTTTGCTGGCTGCTGATTTAGCCATACTTTCGCCGCATCTCTTAATGAATAAGGAAATAGGATGACTTGCAATTGCTCGTGCATTACTCCTGGAATAATAAATTTATTACAAATGTCCAAGAATGACTTTAGGTGAGAGTGTGGGTCTTCTGCTGGACTTCCTCCGAACTGTCCTGCAGCTGTCAGCATTTGAAACATAACAGGTTTTAATTCAAACCTTTCTATTTCTAGAGTGGGCTGTACTATCCCTGGATTGAAATTACAATTTGCAGGGGCTGCATAATCTCTGATCCCTCTGGCCCTATCATCGACCATTTGGATGGGATTTAATACTCTGTTTGGTTGGTTCGGTGCTGTCATTTCTCCTGATTGTCTTCGGGCTCTTCGATTTCTTCTTCTTCTATGATATGTTCTATCAATTTCAGGATCGACTTCGAAATCGATTTGTCGAGCAACACGCATACAACCTCTGGTTACCTGGAGAAAAAGTACTCAACAGGGAACACAGTAAATAATATCAACGGAGTGTCATATCAGAAAAATTATTAAAAAATTTGTTGCCCTTCCCCGGCAACGGCGCCAAAAACTTTATGGTTTGTCAGTATGTTCAAAAAATGTTAATAAAAAATAGTGGTAGATAATAATCAATCCAAGTATAAATTGACAAAATCAAGTAATACCTGGTGAGTCCAGGGTCGAATCCACAGGGAAGGTTATTTGCAAAGTTTTAACAATATTTACTGATCAAAACTCGAAAACGTGTGATATTATATAAAAGAATAAATAATAGAGTTGGTAAGCTTGAAAAATAAAACTTGTAGAAAGCAAAACATGCGACAAGAGTGAAAGGAAAAGTATTAAGGACAATGGTATCAAGGCTGTTGCGGTTGCAACCTCATGCGTTTATAAGAACCTTGTAGCGCATACTTTGGTTAATTGATCCATTAATGCCTAAGTGAGAAAAAAAATTATAAGTTTCCCTTCCGGTACTCCTTCTGCGTTTGGCATAAAACTATCAATTGGTTATTTGGCTAGTTCATGCGTAGGGCTTAGTTCTCTAAAACTTAAAAGGGACTGTGTTAGTCTTAACGCAATCAAAGCTCATGCACGCACTATCTTTTAGCGGAAGTGTTTTAAGACTACCAAGACTACATGTCATGCGCTAACTTGTTCTACTTAGAGATGTCCGCATGCATTACCTGTCAAGGATTTAGCATACTGCTACCGCATCCGGCTGGCCAAGCGGGAGTTAGTAATGAAAATAGTATCGCAACTAAGTAGAAGGCAATTAATGTTTCATTTAAATCAAAATATGCGCTTACAAAATATACTTATCACCGCATGAGGTGCTTGCGCTAAGCGTTGAAGAAGAAATTAGCTCATGCGAGCAAAACAATACATCATGCAACAATACATTGCAAACGCAAGTCTACTCTTAATCACAGCTCTCTGTGATTTCTCTTTCTCCTTGATCTTCGTCCTCTACTTTTGTCCCTCCATTCTTGTCAATATGAGTTCAGCAGGTGACTTCTATTTATAGGCGAGGGAAGCTAACTTCTCCAAGTAATTAGCAACTTGCTTCAGTCATCATCAGCCAACTTGCAACTTTTCAGCCCTTTTTCAGCCCACTTGCGTTAGTTGTATCAGTTGTGTCAGCGTTGTCCTTTCATCCATCTTGTCTGTCTCTTGATCGTCTTGGGATGTGTGCCTGCGCTGAGAAGAAACTTTGGAAAACAACTGAATTAGTTGCGTTAGCGCCCTATATTTTTATAATTTCTCACCGCATACATGAATATAGCCTACCGCATAGAATTATCACATTTTCCTTTCTTATTGCGCCGAAGCAACGCATCTTTGTTTCTTTTGGTCTTGTTTTAGCTTAAGTTTAGAGGACAAATAACTTGCTTTTTGCAAGTTATCAATAGACACATGATTCCTCTGCAACTTGGTTCACCACTGCAGCAGGCTCCACAGCTGGCGGCTGATAGCGAGCATAGCTAGCTATTTTTCTCTGATTAATTAAGTTAGTCTTTTACAATTATTTGCCCAAATTTATGCAGTTTTATGTTTTATTTGTAGGAAGTATGTGTTTGAAGCTTAATTCAGCAATTGGAGTCAAATGGAGTTCAATCCTAAAAATAAAAAAAAAAAATAGCGTCGCAACGCTATGTCCACAGCGTCGCGACGCTATCGACAGATTTTCTATAAATTCCTCTTTTCAGCTACGGATTAGGGGAGTCCAATTGGTTAGATTTTAGCCCTAATTTCTGTTGGGTTTTATGTCCTAAAACTCGTAGATAGTGAATGTTAACGAATTGTATACTTGTGTCAATAAACTGTTATTGAGGTATCTTATACAATAAAGTGTTATTGTTAATTTTAAGTCTATAATTGCACTATATATAACCCAAATACAATAAACTAGGGCATCATTATACCCATTACATAATGGTATCACTATACCCATTACACTTCTCCCACTTGCCCTAGATTACATCTTTGTACATAACTCGTAGACCTAGACATTCTAGATGACCCTCATACACTTTAGCCGAGAGAGCCTTCGTGAATGAATCAGCAATATATCCTTAAGTTTCAATGTACTTGCTTGTCTTGCACTAGGTAAGTTCATATTTTGAACACCTTCCAAATTAGCCTTGAACTTCCTAAATCATACAGTCTCTTTCGCTGCTTCATAAGCAACTGCTTATCGGCCTATATGGTCGAGACTGTAGATATGTCATACTATAACTCCTCCATTAAGAGTGAACACAGACAGTGTGAACATCTGTGTGTTAGTGTATCCGGTAAGGATCCAATCCTTAGTGCCATACACGAGCATATAGATCCTCGTTCTCCTAAGATACTGGAGGATGTACGTAATGGCTCTCCAGAGATCAAATTCTGGATTTGATTGATATTTACTGACAATCCCTACTGCATAGGGCTTATGTCTCATGTCCTCAACTTCTTGAGGTGGCTAAGGACACTGTTCCTTAGACAAAAGAATTCAATCCCTAAAAAGGTAGTGAACCCTTCGTGGAATTTTGCATCTTATATCTAACTAACATCTTGTAGACATAAGACACTTGAGACAAGGCTAGCTCAGCTTCTCCCAAATTTTCATTTGGAAATGAGCTGCTAGCCTTTTTTAATGACAGTAAGATAACCTAGATCATTCTCAATGATTAGGATATCAATCATATACAACACTAAGTGAGCTAGTGAACTATTGATGATTACTTGTAAACATAAGACTCATCAATGTCCTGATTAAAGCCAAAAGATTTGATCACTTTATCAAATCTTATATACCAAGATCAAAATGCTTAGGTCAATCCATGAATGGATTACTTAAGCTTGCAAACCGTTTTGCTTTTGATCTTGCTCAATGGACCCTTCTGGTTGAGACCTTAAATGTCTCGTTTCCTCTTGTAAATCCACTTGTAACCTATAGGTGTTACCCCATCAAGCAAATTTACAAGATCCCAGATGGAGTTGAAATGCAAAGACTTCATTTCCAGGTCCATGACTTTAATCCTATGGTCGTTGTCAACATCATTCATTTTCTTTCTAAAAGATAATGAACCCTCTATGTCATCATCAAGTATGATGACTTAGGCTTGAACCAAGCTCATGTAACGTTCAGGTTATAAAACAACCCTCCCACTACATCAAGGCACTCTCAACTCTTGAGATGGATGTGACTGATCAAATGCACTGGTTCATCAACAACTCTTGATGAACAGCTAGCCTCATCAACAACTCTTGTTGATGTTCTTGTAGCTTCATTAGTTTTCAACTTAAACCAACCTTGCTTTGTGGCTCATGATTTCTCGTGTGGTCTTCTTCTGAGAATTATTTAGCATTTGTCGATACAAATTCTTTATTCTCTTGTGAATTGAAGAAGTATCCACTTCTCGTTTCCTTTGGGGTTGCCTACTGCAGTCAATACTGCATGACCCCAAAACGTGCTAGGCAATTGAGCATAGCTCAACATGGATCGAACCATATCCAATAGGGTTCTATTTCTCCTAAATGAGATTTAGGGTGTGATCCCATGTACTATCAAATAGTCTTGGAATCTCAAATCCCTATACTCAACACTTTGATCAGATCGAAGTGTTTTTATCGTCTCACCTAACAAGTTTTCAACTTGAGTCCTAAGCCCCTTCGAATTTCTCAAGAGCTTCAGACTTAAGTTGCATTAGGTAGAGATACTCATACCTTGAATAATCATCTATAAAAGAGATGATTTATTCACGCCCTCCCACTGCTTTAACATATTGAACCACAATAATCCAAATGTACAAGCTTAAGGGCTCTTTGGCTCTTTAGCTCTTTTCCAGTAAAAGACCTATTAGTCACATTGCCCTTAAGGCATGACTTACAAGATAGTAGAGAGTCATCTTCTAACTCGCTTAGAAGTCTACTCTTGACCAATCTCCCAATCAAATTGAGATTAATTTGGCCTAACCTTAAGTGCCAAAGAAAAGTATGTTCCTTTAGGAGAAATCCTTTGCCTCTATTGCTTTGAGTATAATCAGGCTTAAACAACTCAGTGCTTATAACTACTTTACTCTCGATTAATCTTAAAACACAAGGTTATTTTCCAATCTGGCTGAACAATTATCAACTCCCTTTCTTGAAATAAAACTGCGTTAGCAGAGAAAGGTAAAGAGCAACATTGTTCTAGCATTAAAGATACAGAAATTTAATTTCTGTTCATCTTAGGAAATACATACACATTATCTAATAATATGTATTTTTCTCCCACTAAGAAAAATAACTTAATGTTCCCCACTGCTACAGCCGAGATAACCTCTCTAGTTCTTAACTTTAAGAGTTATTACATCAACAACAAGCTGTTGCCAGGAACTCATGCCTTTAAAAGAAGAACACACATGATTTGTAACCCCTGAATCAAGTATTCAGGGAGAATCACTATTCTTTACTAATCACGTTTTCAAGACAAGTAAATGAAAATTACGGTCTTGAACAAGTTCTCTTTTGCCAAGCAGGGTCCTTTGTCATACTCACCAAGAACAATTCTTAATGAATTAGACATATGGGGCGCATGAGGACATTCCTCAGTTAAGACTAACCCTTTAAACTATTTACCACAATTTGTCGTTTAAGTTTGTTGTATTGCCGTTATTAATAAAATCACGTAAGACAATGCACATAAAGTTATAATATAATTGCTGAAGTAACAAATTACTTGTATTATTAATCGCACTAACCCATTACAGATAATCCAATCAAATTCTGCAAAAACAAATAAGCAATCAAAGAAACCCTATAAAATTATTGATTTAGTTTTTGCAACGATACTTCAGAGGTTTAGAACAACAGCCACCGAAGGGTGGTCAGCTACTCCTCCTCTGAATTGAGACAATCTCAACCAAACTCTAACACCAGAATAACTCATATTCCATCAGGGTTTAGTTACCGTTGTTCGGTCAAGGATTAGTTAACACATTTAACTCATCCCCGTAAGTCTAACCCTCCCACTTTCAGATCCCAGAGGTACGGACCAACAGGCTACCATAAGAAAAGACAACTGTTGGTAATTAACCTAAGTGACCCTATCCATTTCTGGAGTTCGCGGTGTTCCGAAACCTATGATCAGGCCCTCCCGAAGGGATGGTCGCTCCAGGACGACACGCGGGCGGATCATAAGAATCTCACGTCAATCTATCTAAGTCTATGCCTATTATAACTCTTATAATAAGGTCTTTACACTAATGTCTAGGTCAATTAAACCCTTTTAATTACCTGGTGACATTGCATGCTAATAGGACAATGGTTAATTCAACTCAGGTACCGGGTCAGTTCCCAGGTAGGAGAAACTCCAGCCTAGATAGAACCTCACCGGGAGAGTTCCCTTATAACCAAAATCCTATTTGTCCTACTTACCATATTTTAAAACTATTAAAATACTAAGCAAGATATAATTTCTAATCCTATTAGAAATTGTGATCTTAGGTCTAATTAATTTTAAACAATTTTAAAATTAATTCATTTTTCCTAAGATCCTATGTTTGCATGCAATTCTTTGTTATAGGTTAATAAATCTCTAATCATTAATATTATAACTATTATAAATTTTAATGAATTAGACCTATAACATGCTACTACGGTGAATAAATCAACAATCAAATTCTAATTAATTTATTACCATACAATAGCAATCATGACATTAAATAATATAACAATTATATTAAACTAAGAAAATGTCATGCTCAATGCAATTTTAATTTCCTTTAATTAATCTAACTCTTAAATTAATTAAGCACGAAAATTTAATAACATGCATTGACATTTTCATACATTAATATAACTCTTTATATTAATAGCCCATGAAAATAAATTGAGCATATAAATTACTTATAGAAATATAACTTTTATATTTTTAAACTAAAGTAATTTAATGCTCCATGCTTCTCAATTTTCATCCATTTAATATAACATTTTATATTAAACATTCATGAAAATTAAATTCATACATATTACACAATTATAACATTTATAATAATAAATATGCATGAATATGCTTAACCTATGGTGGGATTATAAACTATATGACATTCATAAAGCAAATAAACAGCTAAGTAGACGGGTTTTGGCATCCTAGGACTCAAAACAATAGAAAAATTACAATAATTAATCTATTACAGGTCCTATCTTGCCGTGAACCAACTCAAAACAGCCTCGAACCGCATCCAAACTCTTCGAACCGGCGAGAAATCGGGCTGAACCACGCTGAACCAGCTCAAAACCACCTTGAACCGGCCCAAAACTCGCTGAACCGGCCCAAGAACTCCCCAGACCGCGTGAACCGGGTCAAAACCCGCTTGAACCAGTCAACAAATGTCCAGACGCGCTGAACCGGCGAGAACCGGTCATAGACCGGTCAAAGCAGCATGAACCGCGCCTTAAACTGATGAACCGCTCGAACCATAAGCTATATGAAATAACGCCCACGATCTGTAACTGTAAATGGCCCATGATCTCGACGGTTACACGGTTGTTCACGCTCACGCTTAACTAAATGCGCGCCCAAGTTCGAATCCAGACGAACGCGGCTTTCCCTCATTTTTTTTTTATTTTTTCGCACGCGAAATCAACGAAAACACGCCCATGGTTAAGCTCGAACCTGTGCCCTCGAAGACCCTGATGAGCGCGCGCCTAACTCCCTGACGCACGCGAGTTCAATCCGTCCTTAGCGCAGATTTTTTTATTTGTACATTGTAAATACGTTTTATGTATTATACATGTATTTATACACCCACTGCTGGTATAGATTATTGTACATCCCACTAAACTAGTTTTTTAGTCCAAGTGGGAGTTTGTTGGGTTTTATGTCCTAAAACTCGTAGATAGTGAATGTTAACGAATTGTATACTTGTGTCAATAAACTGTTATTGAGGTATCTTATACAATAAAGTGTTATTGTTAATTTTAAGTCTATAATTGCACTATATATAACCCAAATCCAATAAACTAGGATCCAAGGTTGTTGATATGTAACTTGAACTAGTATGTGGGGACATACGGGGATCAGTGTTCAAGTAACAACCTAAAAGGTCTATAGTACAGGGATAAGGCTGGGTACCTTATCCTGGTAACACTATGTGATACGGCCCGCTTTGTATTCGATACAGACGTATTGATCCAAGGCGTCCATGTAGGAGACATGCGAGCGGGGGTATCCTATGCAATGAGTTTGCATAAGACCGGACCACGAAATAGTAAACCACTAGATGTAACACCGTTAACTAGTTAGGTTCCTATTTCAATAGGATGACCTAGGTAACTCAGTCTTAATCCTGAGTGTGTCATGAACTCCTTCTCACGAGAGATTGTCCTTTGATTAGTACGGGTGAGAGTGGCCTGCATGCCGACTCAATAAGCCTACCTTCTTGGGGACAAGACCGAGTGGGGGGCTGGGGACATGACAACACAAGATGGAATTCACTCCTTCCCACTTCTAGGAGAAGTAGATGAGTGTTCCCTTAAGTGGTGACTCCGGGTCTTGAACAAAGGGATCCCGCCCTTTCACTGGCCCGAGAGGGACTTTTTGTTTATTGGTTGGACCATAAACAGGTTGTTCATTAGAGGAGCACTGGTACTTAAGGAGCCAGAGGTAACTCAGGGGTAAAACGTGATAGCGAGCATAGCTAGCTATTTTTACTTATTGAATTTAGCTAGTCTTTGATGATTATTGGCCATTTTATTGCACTTTATTGTTTATTTTGTAGGAAATGGTTGATTGGAGCTATAGCGCAATATTGAAGTTAATCGGGTGCTCGAGACGTGAAAAGATGCAAAGGAATGAAAAAAGAATCAAAGAGAAAAAAGTCAACATTCGGTCAACATTTGACCAGCGTCGAGACGCCATCCCTTGAGCGTCTCGACGCTGGCATTCCATATCAGAATAGGCGCAAAAAGGTCACAGCGTCTCGACGCTGCGACCTTAGCGTCTCGACGCTGCGTAATTTCCTTTCCAGAATACGCGTGTTTAGAGGCAGCGTCGAGACGCTGTCTTGATAGCGTCTCGACGCTACGACGAAAAATCAATATAAATCATTCTTTTCGGCTAGGTTTTTGGGGGATTCAATTTTGGGGACTTCTTGGAGCCGTAAACAGAGCAGAAACAGAGAGGATTAAGGCTGAAGAAAGGGAGCAAGGGGGAAATCAACCCATCGTTCGTGGGGATCGTGACGGGGACGCTCGGTCTCGGCCTACATTGAGTTTTCTTTTCCCTTTCCTTTTCTCTAGTTAGATTTATGGCTTCATTATGTTTAGTTGAGCTTGTAATTCTATTCATGAGTAGCTAAACTTGTAGCTTAGGGATTGATGTAGTTGATTAAGTTTATGGATTGAATTTATGGTTTAAGTTGTGCAATGGTTATTATGTTTGTAATCTTGGTTTAATGCTTTCAATTAATTGGCCATTAGTTGGATGATTTAAGTGTTGATTCTTGCTCGGGAGAGGGGATTTAATATAGACTTACTCAAGATTGCATGACTAAAGTTTATTTTCTAATTCGTGACGGTTTTAGATTAACTTTAGAATTGGTCAAAAGATCTCATTGCCTTGCATGTTAACCAGCTTAGATAGGGATATCAAGTAGATTAATTTGCAAGAGAATCAATTATACTCGGGAGAGGTAGTTGTGATAAAAGGGTCTTAGGCTCATAATTTCATTGTGCATAATAACTTAATCCTTAAAATCAATCCTAGACTAAATCGGCGAAATCAATTCCCTAAGTGTTTTTCCCAATTGAATTTCCACACTTTTTACTTGTTTTGATTTAGTTTTCATATCATCTATTCATCACTTTTTGATCCCTAAATAAAATTGAGCAAGATAATTCACAATACTTGATTTGCTTAAAAATCCAATCCAGAGGACGACATTCGAATTACATTCACTATATTATTACTTGACCCGTGCGCTTGCGGTAGGAAAAGTCCACATCAAGTTTTTGGCGCCGTTGCCGGGGATTGGCACATTTAGCTAGATTGATATTGTGAAAAAATTGTTTGATCTTAATTTAGGGTGTATTTTTACTTTTCTAGGTTGTTTGCATTTTTTTCCTTATTTGTTTTTCTTTCTATATTTGTTTTTTTTTTTTAGTTTAGGTTGTTTGATTTTTTTTTCCATAGATAGATTCTTTTTCCTTTTTAGTGTTTTCTTTCCTTTTTAGATTAGTTTTTCCTTATTTGTTAGATTCCTTATTTGTGTTTTGCCATATTTATTTTTGCATTCCATATTAGGCTATTTTGTTTCCTTTTCTAGATTATATTTTCCATATTTAGATTAGTTGTTTTCTTTTCTTTATTTTCTTTCCTTATTTGTTTTCTTTCCTTTTTAGGGTAGATTTGTTTTTTATATGCGAAGTAATAAAGATTTGATTTTGGCACCTTTGGATCCCGAGATCGAGAAAACAATTCATAGGATTCGAAGAGAAAATAGAGAAATTGTTCAAATGGCTGACCAAAATCCACCTGAGGAGCCTAGGCCTATTAGAGACTACTTTCAGCCCGTGTTTCAGGGGCAACAGTCGGGGATTGTCTATGCCCCGATCAATGCCAACAACTTTGAGCTGAAGACCGGTCTCATTCAGATGGCTCGAGATTGTGCTTATAGAGGATCGCCCACCGAGGATCCAAATTCTCATCTTAAATCATTTTTGGATATTTGTGGGACGGTAAAAATTAATGGAGTGTCTGAGGATGCTATTCGCTTACGTTTATTTCCCTTTTCTTTGCAAGATAAAGCACGGGATTGGTTGCAGTCCATTCCACCTGGAAGCATCACCACCTGGGATGCTTTGGTCCAGGCCTTCTTGAAGAAATTTTTCCCTCCTGCCAAGACGGTCAAGCTGAGGACCGAGATTGGGACATTCCAACAACAATATGATGAGCAGCTGTTCGAAGCTTGGGAGCGATTTAAAGAGCTACTGAGGAAGTGCCCTCAGCATGGCTACCCCGACTGGCTCCAGGTTCAATTGTTTTATAATGGTTTAACTCCTAGTACGAAAACGATTGTTGATGCAGCTGCAGGTGGGACTCTGTTGTCCAAGACCGTGGAAAATGCTCGTACATTATTAGAGGATATGGCCACCAACAGCTATCAGTGGCCATCTGAGCGATCTGCACCTAAAAAGATTGCTGCTGGAGTGTTTGAGGTTGATAAAGTAAGTGCACTCCAGGCCCAGATGACTTCCCTTGCTAATGCTTTTATGAAATTTTCAGGTACAGGGAGTGCACAATCAATTGAATCAGCTGCTGCTTTGGCATCTAGACCTCAGGAGGAGACCATTGAACAGGTTCAGTATGTATCAAATTCCAATTTTAGGGGATATAATAATAATGTTACACCTACACATTATCACCCTAACAATAGGAACCATGAAAATTTCTCTTATGCAAATACTAAGAATGTTCTTAATCCTCCTGGGTTTGCCCCTCAAACTCAAGAAAATAAAAAGTTAGAAGATCTTGTTGGAGCTTTCATTGCAGAGTCTAGTAACAGGACAACCAAATTAGAGGAGGCAGTCTTTGCCATCAACACCACGGTGAATGGCCACGGTGCTGCCATCAAGAATATTGAGACTCAGCTGGGACAGTTGGTAAGTGTTGTAAGTACCATGAATAAAGGTAAAGCCCCAGCTGAACAGGAGAAAACTCAGATGGAGTACTGTAAGGCAATCACTGTGCATCAGGAGGAAGCTGAAGAGGAGCCTGAGTCTGAGGATTATGAAACGCCCACAGGGGAAGCTGAGGAGGACACATCAGCAGATGAGGCTGAAAAGCCTAACCTTGAGCCTCCTATTCCTTCTCCCACATTGATGGTTCCCAAGGAAAAGAAAAAGAAAAAGAAGAAAAAGAACAATCAGGTTCAGTTTGATAAATTTATGAATGCTTTTATGAATCTGAACATTAATATTCCTTTTGCAGAGGCATTAGAGATGCCACAATATAACAGGTTCATGAAGGAGTGGTTAGCAAAGAAGCGAAAGGAAAAGAAGGTTGACACCGTATATCTTGCTTCCACATGCAGCACCAGAGTACAACAGAAAGTACCTGAAAAAGTAGCAGATCCAGGGAGTTTTTCTGTTCCTTGTAGTTTTGGTACTTATTCTTTCAGAGCATTATGTGATTTAGGTGCTAGCATCAATATCATTCCTCTATCTCTGTGCAAAAAGTTAGACATAGGTGAGATTAAATCTACTCCTGTAAAGCTCCAATTGGCTGATCAGTCTGTGGTTAGACCAGTTGGCATTGTAGAAAATGTTTTAATCAGAGTAGGTAGATTTTTCCTCCCTATTGATTTATATGTTATGGACATGATAGAAAATCCTTCAATGCCTGTCATATTAGGAAGACCATTCCTCGCCACTGGGCGAGTGATTATTGATATTGAGCGCAGGGAGCTCACTGTAAGAGTCAGGAATGACAAAGAAATATTTAAAGCAGTTGAAGACTCTAAGGGACACTCGGACGTGCTTTTCATGGGCTACAAGAAAGGTGCAAGAAAGAGCACCACTGTTGGATTCACAGAAAAGAAGCCTCCTTGAAGCACGGTCAACACATCGAGCTAATGACGTTAAACAAGCGCTTATGGGAGGCAACCCAAGTAAGTGTAGTTGTGCTTTTCTATTTGTTTTTGATTTATTGTTTGTTTTTGTAGGTCTTGTTTTCTGTCTCTCCTTTGCTTTCAAGCTTTCAAGATTTCAATCAAGAAGTCATCATCATTCCAGGCCAGTATTATTCACTCCTCTCATTCTTTTATTGTTCTCATGCTTGTTTATGCCTTACTTTCTTTATACATTGAGGACAATGCATGTTTTAAGTTTGGGGGTGGAGTAGCATGGTTGTGGAGCCCTTGAGCATCTGAGTTCGGGCTATAGTTTTGAGCTTTCTTTGAATTAAGCATATGGTTGTTTTCTGGATGCTATTTTTGCATGACTATGATTTCCTAGGATAAGCTTTCTTGTCAATTTTCAAGCTTGTGATGAGTTGTAAGCATGAGTGCCCAAAAATGGAGACTTTTTAAAAATTTTCTAGGAGATGGCTTGCATGAGTAGAGTATTTGTCTTGGTGAGATTTGGATTTGAATGCTTAGGAGCGAATTATTGGGTTCATATGCTTGTTGTCACCTCGATAGGTGTAGGGTATAGCTAAAGAGTTAATTTTTTGCAAATTAGCATGTTTGATCTTGCTTAGGAGAAAAGAAAAGAATATTTGCTTATCATATTCATAACGAAAAATCATTATTGTTGAAAAAAAAAAAAAAAGTCATGACTTATGCGCGCAATATGCAATGGTTAATAAAGATTAAGGCAAAAAGAGCTACCCCTGTTGTGATCAGTTAGGCCAACCAGAGAAAACTCAGGTTAAGGGTCCCTGCAATGGGTGTGTGAAAGCTAGTGCCACATATACATGCTTCATTCAATTGTTAATTAAAAGCACCTAAGTATGGAGAAAAACAAACTAATTTGTTTCATTAACTCATTAGTGAAACCTTAGTGCCAGTGTAGAGGGAAGATGAGCTGAGAGTTTAATAATCCAATCCCGGGCTAGTAGAGTCTGATCTTGTTGAGTTAGATCTCGCTTGTGCAAGTTAATTTTGGAGAAATTTTAATTTGTCTCCCTCATTGGTCCTTGTGTGCATATCTCTTGCTTGCTTGACTATTGACTTTTGAGCCTTGAGGATTGAGTCATGATTATTGCATCCATTCTTCCATTGTATGTTTGATTTGTAGTTTGCTCGAGGACTAGCAAAAGCTTAAGTTTGGGGGTATTTGATAGCGAGCATAGCTAGCTATTTTTACTTATTGAATTTAGCTAGTCTTTGATGATTATTGGCCATTTTATTGCACTTTATTGTTTATTTTGTAGGAAATGGTTGATTGGAGCTATAGCGCAATATTGAAGTTAATCGGGTGCTCGAGACGTGAAAAGATGCAAAGGAATGAAAAAAGAATCAAAGAGAAAAAAGTCAACATTCGGTCAACATTTGACCAGCGTCGAGACGCCATCCCTTGAGCGTCTCGACGCTGGCATTCCATATCAGAATAGGCGCAAAAAGGTCACAGCGTCTCGACGCTGCGACCTTAGCGTCTCGACGCTGCGTAATTTCCTTTACCAGAATACGCGTGTTTAGAGGCAGCGTCGAGACGCTGTCTTGATAGCGTCTCGACGCTACGACGAAAAATCAATATAAATCATTCTTTTCGGCTAGATTTTTGGGGGATTCAATTTTGGGGACTTCTTGGAGCCGTAAACAGAGCAGAAACAGAGAGGATTAAGGCTGAAGAAAGGGAGCAAGGGGGAAATCAACCCATCGTTCGTGGGGATCGTGACGGGGACGCTCGGTCTCGGCCTACATTGAGTTTTCTTTTCCCTTTCCTTTTCTCTAGTTAGATTTATGGCTTCATTATGTTTAGTTGAGCTTGTAATTCTATTCATGAGTAGCTAAACTTGTAGCTTAGGGATTGATGTAGTTGATTAAGTTTATGGATTGAATTTATGGTTTAAGTTGTGCAATGGTTATTATGTTTGTAATCTTGATTTAATGCTTTCAATTAATTGGCCATTAGTTGGATGATTTAAGTGTTGATTCTTGCTCGGGAGAGGGGATTTAATATAGACTTACTCAAGATTGCATGACTAAAGTTTATTTTCTAATTCGTGACGGTTTTAGATTAACTTTAGAATTGGTCAAAAGATCTCATTGCCTTGCATGTTAACCAGCTTAGATAGGGATATCAAGTAGATTAATTTGCAAGAGAATCAATTATACTCGGGAGAGGTAGTTGTGATAAAAGGGTCTTAGGCTCATAATTTCATTGTGCATAATAACTTAATCCTTAAAATCAATCCTAGACTAAATCGGCGAAATCAATTCCCTAAGTGTTTTTCCCAATTGAATTTCCACACTTTTTACTTGTTTTGATTTAGTTTTCATATCATCTATTCATCACTTTTTGATCCCTAAATAAAATTGAGCAAGATAATTCACAATACTTGATTTGCTTAAAAATCCAATCCAGAGGACGACATTCGAATTACATTCACTATATTATTACTTGACCCGTGCGCTTGTGGTAGGAAAAGTCCACATCAAAACGGTAATTTGACCCAGCTGTAGTTACGAACACTCGTGAAGGATTGACTTACCGTTATTGGTCAATATCCGTGGACACAGAAATATTCTACAGTGAGAAGAGTGCAACTGTGGGTCTTTAGTGGAGTGACCCACAGTTAATGAATATTGGTTAACTTGATTAATGAGTTTAGTCAGTTAACCTCATATCATTGGAGCTTCTGCTCTGTAGGTCCATTAGGTCCCCCTGCTAGCTCGTAAAGAGTAATTGGGAACAATTTATCTTGAAAGAATTTGAATAGTTCAAATTCATCTTGGGAATCAAGTTAATTGTATGAGATACAATTAATATAATGTATTGTGATACATTATAATATAAAGTTTAATTTGAGATTAAACTTTATTAATTGAGAGAATAATATATTTGAAAGAGTTCAAATATATAGCTAATTAAGTATATGATATTTAATTAGTAAATTAATTAATTAATTATGAATTAGTTAATTAAAGTTTAATTAAATGTGATTTAATTAAACTATATCATATGAGAGATATATATTAGAATATAATTCTAATATGTAATTAATTAAATATGGTAGATGTTTAATTAATTATAAAATTAATTAATTTTGAATTAATTAATTGTTCAATTTAATTTAGTTAAATGTGATTTAATTAAATTAAAACTATAGATTAATTTTAATGTGAATATGATTCATATTAAAACTATAGGTTATAAGAGAGATGCACATCTGAATATGATTTGAATGTTTGATTAATTAAATATATGTGATGTTTAATTGATCGAAGAATTAATTAATTATGAATTAATTAATTGTGTGGTTTAATTAATTTAATTAAATGTGATTTAATTAAGTTTAATTAAAACTATATATTATGTGAGGGCATTGCATTTAAATATGATTTAAATGTAAATATGCTTAATTAATTAATATGATTAATTGGTTAGCATATAGTTAATTAATTTTAATTAATTAATTAATAACCTTATGATGAGGTGGACGGTTGAGATTAGATCTCATCCCTCACATGAATAACACACGCATGAGGGGTCATAATCTACACTCACATTTCTACAGAAGACCATCTCTCTGAACTCCCTCTCTCAATTCTCTCTCAACAAGAAACACAGAGAAGTTCTTCTCTGTAAAATATTCCCTCTCAAGATCGTGGTCCCACAACCAAGTTCCCAATCTCAGAGGATAGCGGGGAAGCCCTTGTGGTGGTGTTCAAATGGTAGATTCACACATTTGGTCCCTGCACAATCCAGAAGCATTCTTGAATTCAGAGTCACCCACGATAGTAAGTTTGCTTAACCTTAAATTGTAGAATTATGAATTCTGAAAAATTGCCAATGTATTGGTATTTTGCCAAACGAAATTAAAATACGATTCGGTCCAATTGCTTCCGCTGTAACGGAATTGGGAATTCCAATCCTTCAATTTCGACTAGAGACCTTTGGTGGGAGCTAAAGCAAGGCCAATGAGCGGGAATCAAGCGAGAAGACGTGGAGATCGTGACGGGGACGTGTCGGTTTCGACGGATTCGAGTTTTCCTTTCTCTTTCCCTTACCTCTTGTAGTTTTTATGGCTTTTCTTTCAATTAGTGTTTATGGTTTAAAGACTATGAATTGCTAGTTGTTTGTCTTAGGGATTGATGTAATTGTTTTAGTTTTTGGATTGATTTTAGGTATGAATGTGTTTTTATTTTATGCATGCAATTTTGTTTAATGCTTTCAATTACTTGATCACTAATTGAATGATTTAAGTGTTGAATCTAACTCGGGAGGGAGGATTTGGCCTAAGACTTACTTTGTTTAATTGCATGACTAGAGTAGAAATTCTAAGTTTGTGACGGGATTTGGAATATCTTTAGAAGCGTAACAAGGACCGAATCGAATAATGCCTTGCATGTTAATGAACTTAGATAGGGATATCAAGTTAGTTTATATGCATGAGAATCAATTATACTCGGGAGAGGTAATCGTGATAAAAGTTTCCTTGGCTTGTAGAATAATTGCACGGTCAATTCATTCCTATTAATCAATCCTCAATCTTAATCAATGAAATCAATTCCCTAAGCGTCTTTCCATTTGAGTCTCCACTTTTATTTTTATGCTTTTAGTCTTTACTTTTATCTTTATCATTGAGTTTTGCTCCCTAAATAAAATTGGACAAAAGTATTCACGATACTTAATTTGCTAGAAAACCAATCCAGAGGACGACACTCGTTTTACCCGAAAACACTATATTATTACTTGACCCGTACACTTGCGGTTAGCAATTTGCACATCAAGTTTTTGGGCTGCTGATGACTAACGACTGTCACATTTTTAAGAGCGTTAGCTAACATTGCAATATCAACCCTAATGGTGGACACACCATCAACTTCTAACACACTCTTAACTTTTTTATTTGAGCCTCTAACATCTGTCCATTGGCAACTATTAGTTGATATTCTTTCTAAAATTTCATGGGCTTCATTAAAAGTTTTTGCCAAAAGGGCCCCTCCACCCGAAACCATACCTTGGGTTGCTCTATTTAACCCATTGTAAAATGTTTCCATTTGGATACAATGAGGTAAACCATGATGGGGACACTTTCGCAAAAGCTCCTTAAACCTCTCCCAAGCCTCACTAAAAGTTTCATCTTCAAGTTGCCTAAACCCTACTATCTCACTCCTTAATTTAGCATTCCTAGTTGGTGGAAAATATTTACTAAGAAACTTTTCCGCTAACTCATTCCATGTCCTAATTGACCTTGGAGCAAAAGAATTTAACCATGTCTTTGCTCCATCTCTAAGAGAATACGGGAACAAAGTTAATCTAAGGGCATCTCTAGACACTTTTTGAATTACAAATGAATCACTAACTCCTAGAAAAGACTTAAGATGTAAATGGGGGTCTTCAGATGACAAACCATGGAATTGACCCACGGTTTACAACATCAAATGGCTCTGGCCCTATCGTTTGCTACCAAGATAGGATTCTCAGCTTGATTATTTTGCTGTCCATTTTGCTCCATCGGTGGATCTTGCTGCAACACACGATTCTGCTGAGGGTTCACTGGATCTTCTGGACCTTTCGGAAGACGCGACACGTCAGCCATTGGATTTTGATTTCTACGCTGCTCTCTCCTTCTTCTCCTGAATGTCCTTTCAATTTCTGGATCAAGCTCGAACCTCACCCCAGGCGGATCGCTCATGCGCTAAACTCACACCTGCAAAAACAAAAGAAACAATCAAAAAGTTATAGCACCAAACCACTAAAACACATACACAAAATAGATCAGATAAAAACTTATTCAAGTCCCCGGCAACAACACCAAAAACTTGTTGGGTTTCCAGAGTGGGTAAAAATGTAGTAAAAATAAACTCTAGAACACTGTGCAAGCATACACAATCCGTAGCAAGTAATAAGTATTTATCGAATCCACGGGGCAGAATAGCTCTCACTTTATCTATTTTGTATAACTCTTTAATGGTTTCCAAAAGTGGTTAAAATGATTGATTTTGAAATAATGCTTAAGCAAAAGAAATGACAGAACATAAAGTAAACAAATCAAGCAGACAGATTAGAAACAGGCATTGGTCAGGATGTAGTAATTGTTATAAAAGATGTTCTAGCAATATTATTGATTAGGCAAAACTCTTGCAGTCTTATTAGCAGGATCCTCCCGGAACTCTGAATTTTTTGGAATGTGTTTCAACTCCAATGATGCTCTACCGATCAAGCACTAGGCAACTGGCTATCCCTAACTCAGTCACTCGCGTTCACCAATACACAATAATCTAGTGTGATTAAATGCCACACACTTCTTAAATCATCCCTGAAACTAAGAAGTGATATTCATATCAGCTGGTCAGGCGGGCACAAAATATAAATATGCACAACAATTAATCAAGATGCTCAAATCAACATTTATTGCATAGAGAATTAAACACGGCAATTACATTACTCCTAACCAACACCTAAGTAAATTTAGTTCATAAAGCTCATGACAACACACGCTACAATCTGAGCATGTGCATCCATAATTACGATAAATTACAAGAAAAAGCTAATTCCCTTGGTCAAATCCGTAATTAACTTCTCTATTCGGCTCCCAAAGATGGAAATGAGAAATGATCTCCCCCAAAAATGGAATGTCTTTTGACTTGGACGGCTCATTCCTTTTATAGAATGAAGGCAAGCCCAAATTAGGTCAATCTGTACACGTGGATGGCTCTCCTTGCTTCTTAAATCTAAAAATAGCTCAACTAACTTCAGTTCATTAAAATGGATAACGAGCTGTGACGTGGCAGTTCTGCTCCCTGCTTTGCTGGATCAAAGATTTTGCTCCCTCAAGTCGCTCAACAATATATTCTGCACAAAATAACTTCTAAGGCATCCATTCTTCCAAATGGGTTAAAACATATGATTTTCATCTAAAAGCAACCCTATTTAGCATAAATGACACACAAATCACTATAAAACTAAGGCCTAAATAACTCCCTTTTGGAGAGTTATCAAAGAGCGACTCGAACCTCAGAATTTGACTTAGACCGACTCTTAAATTCTTCTGTTTCCCATCGATCACATAAACGGTTCCAATCTGAATCTCGTGCCACTCGTTTGTCTTGATTTTTTTCGTGCTTCGGCTGGAGAATCATATTTTTTGTAAGTACTGTGTAATGAGCAATTAAAGTCCCTATGCAATGCACTCATCTCATGTTCTAGATAATCTCGTACGATGGGTTCATCAAGGTCCAAAATAAAGTAATTCTAATGAAAAATAATAAAAAAGTTAGTGTTCATTTTAACTAAAAAAAATGTTTTTAAAAGGTAATAGTAAGATATATTTACCAATAGTCTTTCTATTATCTCGTTTTTTACCTCTTGGGAGACATCTGTCCAGTGTTCGCACTAAAGTGGCACTATTCCACGTACCATCTGTCCAATAGTAGAGTTGAAGTAAGATGAGCCTTTGCAAACTGGTTTTCTATCTTCGATTGTTATTTGAATACGAATCCGATCATGATCACGAACATATTTCTCGAGTGCAACCCCTCTAGTTGCTCCTCAACCTCTCTTTTTAGTATTAGAACCTACATGAAAGATCTAAAATATCAGTACATTTAATATTATAGGAAACAAAAAGGTTTTTCCATAGAAATCAACACTACATACCCTGGGAACTTAAACTTATAGAACCATTTTCTTGCTCGCTAGTAGGTTCTTCATTAGTGTTATTTATTGGTTCGATGTTTGATATGGGCCTACTTCGATTTCCTGGTCCGAAACTTCTCGACGACATCCTGTGCAACAACAATAATAAAAGAAACATAGTTAAAGTTTATACACACATATATACAAGTGTAAATAATTGTATAAAATCTTATAAACATACATTTTTTCTTTAAATGTCACTATCGCAATCTTCATCATGTAATAATGTGTTCGAATGTGTGTTCATTGACTCATCGCTAGAACTATCAAAATCAAACTCTTCTTCTTCTTCAGTTGATGCTTCCCCATTCCTCCCTACAACTAAATCTAATCGATCCTCAATTAACAAAGGTAAAACATCTTCTCTGTTAAATGTTTGTGAGTCTAGGCTATCATCAACTTGTGGATAACATGTTCGAATGGTCTCATTTGACATTATTTCGTCTGGTTCATTACTTTCTGCTTCTGGAACATCCAACACACGTCTTAGTTGAATTTGTTGAACAATTTTCCAATCTTGACCAAGTTTGTAATCATCCAAGTAGAATACTTGTACTACTTGACTTGCAAGAATGAATGGCTCATCTTTGTACCATCGATAACGGGTATTTATCGATGTGAAGCCATCGGCTATATTAATTCTATGTTTTCTTGAACTGATATCATACCATTCACACTTAAAAGGGCTTACTACATTCATGTGAATATATTGTAGCCTAATTATTTCATGCAATTCACCATAAAAAATTATTTGTCCAGCTTCATCATCACCAGGCACCATAACTCCACTATTTTGAGTGATTCGACGACTATCACGATCTTTTGAATGAAACCGAACTCCATTTACTATACACCCACTATAAGATCGAGCACACTCATTTGGACCACAAGCAATGGCATACAATGCATCAGAAATTCTTATATCATGATACAAGCTTTGGGCCTAAACATAAAGAAACTAACGTATAGTTACACTATACCAATATAAAATAGCGTTATATAACCTAAAGAAAGAATTTACCTTTGTTTTGAACCACGAAGGGAATTCTAATTGTTGCCTCTTATATAAATCATTAGGTCCATTTGATTGGAGTACCCTCATATGCTCCCTAAACATGGAAGTATAGTTTAATTTTCCAAATCTCATAAAAACAAAAATGTATGTATATGAGAAGATGTACTCACTGAAGATAAGGTTCCACTTCATCACAATTGTTTACTGTATACCAATGTGATTTTTCTAACTCGTCAGGAGTTAATTTTCAAAATTGGCCACCACCCAACAATCGTATACGTCCAAAAAAAACGGATAGTTCATTATTGTTATCATCATCCTCAATGTTATCATTGTTACGCTCACTTCTATTAAACCTTGTTACAATTCCATGTAAATACATAGAACAAAAGGTTAAAGATTCATTTATGATGTAAGCTTCTGCAATTGAACCTTCCGGACGAGCTTTGTTCCTAACATATTGCTTTAAATATCGCATACTCCTGATACAAATCATCTGAACCAAATGTCTTTTTTTTTTTTTTTTGAAAAGCATCTGAACCAAATGTCTTAAAGCCTATATCATAGAAATATGAATCAACAAAACTTCAAAAGTAAGTATCATACCTTTCAATAGGATACATCCAACTATATCCAACAGGCCCAACAATTTTCGCTTCCCACGGCAAATGGACAGCTAAATGGACCATGACATCAAAAAATGCCAGTGGAAAGATTTTTTCCAACTTACACAAGATTAGCACTATATCAGCTTGCATTCTGTTTAAATCTGTTATGCTCAAAGTTTTTGCACATAGATCATGGAAGAAATTTGATAATTCTGATACAGTTGTAGCAATATCCTTACGTATAAATGGTCGAATGCCAATTGGAAGAAGTCTTTGCAATAAAACATGGCAGTCATGACTTTTCAAGCCAGAGATTTTGCCCTCTTTTACATTAACACAATGAGATATGTTGGAAGCAAATCCATCTGGAAACTTCACAGATTTCAAGAAGGTACAAAAGCTCACCTTTTCTTCAGTAGTTACTGTAGGATGCATGAGGCTTCACACGCCTATTTCCAACCTCTTGTATGTGAAGTTCCTTTCTTATGTTCAACTTAGCTAGATCCTCACGAGCTTTAATGGTATCTTTAGTCTTCCCATCAATATTCAATATAGTGCCCACCAAATTATCACATATGTTCTTCTCAATAAGCATCACATCAAGTTTGTGACGTAGTTTAAGGTTTTCCCAATATGGAAGATTAAAAAAAAGGTTTCTTTTTGTCCAATTGTGCTCATTAACCATTCTTGTTCGTTTGTTATCACGATTGGTAGGATTCTTGCTCAACATAGGAAAACTTAACTAATTCAGTAGATTTATAATATCTCGTCCAGATAATATATTCGGAGCTGATCGCATTTCTTGTTTTCCATCATGTTGCCTACTTCTGTGCCATGCATGCGTTGGAGGTAGATATCTACGATGTCCCATATAACAAATTTTTCTTTTTAATCCCATTGAGCTTGTATCGACATTGCAAACCGGACATGCTTTATATCCTTTTGTCCTCCAACCAGATAAATCTCCATAAGCTGGAAAATCATTGATTGTCCATAATAGTGCAGCATGAAGCTGGAAAAAAGAAGCATTGAGACTATCAAAAATTCGTACGCCATTAACCCACAACTCATTTAACTCGTCTACCAGTGGTTGTAGGTAAATATCAATCTCTTTACCAGGAGACCTTGGACTAGGGATGAGTAGAGATAGAAAAATAAATGGTTCTTTCATACATTTCCAAGGGGACAAGTTGTATGGAATTAGCATAACTGGCCACATGCTATATGATGTCCTCATGTTTCCAAATGGGTTGAAACCATCAGAAGAAAGTGCCAATCTGACATTACGGGCATCTGCAACAAAACAAAGATATTGACTATTGTTGGGTTTCCAGAGTGAGTAAAAATAAGTTATAAAAATGCTCTAGAACTCTGTGCAAGTATACACAGTCCGCAACAAGTAATAAGTATTTATCGAATCCAAGGTCTTAATTAGCTTTCACTTTATCTATTTTGTTTAGTTTTTCAATGGTTTCAAGAATGGTTAAAATGATTGGTTTTTATAGAATGCTGAAGCACAAGAAATGACAGAGCAGAAAATAAACAAATAGGCAGACAGATTAGAAACAAGCGCTGGTCAGGTTTTAGTAATTGTTTTAAAAGATGCTCTAGCAATATTATTGATCATGCAAAACTCTCACAGTCTTATTAATGGATTCCTCCCAGAACTCCGGTTTTTTTAGAATATGTTTCAACTCCAATGAAGCTCTACCGATCAAGCACTAGGCAACTGGCTATCCCTAGCTCAGTCACTGGCGTTCACCAATACACAATGATCTAGTGTGATTAACCGCCACACACTCCCTAAATCATCCCTGAAACTAGAGAGAGGTATTCATACCAGCTGGCCAGGCGGGCATAAAATAGAAATAAACACAACAATTAATCAAGATGCATAGAATCAATATTTATTACTAGAAATTAAGCACAACAATCACATGTTCCCTAACCAACGCCTAAAGCTACTTAGTTCATAAAATGCGTGGAAACACACGTTACAATCTAAGTAAGCATATCCATAATTACAAAATAACGCAAGAAAGTATTAATTCCCTTGATCAGCTTGCAATTGATGGTCTTCTTGATGGTCTCCAATCTCTCCTCTATTCGGCTCCCAAAGGTGGAAGTAACCTTTCCAAGAATAGAATGTTTCTCTCAAAGTGGAATGAATTTTGACTTGGGCGACTATCTCCTTTTATAGAGTTGAGGAAAGCTTGAATCAGGTTGACCTAGACACGTGGATGGCTCTCCTTGCTCCTTTATCCCGAGATTAGCTTAACAGAATTCAGTTTGTTAAATTGGCTAACGAGTTGTGACGTGGCAGTTTTTGCTCCCAGCTTTGCTCCAGCACAGAGTTTGCTCCCTCAAGTTGCCCAGCAACATATTCTGCACAAAATAATTTCCAAAGCTTCCATTCTTCCAAATGGGTTAAAACATATAATATCTATCTAAAAGCAACCCTATTAAGCACAAAAGACACGCAAATCAATATAGAAATAAGGTCTAAATAACTCCCTTTTGGAGAGTTATCAACTATCAAAATGCTTCCAACCTTCAGCATCAGCAGGATGTCGAAGTATTCCTTCAGTTTCACACATTTTATCCTTGTGCCATCTCATGTTCTCAGCAGTATGTTTTGAAATAAACAATCTTTGCAACCTCGTCTTCAATGGAAAATATCTCAACACTTTATGTGGAATTTTTTTCCCTTTTCATTACTCAACTTGTATCTCGACTCTCCACAATGCAGACAATGGTCAAGTGATGCATATTCTTTCCAAAATAAAGCACAATCAAACTTACACACATGAATTGATTCATATCTGTTGGGTTTCCAGAGTGAGTAAAAATAAGTTATAAAAGTGCTCTAGAACTCTGTGCAAGTATACACAGTCCGCAGCAAGTAATAAGTATTTATCGAATCCAAGGTCTGAATTAGCTTTCACTTTATCTATTTTGTTTAGTTTTTCAATGGTTTCAAGAATGGTTAAAATGATTGGTTTTTATAGAATGCTGAAGCAAAAGAAATGACAGAGCAGAAAATAAACAAATAGGCAGACATATTAGAAACAGGCACTGGTCAGGTTTTAGTAATTGTTTTAAAAGATGCTCTAACAATATTATTGATCATGCAAAACTCTCGCAGTCTTATTAGCGGATTCCTCCCAGAACTCCGATTTTTTTAGAATATGTTTCAACTCCAATGAAGCTCTACCGATCAAGCACTAGGCAACTGGCTATCCCTAGCTCAGTCACTGGCGTTCACCAATACACAATGATCTAGTGTGATTAACCGCCACACACTCCCTAAATCATCCCTGAAACTAGAGAGAGGTATTCATACCGGCTGGCCAGGCGGACATAAAATAGAAATGAACACAACAATTAATCAAGATGCATCAAATCAATATTTATTACTAGAAATTAAGCACTGCAATTACATGCTCCTAACCAACGCCTAAAGCTACTTAGTTCATAAAATGCACGGAAACACACGTTACAATCTGAGTAAGCATATCCATATTCACAAAATAATACAAGAAAATATTAATTCCCTTGATCAGCTTGCAAATGATGGTTTCCTTGATGGTCTCCAATCTCTCCTCTATTCGGCTCCCAAAGGTGGAAGTAACATTTTCAAGAATGGAATGTTTCTCCCAAAGATGGAATGAATTTTGACTTGGGTGGCTATCTCCTTTTATAGAGTTGAGGAAAGCTTGAATCAGGTTGACCTAGACACGTGGATGGCTCTCCTTGCTCCTTTATCTCGAGATTAGCTTAACAGAATTCAATTTGTTAAATTGGGTAACGAGCTGTGACGTGGCAATTTTTGCTCCCAGCTTTGCTCCAGCACAAAGTTTGCTCTCTCAAGTCGCCCAGCAACATATTCTGCACAAAATAATTTCCAAAGCTTCCATTCTTCCAAATGGTTAAAACATATAATATCTATCTAAAAGCAACCCTATTAAGCACAAAAGACACGCAAATCAATATAGAAATAAGGTCTAAATAACTCCCTTTTGGAGAGTTATCAATATCCCATCCCAAGGTCCCGTAGTCTTTTCTTTGCCTCATATTATGAAGTTGGTAACCTTACACCATTTGGAAAGGCATCATTTAATAATTCAAGCAACATATCAAAGGATTTATCGCTCCAATGATTAAGCACCTTAATGTGCATAAGTTTGACCAAAAAATTAAATGAAGTAAACTTTAGACATCCTGGGTATAACTCTTCTTCTACTTCATGAAACATTCCACTAAATCTATTTGTCTCATCTTGCACATCTGATTCTCTAGTACTGTCTTCAAACATTGACCCATGAAAATTATCCATCATTTCAAGCATCTCATCATCCAAAATATTTCTAACTCTGATGTCTGCTCTTAGATTCCCATCAACTGAATCTGAAAATGTAGCACCGAGAAACCTTGAATTGGGCCTTAAAAAGGAAGAAAGGTCCACCTTATCTCCATAGAATATCCATCGACTATAAGTCATAGACATGTCATATTTAAATAAGTGACGTTCTATGTCATCTAGTTTATTCCAATTCATATTCAAACAGTTTGAACAAGGACATCTTGTTCTTCCTTCTTCATCTAAGTGCCCCTTAGCAACTTCAATAAAGTTATCAACACTGTTTGAATATTGACTACACCCTCGATCTTTTAAATTTATCCAACTTCGATCCATTGCAAGTGGAATAAGTACCTAAATTGAAAATTGAAGAGTTAGATATCTAAGTGCTTTGTAAATAGCCAAATAGGGAATCAAAGTTTGATATCTTATTGGTGCCGATGCCACATCAAAGTGGAAATACTTCCATATGCCATAAATATGCTCATGATTCCATTTCCCTTTTAGGGTTCCTACGAAGGATATTTTGCATTAACAATATTTAGACACGAGTTTCCTTTGTCATCGTCCCTCCCTTTTCCTCTTCCACTGATAGGAATAAAACTTCAACTCTTGCCTCCATTCTTGAGAGTCGTCATTATGCATAACTATTAGTTATGCATATTTATCTAACTCCCCTAACCTTGTCTTCTGAGTTCATTCATGTTCTTCGATATGTTATTGATTGTGAGTTAAAGGATCATATAGGTCGAAAGATTGTTAACTTCAATATTTTACTGATTGTGAGTTCATTCCTATTCTTGTCCACGATGACTTAGAATAGGAACTTTAAAAGAATTTTGAGGCTGATGCGTTGAGGCTTGCTCTGAGGTTAGCCTCTAACTTTTAGCCTTGAGAGACTTAGGTTTTTTTCTGAATCATAAGAGATTTACACCTCTTCAAAGGCCCTTTAAATGTATGTTTAAGTGGAAAAAGAAACCAAACTTTTATTCATTTGTGGCACAAATAAAGTTTATTAATGTATTGTAATTAATCGTTACGTCTTAGATAGTTTCTATAATTCACTTTAAACTTTTGATTCTAGTCATTCACGACAGCTAAGGCATGACGCCACTTATTCTTCTCCAAACAACACAAATGCTTATATAATTAAACTAACTCCATAAACAATTTGAAACTAAACAAAATGGACTTATCAATTACCATATAGCTCCAAATAAACTAGCTCCATGAACAATTTGAAACTAAACAAAATAAACTTATCAATTAGTAATTATATATAACAGTAGAAGTTCATTCTTTGGGTAGAAAATAGTGTTGGAAATGGTGCTCTGCGATGAAAGAGATAAGAAAAAAGCCATGAAGATAGTTTCTAAATTAGCAGGTAATATAATCTATGCTTCTACGAGTTTAAATTTTGTTTCAATTTAAGTGATTATATAATTTTAAAGGCTCCACGTTTTTAACTAAAACTTACTGCATATTACTTATGGTTTCCATCAAAAAAGAAAATGAAAAAAAGATATGTTCCAAGTGGTAACATCATTTCAATTTTGAATTATGTACGTTTTAAATAAATTTCATGAAGAAGCATAGTTATACCATCTCTATATGAATTTCAACTTCATAAACACAAAGACTTTTTCTTATTCTTCTTTGTTTCTTTGTTTGTCTTGTATTTTATTCATCATTTAAAATTTCACACTAACTATTAAAGGCATAAGAACATTGCACTAAAACTCCAATGGAACCAATTCAAGAACCATTACAGGAAAACTAAACCTTGTAGAAACCCATATCATCCAACTCATATTTCTGATACCAACAAACTTTCTAAATCCATAACTCAAAAGAACAACTCCACCAAAAAATTTGAGGCCCATAAAACAATAGCAAATATCTAGAGTCACAATGAGACAACCAATAAATGGAATGCAGATTAGGACATCAAAAAACGAAGGGGCCTCAACCAAATCCAGACAAGAATAAAACCAACCCATAAATCAAAACACCCCAGATAACAAGAACCCCAAATCATAACAACTCGAACCCTATGTAATAAAAAGAAATCAAAGAAGAACAAACAAAAATTCAAATACCTCAAAGGATAATCAGAACCCCACTAAAGAAATCTGGGTATAAGGCAACTTTGGCTGTGATACGACAATAAACAACAAAAAAAAGAGATAATACACAGAGAGATACGAAGAAGCACGCGTTTGGGAGCCAAGAAAATTCAAATTAAAGCCTGAAAGAGAGAGAGAGGAGGAGGAACGTATGAAGGACAGAAGAGAGAGAGAGAGACATTTTTCTCGAGGAAGAACAAAAAGGGAAAAAAAAAGTGAGAAATTAAGCAAGAGAATAACTTGAATCTTACCGATGAGGAAGTGACTGACAAAGGCGGCGGTTGAGCGACGTGAATGGGCGGCGAGATTCGACGGCGACATAGGCGACCTGAGACAAGAGCTTTGACTTAGTCTACTTGAGCTTCGAGAGACAGTGAAAATCGAAGGAGAGAGGGAAAATGGGCGGCGGCTGAAAATAGAAGAGAGAAGGGGGGGAAACGCAAAACTTAACTTATTTTTATGTTCTAACCTTTAGTGGCCCCAAACACATCCTTTAGCAACGTGATAAACATGTTGCTAAAAATATAACTTTTTGTGACGCGAGTTTATGCGTCTCTGAAACTATTAGTGACATCTAATTTTAGTACGACACTAAAAATATGTTATTGCGATATCTGATTTGCAATGTCACTTTCAGTGACTTATTTTTGTTGTGTCACTAAAAACTTGTCATTGAAAAACATATTTTCGTGTAGTGAATGTCTGATAATATAGTTGAGCTGCGGTAGTTCTTAGGATTAAGTTAAAGGTGGTGATTGTTTGTTCAATGCATGGTTTGCAGGGTGCTCAGGTAAAGGTTGCAGGTAGTGTTAGATTATCTGTTTTAATTGGGTTGTGCTATGACCAATGTTTTGAAATTTCTGAGGAAATGAGTTAGTATTGCTCGAGACGCGCAATAGTTCAAGTTTGGGGGTGTGATAACTTTCCAAAAGGGAGTTATTTATACCTTATTCTATGATGATTTATATGTTAATTGTGTCATATGGGTGTGTTATTAGATGAATATATTATGTTTTACCCTAATTATAAAAATTGATGCTTTGGAGTTCTTTTGCAGAGAAATAAATGCTGATCAGATTGAGAGAGCAAAGTCCGTTGATACAGCAAAGCTGTGAGAAAAACTGGCCACATGACCTGCACGTGATTCCTTAAATGAGGTGGCTTTTCCAACTCTGGTCTCGAATTTAAGAGGGTTTGTTACACCCCTAAGTCTCGAACACACGACTTGGCTAGGTGGGCCAAGATGAGTGGGCATGTGGCACACTCGTGGCTGAGAGAGGTTAGCCACAAACATGTTCTCACGGTGCTGAAGGAGTGCAGGTCAGGCGGGACGCATGGCGAGATGACACAGCGTGGTAGGAGGCCATGACAAGGTCATGAGGCGCGCACGGAGGCTAGCAGGAGGCTGGCAGCACACCGAGAGTACAACATAGGCAGGAAGCCCATACAACGTGCTAGGAGGTTAGCACGACGCTCAGTGCGTAGATGGCAAGATGCTAGCATGGCATACGGAGCCCAGCAGGGGCAGGTGGCACATAAACGTGCTAGGAGATTGGCATGGTGTTCAGTGCGTGGATGGCACGCCCATGGGCGAGCCAAAGTGATCCAACGAGCCTCGAAGACATACAAGCATGGTGGAAGACATGCGGAGTGATGCGGGCACGTGGGACAACAATCAGGTGCAAATGAGGCACACCGGAGACACGCACAAGCATGCTCATGCACGCTGGCAGCATGGCCGACACGCACATGCACCATGAGCGTTGCTGCACGCAGGCAGCAGCCCATGCGTGCGTGCAGAGAGCACCAAGCACGCACACGTAGGGGCAAAAGATGCCCAGCGCGCACAGGTAGGGCGAGCGCGCGACAGGCGCAGGCAACGCGCCCACGATAGGCGCGCCTGCGCACCATTTGGCGGGAAACGCAGTGAGCGCCCAGTTTTGGCGCCAAATGCGGGAAATGCCTGGAGAGTCCGAATTAAGCCCAAATTGGGTTATTTTGGACCCCTTTTGACACAGGGGCACGTGGAAGCACATGTGAGAGGATTTATCCATTGGAGGAACACATGGCAAGCATCTAGAAGGGCATTTTGCATGGAAGACACTTGGTGAACACTTGGCATCATATGGAGATGCAAAAATGCATGCTTGACACTTGGCGATCCTAGAAGCAAGATGGAGACTCTTGTGATTTGAATTCAAATAAACGGATAAGCATTAGTTTGGATAAGATTGGACATTTGAAATTCAAATGGTCATCCTTATCCACAACTTCCCTTTAATTGCATTTCTACCCTTCCCTTTTGTCTATAAAAAGGGCAAGCATGCAAGAGTTGTGCAAGAGGCCTTTGGTTGGCTTTTTGAAGCGGCCCTTGGTGGGTCTTCTTCATGAGCTTTGGGACGTTCTTTTGAGAGAGTCTTTAGAGTGACTTGTGTGAGAAGTCTTCTAGAGAGAATTCAAAGAAGGTCTTGATTATGGATTCCATGTGGAAAGTCCTTAAGCCGTGACTCAAGGGTGAGTTTTGGTGGGAGGAAGAATCCTTGGGAGGATTCTTCCCTTAACAGTTTTGTAGAGTTTGGGTATGTCGTTGTGTTCAAGACATACGCCATTAGGTTGTACATATATTCCTTGTTCATAAGTGTAATGAAGAAGGTTGGGAATGAGCTTTCTTGTATATGACCTTTGCAACTCTACTATATGTCTTATGTGTTCATGATGTGTGTATGGGCGCACGAGAGGGGCATCACACTTGAGTGAGCGAGTGTTGAGATCTTGTGAGCGACAGGATGGGCGAGTCATAACCAAAGTGGAGAAGAGTGTTTACTTCCGCAACTAACTGAAGGAAAGAACTATCAAGAGTGTGTTAGGCTGAACTAAAGGAGTACCTTAGGCCGCACGAGGGCAACAATTTCAGGTTCGAGATTTTCCCCCGTGACACTTGGAGAGAGCTCCATGTGTCATGTTTGACCTAATTAGGTTGGACTTCACCCTATAAATGAGAGTAGTCGTCTAAAGTCAATTAATTCCATTCTTGGAGGCCAAATAAAGTTCAAGACCGATTGGAGACCTAAGAAGACCACTCTACGGATTCCCTCAAGGAGGATAGTACTTCCTTGTAGAATTTGTAGTGATGGATGTGCTTAATCAGATTGTAATAATGTGTGTTATGTTTATTTCCATGAACTAATTTTGGCCAGCCAAGGGGAGTCCATTGGATGCAATTTTAGCCCTAAATTCGACTAGAGACCTTCTGTGGGAGTTGAAGCAAAGTGGAGGAGTGAGATTCAAGGTTTAGCTCGTAGAGATCGTGACGGGGACATGCAGTTTCAGCGACAATAGTGTTTTTATCTATTTTCTTCCCTTTCTTTAGTTGTTTTTAATGGGTTTTTTCCCCAGATTTAGCTTACATCGTAACGCCATGTATGAGTAGCTAGATTTGTTCTCTTAGGGATTGATGCAACCCTTTGGGCGTTGTTGGATTATTTGATGGATGTTTATTGTTTTTAACTCATTTATGCATTTTATGACTTTAACGCTTTTAATTCACTGACCATGAGTTAATTGATGTTATCTCCAATTCTTGCTCGGGAGAGGGGACTTAGTTTAGATAAATAAATTGCATAACTATAATAATCCTAAAATTGGGAGATCTAGGATAGTTGTAGAAATCGTTAATAGGATTCACTTTAAACCATGCATGTGAATGAATCTAGATAGGGATATCAGGTTGATCATATGTGTGAGAATTATTTATGATTGAGAGGGATAAATATGAGAATAGAAATTCCTAAATTTTATGAGTCATTGCATGTCCATACATCCATTAATTAATTCACAACCCCAATAGGTGAAATCAATTCCCTAATAGTTTCTCATCACTTGAATTCCATAATTTTTAGCTTTTGTGTCTTGATTTTTTCATTATCACTAAGTTTAAATCCCCAGATAAAATTAGACAAGAGTATTCACAGTTATCAATTTGGTTAGAAACCCAATCCAGATGACGACACTTGTTAACACGAAAATCACTATATTAAAATTTGACTTGTGCGCTTGCGGTAGGAAAAATCCACATCAACTATTTAGGTTGTTACTTGAACAATGATCCTCGTATGTCCCCACATACAAGTCCAAGTTTCATTTAAACAACTTTGGATCTTAGTTTATTGGATTTAGGGTTAATTAATGCAAAACTCAAATATTCAATAACAAATTACATAATCACTCAAATAACACTTTATTGAGGTTAATTAATTTGTTTCATTTACTATCTACGAGTTTTAGGGCATAAAACCCAACATCATGAACATTGCAAAACATGTTTTTTCTTAAAAATAAAACAAGGAAGACGAGCATATAATTTTTCTTTTAAGCTCGCGCTCACTTACTCATTTTAACACTCATTTTCTTTTCTTTCAATAGACATATTTTCTTTCTTTTCTCCTAGGCAAGATATGACATGCTAATTTGTAAACATTTGACTCTCTAGCTCATCCCTACACCTATCGAGGTGACAATAAGTATATGGATTCTATAAGGGGCAGTTGCAAGAATAGAAAAAGTAAAAATGGAATTTGCAACCATGTCATTCAGTTTTTTAATGTTGCAAATATAGCAAAAAAAAGTGAGCCCAACCTAAATATTGAAGGTTAAAAGTAAAAAAAAAAAATCCTAAAAAACATGCTGGAAGTGGGAAGTTTAAAAAGTATATAGATGGTGTTATTGATATACCCTATATCAATTACATCATTCAGTTATTTAGTGTGACTGAATACTAGATATTTGGTATATCAATCAACTGATATACTAAATATATAGAAGATTAGATGTATATTTCATGAACATAATATCTTTCATTCATGAAGTATACACATGAGCCTTCATTAGTTTAGATGTCTTTGATATACTTCATTAATAAAGAATTAGTATATTAGCTTTATTTTGGGACAATATGTATGGTGAGAGATTTAAACCTCTAACCTCTTGGTTGGATGTGTATGTCTTTTGCTAGTTTAGCTGTGTTCATGTTGGCAAATATATCATCGATATACTATATATCATTTTAATTATTATACTACTGATACACTAATGATATATTTGAAATTACATTTTTAGTGGATATTGATATACTACTATTACAACAATGATATATTTAAAATTGCATCTTATTGATATACTTATAACAAATCTTGCATTCAACGACCTTCATAATACAACAACTATTAAAAATATATATCAATGATTTTTTTCAAAAAATAACAAGTCTATCATTGATGTATTTTACTACTCATAATTGGGTATATCAATGTTATTAATTATTTGAGTAATATAACAAATGAGGTATATCAATTCATAACAAGTATAGAAGACAAACATTTACGTTATAAAAGACAAACATTTCGTTTAAAATATGTAAATAACACAACACAATTCAATAAAGAAAAAATGAGACATAACAAATATAAGTAAAGAAAAGTAATATATCAAGTATATCATTGGTATATCAACATTCATATATGATCTAATATATATTCAATATATTAGGTATATCAAATTTGGTATATCTGATAATATAGAGTAAATATAAAGTGTATCAGATATACTACTAGTATACCATTTGACATACCAACAAGGGTAATACTAGAATAATAAAAAAAATCAAAAATCATATTTTAAAAATTTTGCTATATTTGTAAATCTAAAAAAACATAGCTAAATTTACAATATCCTAATGTTTTTTGCTACCCATTGCAATTTTCTTTTGTTTTGTTTGAGAAATTTATATGGTTTATGAAACATTGTTTTAGATCAAAGCAAAAGCATGATTCCAGAATGAACTAAGATCATGTTTGAGAGTGATTTTGAAATGATTAAATCACTTTTATCGTATTCAAAATCTCTCTAAAACATGTCTTTAATAATTCAAAATTAAATTTGATGATATGAAAATCGCGTTTAAAAGTGTAAAATCAAACATCAAATGGATTTTGAATGATTAAGGACATATTTCGAAATGATTTCGAATGTTGTTGATGGTCAAATTTCGCTCAGGAATTTACCCCTCGCTTCACGTGACGGTCAACAGTGAATTTGTAGATGAGCGGGAAAAAACGTGACCTGCAAAACGAGCAAACGCTGCACACCGGTGTGATGTAGACCACACGTACTCCGATGCTTAAGTTAGCCTTGGCCGGAAAACACGTAGAATGTATTTAGGGTGCAGTTTTTGGCATACCTGAATGCGTGTGCGGTCTCCCTTTTTATAGATTTCCCCTTAGGGTTTTCGTCGATGCCGGACTTCAAATGATCTCCGGGCCTTTGGCCCTGGTCAGCCTCGGAAATGGGCCGAGGCCGACCTCATCCTCCTAGGGTTTTTAAGAATCTGGAGGTGTTTCGGGACGAACCAGGCGAAACCGGGACGGTCATAGACATCAGGGACCGAAGGGAGGTGGCCAAGCCCGGCCCGCGCCCGCGGGCCGGCCATATGGGTCGGGCCAAATTGGCTCGACCCTTTGGTCCGGTCTTCCTCTGGGTCGGCTTTTTGGTCCCACCTCTGCCCAACTGTCCTCGTCAGCGAGACCCCCGTACTTGGTCATTCGGAGTGCTTCATTCCAGATCCAACATTGAAAAAGTTAATTTCTGCATAATTAAAAATAGGGAAAACAGAAGACTTCACAATCCTGCATTGAAAAAGTTAATTTCTGCAAAAGAAAAATGAGGGAGGAGGCTAGGATCGGCTTGGCCTCAAGCCCTTGTTAGCTCAACACTTAGCCCCCTGCATTCATATGTTAGTCCTTTTGAAGGTGGATGGTCGGCCTCGGACTTGGCATGAGGCTGACCGGCTCCTCGGTGCTGTTTGCTTGCTCGCTCCACCTTAAGCATCTCCCTGCGGCTTTGGGTGCTTCGGTTGTGCTAAAAAGTGAAGTGACTAAGAACTCGAACCAGTCACGCTGCTTTGAATGCGTGCCAGAGGATTGGCTTCGGAGCTGGGATGCTCGGCCTCAGCCTTGGCATGAGGCCGAGCATTTCTTCAGCTTTGCTTGCTAATTTGCTCTGTTGTATTCATCCCGATGGTGCGTACACTCAGTCGGGGAAAACTTGGGGAGGCCGAGGAAATTCCCGAGCCTCTCTTCAAGTATTGTAGCCATCCCAGGGGTGAGTACACTCTTCTGGGAAAACTTGGGGAGGCTAAGGAAATTCTCAAGCCTCTCTTCAAGTATTGTATTCATCCCGATGGTGCGTACACTCAGTCGGGGGAAACTTGGGGAGGCTAAGGAAATTCCTGAGCCTCTCTTTCCTGACCTTGATCATTCTATCATGCGGGGCGAGATTTCATCCATGGTTGCTGATCCCAGCTCTTATCCAGCTCTAGAGAGCTCCTCGAGTGGTCGTGAGGACATGGGCTTCTCGGGGGACGACCGCAATTAGACAACCCAGATGCTTTATTGCTTTTGCTGACTTTATGCTTTCTCAATTCTGCTTTCATAAATTCCGTTTTCTACCATGTATCCTGTACTTTTCCCTTTCATGAATGAAAAAATATGCATTTTATGCCCCAATTGCCTCTTTATCACATTTCATGCAATCTTAATGGCATATAAGGTTATGGCGTGCTTACAAGGAATAATGAGAACCTTGAAGTTTGAAAATGACCCCTTCCAACTCAAGCAAGCAAAAAAAAGACAAGTCACAAGCATCACCCTTTACCTCAATAACTAATGCTACTCCCAGCCCCCACTCAAAAACATGTATTCAATACTTTTGTCATGCGTTTTTTTTAGTAAGGATAAATTAAATTTGTACCTGGGCTTCGGTGGGTAGATTTTTGAACTTAGCCTCCAGGTGGTTCACCTCGGCCTTGGCATGAGGCGGACCATCTATCTTCGTTATCTGCTTGCTTGCTCCGTTGTTGGGCTTATGTGCAGACTTACTCCCTACTTGGGCATTCCCTCACCGCTTTGAACGTTTGAGCTATGCTGAAAGAGTGAATTGATCAACAGACTTCGAATCAATCGAGCTTTGCTGAATGCTCGGCCTCGACCTTGGCATGAGGCCGAGCATTTCGCTTGCCGATCCGTCCTGCTGTGCTCATGTCAGGGGTGCGTACACTCCTTTGAGGGAAAGCTTGGGGAGACCAAGGAAATTCCCAGGCCTCTCTTCAAGCGTCTTGGAATCATCCCAGGGGTGCGTACACTCTTCTGGGGAAAGCTTGGGGAGGCTGAAGAAATTCCCAGGCCTCTCTTCAAGCGTCTTGGAATCATCCCAGGGGTGCGTACACTCTTCTGGGGAAAGCTTGGGGAGGATGAGGAAATTCTCAGGCTTCTCTTCAAGCGTCTTGGAATCATCCCAGGGGTGCGTACACTCTTCTGGGGAAAGCTTGGGGAGGTTGAGGAAATTCCCAGGCCTCTCTTCAAGCGTCTTGGAGTCATCCCAGGGGTGCGTACAGTCTTTTGGGGAAAGCTTGGGGAGGCTGAGGAAATTCTCAGACCTCTCTTCAAGCGTCTTGGAATCATCCCAAGGGTGCATACACTCTTCTGGGGAAAGCTTGGGGAGGCTGAGGAAATTCCCAGGCCTCTCTTCAAGCGTCTTGGAGTCATCCTAGGGGTGCGTACACTCTTTTGGGGAAAGCTTGGGGAGGCTGAGGAAATTCCCAGGCCTCTCTTCAAGCGTCTTGGAGTCATCCCAGGGGTGCATACACTCTTTTGGGGAAAGCTTGGGGAGGATGAGGAAATTCCCAGGCCTCTCTTCAAGCGCCTTGGAGTCATCCCAGGGGTGCGTACACTCTTCTGGGGAAAGCTTGGGGAGGCTGAGGAAATTCCCAAGCCTCTCTTCAAGCGCCTTGGAGTCATCCCAGGGGTGCATACACTCTTCTGGGGAAAGCTTGGGGAGGCTGAGGAAATTCCCAGGCCTCTCTTCAAGCGTCTTGGAATCATCCCAGGGGTGCGTACACTCTTCTGGGGAAAGCTTGGGGAGGCTGAGGAAATTCCCAGGCCTCTCTTCCAGTGCAAACTGCTTTAAATGAAATCCAAGTCATTTTATTTCAAATAAGTCTGATTACATTTTGCTAATTTGCTGTTAAAAATAAAAGAAACTTAAACAAAGTTTTGACAAATTCCTGACAGGATGCATTGCGGCGGGGGGGGGGGGGGGGGGGGGGGGGAAGTCAGTGCTCCATTGGGTGACCCAACCCCTCGGATGCTCGGCCTCGACCATTTCCCGAGGTGGGCGCTGCTTGAGCCTTTTTGTCCATATTCTTGAGCGCCATGAAATAGTACTCTCTTGATGTCCTCTGCTCCCTACGTACCTCTCATACGCCTTCTTCGGTTGGGAACTTCAAGACTTGATGGTAGGTTGAGGCTACTGCTTTGAGCCCATGTAGGGTTGGCCGTCCTAGGATTGCGTTGTATGCTGGGACACAGTCTACTACTAGGAAGCTTATCATTCTAGTAACTGTTTGCGGCCCTTCACCAAACGTCACCGGCAGCTCGATGCTTCCCCTTGGGCTTACTTTTTCTCCGCCAAAGCCCACCAACGGTGTGAGGCTCGGCCTTAGGCGGTCGCTTCCCAGCTTCATGGCATCGAATGCGGTGGTTGAGAGAACATCAGATGAACTCCCCCCATCAATCAATATTCGATGTGTGACCGTGGTCTCCATGGAACATGCAATACTTGTTCCTGTTTCTCCTGTCTGGGTTTGACCTCAGCCTTTCCGGGCGTTTTAGCATATTCATATCCTGTATCGCGGCCAAAACCTGTTCAAGTGAAGCCGTTAGCGGGGTATACCTGTCAAACTTGGCTTTCGGTTCCGCACGGCCCCGCAGCTCCTTGGCTTCTGCTCGGCCTCGGCCATTGGCCGAGGACTGTTCATGTCGGCCTCGACTTCTATCCTCAGCTCGGCACCCCTTTGCCCGGTCCTCTCGATGCCGGTCGGATAAAGAAACTCCTCGGCTCTCCCTTTCTTCCTGCTTGGACTTAAGCAACTCCTCGGCACTGATGTACCTCTGTGCTCGGGTCATGAACTCCACATATGTTCGCGGCTGGCTTTCGCCAATCGAGTTGAGCAACCTTTCATCCTACAAACCCGAGATCACTGCAGTCAAGGCGACTCCGTCGTCATAACCTTCCACCTGCAAAACTTCGTTGCTGAATCGGTTAATGTAATCCTTCAAACTTTCCCGCGACCCCTGTTTTACTGTCAGCAGGTTGATCTGGGGCTTCTGCCTGCTCCGAGCTCCTAGAAATTGCGTAACGAATGCTCACGCCAATTCTTTGAAAGAACCGATTGATTTCCGCGGTATTTTGCTGAACCATTGTCTTGCCAAACCAGTAAGCGTCAGTGCAAACGCCCGACATCTTGTTGCTTCATTCGTCCCATGAAAGTCCATCCACGTCAAATATGCGTCTAGATGCTGCTTCGGGTCCTTCTTTCCATCATACTGTGGGAAGTTTGGCACCTTAAATTTATGTGGCACCTCCCCCCCCCCATTATCTCGTCAGTGAAGGGTGGCTCCATCTGCCCGATCAACCCTTCTATGTCTTCGTTCTCTGTTCTTCTTTGGGAGTCTCGATGGCTGTCCTCCTCCTTCTGCCACCTGGACAGCTCCCGCTCTCGCCCCCTCTGGTCCTGCTCGGCCCTGGACCTTGCCCGGGCCTCCAACCTTTTCCTGTCATTGTCCTCTATACGCATACCTGGCGCTGATTTCAGTGGTGAATTCCTGCGAACCCTCTTGTGACTAGGTCCAGCTTCCCTCCGGGTCTGGTCACCCCCTGGACGGTGCATTCGACTAGTTACACTCTCCGAATCTCCAACCTCCTCGTCTGCTATTCCTTTACTCTTCTTGGGGTCTCTGTGTACATGCTCTTCCTCGGGCCTTACAGACTCGGAATTCTTCAACAGACTGAGGATTTCAGTCAAATTCTGTCCCATCTCGTTCATCCTCCCCTTAATTGCTACGATCTCGGTTTCCTAGGCCTGGAGTCGAACTTGAGGATTCGGTTCGTCAGTCATTGGTTGATCTTGGTGCTCCATTGCTGCTACATTTTCCTACCGAACTCAACGTTTGCTAGTCAGCGTTCTCCCCACAGACGGTGCCAACTGTTGATGGTCAAATTTCGCTCAGGAATTTACCCCTCGCTTCACATGACGGTCAACAGTGAATTTGTAGATGAGCGGGAAAAAACGTGACCTGCAAGACGAGCAAACGCTGCACACCGGTGTGGTGGAGGCCACACGCACTCCGATGCTTAAGTTAGCCTTGGCCGGAAAACACGTAGAATGTATTTAGGGTGCAGTTTTTGGCATACCTGAATGTGTGTGCGGTCTCCCTTTTATAGATTTCCCCTTAGGGTTTTCGTCGATGCCGGACTTCAAATGATCTCCGGGCCTTTGGCCCTGGTCAGCCTCGGAAATGGGTCGAGGCTGACCTCATCCTCCTAGGGTTTTTAAGAATCCGGAGGTGTTTCGGGATGAACCAGGCGAGACCGGGGCGGTCATAGACATCAGGGACCAAAGGGAGGTGGCCAAGCCCGCGGGCCGAATGATATGCCGAGGCCGACCATAATTTGGCCCGAGCCTTTGGTCCGGTCTTCTTCTGGGTCGATTTTTTGGTCTCACCTCTACCCAACTGTCCTCATCAGCTACTTGTGCGTCAGTGTGGTCCAAAATTACCTATAACAAATGTGACAAAAGTGATTTTAGTCATTTCAAAATCACTCCCAAATATGTCCTAACTGATTAAAAAAAAATCAACTAAAAAGTAGTGAATGGAGATATATGTATTAAAAAAAATATGAAATGAAAAATAGACTCTCAAGGTCACAACGATTGCAGTACTGGACCAACCACCGTGAGTGAAAGAAATCATCGTTAATTCAACTTGCGTGCATTGATTTGATTTTGCGGGAAGAAAAAACTAAAAACGAAAATCGGCGCGTTTTGTTCACGACTCTTGTTGTTAGGGACACGTCGATAGATCATAACAGAAGCAGCACCCTCCAAATTTCAGTTCCTCCATAGATAATCGCCATTGGGTCATGACGCTAGTGGCTCTCTTTGCTTCTGCCACCAAGTTAGCCGGCGTTTTGGTTACTCTCACCGTCGCCGCCAATGCCTTCTCCTTTGCTCGCTTCCGCAGAAAGAATCTCCGCCCATTCCGTTCCCCCATTGACGACTCTTCTGATGTTCTCGCTGACTTCACTCTCATCGGTATCTCTCTTCTCTTCAATTCCTTTCGACTTCTTTTGATTCTTCATTCAACTGCCCTAGAATTTTATAAATTACTATGCCATGCCTTGTGCCTCGAATGCTGAGAGAACCTTCGTTTCATAGTCGTTTTCTTGTTTTATGGTGTTGTTTTCATTTTTTTAGTTGGAAAATATCAGCTGATTAATTAGTTATTAGTTCTACCCCGAAGCATGCTCCTGCAACTCTCGCTTGCTGTTTGTTGGGTTGAGATTAACTATCTAATTGCAGTTGGTGGGTCTGAATACTCATGGAGCTTCTATTCTTTTGCGAATTTGATTTACTGTTCTGTCTGTTTGTTCTTCTCTATAGAGGGCGAACGTGAGTTTTTCTTCGGCCTGGCGACGGCCCCTGCCCATGTTGAAGATCGCCTCAACGATGCTTGGCTTCAGTTCGCTGAAGAACACCCCTGTAATAGTGATACTGAAACATCGGAATTACCACAGGGCATGCAGCCAGCAGTTGCCCTGGTGGGATCTGCTGCTGGCGATGGTGGGTCTCAGCAGGCTTCATATTTTCAAAAGGAAACTGATAAAGGAAAGCCTCTTAAGATAGCTATGGAAGCCATGATTAGAGGATTTAAGAAGTATGTAGGAGAAGAAGAAGAGGTTGTACCAAGTGATGAATGCCATCATAACGTAGCTGCATGGCACAATGTCCCTCACCCGTAAGCGCAAATCCTTTAGCCTGATGTCTCGACGCTTGAAAACTAATGTCATGATTAAGCAATATTTATGGCTTTCAGAGTAATAAATGAGTTATTTGGGCTTATTTCAGAGAAGAGAGACTTAGGTTTTGGTCTGATCCTGATACAGAGTTGCAACTGTCTAAAAATACTGGGAGCAGTGTGTTTCGGATGGGAATAGATTGGTCCAGAATCATGACTCAGGAACCAGTTAATGGGCTTAAAGCTACTGTGAGTCCAATTTTATTTGTTACCCTAGCTACACTTTTGATTTTCCCTCATCCCTTTTATTGAGTCTAGACCGTGATATACACAAATGCTCTTCCGGACATCTGCTCACATGCATTTATTATACTTGGGGACAATACAATTAGTCTGACGCTGAATAGTTGTGAGGCACATTAAATGATTTCTGCTCTTTTTTCATGAATGATTTATTTACCAAAGAAAATATTTGGACAAGTTTTTAATTGATGTAACGTAGTCTGAGTCAGTTGCATGATGTTACCTTTCAGGTTAATTATGCAGCATTGGAGCGGTATAAGTGGATCATCAACAGGGTTCGTTCGTATGGCATGAAAGTGATGCTTACACTGTTTCATCATTCTCTACCTCCATGGGCTGGGGATTATGGAGGGTGGAAGTTGGAAAAAACCGTTGATTATTTCTTGGAATTCACTAGGTTTGTAATCGTGTTCCTTATGGTGGTGCTTTCACCTGCCTTCTCTATTGCTTAGTGCTTGTAAGTGTTGTATGCACAATGTACCATGTAGATGTATATATGCTATTTGTAGTGTTATGACGAAAACAGTAACAACGTAACAAGAACGAAAGGGCGAAGAGAAACAACACACAGATATACGTGGTTCACTAACAGTGTGTTAGCTACGTCCACGGGCAGAGGGAGAGAACGATCTTATTATGTGAGGAGTATTCAGAATACAGAGAGATTAGGGCAAAGAATAGGTTAAGAGGGTTTATATATGGCACCACTCTTAACCCTAACATAATAGGCCCAAAATAAAAGCCCAAAACGGAAATATCACATCTAATCCCTATACATAATTTAGCTTAGGGGGCGTTGCCCCCGAACCCCCACCGGGCGCTTCGCCCCTGGACCCCGACTCGCTGACCGGGCAGCGAGACCCCCGTACTGGGTCGTTCGGAGCGCTTCATATCAGATTCAAGGCATATCAACAAATCTCCACCTTGACTTGAACTCTCTCACACATAACAGATGAACCAGATGTACCCAAAGAAAAGTACCAGATGCAACTTAAAAAAAGTCACCAGATTCTCCCTCTGCTTCATAAGGTCCCCTAGGGACCACTTAGCAATTCAGAACATTTAGCAAGTCCAAACAATGTTGGAACTTGCCACTTGGGACTGCCTTGGTGAAAATATCAGCGGGGTTATCAGCTGTCCCAACTTTCATCACCTTAATCCTCTTCTCATCTCTCAGGAAATGATATCTAACATCTATATGTTTAGTCCTCTCATGATGAACTTGATCCTTGGCTAAGCATATTGCACTCAAACTATCACAATATACAACAGCCTGATCATGATGAAGACCAAGGTCACCAACTAGTCCTTTCAACCATATTGCTTCTTTAGCAGCTTCTGTTAGTGCCATATACTCAGCCTCAGTAGTAGACAAAGTAACTGTAGGCTGTAGGGTTGCCTTCCAACTAACAACAGAACCACCAAGGGTAAACACATAACCAGTCATGGACCTTCTACTGTCAACATCCCCAGCATAGTCAGAATCAGAATAACCAGTCACTAAACATTCTGTATCACTTCCATAAACGAGACCTATATCAGATGTACCTCTAAGGTAACGAAAAATCCTCTTCACAGCTTGCCAATGTTCCTTTCTAGGTTGCCCCATGAACCTACTGACAACACTCACAGCATGTGCAAGATCAGGCCTAGTGCATACCATAGCATACATCAAACTTCCTACTGCACTAGCATATGGGACTCGAGCCATGTATTCCTTCTCAGCTTCAGATTGTGATGCAAGTACAGAAGACAAACGAACACTTGCAGCACTAGGAGTATCTATAGGCTTAGCTGAAGACATCCCAAACTTGGACAATATCTTCTGAATATATCCTTTCTGTGACAAGAAAAGCTTATTTTTATCTCTTTCCCTATAAATCTCCATACCCAAAATTTTCTGAGCAGCACCCAAATCTTTCATCTCAAATTCAGCACTGAGAAGGTCTTTCAACTTCATAATATCAGACTTGGACTTAGCAGCTATCAACATGTCATCTACATACAGAACCAGATAAATCTTCAATCCATCACCAAGCTCGTTGTGATACACACAACAATCATACGGACTTCTGTTGTAGCCTAACTCAATCATATAACTGTCAAACCTCTTATACCACTGTCGTGGAGACTGCTTGAGCCCATATAAAGACTTCTTCAACTTGCAAACATAGTCTTCCTTACCAGGACATTGAAACCCCTCTGGTTGGGTCATATAAATCTCCTCTTCCAACTCTCCATGTAAGAAAGCTGTCTTCACATCTAGTTGCTCAAGTTCTAAATTCTGATGTGCAACCATGGCTAGAAGCACCCTGATGGAAGTATGTCTGACCACTGGTGAAAATATTTCATTGTAGTCAACTCCTTCTCTCTGTGTAAACCCTCTTGCAACAACTCGAGCTTTAAACTTAATACCCTCTGTAGGTGAGATTCCTTCCTTTTTCTTAAAGACCCATTTGCAAGTAACAATCTTTCTTTCCTTAGGTCGTCTGACTAGCTCCCAAGTCTGATTTTTGTCAAGTGACTCAATCTCATCTCCCATTGCAGCAAGCCATTGAGCAGACTCACTACTCGAAACAGCTTCTCTATAGGTGGACGGCTCATGGGGATCCACCTCTTCAGCAACCTGTAGTGCATAAGCAATCATATCCTCAAAACCATACCTCTGTGGGGGTCGAATGCCAACTCTCCTAGCTCTATCAAGAGCTATACTTGGCTGACGTGCTGTTTCTGAACTAGAAGACTCTGGCTCATCTATTCTTGTACCTGTATCAACAACTGGCACGTCAGTTTCTATAGCAGTTTCTATAGCAGCATGTTGATCTTCTCCACCTTGGTGCTGTAATTCATCCTGACCAGAGGTGAATTGCAGCTCCACCTGTTTATCAACATCACTACTTTCTTCTGCAACAACGGGCTTCACAACAGAGTTAAACATAGAATTTTCATCAAACACAACATTTCTACTGAGTATAACTCTATTTTCAGAAGGTGACCATATCCTATAACCTTTGACCCCATCACCAAATCCCACAAATATACCTCTTTTAGCTCTAGGTTCTAATTTACCCTCATTTACATGATAATAAACTGAACAACCAAAAACTCTCAGCAAAGAGTAATCTGCAGGCTTACCAGACCACACCTCATAAGGTGTTTTGCAATCAATACCTGTATGAGGTCCTCGGTTAATCAAATAACACGCTGTGCTTACTGCTTCTGCCCAAAATCTTCTAGGTAACCCAGCATTAGAAAGCATACATCTTGCTCTCTCAAGAAGTGTCTGATTCATTCGTTCTGCCACCCCGTTTTGCTGTGGTGTATCTCTAACGGTGCGATGACGGGCAATCCCCTCATTCTTGCAAAACTCATTGAACTCAGACCCACAGAATTCCAGACCATTATCAGTTCGTAGCCTTTTGATCTTCTTCCCAGTTTGATTTTCTACTAAGGTCTTCCACTGCTTGAAATTCTTGAAGGCTTCACTTTTGTGCTTCATCATAAAAACCCAAGTCATTCTTGAGTAGTCATCAATGATAGACAGAAAATATCTACTACCTCCAATAGATTCAACTTGAGAAGGACCCCAACAATCAGAGTGAACATAATCAAGTGTTCCCTTCGTACTGTGAACACCCTTTGGAAACTTACTGCGATGAAGCTTTCCAAACACACAATGCTCACAAAATCCCAGATCCTGCACCTTGTGTCCACAAAGAAGATCTCTCTTTGACAAAATTTGCATCCCTCTTTCACTCATATGACCAAGTCTCATATGCCACAGCTTAGTCATATCATCTCTGCGAACTGTAGAGGATGCAACAGCAGCAAAACCAGTCAGCGTAGAACCTGCCAGATAATACAGAGTTCCACGCTTGACACCTTTCAGAACCACCTTGGAACCCTTACAGACATGAGTAACTCCACCTTCACCTCTGAAACTGAAACCCTTACTGTCTAAAACACTCAAAGATATCAGACTCTTGGTCATTAGTGGAACATGTCTAACCTCATCCAAAGTGCAGAAAAAACCATCATGTGTCCGTATCCTGACTGAGCCTATCCCGACTACCTTACAGACAGCGTTGTTAGCCATAGTGACATTACCACCATCTACCTGCTGATAAGTCGAAAACCACTCTCTATTTGGACACATATGATACGACGCCCCAGAATCAAGAACCCACAGATCTTTAAGACACGGTTCTTCATTTACAGCTAGGGCTAAGTCATCATCTGAATCAGTATTAGCTTCTGCCACAGCAGCAGAACCTTCCTTCTTTTTATACATATTACCCTTCCTTTTACAGTCATATTTCCAATGCCCCTTTTCTTTACAGTAATTACAGATGTCATTCGCTCTAGGATTAGCTTCATTAGGCTTCGAATTCTTACCATTGGACTTCTTTCTACCAGATTTCCTATGTCCCTTACTACTCGAAGCAACCAACCCAGATGCCTGATTTTCTGTAACCGAACTTGCTACTTTATGACGGACTTCTCTAGTCAGAAGGGCAGTTTTTACTTCTTCTAGAGACAATTTATCTTTACCACTAATAAAAGAATCTACAAAATTCTCATACGACAACGGCAAAGATACTAACAGAATCAAAGCAGCATCCTCATCATCTACCTTAACCTCAAGATTACGTAGATCTAACAGAATAGAGTTCAACTGGTCTATGTGATCTCTAAGGGGCGTACCTTCCTGCATTCGCAAACTGAACAGACGTTGCTTCAAGAGCAACTTCTTAGTCAAAGACTTCGTCATGTAGAGGCTCTCGAGCTTAGACCAGAGCCCGGCGGCAGTATCCACATTCGCGACCTCGATGATGACGTCATCGGCCAGACATAACATAATCGTGGAATGGGCCTTCTCCTCCAAGGTTTTCCATTCTTCTTCATCAGCGTCCGCCTTCTTCGTACCAGACAGCGGCGCCCATAATCCCTGCTGCTTTAGCAGAGATCGCATCTTGATCTGCCACAGACCAAAACTGTTCCTCCCGGTGAATTTGTCGATCTTCACGTTCATAGCTGACATCCTTGTACGCTTGAAAAACTGTTGCGGAAAAACACGAAACCGAGGCTCTGATACCACTTGTTATGACGAAAACAGTAACAACGTAACAAGAACGAAAGGGCGAAGAGAAACAACACACAGATATACGTGGTTCACTAACAGTGTGTTAGCTACGTCCACGGGCAGAGGGAGAGAACGATCTTATTATGTGAGGAGTATTCAGAATACAGAGAGATTAGGGCAAAGAATAGGTTAAGAGGGTTTATATATGGCACCACTCTTAACCCTAACATAATAGGCCCAAAATAAAAGCCCAAAACGGAAATATCACATCTAATCCCTATACATAATTTAGCTTAGGGGGCGTTGCCCCCGAACCCCCACCGGGCGCTTCGCCCCTGGACCCCGACTCGCTGACCGGGCAGCGAGACCCCCGTACTGGGTCGTTCGGAGCGCTTCATATCAGATTCAAGGCATATCAACATGTAGGACTAGAAATAAAAACTATTCAACTATATGATTTAGTTTATGTTTTATTTGAGTTCCACCATATGATATGGTAGTTTGTTGCTTGTTTGGGTTTGGCACTCTCTTACTTTTTTGTTTCTTTTAGTATCTCCTTTTTATGTGGGGGAGAGTTTTCTTGAGATTTTTGTTGCATGAAATGGATGGGGTTCAATCCTAGTAGTCATTTTAAATGGTACATGCATCAAACCAATATGAAGGATCATGAATTCAAGATGATTAAAAGATTTAGAGAAGGGGACATTGAAAAGTTTTAGGTCGTGAATTTGAGAAAATCAGTTTACTTTTTCTGATACATGATAAGCCTGTTTTAGTTGCATATTCAATGGGGGTGAATTGTAACGATGGTATTGAAAATCTGTCATGCAAGGCAAACAAATGTCTGTCCTTGCCATGCAGTTTGTTGTAGCATTTGCGAATGGATGGTGATTCTACTAAATTCTATCTTTAAGGCACAATTATGTTTCTGTTCGTGTTTGACCCCAGGGCATTGATGCGTGGTAGCTACTTGAAAAGCTTTGATGGCTTTTAGCTAATAGAAAAGTTACAAGAAGCCCGGTAGCTAGTAGAAAAGTTGCTACTGAATATATCATTCTTTTGTAATTTAAAATACTACACAAACTTTTAGGCTTTTTTCTTCGTTTCTAACCAAATGGTCTGATGGTATAGAACTGTATGATTCTCATTGATCTATTTCTATGATTTTTCTTTTGGAGACATGTAGAGAACACATTCGAGGTTACTTTAGGAGGTGGCACCTTTTGAGAGATGTGAATGTAACAGAATGCAGGCTCATGGAGTGAAGTTTAGATTTTTAATGTTGTAGCTGTTTGTTGATGCTACTTATGTAGTTTAGCTACCTCCAGTGGGTTCTTTTGTTTTGCTATTGGGAATAATACTATTGCCTCCCGTTTTGCAGACTAGTAGTTGACAACACGTTGGATATGGTAGATTATTGGGTGACATTTAATGAGCCTCATGTCTTCTGTATGCTTACTTACTGTGCTGGTGCTTGGCCTGGAGGTCATCCTGATATGCTTGAGGTTGCCACCTCTGCGCTGCCTACTGGTGTTTTTCAACAGGCAATGCATTGGATAGCCATTGCACACATGAAGGCCTATGACTATATTCATGAAAAAAGGTCTTGTTCACTCTTAAAAACTATAGAAAATGTGTGTAGAAATATTTTGAACACTGCTGCATTCTCTATATGGCTCCAGAAAAGCATGCTCGCATAGCATATACTATTACTTTTACATATATTTCACTTTTAAAAAGTCCAGTTTCCATAATTCGTTGCAATAGCAATTCAGTAGGAAGAACCTCATTTTATGTTCAGTATGTAGCCTGTGGAACGGTAAGACTACCATCCTGTTTTGTCTACTTATCATCAATTCGCAATTGCTTCCCACATCTATTTTTCTTTTTATTAATAAAAACACGAATACATTTAAAAAAAGGCAATCTGTGGTCTCGATGAGGAGGGACAAACAGTCCTACCTAACCACGAAACTGGAGATTAGAAAAGAGCTTTCTAATTGCTTTAATCAATGGGAAAGGATAGTAAAAATTTGTTGGCCATAGATAACCGATTGGAGACGGAATTGCTTTGGAATCCATATTTCATTCTATTCTCTTTTCTTGAAGTTCAATTTTTACTTTTTGCAGTAACTCGTCAAGTTCCATTGTTGGAGTTGCACACCATGTCTCTTTTATGCGGCCGTATGGTCTTTTTGATGTTGCTGCTGTTACGCTAGCAAACTCCTTGACACTTTTCCCATATGTGGATAGCATTTCAGACAAACTTGACTTTATAGGCATAAACTATTACGGGCAGGTTTTTTTCTCTCTCTCTCTCATTCTTCTCATATCAAGTTCACTTATAGGGTTAAGAGTAATGCTTTTGTACTCATCCCTGTATGTCTTGAGATTACTCTTCCATGAATCAGGAAGTGGTATCTGGGACTGGACTTAAACTCGTAGATTCAGACGAGTATAGTGAATCTGGACGTGGGGTGTATCCTGATGGGTTGTATCGCATGTTGCTTCAGTACCATGAAAGGTACAAACATTTAAATATTCCATTTATAATTACTGAAAATGGGATATCTGATGAAACAGATTTGATCCGTCGGCCATATTTGATTGAACATTTGCTTGCTGTATATGCTGCCATGATCAAGGTGTTGTCTCTGGGTTCTGCTTTCTTGTTACATAATTAGTTTATATTTCAATATATATATATGATTGGATGACAGGCCTGCCTATTACCTTGATAGGGTGTTCCTGTACTTGGTTATTTGTTTTGGACTATTTCTGATAACTGGGAGTGGGCTGATGGTTATGGTCCTAAATTTGGACTTGTAGCAGTTGATCGTGCCAATGGTCTTGCCCGAATACCACGTCAATCATACCATCTATTCTCTAAAGTAGATAATTTTCCTCCTTTTCACAATAAAAATCTACCTCTCTCGTAATAATTGTTTTCTAACGTTTTGAACACTTTGTGGTTATCATAAACAGATAGTAACCTCTGGTAAAATTACTCGTGAAGATCGTATACAAGCATGGAATGATCTGCACATAGCTGCTAAACAGAAGAAGAGCCGGCCATTTTATCGGGCTGTTAATAAACATGGTTTGATGTATGCAGGTGAGTTTTGGAGTTGCAGTTTGATAAAATAGAAAGAAACTACCAATTTATCATTGTGATTCTTTCTATTTTTGGTACAGGAGGACTCGATGAGCCTCTTCAGCGGCCATATGCCAAAAGAGACTGGCGGTTTGGTCACTATGAGATGGAAGGCCTGCAGGACCCATTAAGTCGATTATACAGATCCTTTCTCCGGCCTTTTTCTGTTTTGAAGAAAAAGAAAAAGAAAGCTGCCAAGGATAAGACAAGGTTAATTCTTAGACCTCTTGATCTCTAAACTTCGATTTATTGAAAGAAAAGGTGATGCTTGTACTCAGCTCGTTCTAGAGGGATTCCACTAGCGGAAGACACTTGGTTTTGGAACCCCTCTTGTTGAATTGTAGGGAGAGCCTTTCTCCGCATATTGATAGTAAAGAATGAACAAAGTAAGGCGATCTAGATGATATTGTAGTCGATCAACAAATTCAACTGTCTTTTCGTTGCTTTGGTATTATCTCATTATTACTCCAAGTCTGTAAAACAAAACTTGAATAATGTGAACTAGTTTTCCAATAGTACACTTGCTTAATAATATCTAGATCCCTGTAATTAATTATGAGTGATTTGAAAAAAGCAACCAAACACGTAAGTTTCATATTTATCTTGTAGATTGTATTTTGGTAGCGATTAGTCCAAATTTTGCACCTATTGATGGAGTCATGGAGTTGTTATGAACTATTAGTACTAGTTTAAAAAAAAAACATGTGCATTTGCACATGAAAGCTCACTGCTTTAATTAGAAGTTTAAAAAAAAAAAAACAAGAGAGATAGTGTAAAAAATCTATATGGTATGTATATCTTGTTGTAAGTTAATTTAGAATGAATATGAAATGTATTGTATGTGGTTTAAAATATTTGAAACATGATTTTAGAAGGTGAAATTTAAAATTTGAATGAAAATATCTTTTTTTGAGTTTAAATAAAATAGTAAATATCAGACATGAAATGAAAAAGTAATAAAAATGATAAAAATAATAAAGAATACAATAACAATTAAAATTAAAATACATATAATATAATTGAAATTGATAAAAAGAGTATTATAATAAGAAAGTTTATCATATCTCACATATAACTCTTTGGTGTTCTTTGCAAAGATTTTTTTTTGAAGAGAGAGAGACAAAAAAGTATTTAATGAATTGGAACTTGATCGTAGGAGAGTGCCTATATATACATGTTAAGCACATCTTCACCATTAGATCAAGATGTTCCACATCTACGGTTTGGATTGCACTATGTGAATGGATGCGTTGATTCAATATATTACCAACATCCAATTGAACAATTGTGTCTAGCTAGCGTAAATTGCCACTATTCGACCCTTCTCTCAAAGGTCCACAACTCAACTTGAAGAGTAGCATCCTATCAGCAAAGAAAAAAAAAAAGTATTTAACAAACTGGACTTTGATTATGGAAAAATCTCTTTATAAACAACATTTTAGGCACATATCCACCGTTATATCATGATGTTTTACACCTACGATTTGGATCACATCCATACACACATAGATGCATCAATTCAATGCATAATTGAAGGAATGAAAATCTTTTAAGCGAAAGTGTGTATCATATCGAAACATTGTTAATTGGGCTAAAACGAAATACTAATACATTGGCCTTAAAATGCAGAACGATTTCTAAAGAAATTCTAAGTTAAGCATGCTGTAAAATTTACTCTAAACTACTTTAGAGATTTGAGACTTACTTGTTGAAGACCATTCTTCACAGCAAGTCCTCCCTCGAAGAAAATCACATACAGATGGAGAATCCAATTGGACACCACCACCAGTGAACACCCACTAATCTCTGAGTTCTCGAGATTTAGATTGTGGGATCCAAATCGTCTTGCAAAGGAAATTGTTCAACAAGAAGTTGTTGTATATCTTCTTGAGAGATAGAGAGCAATTGAGAGAGATTTTTCTCAAGTTTTTCTAGAATCCCAACTGTATGAAAAACTGAAACTCGTTGAAGGAAGGGGAGAGTTGATTAACTCCCCCTACACCTAGCAACTCCTCATTCTCCAGCATAACTGTTGGGGAATAATAATTATTAATTAATCTGATTATATTAATAACTATTAATACTATATATTATACACCAAATTTAATTTAACCAAATCAAATTCAGTTAAATTAATTATTAACATATAGTTTTAAAATTCAATAAAATCATATTTAACTGAATTAATTCAACCAACTAATTAAATATCATATTTCTAATTAATATTATATTTGAATCAAATTCAAGCATGTCTATCTCATTTAACCTATAGTTTTAATGTGCATCAAATGTGCATTAATTATAAACTATAATATTAATGTAATTAAATCACATTTAATCAAATTAAATCAATTAATTAATTCCTTAATTAAATATCAAATATTTAATTAATTTACCATTTGAATCATATTCAAATAATTCTCTCATATACTATAATTTTAATATGAATCTCATTCACATTAAATATAACCTATAGTTTCAATATGAATCTAATTCATATTAATATTTGAACTCCGTCAAATATTTAACTCTCTCATTAATTAATTTTGAATCATATTCAAAATTAATTTTATATTATAAAGTTTAATTCACTGATTAAACTTATATTATAATGTATCTCCATATATTATATTAATTGTATCAAATACAATTAACTGAAATTCCCTTTATGAATTTGAACACGTCAAATTCTTATTCAAGACTATTTAACCTCAGAACCTTTTATGAGCTAGCAGGTGGTCCTAATGAACCTACAGATCAGAAGCTCCAACGACACGAGACTAATTGACTAAACTCATTAACCAAATTAGTCAACATTTGTTAATTGTGAGTCACTCCACTAAAGACTCACAGCTGCACTCTTTTCACTGCAGAATATTTCTGTGTCCACGGATATCGACCATACCGGTAAGTCAATCCTTCACGAGTGTTCGTAACACCAGCTGGGTCAAATTACCGTTTTACCCCTGGGTTACGTCTGGATCCTTAAGTACCACTAATTCCTCTAATGAACAATCTGTTTATAGTCCAACCAATAAACAATAGTTCCTCTTGGATCAGGAGAGGACGAACGCCCTTGTTCAAGACCCGAAATCAGCCCTTAAGAGAACACACATCTACTTGCCCAAATAGGGGAATGAGTGAGTTCCATCTTGTAATGTTTGAAGGATTGGAATTCCATAATTTCGTAAAGCGGAAGCGTGATTGGGATCGATTTGTAATTAATTTTTGTTTAATCTAAAATACCAATACATTGACAATAAACTTAGAACTATTCTAGATTTATATTAAGGCTAAGCATACAAAAATATTAGATCTAAATCTAATTTATATAGTAACAAGGTACTTACTCTCGTTGACGTCTCTGATTAAATTCACCAACTGCTTGTGAAATAATCACGAACTATTGTGAACACTACCACTATAGCTACACCGGTATGACTCTGAGACTACTAGAGGCAGAAGACTGGTGGGAGCCTTTGGGAGAATTCTTTAGGAGAATGAATGGGATACCTTTCACCCCACCCCAGGGGTCCTATTTATAGGTAAAGGCCAAGACATTTTCCTAATAGGAAAAGACCAAGACCTTTTCCTAATAGGAAAAGGTCATGAATAAGATCAAATCTATTATCTTATTCGTATCTAATTTTAATAAATAAATAATTAATTACCCAATTAAATATCACATATTTAATCTTGGGGATTTTATTAAATTATTTATATTAATATGAATCCAATTCATATTAATTATTTGAACTCTTTCAAATATTTTCTCTCATGAATTAATTTTGAAATTAATTCAAAATTATATTATAAAGTTTCATAAACTTTATAGGGAAAAATACACTTTTGGTCCCTGAGGTTTGGGTTAAGTTACACTTTGGTCCCTGAGTTTTCAAACTCAACAAAAATACCCCTGAGGTTTGAGATAAAGAACACTTTGGTCCCTGCCGTCTATTTTTCTGTTAAATGTCAACTCTTAAGGGAACACATATCTACTTACCCCAGTAGGGGAAGGAGTGAATTCCATCTTGTACTGTTATGTTCCCAGCTTCCATTCGGTCTTGCCCTTGAAATGGTAGGATTATTGAGCAGGCGAACAGGCCACTCTCACCCATACAAATCTAAGGACAATCCCTCCTGAAAGGGGTTCATAACAGACTCAGGATTGAGATTGAGTTACCTAGGTCATCCTATTGAAATAGAAACCTAAACTAGTTAACGACGTTACATCTAGTGGTTACTATTTCGCGGTCCGGTCTTATGCAAACTCATTGCATAGGATACCCCCACCTGCATGTCTCCTACATGGATGGTTTGGATCATTGCATCTGTATTAAATACAAGGTGGACCGTATCACATAGTGTCACCAGGATAAGGTACCCAGCCTTATCCCTATACTATAGACCTTTTAGGTTGTTACTTGGACACCGATCCCCGTATGTCCCCACATACTAGTCCAAGTTTCATTTAAAGAACCTTGGATCTTAGTTTATTGGATTTATGGTTTATTAATGCAAACTCGATCATTCAATAACTAAATTACTCAATTACTCAATTAACGCTTTATTGAGATCAATTAATTTGTTTCATTAATCTACGAGTTTTAGGGCATAAAACCCAACAACTCCCACTTGAACTAAAACTCTAGTGGGCAATGTACATCAACAATCAAAATTGAATGAATAATCATTGAAGTAGGAATAATAGTTTGTATTAATATTGTATAATACATGAAAAATATAAATACAGATAAATACAATAAACTAGGGCACTCACAATATCCATTACACTTCTCCCATTTGCCCTAGATTATTCTATGCACATATCTCACAGACCTATACCCTCTAAATGACCCTCGAACACTTTAGCCGTGAGAGCCTTCGTAAATGGATCAGCAATATTGTGCGCAGAGGCTACCTTCGTGACAATCACGTCCCCTCGTTGCATGATCTCTCTGATGAGATGATGTTTGCGCTCTATGTGCTTACCTCTTTTGTGACTGCGAGGTTCTTTAGAATTTGCCACTGCACCACTATTATCACAGTAAAGGGTGATTGGCAAGTTCATATTTGGAACAACTTCCAAATCCATCAAGAACTTCCGTAGCCATACAGCCTCCTTAGCTGCTTCACAAGCAGCGACATATTCGGCCTCCATGGTGGAGTCTGCAATGCATCCTTGCTTGATGCTACGCCAGACTACAGCTCCCCCGTTGAGGGTAAATATTGACCCTGATGTGGATTTCCTAGAATCCTTATCAGTCTGAAAGTCAGAGTCTGTGTATCCTGTAAGGATCAAATCCTTAGAGCCATACACAAGCTGATAGTCCCTCGTTCTCCGAAGATACTTGAGGATGTTTTTAACTACAATCCAGAGGTCTAACCCTAGATTGGACTGGTACCTGCTGACTATCCCAACTGCATAGCAAATGTCAGGCCTAGTACACAACATGGCATACATAAGACTGCCCACAGCTGAAGCATATGGGATCCGTCTCGTATCCTCAATTTCTTGAAGTTTCTTAGGACACTGTTCCTTAGACAAATGAACTTCATGCCTGAAGGGTAGTAAACCCCTCTTGGAATTCTGCATCTTATATCTAGACAACATCTTGTCTATATACGATGCTTGAGACAGGGCTAACATTCTGTTCTTACGATTCCTGATAATTTGAATCCCTAGAACATACTGAGCTTCACCTAAATCTTTCATTTGGAACTCAGTCGATAGCCATTTTTTAATGTCAGCTAGATATTCTACATCATTCCCAATGAGAAGAATATCATCTACATACAACACCAGAAAAGCTACTGAACTGTTGATAATCCTTTTGTAAACACAAGGCTCATCAACGTTCTGGTCAAAGCCATAAGATTTGAAAGCAGTGTCAAATCTTATATTCCAAGATTTGGAAGCTTGCTTCAACCCATAAATGGATCGTCTAAGCTTGCAAACTTTTTGCTCCTGACCTTGAGTAATGAACCCCTCTGGTTGAGACATAAAGATGTTCTCATCAAGATTGCCATTCAGAAAGGCAGTCTTGACGTCCATTTGCCAAATCTCATAATCATAAAACGTGGCAATGGATAAGAGAATCCTTATCGACTTTAACATGCCAACTGGGGAGAAGGTTTCCTCATAGTCCACCCCCTCCTTTTGGGTATAACCCTTTGCCACAAGTCGAGCTTTGAAAGTCTGTACTTTCCCAGCTGTGTCTCGTTTTCTCTTGTAGATCCATTTGCACCCTATGGGTTTAACCCCTTCAGGTAGGTCTACAAGATCCCAGACTTGATTGAAGTACATAGACTCCATCTCTAGGTCCATAGCTTTAACCCATTGGTCATGGTCCACATCATTCATTGTCTGTCTAAAGGTCAATGGATCCTCAACTCCATCATCAGGTATGACAGCTGGATTTTCTGCTAAACCCAGATAGCGTTCAGGTCGAGTAACAACCCTCCCACTACGTCTCGGCATTCTCAACTGTTGAGAAGGATGAGCTTGACTATATGTACTGGGCTCATCTACAACTCTTGTTGAAGGTCCAATCAGTGTACTGGGCTCATCAACAACCCTTGTTGAAAGTCCAACCTCATCAACAACTCTTGTTGATTCATTTGTAGCTTCACCAGAAAGTTCATTTAACACCATTTTACTACGTGGCTTGTGTTCTCGAACGTGGTATTCTTCTAAGAAAGTAACATTTGTCGAAACAAACACTTTATTTTCTTGTGGATCGAAGAAGTATCCACCCCTTGTTTCTTTTGGGTAGCCTACGAATAGGCATAATTTTGAATGTGAATCCAAATTCTTTGGGTTTGCCACTAGCACATGTGCAGGACAACCCCAAATTCTGAAATGACATAAACTATCTTTACGCCCTCTCCAGAGCTCAAATGGTGTTTCAGAAACACTATTTGAGGAAACTACATTCAAAATATAAACTGCAGTCTCCACTGCATAACCCCAAAAAGAACTAGGCAGTTGAGCATAGCTCATCATAAATCGAACCATGTCCAACAAGGTTCTGTTTCTCCTTTCAGATACACCATTCTATTGAGGTGTACCTAGTGCTGAGAGTTGAGACGAGATTCCATGTTCTATCAAATAGTTCTGGAATTTTAAGTCCAAATACTCTCCACCTCGATCAAATCAAAATGTTTTAATGGTCTTCCCTAATAAGTTCTCAACTTCAGTCCTATACTCCTTGAACTTTTCAAGGGCTTCAGACTTATGACTCATTGGGTATAAATAACCATACCTTGAATAATCATCTATGAAAGAGATGAAATATTCATACCCTCCTCGAGCTTTAACATTCATTGGACCACAGAGATCCGCATGTACGAGCTCTAAGGGCTCCTTGGAACGATAACCTTTTCCAGTAAAAGGTCGTTTGGTCATTTTACCTTCGAGACATGACTCACATGGAGGTAAAGTACCATCTTCTAACCGACTTAGAAGTCCGTTCTTAACCAATCTCCCAATCCTATTGAGATTTATGTGGCCAAGTCTCAAGTGCCAAAGATAGGTACTTTGAGAAACTTTTTGCCTTTTTGGTTGAGTCTCAGCTATTTTAAACATTTCATTGTTCAAAATAGCCCTAGACTCTATTGGTCTTAAGACATACAAATTGTTCTCCATTTTTGCAGAACATATATCAGCACTCCTTTTAGTAATGAAAGCTTCATTCACAGAAAAGGACACTGAATACCCTTGTTCTAGCAAACAAGAAATTGAAATCAAATTTCTTTTTATTTTGGGAACTATATATACGTTATCTAATAACATATAGCGTTCCCTGGAGAAGAACATTTTAATATCTCCCACTGCTTTAGCTGAAATGAGCTCCCCAGTCCCAACTCTGAGAGTCATTTCTCCATCATCTAACTGTTGTCAGGAGCTCATTCCCTCAAAGGAAGAGCATACGTGATGAGTGACACCTGAATCAAGGATCCATGTTGTATCATCATTTTCCACTATACACGTTTCAATGATCAATAAATCAAATTTATTTTCATTGAGATGTGCTAAGCAATCTATGTCTTATTCATCATGAACAATTTCGGATGAATTAGACATATGGGCTTGAGGACTGTCCTCAGTTAAGACCAATTCTACGCGTTTAGTGTTTAAGTTCATTTTCTTAGTTGTATTAGAAATACCAGTTTTGTAATTGGCGTTATTAGAGGCATACAAAGAACGTTTCATTGTTGATAGAACAAACAAATTAACTTAATAAGTATTGTTGCATTAACCCATTACACAAAATAATATTATTATTTTAATCCAATCAATTTAGCAAAAGTAATGATCGACCCATAGAATAAACATTCATTTTTGCAACGATACTTCAGAGGTTTAGAACAACAGCTACCGTAGGGTAGTCAGCTACTCCTCCTCTGAATTGAGACAATCTTAGCCAATCCCTATTCGCGGAATAACTCATATTCCAATAGTTCTTAGCTACCGTTTTTTCGGTCAGGAAATTATTAACACTTTAACAATTTTCCGTAAGTGTGACCCTCCATTTTTCAGATTTCAGAGGTCGGCCCCAACAATGCTACCATAGGGAAAGTCAAAGTTGGAAATGGACCTAAGAAACCTATCCATTTCTGGAGTTTGCGTTGTTCCGACTCCCATGATCAAGCCCTCTGTAGGGTGATCGCTCCCAGGGCGACTCGCAGGTAGATCATGGGGATCTCACGGTGCAACCTAATGGAGGAGACCGTAAGATACGCTGACACGTGTCCTGCTCCCACTTACTATAAAATACTCCCTCATTCACCTTGGTATTGATCCATGCAAACACCATCCATAGGGGGTCACTCCCAGGGTGACTCGAGGCCAAGCATGAACCTCACGTTGTGAACTTTTGAGGACATGAGAGCAAAACTTGATTTATGAAAATCTTGTTTTGATATATTTCCTCCCACTAAGTATTTTTATAATTATAGGGTCTATTACTTAGGTAAATTCCGGCTAAGTGAATCTATCTAAGTCTATGCTTGTATATAACTTTTATATATATAGGTCTTTTCTCTAATGTCTAGGTGGATTAAACACTTTTAATTACCTAGAGACATTGCATGCTAATATAACTATGGTTAATTCAACTCAAGTTCCGGCTCAGTTCCCAGGTAGCAGGTGTTCCGTAAACCGTCATCTTAAGTACCTCCAGCCTTAGACAGAACTTTACCGGTAGAGTTCCCTTATAACCAATAGTTATGATAAATCTTTACTATATAGATCTAGGTGAATTAAACTCTTTTAATTGACCTAGTGACATTGCATGATAACATAGCTATGGTTAATTCAACTCAAGTTCCGAGTCAGTTCGCAGGTAGCAGGTGTTCCATAAACCGTCATCTTAAGTACCTCCAGCCTTAGACAGAACTTTACCGGTAGAGTTCCCTTATAACCAATAGTTATGATAAATCTTTACTCTAAAGATCTAGGTGAATTAAACTCTTTTAATTGACCTAGTGACATTGCATGCTAACATTTAACTATGATTAATTCAACTCCGGTATTCCGAGTTAGTTCCCAGGTAGGAGGTGTTCCGTAAACCGTCATCTTAAGTACCCCCAGCCTTAGACAGAACTTAACCAGTGGAGTTCCCTTATAATCATAGTAATGTTTTTCCTACTTAGTCAATTAAGAAAATAATTCTAATCCCATTAGAATTATAATGAGCTTAGGTCTAATTAATTTTAAACATTTTAAAATTAATTCATTTTAACCTAAGGTCCTATGTTTGCATGCAACTCTTTGTTATAGGTTGACGGTTTCTAATCAATTTTATAACTTATTATAAAATTTTAATGATTAGCCCTATAACATGCTTCTATGGTGTTGGAAAAATAACAATCATATTGTAATTATTAAACACCATATTATTATGACGCCGATAATGATAATATAACGATTATATTAATCTAAGGTGGTGTCATGCTTCATGCAATTTCAATTTCATTTAATTAATATCGATTATATTAATTAAACATCCACGAAATTAAATTACATGAAATTTGACATTAATATAATATAACTCTTATATTAATCTAATTAATGTCATGCTCAATGTTATTACATTTTCATTTAATTAATATAATATTTTATATTAAATCATACATGAAAACAAACATTGATTTATATTTATTATTTTCATTCATAATATAACTAATTATATTAATTCTCATGAAAATAATCCTAAGCATGGATGCTACATTTAGTAAAATATAACAATTATATTTAGCTAAATCAATGTCATGCATCATGCTTCACCAATTTCATATATTTAATATAACGATTATATTAAATAACTCATGAAATTAAATTCATGCATAATTACCATACATTATGTAACGCCCCAGGATTTTAATAGCTATCATAGCGACAATACTAACTCTTAACCCAAAACTAACCGTGTGCACCGAAAATTTCGGCAGCATAACGACATACATAAGACTAACCCAAAATTTTTCTAGACCTGCTGAACAAGAAAAACACTTCTATATATATAGCGAACTACTCACAACCACCCATCACAACACCTTACTACAACACAGCAGAACTTCCACAACAAAGCTAGTCACGCAAATACAATAATCAAAACAAATAGAGAATTCACAACTCAACTCAATTATGCACAACTAACTACAACTTTAACTTATTAGAAACAAACTTAATTCCTATTAACTGAATAAGAAGGTACAATTTATTAAAACTGACAGCTGAAGTCCAAAGTTCAAAAAGAACAGTCAGAATTCAACCTAATAGGACAACAGTTGTCCAACCATATTGAGCAACAACTATCCTAACCGACATGAAAATAAAAGAGAACAACGCGAACTAGCTATGGTCCTTCCTCAAGCACCTCCTCTGCATCACCATGGTCCATGCAGTCCTCATATCCTGCAAAATTTGGTAGTTGGGGGGAGAGAGAGGGGAGGGGGTCAGTACAACCATGGTACTGGTAAGTAGCCCCTCCTACCTGAGAAGCCATCAACAGCAACCAAGCAACCAACATGCTTTTCATGCGCAAACAACATACTTCTCAAAGCTATAAACACAACAACATGTACAACATACTTCTCAAAGCTATAAACACGACAACATGCTCAAAATCGAGTAAAATGAATGACTCTCCCAAGTCAAACCTCATGCATCTCTCTATGCACTCATTAACCTCTCATGCTCCACGAGCTTACTCAACAAACTTATTTAGCCCTCACTTGGCTCCCCACACATGATTTCCGCGTCACGCTCCGCAAAACTCTCCAAGACTGACCCTTCGAGGTTCACCGACCCCTGACCATTTATACCCAGGGCCCCGACACTTCTCTACAGAGCTCGGTGTTCGACCCTTGACCATTTATACTCGAGGTGCACTGACATTCACCCATCTTGCCCTTTTTCACATTTTAGGTCCCTAACCTCTATCACACATCTATCTAGAATGCATATGTCCTGTAACGCTTCTAGACTCACGTACTATGCCCACCAAGCATATACGTACAACCACATGCTCTCAACTCATGCCTGACCTAGAAATGCAAACAAAACCAACATGCTTACAACCAATCAACACACAACAACAATTCATGCATTTCACGATTCATATATATACATATACATTCAGAGAAACAAGAAACATGAGAATAGTTATAAAGCGAGTAAACATTCAGCATGCATCACACAGTCAAACAGACTACATCAGATAGGAACTACTTACAAATGAAGCGCTCGTAAGCAAACCTACAAACCAACAGGACGAACCGGAAGAGCCTAAGGAGCCCGAACTACAACCAGCAACTCCTAAGGGTTAGGAAATAATTTAAAGCACCTAATAGACTTAATAAAGGAAACGAAAGGTGCTGGAATTTACCGTTCAGCGTCCAAATGGCCCCAAACACTTGCTGTCCAATGAACCAAGTGATTTGAAACCACTTGCTTAAAGTCCTTAGACAATGGGTGTTCGAGTTTAAGGCTCAACGGATGATGGATCACAAAACAAAGATGATTTCGAACCCAAGATGACTCCGTGCAGTGTTGGAAAAACAAGAAATCAATCACGAAACTAAATTCTAAGGCCGAACAAGAGTGGGTAAGCTGAATTTGAGATTAACAAAGCATGGGCAACAATGAAAACTTACCAAGAGAGCCCGAACACGCCGAAACAAAACTTAAACCAGACTAATCATGTCCAAAACGCCAGAACAACAAAGATTCAGCCTATTACTCCCTAATCTGGCAGAACACAAGAGGAAGAGAGATCGATTAAGGTCGGGCCATTGAAAACAAACAAACACAGGGGAAAAAGGAACCTTACGTCGCGAGGGAGGAGACGGAACGGACTGCAGGGTGGCGCGGACTGCTGCTGGCGGCGACGGCACACGGGTGAGAGAGAGAGCCAGCGAGCACGAGGGAGAACGAGAGAAAGAGAAGACGGAGATGGGTGTCGCTGCCGGGCTTGCTACACACTCGTGCGGATACTCACCAGGGGAAGACGAGAAAACGGGGAAAGAGAGAAGGAGATGGAGGCTGACAACACGAGGGAGGAAGAGATGAAGAGGGACGCGGGTCAGCGGCTGGCGGCGACGCAACACACGGGCAAGAGAGGGAGAATGGTTGCTGTGGCTGGCGGCTGGAAAAGAAGCACGTGGGGGGGGGGGGTCTGGCGGCTCCACGAAGAAGAAGAGGGGAAAAGAAGATGATTTAGGGCTCACTTTCTTTTTCTTTTTCTTTTTCTTAAATTAAAACCCTAAGAAAGAAAAACCCAATTAAATAGAAATTAGGCTCTTATCTAGAATTTCATTTAAAATCCCAAACTTATCTCCTTAAATTATTTGGGAAAGAAAATAGCCCAATTAAATTGGGATTTGGGTCTTTTGATATTTAAAATAAATATCAATTTTTAAACCTCCAAACTTCAGGAATTTAAAGATTTAATTAAAAATCCCTTCTCCCTAAATTGTCAAAATTTAATTTAACGACCCAAGGCTAAACTCTAATTCTAATTTTCCAAATTAGAATAAGAACGCCCAATAAATTCCAAAACGGCTCGATTTCGAAACACGGAGCGTTACACATTATAACAATTATAACATAAATATGCATGAAAACATGCTTAACAAATGGTGGGAATTTAAGCTATATGACATTCATAAAGCAAATAAATAGCAATTGAACCGATTAATTTTGGCCCCTAGGATAAAATAAAGCATAAATTACAATAATTATAGCTAAATTCTATCCTAAAAATCCTTCTGCAGCTCCAAATACTGGTCTAGACCGCCCGAACCGACCCGAACCACTTCGAACCAGCCACGAAAACCACGAACCAAGCCAAATTCTAGCTGAACCGGACCAAATCGGTCCCAACCCAGATGGACCATGCGAACCAGACTACCAGCTACCTTGAACCGCCTGAAACATGTCTTCGCACCGCACATCGTGACAGCGTCGCGATGCTGCAGCTTCTTCTCGTCGTGAATTCAACGTTTTTCATCTCATAAAAATTACTTAATTTAGACTCGGACTTACAAAGGACTCGATTTTACATAAAATACCCGAAACACCGGGCCCTTACATTATCAAATCACATAAAAACCATAAAATTAACCTAAACAATCCAATGCAAACCATACATACATTATGCATTAAATCAATCCCACCAATAGCCAATGCATATTTTAGAGAAACAAAATTAGATCTACGATCGGCTCTGATACCAATTGAATGATTGGAATTCCGTAATTCCGTAAAGCGGAAGCGTGATTGGGACCGATTCGTAATTAATTTTTGTTTAATCCAAAATACCAATACATTGGCAATAAACTTAGAACTATTCTAGATTTATATTAAGGCTAAACATACAAAAATATTAGATCTAAATCTAATTTATATAGTAACAAGTTACTTACTCTCGTTGACGACTCTGATTAAATTCACCAACTGCTTGTGAAATAATCACGAACTATTGTAAACACTACCACTATGGCTACACCGGTATGACTTTGAGACTACTAGAGGCAGGAGACTGGTGGGAGCCTTTGGGAGAATTCTCTGAGAGTAGGAGAATGAATGAGATGTCTTTCACCCCACCCCAGGGGTCCTATTTATAGGTAAAGGCCAAGATCTTTTCCTAATAGGAAAAGGTCATGAATAAGATCAAATCTATTATCTTATTCATATCTAATTTTAATAAATAATTAATTAATTCCATAATTAATTAATTACCCAATTAAATATCACATATTTAATCTTGGGGATTTTATTAAATTATTTATATTAATATGAATCCAATTCATATTAATTATCTGAACTCTTTCAAATATTTTCTCTCATGAATTAATTTTGAAATTAATTCAAAATTATATTATAAAGTTTCATAAACTTTATAGGGAAAGATACACTTTTGGTCTCTGAGGTTTGGGTTAAGTTACACTTTGGTCCCTGAGTTTTCAAACTCAACACAAATACCCCTGAGGTTTGAGATAAGGAGCACTTTGGTCCCTGCCGTCTATTTTTCTGTTAAATGTTAACGGTGGCTGACGTGGCACTATTATTTTAATAAAAAAATTATTATTTTTTATTTTAAAATAAAAATAAATAAAAATAATAAAAATATTATTATTTTAAAATTCTTTCTCCTTCTCTCTCTTATTCTTATTCTCCATCCTCTTTCTTTTCCATCTTCTTCCTTTTTCTTCTTCTTCATCATATCTCTGGTGGCCACCACTCGCCGTCGCCGCCGGCGACTGCTTTTTTTTTTTTTAAAAAAGAAATTATCTTCTTCCCCTTCTTTTCTTTTCCTTCTTCCTCCATATTTTCACTGTTAAAAAAAAAAAACGAAGGGGGGTCCCTCCTCGTTTCCCTTGCCGGAAATAATAAAAAATCTCTTATCTTCTCTCTCCCAAATAACTCGTCGATTCTCTCAAGATTTTCCTTTCAAACCTCCAAAATCGATCTCCCAATATCATCTCACACTCATGCTAGTTACAAAATTTTTTATGCTCCGGTCCTTTTGTCATTCACGCTCACGCTAATGAAGCTCACGTCTTAGTTGTTGCTAGTTGGAGTTCATTCACAGAAGGTATATTTGGGTTTGTTATGTCGTTTATAAACAATATACAATTAATTTGTTTTCCTCATGATTATTGGGTCATTGTTTACTTAGTTGTGGGTTTATAAAAATCATTCCACAATCGTACTCCAATAAATAATGGCTTATATATAACGAACAGAGGGTTATTATTTACTTATGTATGTTATTGTTTTCTTAGTTGTGTCATTGGGTTTATATAGTATATATATGGTTTATGTTGGGAGTGCGACCAAAGTCCCACATTGGCTAGATATGGGGAAGATCATGGGTATATAAGGGAGGACAAGTATCTCCATTGGTATGAGGTCTTTTGGGGTGAACCAAAAGCAAAGCCATGAGGGCTTATGCCCAAAGTGAACAATATCATACCATTGTGGAGATATGTGGGTGTCCGGTAGTTGATGCGCAAATTGCTTACCGTAAGTGTACGGGTCAAGTTATAATATAGTGAATGTAAATTCGAATGTCGTCCTCTGGATTGGTGTCTAGTCAATTTTAATTACCGAAAATACTTTTGACCAATTTTATTTAGGGAATCGAATTGAATGAGAATATAATTGATTCAAACACAAAACTAAGCAAAAAGTGACAATCTAATGGGAATAATTGGTCTTAGGGATTTGATTTCACCAATTGGAGTTATGGATTCATAAACGGATTAACACATACTATGATTCATAAATCTTGGCAACTAAAATCACACATATCTCTCCCGAGCATACATGATTCTCCCATATGCAATTGAACCCGATATCCCTATCTAAATCCAATAAACATACAAGGCAATAAGGCTAACCTTTATAACAATTTCTAGAATTAACCTTAATCTCCTGATTTTTAGCTAAATTCTAGTTATGCATATTGATTTCTAATTTAAATCCTCTCTCCCGAGTTAGATTCAAGCATAAACATCAATCAATTTATGGCCGGTAAATTGAAAGCATTAAGGACACATATATGCATAAATAACATCAATAGCATAAAAACCGTAAATCAATCCATAACGTGCCCAACGGCTACATCAATCCCTAAGAGTTAAAGCCTAGCTACTCATACACAACGTTACAATATAGCAATAGTCTAAAACAGCCATAAAAACTAACTAAAGTGAGGGAAAGAGGAATTAAACTCGTTGTAGGCCGAGACCGAACGTCCCCGTCACGATCCCCACGAACAATGGGTTGATTTCCAACTTGCTCCCTTTGCTTCAGCTCCAAAATGCCCTGTTTTTCCTCTGTTGTCGGCTCCAAAAAGTCCCAAAACGAAGTCCCCTAAAACCTAGCCGAAATTTCCTTATATTCTGATTTTTTCGGCGATACCGCGAATCTGGAAATTTTGCCTAGAGCGTCGCGACGCTATGAAGTTTTTTTTTTTTTTTTTTTTTTTTTTTTTTTTTTTTTTTTTTTTTTTTTTTTTTAAATCAGCTGGGCTGAATTTGACTTCTTCCAACTTTATCCTTTTTCGATCTTTTAGCCCTTTTTCATGTCCCGAACACCCAATTCACTCCAAAATCACGTTTTAGCTCCAATCAACAATTTCCTACAAAATAAACATTAAGTGCAATAAAATGGCCAATAAATCATAAAAGACTAGCTAAATTGATTAGGGAAAACTAGCTAGCTATGCTCGCTATCAGTAGTCCCTTACAGTTTATATATAATCATCAGCGTTTATATATATTTGTGTTATTGTGATACTGTTAATTTAGTTATATTATGAGTTATTGTTCTCTTAGTTGGAGTTTTATATAATATATTTGATGGTTTATATACAACGAGCTGATGATTGAATTCAACATCTTAATTACACAAATTATAGGAAGATTATATTTTATATGAATTTTATATTCGAATGTATGGCTTTCATATCTTATTAATTGTAACGCCCCATGTTTTTTTTAAAAAAAAAACTACTAACCTAGCGACATTACTAACTTCTTATGACAGAACTAAACGAGTGCAATCCGCATTAAGCATTAAGCGCAAAATGCACAAATAAATTATAATGACAATTAAACCAAATCAATCAATTCATTAAGCAAAGGTTCAACAAACTAAATCAAACCCATAGAATTTAGGAGTTAACTACTCATAATCACTAAACATCCGATAATTCATAATCATACTTATTCTAGAAACTAAAAACAAAGGAAAAGGGAAGAGAAATGCTCATAATCATGTCAATCTCTTCGATCCCATAAGGACCTCCATCGATCCCGAGCTCCCAAGATCTTCAACAAGGCTCCAATTCTTCTCCCAAAACCCCCAATTTCAGTGTAGAATCGAGAAGAGGGTGAAAACCCTCAAATTGACTCTCTAAACTTGGCTGGAAAATGATGTATTTATAGGTGTCCAGTCGTGCCAGCGTCTCGACGCTATGACATAATAAACTTGGAGCCCAAGTCGCTTCAGTGTCGAGACGCTTCCCCATTTCCAGATTGTTCTCCACGACTTGCCTAGCATCAAGACGCCCAAGGCTAACGCTAGCCTCTTAGACTCCTCTTGAAAAATGGCCCTTTGGTCTTCATCTTGGACCTCCAACTCATCTCTCTTGGGCTTTTGGACTTGGATCTTTGATAGCGTGCATAGCGAGTTATTTTTCCAGATTAATTATAGTTAGTCTTTGAGTATTATTTGGCCGAATTATGCACTTCAATGTTTATTTTGTAGGAATTGAATATTGAAGATAAATTGGTGAAATTGGAGTTTATCGAGCGTTCGGGACCTAAAGAAGAGCAAAGGAAGAGAAAAGAATCAAGTTGGAAGCTTAATAAAAGAGGCAAATCCGAGAGGTAGCGTCGAGACGCTACCTCCTTAGCGTCTCGATGCTACACAATTTCCTAATCTGAATATGGCGGTAAACAGGGCAGCATCACGACGCTATCCACAACGTCGCGACACTACCTATAAATTTCCTATAAATACATCTTATTCTTGCACGACCAACGGGAGTCCATTTGGTTAGATTTTAGCCCTAATTTCGACTAGAGACCTTTGGTGGGAGTTGAAGCAAGGCCAAGGGAGTGGGAACCAAGCTTGAAGACGTGGAGATCGTGACGGGGACGTGTCGGTTTCAACGGATTCAAGAGTTTTCTTTTCTCTTTCCCTTACCTCTTGTTGTTTTTATGGTTTTTCTTTATCAATTAGTGGTTGTAGTTTCAAGACTATGAGTTGCTAGTTGTTTGTCTTAGGGATTGATGTAGTTGTTTAGTTTGTTGGATTGATTTTTGGTATGAATGTGCTTTTGTTTTACATATGCAATTATGATTAAATGCTTTCAATTACTTGATCACTAGTTGAATGATTTAAGTGTTGAATCTAACTCGGGAGAGAGAATTTAGCCTAGACTTAATTTACTAATTGCATGACTAAAGTAGAATTTCTAAGATCGTGACAGAATTTAGAATTACTTTAGAAGTTGTTAGAAGAACTAAACCCAAAGCCTTGCATGTTAATGAACTTAGGGATATCAAGTTGGTTGCATGCATGAGAATCAATTATGCTCGGAAGAGATAGTTGTGATCAAAGGTTCCTAGACTTGGTAGAATAATTGCATGCTAAATTCATCCCAATAATTAATCCTCAATCTCAAACAATGAAATCAATTCCCTAAGAGTCTTTCCATTTGAATCTCCACATTTTACTTTATTCTTTTTATCTTTAGATTTATCTTTATCATTAAGTTTTGCTTTCTAAATAAAATTGGACAAGATTATTCACGGTACTTAATTTGCTAGAAAACCAATCCAGAGGACGACACTCGTTTTACACGAAAACACTATATTATTACTTGACCCATACACTTGCGGTAAGCAAATTGCGCATCAAGTTTTTGGCACCGTTGCTGGGGATTGGCATAGTTAGTTAGATTAATATCGTGAAAAAATTGTTTGGTCTTAATTTAGGGTGTATTTTTTATTTTTTTTTAGGTAGTTGCATTTTTTTTTTGTTTCCATATTTGTAATTTTCCTTTTTAGTACTTTCCTTTTTTTATTGATTTTTTCTTATTTGTTACTTTCCTATTTTAGTTCTTTCCTTATTTGTTTGATTTTTTCCTTATTTGATTTTTATCCTTTTTTGTTTTCTTTCCTTTTATGTTTGAGTCTTAGTCCTTTGTTCTTGTTAGGATATTATTTGGTGTTTGCATCTAATTGAAAGCCTAATATTCGTTGATGCTTTAATTTATTTGAGTGACTTTTTATAATTTTGGGTGGCCTGTTAGGGAATTTGTGCCCAAAGAACCAACACCATATTCCAAATTTTCATCTTCAAGTTATACCCCTTTAAAAGAAAATTCTTCCTTAGAAAATTTACTTCAAAATTGTATTGAGGAGTCTAGAGAGTCATGTGGCCACTGATCCATTGGCGCCCATCCAGGAGCTTAATTCTTTCGATTCTGCTAAGGATGAGCATTAGGGGTGAGTTGCTTAGATAGTATGGAAGAATTGGAGAGTGTTAGCATCAACCAAGAGAATGTTTGTGAGGAAGAAAAAGAAAATGAGCTTGTAGTGTCAGAGGAAGTTCAGGAGGTAGAGTTAGAGGTTGAAAAGCCTTCGTCTGTTTTATCTTCTCCATCCTCTGTAGATTTTGATTGTTCTTTTTTCTATTCTCACGAGTCATTTTTAGAGTCCGAGTCTCTTTATTTTGATCTTTCTCCTTTTATGCTTATTTTATTAAAAAATACTAAAAATAATTTTGTTTCAGGGGCCCATGAGAAGCTAGTAAGTTTGCTAACGATAGTGAGTTTTATCGATTCAAGGAAGAAAGACCCAAATAAATATGAGAATTTTTATGTGCCTTGAAAGTTCGCACGAGCACGTCAAGCTAAGGACGTTAAACAAGGGCTTATGGGAGGCAACCCAAGTTAGTTTGTTTTTGCTTTTATGTTTGTGATGTTTTTGTTGTTTTTGTTTTTTTTTTTTTTTTTTTTTTTTGTAGGAGTTCCCATTCTCTTGTCTTTGCTAACTTACATGAGAAGATCATCATTCCAGGGCAGTATCATTCACCCCTTCTATTCTTTTCTTGTTTTCTTGCTTATTTAGGCTTTAGTTTTCTATACATTGAGGACAATGAAGGATTAAAATTCCTTTTGGCAGCGGAAGCAATTAAGAACAATCTCGTTTTTAATTTCAATTTTAGAAAAACCTCTACGTTGGCAAATCAAATTAGAAACTAATTTTTAAATAACACAATTAAGCATGCTCGAATCTTAGATCTAAAACTATTTTAGAACTAAGAAAACTTACGTGATTTAGGAGGCAATCACAACACAATGCTCCAATTACGTTCTTGGGACTTCCAACGGACACCACCACTCGAATCACCTGCTATCCTCTTGGATGGTTGAGAACCGGTTTGTGGGAACCCAAAGATCGTCTCTTGGAAGGAAAAAATTCAGCAAAAAGAATGCTGTGTTTTCTAAATTTGAGAGAGAGAGATCAGAGAGTTCCTCTCTGTCTTTTGCGTGAATGAGAGGGATTGAACGAGAGTTGGGGAAACTCCCTCCCAACTTTACGATAAATGGGGAGGGAGTTATTCCCTACTTGATCTCTACCGTTGATCATAATCAACGCGATCTAGACCGTCTATTAATTAAATAATAATTATCAATTATCATTTAATTAATTAAATAATTATAATTAATTTAATTAAATCAATATTAATTAAACCAATTATAACATAAGGTATTTAATTCAATTTGAATCATATTCAATTGAATTAAATTGGCCATTCAATTAATCTCATTTATTGAATCCACATTAATTAAATATCAAAATATTTAATTAATTTTATAATTGAATCATATTCAATTTTATCTCTCTCATTTAACCTATAGTTTTAATGTGCATCATAATGAACATTAATATAAACTATAGTATTAATTTGATTAAATCATATTTAACCAAATTAAATTAAATTAATTAATTCCCAATTAATTAATTCATGAATTAACCAAATATCACATATTTAATTAAATTCATAATTCTCTCATTAATTAATTTTGAATCATATCCAAAATCAATTTTATTATAAAGTTTAATTCAATAATTAAACTTATACTATAATGTATCTCCATACATTATATTAATTGTATCAAAATACAATTAACTTAAATTCCCTTTAATATCAAGACTATATTATCTCAGAACCCGTTATGAGCTAGCAGGTGGACCTAATGGACCTACAGATCAGAAGCTCCAACGATACGAGATTGATCAGCTAAACTCATTAACCGAGTCAATCAACATTCGTTAATTGTGGGTCACTCCACTAAAGACCCACAGCTGCACTCTTCTCACTGTAGAATATTTCTGTGTCCACGGATATCGACCAACGTAGTAAGTCAATCCTTCACGTGTGTTCGTAACACCAGCTGGATCAAAATACCGTTTTACCCCTGGGTTACCTCTGGATCCTTAAGTACCACTGATCCCTCTAATGAACAACCTGTTTAGGGTCCAACCACTAAACAGAAATTCCTCTCGGGCCAGGAGAGGACAGCGCACTTTGGTTCAAGCCCCGGAATCAGTCCTTAAGGGAACACACATCTACTTGCCCCAATAGGGGAAGGAGTGAATTCCATCTTGTACTGTTATGTTCCCAGCCCCCATTCGGTCTTGCCCCTGAAATGGTAGGAATATTGAGTCGGCGAACTGGCCACTCTCACCCATATAAATCTAAGGACAATCCTTCCTGAAAAGGAGTTCATAACAGACTCAGGATTGAGATTGAGTTACCTAGGTCATCCAATTGAAATAGAAACCTAGACTAGTTAACGGCGTTACATCTAGTGGTTACTATTTCGCGGTCCAGTCTTATGCAAACTCATTGCATAGGATACCCCCACCCGCATGTCTCCTACATGGATGCTTTGGATCATTGCATCTGTATCGGATACAAGGTGGGCCGTATCACATAGTGTCACCAGGATAAGGTACCCAGTCTTATCCCTATACTATAGACCATTTAGGTTGTTACTTGAACACTGATCCCCGTATGTCCCTACATACTAGTCCAAGTTTCATTTAAACAACCTTGGATCTTAGTTTATTGGATTTAGGGTTTATTAATGCAAACTCGATTTATTAAATAACCAAATTACTGAATCACTCAAATAACGACTTATTCAGATCGATTAATTTGTTTCATTTACTATCTACGAGTTTTAGGGCATAAAACCCAACAGACAATACATGTTTTAAGTTTGGGAGTGAAATGCTTTGCTTGTTAAGCCCTTGAGCATCTGAGTTCGGGCTATATTTTTTTTTAGCTTATTATGATTATGACATATGTTTATTTTTTGATGTTATTTTTGCATGATTATGATTTCCTAGGATATGCTTTCTTGTCAATTTTTAATTTTTTGATGAGTTGTAAGCATGAGTGCCCCAAAAAGCAGTGGCGGATCCAGAATTTTACGTTGGGGGGCACAAGTTCATATTATGTTAAATTACAAGCTTAGTCCTAAACTTTTAGATTTGCGTTTCCCTAAACTTTAAAAAATATCTAATACGTCTGTGAATTTTCAATTTTGTGTCCAGTATATCCATAAAGTTTTAATTTTGTATTCAATAAGTCCTTAACTTATGCATTCGACATTTTTTAAAAATTAAAACTTACAAGTCTTTATCTCATTCAACATTTTTTTAAATTAATGTATTTACTAGTTACACAATTGAAAGTTTAAGGTTCAATTAGATACAAAATTAAATTTTATGTCAAATAGAATGGTTAAGTTATAAAAAAAAATATATATGTTTAAGACCTATTAGATGCATAATTGAAACTTCATGGATCTATTAAAAAATTTTAAAGTTAAAAGACTTATTAAAAAAATTTAAAGTTTAAGGATTTACCAGACACAAATTTTAATATTTAGGAACTAAACTAATAATTTAAAATTCATATAAATATAATTTTAAATGCTTTGTATTAAGTAATATTGTTTACAAAATTATTATAAACCTAGAACTATCCACCACAAAGAATGAAACTTGAAATATTTAAGATTTTTTAAAATGGGATAAAGTTTTTTTCTACAATAATTTAATGATTATTTTTTTTGTTTTTTGTTTTTATATTTGTATACAAATGTGTGTAAAATGAAAAGATAAACAAAATTGTAACCTATTTTATTAATATATATTCAATTTTAAAATTTGAAAATTGAAACAAAAACCAAAAAAGAAAAAAGGTTAAGGCTTTAAAAAAAATAAATAAAAACGTTCAAGCTTTCCAGAAAAAAAAAATGAAAATTAAAACAAAATCAAAAAAGAAAAAAAAAACGTTAAGGCTTTACAAAAAAAAGTAGATTAAAAGCTACGCTCTCGAACCTAAGACCTTGCTTTCCAAAAAAACAACAAAAATAAACATTAAAAAGTTACGCGTGCTTTAGTTTAGGCTCAAACGGAAGACCTTGTAGGGGCACGCGTGTCTGTGCGTCCCCTCTGACCAACGATTCAAAGGTTAAATATGACATTGTGATTGAACTAATTTATACATATATATAATTTTTATAATTTTAGGGGGCACATGCCCCCCGTGGCCCCTGCCAAAAAGAGAGACTTTTTGAAATTTTTCTAGAAGGTGTCTTACATTAGTGGAGTATTTTCCTTGGTTTAGAATTGGACTTGAATGCTTAGGAGCGAATTATTAGGTTCATAGGCTTGTTGTCACCTCGATAGGTGTAGGGAAGAGCTAAAGAGTTAATTTTTTTTGCAAATTAGCATGTTTAATCTTGCCTAGGAGGAAGAAAAGAATACAGTGAAAAAAGAAAGTGGAGGAAGAGTAATCTATGCTGTCTTATGTTTAGTTCCTTCTGTGTGAAAAAATACTTAAGGTTCTTGTGGTCTGTGAAGATTTGGATATTCTCACCAAACAAGTAATGTCTTCAAATCTTTAGGGAAAAATTGTTGCTGCTAGTTCCCATTCATGAGTCGGGTAGTTGCGTTCGTAGTTCTTCAACTGGCAAGAAGCATAGGCAATAACCTTCTCGTGCTACATAAGGATACAACCTAAACCCTTCTTGGAAGCATCACTATAAACAACGAAAGAACCTGTTCCATCTGGGACAATGAGCACTAGTGTTGAAACCAACTTCTGCTTGAGCTTTTGAAAGCTTTTCCCACACAAACGGACTACCCTTCCAAGTCAAATGAGTCAGTGGTGTGGCTATCTTAGAAAAGTCTTGCACAAAACAGCGACAGTAACCTGTTAATTGAATTAATTAAAAACTATATATAAGATTAATTAAATATGTCTGGATTTAATTAAATTGATGTTTTTATAATATAAAGTTTAATGTTGATTTAATATAATTAAAATCAATAACTCCCCAGCAGTTGCTAGGGAGTGGACTTGGTAACTCCCTTATCGTGAAAACAGAAGGGGTTACAAATCCTTGGTCTCTCTCACTCTCACTCTGCGTGTGATACACAAAAGAAGAAAAAAAAATCTCTCCAAGTTCTCTCAAATCCTCTCAAGAATACAGCAAAGGCTTGTTGTAAATTTTCCTTTCAAGACAATTTCTTTGGGCTCCCACAAGTCGGTGATCTCAAGAACTCAGAGATATAGCGAGTGTTCTTCTACTGGTAGTGTTCTTGGAGGAGTTCTCTGTACGTGATTCAATTGGAGCATTGTGCTATTCTTTGGTTTCATCACGTAAGTTATTAATCTCTATATAGTTTAGAATCAGTAAAGCATGTTTAATTTGTAGATTAAATTCGTAGAATTGTTCTGCTGTAATTTTGTGGCCCAATGTACCGGTATTCAATGATTATTATTGGTTTACACTCGATTAAATTCACTTCCGCTGGGATTCAATTCCTTCAGTTACTGCTTCAACCTTTGCTGGGTCCACTGAGACTCCATCTCTCGACACCACGTGCCCTAGAAAAGACATTTGCTGGATTCAAAATTCACATTTAGAGAACTTGACATATAACTGATTCTCTCTTAGAGTTGTCAAAACTCTCCTGAGGTGTGTCTCGCATTCTTCATATGACTTGGAATAAACCAAGATATCATCGATGAACACGATCACAAAGGTGTCGAGGAACTCCGTAAACATGTTGTTCATCAAATCCATGAACAATGCAGGTGCATTCGTCAACCTGAAAGATATTACTGTGAACTCGTAATGCTCATATATGGATCTGAATGCTGTCTTGGGAATATCTTCATCTCTTATCCTTAACTGGTGGTAGCCTGACCGCAGATCAATCTTTGAGAACACGAACGCTCCTTGCCACTGGTCGAACAGATCATCTATGTGAGGTAGTGGATACTTGTTCTTGATTGTTACCTTATTCAACTCCCGGTAATCAATGCATAAGCACATTGACCCATCTTTCTTTTTCACAAAGAGAACTAGCACTTCTCAAGGTGAAACACGCAGACGTATAACACCCTTGTCCAAGAGTTCTTGTATTTCCACTTTGAGCTTCTTCAGCTCAGCTAGAGCCATTCTATAAAGTGCCTTGGAAATAGGGGCTATGTCTGGCTTGAGCTCAATGCTGAAATCCACTTCTCGAACTAGAGGAAATCCTGAAGATCTTTAGGAAAAAAATCCATGAACTCATTGACCACTAGTATGGAGGCTACTCCCATTTTTTCATTCTGAGAATCAATTACACTGGCTAAAAAGCTCCATGCTCCTTGATTCACGAGTCTTCTCTACTTTAGCGCAGATATTGTCTTAGGAACAATCTCTAATCTGATTCCCTTGAACTTAAAGCTTGCTCCCTCGAGTTTCTTGAATAATACTTCCTTCTAGTGGCAATCAATGATGGCATGATTCTCGGCCAACCAATCCATGCCCAGAAAGACATTGAAATTTCTCATCTCTAGGACCATTAGTGTCACATCCAACAACCGATCCGACACCAACACTTGATAGGTTTAAACTTTCTCCCTAGCTAACCAAACTACTCTAGTTGGGGTAGAAACTAACAGGTTAAAACTTAATGGCTTTAATTCTATTTGGGCTTGTTTTACAAATACATCATACATAAAACAATGAGTAGAGCCTAAATCAAAAAATACATGAGCATAGTGACCAAGAACCAATATTGTACCTATCACCATTGTTCTGGAGTCACCAACCTTCTTGCTAGTGGTGGCATGAGCTGATCCCTTCTGCTTGTTGGTGTTGGCACGGTTAGAATCGAAGGATCGCTTCAAATCTGAGTTTCTGTCTTTTGGAAACTTTGCTGCCATATGCCCATCTTTACCACACCTGAAGCACACTTTCATGCCTCCCTAATAGCACTAATTTGTTATACATTTATTTACTCATGATTTGCTTATCTTCATTGAATTTCTTGCGAAAAATGCTTTCAAATGAGTATAATATGTGTGCAGGTCTATGACGGAGATTCAGAGCCAATTCAGGGCTAAAACGAGCTAAATCGAGAGAGAAAATGACCAAATTGCCCCTAAGTAGAGGATAGCGTCTCAATGTTCAAAATGGTCGTCTCAACGCTATGTAGACTGAAGTTCAACGCTGAAATTTCGAGGGCTCTGTTGGGTTTTATGCCCTAAAACTCGTAGATAATAAATGAAACAAATTAATTAACCTCAATAAAGTGTTATTTGAGTGATTCAGTAATTTGTTATTGAATAATCAAGTTTTGAATTATTTAACCCTAAAATCCAATAAACTAAGATCCAAGGTTGTTTAAATGAAACTTGGACTAGTATGTGGGAACATACGGAGATAGTGTTCAAGTAACAACCTAAATGGTCTATAGTATAGGGACACTACTACAATTTTCACTTTCTATGATGCCATAGTGTTCGCTGTGGCTGAACGATTATCCACAAGCACACGGGTCGTCACAAGTAATAGTAAAATGGAAATATTCCGAGTATCGAATCCACAGGGAGGCGAAGAGAAATTTAAGCAAGCAAAAAGATTCTTGAACACTAAAAATACTTGGGAGAAATAATATCTAGGGACCAAAACATGCAATTAAAATGAATTTAAAAATTAAAGCAATTAAAGAGGAAATTTGATCAACCACTGATAGCGAGCATAGGTAGCTAGTTTTTCCTAATGAATTTAGCTAGTTTTTTATAATTTATTGGCCAAAATGATGCGTTTTTGTGTTGTATTTGTAGGAAATAAATATTTGAGCTAATTGCGTGTTCGGGACATGAATAAGGGCTAAAAGATCAAAAAAGGATCGAGTTGGAAGAAGTCAAATTCAGCTCAACTGATTAAAAAAAAAAATCATAGCGTCGCGACGCTCTCTGCAAATTTTCCAGATCCGCGATATCGCGACAGCGTCGCGACGCTATCCATAGTGTCTCGACGCTGTCGGCAGATTTTCTATAAATTCATCCTTTTGTGCTACAGATTGGGGGAGTCCAATTGGTGAGATTTTAGCACTAATTTCGACTAGAGACCTTTGGTGGGAGCTGAAGCAAGGCCAAGGAGCGGGAATCAAGCGAGAAGACGTGGAGATCGTGACGGGGACGTGTCGGTTTCGACGGATTCGAGTTTTCCTTTCTCTTTCCCTTATCTCTTGTAGTTTTTATGGCTTTTCTTGCAATTAATGTTTGTGGTTTAAAGACTATGAATTTCTAGTTGTTTGTCTTTGGGTTTGATGTAGTTGTTTTAGTTGTTGGATTGATTTTTGGTATGAATGTGTTGTTATTTTATGCATGCAATTTTGTGTAATTCTTTCAATTACTTGATCACTAATTGAATGATTTAAGTGTTGAATCTAACTCGGGAGAGAGGATTTGGCCTAAGACTTACCTTGTTTAATTGCATGACTAGAGTAGAAATTCTAAGTTTGTGACTGGATTTGGAATATCTCTAGAAGTATGACAAGGACTAAACCGAATAATGCCTTGCATTTTAATGAACTTAGATAGGGATATCAAGTTAGTTATATGCATGAGAATCAATTATACTCGGGAGAGGTAATCGTGATAAAAGTTTCCTTGGCTTGTAGAGTAATTGCACGATCAATTCATTCCTATTAATCAATCCTCAATCTTAAATAATGAAATCAATTCCCTAAGAGTCTTTCCATTTGAGTCTCCACCCTTTATTTTATGCTTTTTGTCTTTAGATTTATCTTTTTCATAAAGTTTTGCTCCCTAAATAAAATTGGACAAAAGTATTCACGGTACTTAATTTGCTAGAAAACCAATCCAGAGGACGACACTCGTTTTACACGAAAACACTATATTATTACTTGACCCGTACACTTGCGGTAAGCAATTTGCACATCAACCACAAAAAAATAAAATGCGAAGAAAGAGCTTTTAATGGGAAGTGGGGTCTTGAAACTCAATTATTAGATAATTAATTATTTATCCTATCTCATTCCCCAACTAATTATACTCCTAGAATCTCCGTTAATCACATAGGTTCTCCTGTCGGTCTCCACTAATTGTAATTAATCCATTTTAACAACCTAAGTGTCCTTAGCGCCATTAAAAATCGTTAATTATTACGCCCTGATTCATTTTAGGAATCTAAGTTTAATCAACTAATCCCGTTGTCACGACGGACAATTAAACTAGTTGCATGGATTACGATCTATCCTAACTTCTCTCCGTCGAGTCTCCATTAAGAATCAGATCAATACACAATTGGCCAGATTGCATACAGCATTAAGCACATCCATACAAATAATTAGGAAAAAGGGCAAGAGATAGGCAATTATAACAATATTTAACTATAATTTCATTTCAAGACCCCAAATTGGGGTTTAGCTATACATAGCTAAAACATTCACAAAATTTACAATGGACAGCATAAATATGAGCACAATAAAAGGGAAGGAAATTACCGTCGAAAACCTCGACGATGTTGCTTGGAGTCCCTCCGAGCTTCCCTTGAGCCTCATAGAGCGCTCCCCAAAATTCTCCAAAACTTTCCCACTAAAGAACTCTAAAAAAGGCTAGAGAGCCTTTGAGAGAAGGCTCCAAAGGAGCCTTAGAAAGAAAAGAATGAAGGAATGAAATGATGGTTGATGGTGAAAAAGGGCTCCAAGGGCCTTATATAGGCCTGGAAAATGGACAGCGTCGCGACGCTGGGACGTCATCAACTTGCTAGCCAAGAAATGGGACAGTGTCGCGACGCTGTTCCTACAGCGTCTCGACGCTAGGCGATTTCCAGAACAGTCCACGCGGGCTGGGCTTCATTTCTTGGGCCAACTTCAATTCTTTTTGGGCATTTTCCTCATGGATAGTTGGGCTTCCCCTTGACCCATGGATGGAAACTTGGCTTGGATTGCTCATTTTTTGAGCTTTTTTCCACAAATTTCCATAAAGTGCTCCTTAGGACAAAATAATAAATTAAATTAGATATTTTCAATAAAAACACAGTTAAAGCACTAAAAAGCTTAATAAATTGGGACTAAAATAGCGACATTATTGTCAGCTATCACACCCCCAAACTTAAGCTTTTGCTAGTCCCGAGCAAAATAAATTCGAAAATGCATGAAATAGAATCGCTCAAGCCTCAATGATTTTGGAATTTTTAAGATAGAATGGAAAACATGCAAGTGGAATAAGCAAGCATCGCATACTCATGAAGAAATCTTAAAATAGTTTGAACTTAAGATTAATGAATAGCATGCTCAAGACTTTTCTAATGGTTCTTTTACTAACCTAGATTAGTCTTATGGCTATCTCCATTTGTTTTCCCCCTACACTGGCTAAGAGCCCCTAATAGTTCGGAGTTCTTCTATCATGCAAAAAAAGAAACTAGGGCGCCTGTCATTTTTTCTTTTTCATGGGGGAGCAAAAACTCACAAATATTTTTCATTTTCTTTTTCTTTTGCTACTCTCCCAAACTTGCATTTTGATATCTAATGGTACTAGCTTTCACACTACGGTGCAGGGACCCTTAACCCGAATTTTATTCTCTGGTTGGCCTAACTGATCACACTGCAGGTAGCTCTTTTTACCCCTAGGCTTTTCTTTTGTGTAAGCAAAAAATATTTTCTTTTTCAACAGATTTTTCTTTTCTCTCATTTTCTTTTGTTGCTTTTGCTTTTCTCTCAGCAAGCATAACATTTTTTCTACCTAGTTCTTTAGAACAATCAAGCATGAACTTCCTAATATTAGAAACTAAGCCTATCGGGGTGACAACAAACTTTAAAAATCATAATAAGAATCTAGATTTTCAAAGACGTCATTAGATAAGTCTATCGCATGCTTTAGACATCAAAACTAAGTATCAAAAAATTTTAAAATTTCACAATTTCTGCTATGCTCCCAGATTCCACAATCATATAAACCACTTTCTCCCAAAACTTCTAAAATCACATCCTTGGCTATCATAGCTATCTATTCATGCATCCAATAGAATTCAGATATGCTCAACACAGCGAAAGCCTCCCCCCAAACTTAAATTAAACATTGTCCCTAATGTTTATAAACAATAAAGCATAAAGAGGGATACTGAGATTTCCCTGAGTTAGGAGCGATTCATCCTCTTCCTTTGGTTCCAGAAAAATGGGATTCATGGAGTTTTGGGATTTTCTAAGGTGACCCTGCAAAAAAAAATTGGATCACGAAGCAAAGAAAATTATTTACCGCAAAACAACTACCTAAACTTAAATCCTTGGGTTGCCTCCCAAGCAGCGTTTTCTTTAAAGTCTTTAGCTAGACGAGGCTCGGCACGATCACGGAGGCTCGAAATAAAAGTTTTCATCATCCTCCGGGCTCTGCAGAAAATCTCGCACCGAATTGCACACTGCAAACAGGGGAGAAAAAAAACTTTCCCCTGGCCCATCATCACTAAAGAGATTGTTATAATAACATTTCAGAAAATATGTAGCAGCATCAAATCTCTTTTCTAAATCTCTATTCACAAAACAATTGTTTACTGAGTCATCCAACGTTATGATATCTATCGGTCTGGGATCTAAAAATGGCCTATCAACCATGCCAGTCCATTCATCAGATATAATATCTATATGCTCGACCAAGCTATCATATGACTCACTATCAGAAGAATTAAAGAATATAAGCTCCTCTGGGTCAGATTCTATATTATCTACATCATCAGGTCCCGAATCAACACTATTCACACTTTCAGGGTCTGACTCTATATACTCATCAGGATCAGACTCAATAGATTCAGCATTATCATGATCAGACTCAAAATTATCATCTATCAAGTAATCATCTCCATGCAAATCATGCACATTATCAGACAAATCATGCTCACCTTCATAATCAGGTAATTCGATCTCATTATCAAAATCATCAATTTCAGGCAATTCCAATTCATTCTCAAAAGAAGGTAAGTCATCAATTGCAGACATTTCATTCTCAAAAGCAGGCATGTCTAATTCATTTTCAAAATCAGGAAAATCTACATCAATAAGCTCATTCTCAAACAGAGGGTCATAAAAAAATGCATTATGATTAAAATTCTCATCATCCATAGGCACCTCTCCTAATCCTAGGCCAAGATTATACTCTACCTCCTCATCATCGTTAGTCAAGTATTCAGGACCAATAGAAAAACAAGTATGCAGACTACATACAGATTCATCATGCCCAAAAATACTAAAAACGACTTTTTCATCATCAACGTTCAAGGTAAGCTTACCAGTATGCATACTAATCTCAGCCTTACCAGTTGCTAAGAAAGGTCTACCTAAAATAATGGGTACCTCTCTGTCTTCCTGCATATCGAGCACCACAAAATCCACAAGAAAGATAAATTTGTTGACCTTCACCAATACGTCCTCCACAACACCCATTGGGTGGGTATTCGATCTATCAGCAAGCTGGAGGGTGACGTCGGTGTCCTTCATTCCTGTTAAACCAATCTTCCTGTATACAGAATAGGACATCAAATTTATACTAGCACCTAGATCACATAAAGCCCTATTGAAAGATACTTCTCCTATAGTGCAAGGAACAGTAAAACTCCCTGGGTCTTTTTGTTTAGAAGGCATCTTTCCAGAAACTATGGTACTACTGCTCTCAGATAATTTAAAAACTTTTTTTTTTAACCTTTTCTTCCTAGAAAGCATTTCTTTCATAAACTTCCCATAATTAAGCATATTATATAAAGCATCAACTAAGGGAATGTTTACAGACAATTTTTTTAAACATTTCTAGGAATTTCTGAAACTGCTCATCTAATTTAACATTTTTAAAACGCTGAGGAAAAGGTAACTCCCTGTAATCAAAGGTTGGACATTCGCCTCTCCGCTTGGGCGGGCTAATGTGCGAGCCTTTGTCATGATGGTTGCACGAAACCACTTCTTCCTCGTTCAGTTTTTCATCATGCCTGTCATCCTGCTTTTCATCTTTTTTCTTTCCTGCAAAAGAGTTAGAAACATCATAATTCAAATCAACAGAGTTAGGAGGATGTTGGGACCTTTCAGAGGAGGCTTTTTGTGCCTCAGCCCTTCCATCTTCATCCTTGCTCTTTACTTTTTTCTTCTTTTCTGAACTGATCACCAACTGTCTACCACTTCTCAGTGTCACCATCTTGCACTGCTCCCGAGGATTGGGTTCAGTGTCACTTGGAAACTTCCCTTTTTGAAGGGCATTCACCGCTGAAGCTATCTGACCAATCTGAACTTCCATATTCTTCAGAGATGTGTCGTGGTTATTAACTGTCGTCTGGAGATTCACATTTAACACCTTTTGTTCTTTGATAAACATGGCCACCATTTCCTCCAGGTTACTCTTCTTTTCTGGCGAACTCGATGATGCAAAACCTCGCGGTGGCTGCAATACATTCTTCGTGTTTGAATACGAAAAGTTCTCGTGATTGCGCAGATTGGGATGGTAGAAGTTCGGTACTCCTTGAGTGAATGGTTTGTTTCCCACATATTGAACTTCTTCCACATCTTGACTCTCTTTCTTCGAATATCCTTCAGATAAGGTGGAAATGGACTTTACCACCTCAGATGAAGTTAGCTTGTTCAGGGCGTTTGTCAAAGATGCCATTTGTGCCTTCAATGAACTCGACTCATCTAATTCATAAATACCAGCCTTCTTTAAAATTGTCCCCCTTTCGGTCGGTCACTGATAACTGGTTGCTGCCATTTCCTCAAGCAGATCCTTGGCTTCCGTCACTGTCTTGGAAAGAAAACTTCCTCCTGCTGATGTGTCTAAAACTGTCTTGGTGGAGGGATTCAATCCATGCTGTGGGCATCGCCTAAGCATCTCCTTATATCTCTCCCATGCCTCGTACAACTGCTCCTCGTCAAGCTGTCTAAACGTTCCGATCTCAGTCTGGAGCTTTGTAGTTTTGGCAGGCTGGAAAAGTTTTGTCAGGAAAGCCTGGGCAAGCTCTCCCATGTGCTGATACTGCCCGTCTCGACTGATTCGAGCCAATCCTTAGCCTTGTCTTGCAGAGAAAATGGGAATAACCTTAATCTTATAGCGTCTGTCGGAACTCCATTCATCTTTACCGTCCCGCATATCTCCAAGAATGATCGCAGATGTGAGTGTGGATCCTCCGAAGGGTGTCCTTTAAAAGAATTATCGCGCGCCATCTGAATCAATCCCGTTTTTAACTCGAAATTAGTAGCTTGAATCGGGGTGTAAACGATTCCAGAATTCTCGGTTGGGAGAACTGGCTGTAAAAAGTATCTGATTGCCTTGGGAGCTTCTTGTTGAGCCATTGCTTCTGCTAATCTTTTCTCTTTACGAAGGGTTCTGAGTGTCCTGCCAATTTCAAGATCTAGCGGAAACAAATTAACTACCTTGTCTCTTCGCATGCAACACTCCCTAACAATCAAAAGAACTAAACAAAAACAAAAATAATATTCACAAAAAATTAAAAATATTCACAAGCTAAATTGCTATTTATCCTTTTCTTTTTTATGTCAAGAAAAATTTAATTTGCTTAAAAATCAAGCCTCCCCAACAACGGCACCAAAAACTTGTTCGACTGTTGGTCTAACGATTATCCGCAAGCGCACGGGTCGTCATAAGTAATAGTAAAACGAAAATATTCCGAGTATCGAATCCACAAGGAGGCGAAGCGAAATTTAAGCAAGCAAAAAGATTCTTGAACACTAAAAATACTTGGGAGAAATAATATCTAGGACCAAAACATGCAATTAAAATGAATTCAAAAATTAAAACAATTAAAGAGGAAATTTGATCAACCACAAACAAATAAAATGCGGAGAAAGAGCTTTTAATGGGAAGTGGGGTCTTGAAACTCAATTATTAGCTAATTAATTATTATAATTATCCTATCTCATTGCCCAACTAATTATACTCCTAGAATCTCCGTTAATCACATAGGTTCTCCTGTCGGTCTCCCCTAATTGTAATTAATTCATTTTAACAACCTAAGTGTCCTTAGCGCCATTAAAAATCGTTAATTATTATGCCCTGAATCATTTTAGGAATCAAAGTTTAATCAACTAATCTCGTTGTCACGACGGGCAATTAAACTAGTTGCATGGATTACGATCTATCCTAATTTCTCTCCGTCGAGTCTCCATTAAGAATCAGATCAATACACAATTGGCCAGATTGTATTCAGCATTAAGCACATCCATACAAATAATTAGGAAAAATGGCAAGAGATAAGCAATTATAACAATATTTAACTATAATTTCATTTCAAGACCCCAAATTGGGGTTTAGCTATACATAGCTAAAACTTTCACAAAATTTACAATGGAAAGCATAAATATGAGCACAATAAAAGGGAAGGAAATGACCGTCGAAAACCCCGTCGCTGACGCTTGGAGTCCCTCCGAGCTTCCCTTGAGCCTCCTAGAGCGCTCCCCAAAATTCCCCAAAACTTTCCCACTAAAGAACTCTCAAAAAAGCTAGAGAGCCTTTGAGAGAAGACTCCAAAGGAGCCTTAGAAAGAAAAGAATGAAGGAATGAAATGATGGTTGATGGTGAAAAAGGGCTCCAAGGGGCTCCTTATATAGGCCTGGAAAATGGACAGCATCGCGACGCTATCGGCACAGCATCGCGACACTGTGACGTCATCGACTTGCCGGCCAAGAAATGGGACAGACGTTGTCCCTACAGCGTCTCGACGCTACGCGATTTCCAGAACAGTCCACGAGGGCTGGGCTTCATTTCTTGGGCCAACTTCAATTCTTTTTTAGCCTTTTCCTCATGGATGACTTCTTGGGCTTCCCCTTGACCCATGGATGGAAACTTGGCTTGGATTGCTCATTTTTTGGGCTTTTTTCCACAAATTTCGATAAAGTGCTCCTTAAGACAAAATAATAAATTAAATTAGATATTTTCAATAAAAACTCAATTAAAGCACTAAAAAGCTTAATAAATTGAGACTAAAATAGCAACATTTCTGTCCGCTATCACATAGTCAAACAAAATAAAGGGAAGGGATAAAAAAAACGTCATAAATGGCTGGGGGCGCGTTTTTTGCGGGAAAAAGCGGAGTTTTCGTATTTTCAGAAATTTATGACATTTTTTCATTGTCATAAATCTATGACTTTGTTTATTTGTCATTAATAAAAAAAATATATTTTTATTTTAAAGAAAAGGGAAAAAGAGAAAAAAAAATTCTAACCTGCGTCCCTTCGTCTCTCAACCTCTCTCTCCCTCTCAAACCCTTGATTCATCTTCTCTCCCAATCCCCACTCTCAAACCTTCGTCATCTCTTCCCCTCGTCGTCTCCTTCTCCTCCAGCCATGTCTCTCTCTTTCTCCCGCTCCAGCGTCGCCGCCGTATTTCTTTAGCTACCGCCCGACCTGAAGCTGCCTCCGCCGCATTTCTCCAGCTATAGTCGCAACCCAGGCCGCCCAGCCTTCCTTCCGTCGCCTTCAGTCTCGAGGTGTCTCGCCAGTGTCTCACCGTGCTTCCTCTCCTCGATTCAGTTTAGGTAAATTTATTTTTTGGTGAGTTTTTGGTTCTTTTGAGCGTTGAATTGAAGTTAGGGTGAAACTTTTCTTTTAGTTAAGATAACCCACTGTTGTTGCACCTTAGATTCCAGCCACACTATTCATTCTCAATGTTTAGATTCAACTTTTTAACTATTTACTCAGTTTCCAGCAAAGGAAGTGTTAAGTTGGGTGAGTTTTTTTGGTTGTTTGAGTTCCAAATGAGATTTTTGTGTTAATCGGAGTTGACCCATTGTGTTTTGGACTCGTTTCAAAGTTACCCAGCCAATTTCAAGTTCATAAGTGCAAAGTTCACATTTTATCGATGCATTTTGCCAGTTTCAAAGTGAAGGAGCTTTTTAGATTTGATGTTGAGAATTTTGCTTCCTCTGAAGTTGCTTTTTAAATACTTGCAGAATATTCACAAAGTGTTCAATTCATGCCACTCTCAACTACTACTTGGTTATATATATAGATATGTTGGAGATATATAGATTTTTTTTTTAGCTCTAGATATGTATGTCTTTCATTAACAAGTTCATAAACTTTATGTTGTACTATTAATGCCTTATGTTGTACTACAAAAAGAAAAAAAAATACCAATCCATTATGTATAAAAAAATTATTTTATACATAATGGATTTTTTTTTTTGGGAAGTGTTTTCCAACAAGCATTGGGTTATTTTGAGTGAGTCTTGGTGGGTAAAGTTTATTGTTTAAGCTTCCCTATTATGAAAATTAAGGCTTTGGAACTTTAAAGGGTTAGTTTGGTGAGTTTGTGAGATGTGGAACGAGTTTGAGTGAGTTAAGATGTGTTTATTACCTTGTGTAAGTAGATTGGATGAGTTTGTAATATTTGGAGTGTGTTTTGGTAAGTTTTAGACAATGTTTTTAGCGTTTAAATAGTTTTAGTGATTTTGTGAGATTTGAAGTGTGTTTAGGTGTGTTTTGTGGGATTTAAGAGTGTGCTTGCGTGAGTTGATTGGATTTGGAGTGAGTTTGGGCAACTTATATGTTTTAGTTTCAACTTAGCACTTTCTAAGTTTGTTTCAGAGTCAAAGTGGCACTTAAGAATTTTTAGCCCATTTAACCACATTTAAGCTACCGGGTTCGCCATATCCCTGAGTTTGTGAGATTTGAAATGTGTTTGAGTGAGTTTATTGGATGTGGATTGAGTATGACTAAATTAGGCACTTTTGGATGAGTTTATGGGATTATAATGTACACTTTTTTGTTTGACTTGGAGTGATGCCAATTGAGGTTTTGATTCAAGTTTCGTTCTTTTTTTCTTCTATATATTTATACTCAAAAGTTTCTTTGGGAGTCTTATTCTAATTTGGGGGAGGGGGGGCTCCTTGTAATTGGCTTTATTGAATGATTACATAGAGGAACATTCCCTTCAAGATCATCTTTTTGTGACTTCATTATGTGATACGACCCACTTTGTATTTGATACAGGTGCATTGATCCAAAGCATCCATGTAGGAGACATGCGAGTGGGGGTATCCTATGCAATGAGTTTTCAAAAGACCAGACTTCGAAATAGTAACCACTAGATGTAACGTCGTTAACTAGTTTAGGTTTCTATTTCAATAGGATGACCTAGGTAACTCAATCTAAATCCTGAGTATGTTATGAACCCCTTTTCAGGAGGGATTGTCCTTAGATTTGTATGGGTGAGAGTGGCCAGTTCGCTGACTCAATAAGCCTAACATTTTAGGGGCAAGACCGAGTGGGGGCTGGGAACATAACATTACAAGATGGAATTCACTCCTTCCCTTATTGGGGTAAGCATATGTGTGTTCCCTGGGCCTTAAGGGCTGATTCCGGGTCTTGAACAAGGGCGTTCGTCCTCTCCTGGCCCGAGAGGTACTGTTATTTATTGGTTGGATCATAAACATGTAGTTCATTAGAGGAATCAGTGGTACTTAAGGATCCAGAGGTAACCCAGGGGTAAAACGGTAATTTGACCCAACTGGAATTACAAACACTCGTGAAGGATTGACTTACCGGTATGGTCGATATTCGTGGACACAGAAATATTCTACAGTGAGAAGAGTGTTTTGTGGGTCTTTAGTGGAGTGACCCACAGTTAACGAATGTTGACTAACTTGGTTAATGAGTTTAGCCAATTAGTCTCGTATCGCTGGAGCTTCTGATTTGTAGGTCCATTAGGTCCACTTGCTAGCTCGTAAAAGGTTCTGAGGTTAAATTGTTGGGTTTTATGCCCTAAAACTCGTAGATAGTGAATGTAAACAAATTGTATACTTGTTTCAATAAAGTGTTATTGAGTTTCTACAATAAAGTGTTATTGTTAAATATTGCACAATTTGACCCAAATCCAATAAACTAAGATCCAAGGTTGTCTGTATGTAACTTGAACTAGTATGTGGGGACATACGAGGATCGATGTTCAAGGAACAACCTAAAAGGTCTATAGTACAAGGATAAGGTTGGGTACCTTATCCTGGTAACACTATGAGATACGACCGGCTTTGTATTTGATACAGATGTATTGATAAAAAAACATCCATGTAGTAGACATGCAAGCGGGGGTATCCTATGCAATGAGTTTGCATAAGACCGGACCACGAAATAGTCAACCATTAGTTATAACACCGTTAACTAGTTAGGTTACCGTTTCAATAGGATGACCTAGGTAACTCAGTCTTAATCCTGAGTGTGTCATGAACTCCTTCTCATGAGGGATTGTCCTTTGATTAGCATGGGTGAGAGTGGCCAATACGCCGACTCAATATGCCTTCCTTTTTGGGGACAATACCGAGTGGGAGGTTGGGGACATGACAACACAAGAAGGAATTCACTCATTCTCGCTTCTAGGAGAAGTAGATGAGTGTTCCCTTAAGTGGTGACTCCGGGACTTGAACAAAGGGATCCCGCCCTCTCACTGGCCCGAGAGGGACTTTCTGTTTAATGGTTGGACCATAAACAGGTTGTTCATTAGAGGAACGCTGGTACTTAAGGAGACAGATGTAACACAGGGGTAAAACGGTAATTTGACCCAACTGTGATTACGAACACTCGTGAAGGATTGACTTACCGGCATAGGTCTACATCCATGGACACAGAAATGTTCTACAGTAAGAAGAGTTCAGCTGTGGGTCTTTAGTGGAATAACCCACAGTTAATGAATATTGGTTAACTTGATTAATGAGTTTAATCAGTAAACCTCATATCATTGGAGCTTCTGATCTGTAGGTCCATTAGGTCCCCTTGTTAGCTCGTAAAGAGTAATTAGGAACAAATATGTCTTGAGAGAATTTGAATAGTTCAAATTCATATTGGGAATTAAGTTAATTGTATGAGATACAAATTAATATAATGTATAGTGATGCATTAAAATATAAAGTCTAATTTGAGATTAAACTTTATTATATTGAGAGATTGATATATTTGAAAGAGTTCAAATATATGTCTAAATAAATATATGGTATTTAATTAGAAGATGAATTAATTAATTATTCAATTTAGTTTAAATTAAATGAGATTTAATTAAACTATAGTCTATGAGGGAATTATTATAATATGATTCTAATATGTAATTAATTGAATATGGGAGATATTTAATTAATTGTAAAATTAATTAATTATTGAAATTAATTAATTGATTAGTTTAATTGAATTAATTAAATGTGATTTAATTAAAGTTTAATTAAAATATATTATGTGAGGAAATTACATTTAAATAAGATTTAAATGTGCTTGAGATTAATTAATTAATATGATTAATTAATTAATATTTAATTAATTAATATGATTAGTTAATTATCATTTAATTTAATTGATTTAATCAATTAATTAATTGATCTTGATCTAACGGTCAAGATTGTTTCCTAACCTCACATTAGGGTTTCCTCTCTTATAAAAGGAAAGGTTATGAGACCTTAGGGCTAGGGTTCTCAGAGAATAGCAGGGTAGCCTAGCCCTAAGGTCTCATTCTAGCCTCCCTCACATATTCTCTCAAGAACTCCAGAGAGAAATTTTCTCTCTAAGAGTTTTTCCCAATCAAGATTAGTAGTCCCACAACTACGTTCCTAATCTCAGAGAATAGCAGGGTAGCCTCGTGGTGGTGTCCGTTGAAGTATTCAGAGTCGTCAACGGAGGTATGTTTTTCACCGCTTAACCTTTTGCCAATGTATTGGTATTTGTAGAACAAAATTAATTTATGAACGGTCCAGTTGCTTCCGCTGTAACGGTATTGGAAATTCCAATCCTTCATAAATAGTCTTGAATAGAATTTGAAGTGTGTTCAAATTCGTTAAGGGAATTTTGGTTAATTGTATGTGATACAATTAATATAATGTATGGAGATACATTATAATATAAGTTTAATTATTGAATTAAACTTTATAATATAAAATTAATTTTGGATGTGATTCAAAATTAATTAATGAGAGAATTAAATATTTGAAGGAGTTAAAATATTAAAATATGAATTAGACTCATATTGAAACTATAGGTTACATTTAATGTGAATGAGATTCATATTAATACTATAGTATATGAAAAAATTATTTGAATATGATTCAAAGTGTACATTAATTAAATATTTGATATTTAGTTAAGGAATTAATTGATTTAATTTGATTTGATTAAATATGATTTAATTAAATTAATACTATAGTTTATAATTAATGTACATTTAATGCACATTAATACTATAGGTTTAAAGAGAGAGACATATTTGAATTTGATTCAAATATAATATTAATTAGATATATGATATTTAATTAGTTCGTTGAATTAATTCAGTTAAATATGATTTAATTAAATTGAAAAACTATATGTTAATATTAATTTAACTGGATTTAATTTGGTTAAGTTAATTAAGTGTATAATATATAGTTTTGATAATTGTTAATTTAATGGGATTATATTAATAATTATTTTCCCATTGAGGAATCATATGATTGTAGGGATTAAAGCCCTAGCGCAGCGAAAACAACCAGAGGACCAAAACGAATTAAACGTCGATTGGAATATCAATACGACGACAATTAAACTCACAGCAATAAAACTATATTTAAAAGTTGTAAAGGATTATAAAACATGCTGGAAAAATACATAAATCATGCTAGATCTAATCTAGATAATCCTAGCGATCATAGGGATAATACTGACTTACTATCATGGACGATCTTGACCGAATTTCGCCAAATTCTCCCTTTTGTTATCGAAAAACAGCAGCCCCAATAATTCCTTCTTGTTGGAATTTATGAACACAACCACAAGAATTGCACCGGTATTCTCACAGGGTACACGTTGATTGCTTGTGGGAGCCAGGTAAAATTCTAGGGAATTTTGAAAGGGTTTTTGGTCTCTGTAATCCTTGAGAGAAAAAACTCAGAGAGCCAGAGAGACAGAGAGATCTTTTTTGCACAACGTCAGTTGAGTGAGTTTCACAGTTAGGGAAGGAATAGATCTAACGGATGAAAACCCTACTTCCCTAAAAAACCTCCCCAACGTGCAATATCCTAGGTTAGTGGGGTGGAAGCTTTCTTATCAGTTAAAGTGATAAGATAATTAATTATTAATTAAGAAAATAGAATTAATAATTAATTAACCAACTAAATTAAAAATTAATTTAATTAATACTTATATAAATCACATTTATACAAATATTCCCACTTAACCTATAGTTTTAATATAATTCAATTAAATCAAATTTAATTAAATTAATTAAAACAAATAATTAATTAATTCACCAAGTAATTAATATTATAATTAAATATCAAATATTTAATTATATTTCTCTCTCAAATAAACTATAGTATTAATGTAAATCTAATGCACATTAATTATAACCTATAGTTTTAATATGAATCAAATTCATATTTTAATTTAATATTCGAACCTTTTCGAATATTCAATTCTCCCTTAGAAATTTACCTCAACGCCCTTAGTGAGCTACCGGTGGGACCTAATGGACGTACAGATCAGAAGCTCTAACGATATGTCGTTAACTGTGGTTCACTCCACTATAGAACCACAGCTGCACTCTTCTCACTGCAGATATATTTCTGTGTCCACGGATATCGACCATCAACAGTAAGTCAGCCCTTCATGTGTGTTCGTACCCCAGCTAGGTCAAGTTACCGTTTTACCCCTAGGCTACCTCTTTATCCTTAAGTACCAGTGCTCATCTAATGAACAACCTGTTTGAGGTCCAACCAACAAACAGAAGTCCCTCTCGTGCCATAGAGAGGGCAGGGCTCATTGTTCAAGACCCAGAGACACCACTTAAGGGAACACACCTCTACTTACCCTAGAGTCGGGAAGGAGTGAATTCCATCTTGTGTGATTATGTTCCCAGCTCCCCACTCGGCGTGCAGACCACTCTCACCCGTACAAATCAAAGGACAATCCCTCACGGCCAGGAGTCCATAACCCACTCAGGATTGAGACCAAGTTGCCTAGGTCATCTTAGTGAAATAGAAACCAAGCTAACTAACGGTGTTACAGTTAGTAGTGAACTATTTCGCGGTTCGGTCTTATGCAAACTCATTGCATAGGATACCCCCACTCGCATGTCAACTACATGAATGCGTTGGATCAATATGTTTGTATCAAAATACAAAGCGGGTCGTATCCATAATGTCACCAGGATAAGGTACCCAGCCTTATCCCTATACTATAGATCCTTTAGGCTGAATCTTGAACATTGATCATCGTATGTCCTTACATACTAGTTCAAGCCCCATACTATCAGCTTAGGATGTTTAGTTTATTGGATTATGGTTAATAAGACAAGATTACTTAATACAAACACAGAAATGAATAATACATCATTTTATTAATGTTCGGTCAAAAGGTACATTTACTATCTACGAGTTTTAGGGCATAAAACCCAACAATGATGCCACATCATGAGAAGTTACAATCGTGTAACACTCGTTTACCCTTCAACCAACGTGTGGGAGGATAACAGATGGGGAGTTCTGCAGTTTTACTTCCCCACTTCACAGAAAGTGATCTCTCTCTCTCTAAAAGACAAGATCTACCAATAATTCTCTCCTCTATCTCAATCTCCCAAAAGAGAAATTACAGCAACACTTGGTTGTGATCTTATTCCCAAAAATCAAGTATAGAGTTCCCACAAAATCTTACCTCAACAATCCAGAGATATAGCGGGTGCTCGCTACTTGGTAGTGTTCGTTGGATACGTCGTTGGTGACTTGGACGTTAAATCATTTTGGAGCATCGTGCAGTGAAGAAAAGTCTTCAACATTATGTTGGATATTATTAAAAACAAAATGTGAAAGAAAGTGATATTTATATTCAATTCATAAAAAGTTTCAAGATGGATTGAAACATCAAATTCAATTTGATGTTTCAATTACAAATTTAACATATGGAAGTTAAATATGGTGTTATAACTCAATTGAGTTATGTTTTTCATATGTTTCAATTTTTTTTAATTTTGTTCTTTGGAGTTACTAAGTTGCTAGCCTATAAATAGCAACTTGTTTCTTCATTTGAATCATCCAATTCCATTTGGAGCATTATTCTTTCTTTCTTTATTTCTTTTGATCTTGAGTCGAGTTGATTTAGGCAATTTTTGCTAGCCTAAATTAGTTAATTTTATTTAATTTCCTAACTTTTCTTAACTCCAAAGAACAAAATTAAATAAAATTAAATTTAGGCAATTTTTTCCTAACTTTGCCTAAATTGGCCAATTAACTAATTTAGGCTACAATCAAACTTAGTGTTCACATGTTTGCAATAGTGGATCACGGCTTTCGGGTTGTTCCTGGAGTACGCCGGGCTAAAATATGTAATTGAGACTCTTAGTGGAATTTGTGATTTAATAAAATTGAATTGAGTCCTGATAACCCCAATTGCATGATTTTCAGGTATTGAATCACCATTCTTGTTATTCTCTGTTATTTACTTTTTGCACCTTTTTATTTTCAGCATTGTATTTTCATTATTTTCTCAAAAACTCCCCTTTTGGTTACCTAACGGAAAGGAAAATTAAGATTTGGGTGAAAAAACTCCCTATGATCGATCCCGACCACTATATATATACCTCTACATTTAAAAGAACTATAGATATTGGAAAATTCAATATACAACCATAAAAACTCTCCTATTTTAAATAATAATAAAAAATTTTCCCCTATTATGGATTTCATCAAATACACTCGGTATATTTCGTTATTTGCAAATATATACTCCATATATTTGTTTGTCACCACTATCATGTCACTTGCATAAATATATATATATATATATACAGATATATATCTTTTCCAAAAAAAAGTTATATACAAAATATACCCCTCGTAGTATTAAATATACTACTACATTAAGAAATATATACAAGGTATGAAACAAATATACAACTATATATATATATATATATATATATATATATATAAAACTTCACTACTTTTCCAAGAACTCTCTTCTCCGACAACCATGTGACTTCTCATTGAGCTCCTCCCTACAGTGGCATCGACAATCAATTGTTTGGGACGTTACTAGCTTGAACAGCGGTGGTTGCGAAATCTGGCGATATCCACGGTGGGACAACAACAGAAGGAAGGTAGTTAATGAGCTTGTGACGTCCATTGATGAGCGAGTGTTGGTTTGGGTTTGCGATGACGGTGGCGCTTCTGATGGTGGCTGGTCATCGATGGCAATTGGCAAAGAGAAGGAGAGGAGATCATAGATGAAAGAGAGGAAATCGGAGATGAAGGGGGAAAGGAAAAGAGATCATGAGGGAGGGAGTAAGGAAGAAGCCATGTGAAAAAGATGGGGAGTGGTTTTAGGGATTTTACTAGTGATTTTAGTGATCCTCTCTCCCTCCCTCCCACACGATCTCTCTCCCTTTCTCTCGGCTTCCCTCTCCTTCTTCATCTCCAATCTCCTCTCTTTCATCTATGATCTCCTCTTCTTCTCTTTGTCACTTGTTGTTAACGACCAACCATCATCGAAGGCACCACCATCATCACAAACTCAAATCATCACTCACACATATCAATGGATGTTGTAAGCTCGTCAACCGCCTTCCTCCTGTTGCTATCCCACTGTGGATATCGCCAGATTTTGCAACAATCGTTGTTCAAACTAGCTATGTTCCAAACAATTGATTGTCGATGTCGCTACAGGGAGAAGCTCAATGAGAAGTCACATGGTTGTTGGAGAAGAGAGTTTTTGAAAATTAGTAATATATATATATAGTTGTATATTTGTTTCATACCATAGTTTTTTTTATACATATAGCTGTATATTCGTTTCATACCTTGTATATATTTCCTAATGTAGTAGTATATTTAATAATATGAGGGATATATTTTGTATAACTTTTTTTTTGGAAAATATATTGTAGACACCGTATTTTGTCCGGCTTGATTTTTTGGTTTATATTATGCTTTTACCTTATTATTATTATTTTTTTATGTATATATCATGATTAATATTATTTTTGATATTTTTCATTTTTTAAAGGAAATATAAAAATATGAAAAACCCATAAAAATATCTCCCAACCACTGTTCTTTTTTTTTTTTACCGTTTTTTCTCCCTTAATTTTCTCTCCACTAACACACCTTTCCCCCTACAAATCTCAACCCTCTATCCCTCATTTCCATGTTATTCTCTCTACTATTTTGAGGCATGTTGATGTTATAAAAGCAAATCTCCATTGTTTTTAAAAGGGGGCAGAAGAAGAAAATGAGAAGGGAAAAGTAAACAAAAAAGTTCAAAGAAAGAGGAGAGTAAGAAGAAAGGGAAATTTGAAAAAGCTAAAACCTCATCCTCTCTCTCTCTCTAAATACCACCTTAGTCCAGAAGCACACAAAAGCCTCCTCCATTTTTTTTCCACCAAGTTCTACACCCGACAGGCGACTTTCCGACGACAAGAGGCAGCAACATCAAGCAATAGCGAACGTGACTGCATTCACGCCCACTCTCTCTCCGGCAAGCAGTAGCTGTTGCGGCAACCCACAAAGTTTTCTAATTTGAGTAGCAAGCTTCTGACTAAACAAGACCCACGGAATCTAGTGACTAGCTCGATTGTTGACGAACACTCGCGCACTCCGACGAGTTCAAATACCCACGACTTGCGGCCGCCGTCTAACCACCGTGAACAGTAGTTGAATCCGGCGTTGAATGAGACCCACACGAACACAGCCCATGATCGAAAATCCCGAACGCCACTTGTAGTCGAATGTGCTGCCTGCCGCTCCGACGTCAAGCGTTGTAGCCACCACGAGCTCCAACCTGCAAAGATCACACAAAAAAAAAGGAAGAAGATGGGAGAAAGAAGACAATCGGGGAGAGAGAAGGAAAATGAGAAATAAGGAGAAGAAGAAATGAGGTGGGTCCCACCCTTTTATTCTTTTATTTGTTTTTTCTTTTCTTTCCTTTTCAATTTTATTAATTATTTCTCCTTGATGTTCAAAAAAAATTAATTATTTCTCTTTTATTTAAAAGTTGATTTCAAATTCTTTATGGGTTTAAAAGTAGTTTTTTTTTTTTAAGTGTGTTTTTCCACTTTGATTTTAAGTTAGAATTCATAATCTATTTCCAATTAACTTTAATTGAGATTTCTCCAAGGCTTTAACTCAAAAGTTCTAATTTGGATTTCTAAATTAATTCAAATCCAATTTTAATTTGAAGCTTTGGTTTCAATTCCACTTTGATTCTCAACTTGGATTTCTAATTTAATTTCATTTTGGGATTTTAAAAAGCAATGCCAATTTGATTTAATTTGGATTTCAAATTCAATTTCATTTTGGTTTTAAATTGATTTGATTTCAATTTGGTTTAATTTGTAATTTTAGAAATCAATTTGAATTTGGTTTAATTTGGATTTCAAATTCAATTTTATTTTGGTTTTAAATTGATTCGATTTCAATTTGGTTTAATTTGGAATTCTTATTCAATTTCAATTTGGTTTAATTGGTAATTTTAGAAATTAATTTGAATTTGGTTTAATTGGGATTTCCAATTCAATTCATTTTTTTAAATTGATTCATTTTCAATTTGATTTTAAATTTGCACTACTACAAAAATCGCTTTTAATGATGGGCGTTGTATGTCGTATATACGAGTGTCGTGGTACCTTTTAATGACGGGCGACTTTTAATGACGGGCATTGCCCGTCATTAAAAGGCGTCCGTCATTAAAAGGTACGATGACGAACAGTCCGTCATTAAAGGTCGTCCGTCATGAAAAGTTCATCATAGTAAGTGCATTTTCCAAGCAAATGTCCGTCATTAAAGGTGTCCGTCATAAAAAGTCCGTCATGAAATGTCCGTCATTAAATGTCCGTCATTAAAAGTCCTTCATTAAATGTCCGTCATTAAATGTCCATTGTTAAATGTCAGTCGTTAAATGTCTTTTTTAAATGTCCGTCATAAAATGTCCGTCATTAAATGTCTTTTTTAATGACAGGCATTGTCCGTCATTATTTTGTTCATAATTTAATAAAAAAAATTGTTGGTTGCCCGGTGGCAAACCAACAATATTTTCTTCATTTGTCAACCTGTATAGAAAGTAATCTTAATTGTGAAATATGAAAAGCTTTCAAATGATCCAAGTATGTTTTAAATCACACTTTGAACACACATTGACTTGGAAACACATTTTCACATAACAAGCTTTATGTCAACGTTTAACTACATAAAAAACCTTCAAATCATATAAATATGCTTGGAATCACACTTTGGACACACATGTAATAGGATTGGAATCACACTTTGAAAATTTCGGCATGACCTCTATTAGACAATCCAAAACTAACCTGAAATAATACAACATATAATCACTTCTATAGCATATACATCATGCATATGGAACCACCCGTCCTTCCATAAACAACATCCAGCAGAAGTTTACACAACATACAATGGGACCACCCCGTCCCTCCATAGGTCATCAAAAATAATCCTACACAAATCTACAACAGATAGAAAATCTAGTACTAACACATCACATTTACAGCATTCACATCATCCAGAAAGAACCCTACACAAATGTTCCCACGAACCCTGCCCATTCTATTCGAACCTCATCAATTTCTTCTTGCGTATATTCTGTTTTCGTGTTAAACTAAACATAAGAAAAACCATAAACAAAATATAAGAATCCTTAAGAAAATTGAATTATAAATAATTAAAAGATATTTATAGAACTAGTGGAGTTGAATACGATTACGTACAAGATTATTTATAGACGTAGAGGAGTTGTGTACTATTTCTCGAATATACTTTTGTACATAATATCCACACTCTACAGAACCCAATTGACGGGGGCACTACATGTAAAAAGAGTTGAAAAACAATTAAATACTTGAGTTGGCAAATTTGATAACGTTGAGAATATAGTCAATGTAAATTTACCTTTATAAGTTTCCAAATTATGTTCGAGCGATATTATGGGAGTGAGTTCTTTGCTTGCCACATTCTCAGTGATCTAAATAATTTGAACATTAGAGTGATATATATATATGAGAATCAACCACAATAAAAGTTTATAGATACTTACGTATTGATAATTCTTTGAAAACTTTCTTCAAGCTTACTACGTAATGAGTTCAATACATAAACGGTATTCTCTCCAGGATTGATCACAATCAACATCCAATGACACCTATAAGAAACGAACATTCTTTTTAATAGTTTATCACAAATTACACCTATAATTAAGTATAACTAATTTGAATTGACATTACTTACCCAGTATTATACGGGATGATGACTAGTTGATTCAAATTAACCATGTCTAGCCGGTTGGCTAGATTTCTGCAACGAGTTTCTTGACACTTTACAAATGAAGAAATGGTTCCTTGATCAATTATCAGAAATTTGCTGGTTATTTCATTGTCACATACAGTCCAAAGATACCTAAAGAAAATAAACAATATTATAAAACATTGAAAATCATAGTAAATAAATAAAATATGTCACACGTTTTTACTTACGCAATGTACACCAGTATACATGAGTACCCTATTTCAATCATCCCGCAATACTGCATGATGTCATCACGATGTAGAAAAATTGTTTTATCTTTTCCAAAAATGGCGTCACTTAATTTGATAGGAATTGTGTCATCCACTCCCATAGAAAGAACGACATATCGATTCAGCAACTTGATGGTAACGTGGATATCTGTATGTTTGGAAGATTGTGTAACGGACACATTCCTTTTAGGTTTTGCGGGAGAATATACCTAACACAAACATAATTGTAAGATGTAAATAAGGAAAACAAAACACATTTAAGTTGAAGAAGACATACATACCTTTTTCTTGTTATTCAAAATCACAAGTTCGCGAGGCCATGCCACAAAGCTACCTTTTGCTTGACTAAGCGTCTCTATTTCTCCAATCACAGGAATTGGTATGAGAACATCTTCGCCTGTGATCATATCCACCACCACTCGAACATTATTGGCTCCTAGTGGTACTCCATGAATGGTTGGACATCCGACACTAGATTCATACATTGTGCCTATGGCAACAATGTTATCCACTGAATTTACAGCCAAGCGACATGGCGTACCCTTCAAACATTATTAAATAAAAAAAATGTTAGGTGTCACACTTTATGGTTAACTACACAAGAATGTAGAGTTATCTCCTAGGCACAATCTAACATGCTAAACACAAAAGAACACTTTTTCTAGTTTAGCAACAATACTTCAACTCTAAATCACTTACAACCGAGTGCACCGAAAATTTTGGCAGCATAACGGCGTAAAACTGACTATTCCAAAAATTTCTCACCTGCCAAACACAAAATATCACTTCTATATCCTTAAACCAATTCCTCCAGACTTCAATTCAGATTTCACAACCTATGCACTATACGAGTCAGGTCTCGTAGTATCAATTAACAAAAACTCTAAATCAATATCATAATGCAAAAGATTATATTTGGTAACTTACGAAAACCAACAAAAACATCCCCTTTAACAAATTATATTATTCCATATCCAAAGTAACTAGGTGACACTGATTACTAGTTCCTTTCCTTTTGTTTTTGTCCTGGAAGTCTTACTTTCTACCTCTGTTGACTTTCTTGAACCACTGCCTTCCGTTTTACTCTTGCTTTGGGATTGTGTACCCAAGTTTGATGTCCTTTTAGGAAGATTGAAATAGACGGATGGTGAAACAAACTCACCCAATCCTCTAACACGCCCTCTATGTTCTGGCGTGCCTAATGCTTCAGTAAGTATATCTTGACCTTGATTTGCTGCAGCTAGCTCATCCCGTCGAAAACATTTCCAAGTACCACATGATTAGAAAACATGTAATTTAAGGTTCTCATCATATCCTTCTTCACATACTTACAATCAGATTAGCACGTTCTCTAGTGTCGTCATCAAAATATTCCTTATTTTTTCCTTTTCTTGCTTCCTTCCATAAAGTGGCTCGATTGCTAGGATCATCTGACAATTCCTATTTTAACATATGCATTATTAATTAGCATAAACATATTGGCTTCATACACAATGTAACCTAAACAATATTACTTACTAGTTATTTGGCCAGGTTAGCAAATCCCTTACGAGATATATGATGATTGTATTTAAGTTTCTCCCTTCTTTCTTTTTGAAGACCACTACGTGCCTACACAACAAAAGATGATTAAATGAAATAACTAAAATAATTGTACTAAATTTAAAAGTAATTAGGATAATATATTTACCTTCCACTCTTCAGATAATCTCGAATTAACAAACTGAACCCACTGATCTTGATCAATATGTGAATATTTCTCAGGAGGTCTCTGCAACAGTTCTGGTGCATTCATGAATGAAATTATATAATTCTGAGCCAAATAGTACCAGAAATTTCGAAACTTCGTCGATGCTGATTTCAAGATAGCATGTTTGGATCTGGAGTCCACGACGAATGACATCTGTATGAAATAAAATACACAACATAGTTGGAAATTGAATAAAATACATAAACCTAATGTCATAATAAACAAAGAACTCTTACCTCTACACAATCAAATATTTTGTCTTTCAACTCTTTTGGAATTTTGTTCCAATGGTCATAAGTCAATGGAATTTGTTGTCTGACACAAACTCCGATGAAACTCTGCATTTTATTTGCATTCGTTCCAACAACCTGACCTTGACTGTTGTATTCAACAACCAATCGTTGTCCAGAATTTTGTACGCATGCCAACTCACGCATAGTAGTGACTCCTCGTCCAGCAGGCGGTCTAGCCTCCATATGAATAGTAACGTGGGCTTCATCATCACTGTTGCTGCTTGAACCACTCATATTAACAATCTGCAAGAAAAACAAGAAGTATACAACATAAGATATATTTAACTCGTATGATATTTAACACAATAAAATTACGTAAATAAACAACCAAATGACATACCGCATTCAATACATTAGTTATCAATCCATGTGCCCTCACAATCATTTCTCACATATGTAGATGAAATTTCGTCGTTTTCATGAAATACATCAATATTAGGCATTCTATCTACCACACCATACCCACAATCTTGGATAATATCTACTATTTCGTCTTCATAGAAATCTTCTTCTATTATTCTTTGTGAAGGTGTTAATACAACTGACCAACGAGGATTAAGAGGATCTCGTACGTAGAACACTTGCCTAGCTTGAGAGGCTAAAATAAACGAGTCTGCTTTATGTCCAATACGATTGAGGTCCACAGTTGTAAACCCAAGGTCATCTATTTTAAGACCATTATTGTTCTCAACCCAATCACATTTGAATAAAACAACGGTTAAATCATGATAATCAAGTTCCCATATTTCTTGTATGACACCGTAAAAGGTCATGTCTGACATAATGAGATTTTTGTCTTTGGCACTAGAAACTTGCATAGTATTCGCAATTAACATAACACCACTGTTTTGTACATTCCTAATATCATCACGCTTCTTTGTATTATAGCGAATACCGTTAACCACATAACCACAATATGTGGCTACATCTGGACGAGGCCCGTGAGCTAACCATCTCAAAGAAGATGATATGGTGTTGTTCGGCACATCAAGAGCAAGTGCAACCTGAGATTCATTCCTAAAATTAGCTGTTAAACATTTAATCATATCTTTAAGAGAATGACTTATTAGATTACCTGGTCACGCAACCAACCACTAAATGTGCCATTATGCTCATTTTGAAGCCACTTTTTGTTTTTAGATCTACTGGGATTGAGTTTTGACAAAGTTTCCATGTGTTGCCTGTTGGATTCATATTAAAATGACATAGTTAATTGTTTTATCACACAATCATAAAAGTTATGTGAAATGATTGAGATTTACGTACCCTACATATGGAAGCACATCATTTACATTTTGAAGGACATAAAGATGAGCTTGATTTAACTGATCTTTACTTGGTTTGATATAAGAAGCAACAGACAACGGTCTATCACTTTCTGAGTTGTCTTTCCTTGTCGATGAGCGTAATCCAATAGAATCAACTCCAGAGAGAAATTCAGAACAAAACTTTACAGCCTCCTCCACAATATAATTTTCTCCAATGCATCCTTCTGGTCGATGTCTATTTCGTACATATCCTTTGAGTACTTTCATATATCGTTCAAAAGGATACATCCACCTCAAATAAATCGGTCTACAAAATTCAATCTCTCTTACAAGATGCACGACAAGGTGTACCATTATTGTAAAGAATGCCGGTGGAAAATACTTTTCTAACAAACATAAAGTGACTACTACATCCTCTTGGAAGCCTTTTAGCTTAGACGAATCAATCGCTTTACTACATATAGCATTGAAAAACAAGCATAAACGAATAATCGCATATCTAACATGTTTGGGCAAAATACCACGAATTGCAATAGGTAATAACTGTTGCATTAGAACGTGATGGTCGTGCGATTTAAGCCCGTAAAGTTTCAAATCTTTAAGCGACACTAAGCTCTGTATGTTGGACGAATAACCTTCAGGCACTTTAATTTCAGATAGTGTCTTACACAGATTCAATTTCTCAATCTTCGATAGTGTGTAACACACTGGAGGTAAGAATGTCCTCTTCTCTCCCAATTGAGGGGCCAACTCTGCTCTAATGTTCAGTTCAACCAAATCTAAACGAGTTTTCAATCCATCTTTTGTTTTACCGGGAATATCAAGTAGCGTGCCGATAAGATTTGCACAAACATTCTTTTCAATGTGCATAACATCCAAACAATGTCGCACGTGAAAATATTTCCAGTACTTTAACTCAAAGAAAATAGACTTCTTCCAATAAACGCTTGAAAGATCTCCATTATTCTTTTCCTTACTGACTTTCTTACCAAATGAACATTGAAGTCTACTTGTTTTTGCAATAATTTCCTCTCCACTTAATGGTTCAGGAGCGATTTCCAATTCTTGTTCACCATTAAAAGCTTTCTTCTGCTTTCTATATGGATGATCACGAGGTAGAAATTTTCGATGCCCAAGATACGCCATCTTCTTTCTTCTTGGCAAATAAGTAGCTGACATTTTCTCTCCACAAATCGGACATGCATGATATCCTTTTGTTGTACAACCACACAAATTGCCATACGCAGAAAAGACATTAATAGTCCACAATAAAATAGCTCTAAGTGTGAAACATCGTCCTTCATTACATCATAACATTCAACTCCATCAATCCAAAGTTTTTTCAAGTCATCAACTAATGGAGCCAAATAAATATCTATGTCATTTCCTGGTTGTTTAGGGCCAGATATTAATGCGGTTAACATCAAATATTTTCGCTTCATGCACAACCAAGGGGGTAGGTTGTATGTCACCAACATAACTGGCCAACAACTGTATCGACTACTAAGATCACCATGCGGATTGACTCTATCTGTTAACAGAGCAAGACGAAGATTTCTAGGTTCTGATCCGAATTCTGGCCACTGATCATCTACTTGTTTCCACGATAGTGTGTCTCCAGGGTGTCGTAAGTATCCATCATTTCGTCGTTTTTTGGCATGCCAAGTCAACAAACTCGATGTTTCTTTACTTCGGAACATTCGTTGAAATCTTGGTATAGGAGAGAAGTACCACATCACTTTCGCTGGAATATTTTTCATCACATCTTTTGAATTCTTACGAAGTTTCCATCTTGATGTTCCACAAATTGGGCATACTTCTACATCTGAGAGGTCTTTTCTAAACAAACAACAATCGTTGCTACATGCATGAATCTTTTCTACAGACATTCCAAGAGTACACAAAACCTTTTTTGCTTGATACGTAGAAGTCAGAATTTCATTTGCACTTGGTAAGATATCTTTGACTAATGTCAACAATTCAGTAAAACTTACATCGCTCCATCCAAATTTTGCTTTCAAATTATATAACTTTACCAATGCAGATATTTTGGAAAAGTTTTTACAATTTGAGTACAATGGTTTCTTCGCATCATCCAGTACTTCCTAAAAAACGTGGGATTCATCGTCAACGTAATCATGTGTAGCGTTAAACATTCCTATTACGTCATCAATATCTTCATCTTCTCCTTCTTTTCCACTAGAAGAGACGTTTGCATTATTTCTCATAACCGGTAGTGATTCACCATGCCAAATCCATGTTTTATAACTCTCATCAATACCATAAATGAATAAGTGATCTCTTACTGTATTTGCATCTTGAGACTTTGCATTCACACACCGCAAACATGGACAACAAATGACATTTGACCTACTTGAATGTCGTAGTGCATTTTCAATGAACATCTCAACCCCGAGACCATATTCTGATGACATTCGATTCTTTGTCATCCACGACTTATCCATTACTATAAAATTGTTTGCTTGAAATTTCAATCTACAAAGAAAAATAATTATTCCATAAAAATCTGTGCTTATTAGATCCTTAAGGAAAAGTTATAACAATCAAATACTCAATTGTTAATTCAATTTCACCCAAATTCATGATGTTGAGACAAAACTCAACATCGTGAAATTTTGACATGTAAATTCATGTCCAATCATGTCATTTCTCAACTTCCACCTAAACTCAACTAAAAACATAAACTAAACAACCAAATTTAAAAGCATTTCTCAACCCCTCTCCCACTAAACTGAAGCAAAATAACGAACTATAACTCATAATTTCAAGATAACATAAGTATCCATCAACTTCCCACAAAAACAAACTCAAACAAACCATTTCAAAACAAGACTTAAGTATTTATATCAACTTCTTTCCAATAAATCAAACCAAAAACATAATCCCACAAGTACATTTCCCAACCCCCCCCCCCCCAAAACTCAACTAAACTTATAAAACAACACAAACAAACAATTTCAAAACATAACTAAGTCTTTCTCAACCCACAACTCAACTATACTTATAAACTAACACCAACTATTTCAAAACTTAATTCAAGTATTTCTCAACTTCCACCTAAACTCAACTAAAAACATAAACTAAACAACCAAATTTAAAAGCATTTCTCAACCCCTCTCCCACTAAACTCAAGCAAAATAACGAATTATAACTCATAATTTCAAGATAACTTAAGTATCCATCAACTTCCCACAAAAACAAACTCAAACAAACCATTTCAAAACAAGACTTAAGTATTTATCAAGTTCTTTCCAATAAATCAAACCAAAAACAACCAAATTTAAAAGCATTTCTCAACCCCTCTCCTACTAAACTCAAGCAAAATAACGAACTATAACTCATAATTTCAAGATAACTTAAGTATCCATCAACTTCCCACAAAAACAAACTCAAACAAACAATTTCAAAACATAACTAAGTATTTCTCAACCCACAACTCAACTATACTTATAAATTAACACCAACCATTTCAAAACTTAATTCAAGTATTTCTCAACTTTAACACGATTTTTTTACTGTTAGAAAATGAGACTCTTCGTGGAGTAGCTAACCAAGTATTTCTCACGAATCTTTTTTTTTTTTTTTTTTTTTTTGCACTTTTCACACGTACAAACACAATCCCAAACAGTTCCTAAATCAAAAATTAAAAACTTTGTATATATTTAACTTATAATTTGAGGGGAGAAAATATCTTTTTTTCTCACTTTTGCCAAAAAGAAATAAAGAAGCACCATCAAGCATAGTAACATAAATTTGTACTTGATGTAACATAGTAACATAGTAACATATTTTTTTCTCACTTTTGCCAAAAAGAAATAAATATCCTTGATTTTTCATAGCCATCATATTCACAATCCATCAAATGTGGAGGTTTGAATCCAATTTCGTTGAACTCAAAACCTAAGAAAAATCCTCAGTCAACCTAAAGCATTTCTTCTAAGTCTACACAACCAAATTCTTAAGATACTTTTAAAACCACTTGAAATTATACCATCATTTTTCATTAACCACCCTCAATTCTGATAATCTCCCAGATGTTCCAAGCATTCACCACCAATCAAAATGTTCACAGACCACAACAAAAAATCTCACAAGATAGAGTTAGTTTTCATCGCATGGTCGGACATCGGCCACCTCTCCGCCACCCTCCACCTCGCCCACCTCCTCCTCCACCGCAACCACCGCCTCTCCGTCACCCTCTTCCTCATCCCACCGTCGTGGGAACCCATTACAGTAAAACACATAGGCTAGATCCACGATTTTTTTCTTGAAAATAGAGGAATTTAGTTTTTTTTTTAATTTTAACTATGAAACCGCTGGATATGGAAGATTGACTAACTTGTTAGAATGCGAGAAAGAAGTCGACGAGGTGAAACCCACGCTGTCCAGTCGCCTTCAGTCGAAACGCACGCAAGAAATAGCTGCAGTAGCCGAAGTTGTTTGCAAAATCTTGTTCTCCAGCGTCGTCCAGTTCGGCCGTGCGTTGCACGCGAGGATGAAAGCTTGTTTGCAAAAGCAGCGGCGACCGAAGGTTGTTTGCAAAATCTTCACCGGCGGCCGAATGTTGAAGAACAGACCACGGCCGAAGGGGAGAACAACAGCTGCGGCGGCCGGCGGGCGAATGATGAAGAACCGAGGATGAAAGCTGTGCGCTGAAGGTTGAAGAAGGGAGCTGTGGCGGCTGAAGGTAGAAGAAGCTAGGGTTAACGATGTGGGCCTTCGGGGAGAGAGAAACTGATGTTTTCTTTTTATCGTTTTAAAAAAAAATCAAAACGGGCTTTTAACGGCGGGCAATGCCCGTCATTAAAAGTTAGTTTTTCCGAAAAAAACGCCCGTCCGTCATTAAAGGTCCCGCGCGTTTTTCGTCCGTCATTAAAGGTCCTGCCCCTTTTTTCTGTCCGTCATTAAAGGCTATTTTTGTAGTAGTGTTGATTTCCTAAATCAATTTCAAGTTACCTTTACTGTGTCATTTCTCGAACAAATTTCATTTCAAATTGAATTTACATTGAAATCTCCAAATCAATTTCAGTTTGGTTTTAATTTAGAATTTCTAATTTGAACCTTAAATTGGTTTTAATTTAGAATTTTTCAATAAATTTCAATATCTTCTAATTAAAAGCTTCCAAGTCAATGTCTTTTGGTTTTATATTGAAAATCAATTTCAATTTTAAACTAAATTGGAAATCAATTTCAATTTTGGAAAGGTTAAATCAAATTTCAAAAACATTATTTAATATTATGAATGGTTAAAATAGATTGATTATGAAAACTTCAATGCTAATTTTGTCTAAGAATGGGTACTTAAGCTGACCGAAAGGGAACACTCTGCCTGAAAATTAGCCTAAAGTTTTGTAACGCCCCAGGTTTTATTAATATCTAGCCTAGTGACATTACTAAATTCCTATTCAACTAACCGAGAGCTCCAAAAATTTCGGCAGCATAACAACGTACATAGAACGAAACCAAAATTTTTAATCACCTGTTAAACTCAAAACGACACTTCTATATCATTCTATTCTACTCCACAACTCCACAGAAACAACTTCATATTAGAATACGCTCGCATCTTCAACCAACAACAGAACCTAAATTCTTCTAGTGCAAACATGCTCTTAACTTTCTAGAAACATTTCGACTTTATTACTCATTAACATATTTACAACCTAGTGGGAAACATGAAATCTAAACATGCTCAACAACAAGAAAAAAACTAAACCAAGCTAGCTACAAGATAAAGATTCAACCTATCAACAATTGAATGAAAGCTACCCTATCCAACAAAAAAATATAAACAACCAAAGGACCCCTGTGGTCATCCCTCATGAACCTCCTCATCTACATCACCGAGCACATAAAGCTCATCACCTGCATAATCTGAAAATGTTGGGGGGAAGAAAGGGGAGGGGTATCAGTACAACCACTGTACTGGTAAGTAGCTCACACCCCGCAAGCCACCAAACAACAAAACAACCACAACAGCATGCTACCCACACACATCATGCTTGTAAAGCGATAAACAATCCAACATGCTCAAAAACACGAAAATAACAACGCCAACACATGCTTCATGAAAAAATGGGACGACAACATGAATCCACGCATCATGCTATGCACCCCCACATGGTTTCCGCGCCATGCCCGCACACTCACACGTGATTTCCGCGTCACGCTCCGTACTCACAACCCACACGTGATTTCCGCGTCACGCTCTGCAAACCCACCCAACACATGTATTATTACACGTCATGCGCAGCGCCACTCACACGTGATTTCCGCGTCACGCTCCGCACTCACACCCACACGTGATTTCCGCGTCACGCTCCGCACACACACCCAGCACATGATTTACGCGTCATGCTCCGCCTCTCCCCAGTGAACATACACCATGCAGACATGACTCATATGCAACATAGCCCACTAATCGACATAACAACTTCCACAACCATAACCAAACATGCTTAAAGTATCTCATGCTTAAGAAACAAACAAGTCAACATGCTTATCACACATAGCGAAATATATACGTTTATATATCAAACACGAAACTTATAAGCAAGCAAGCAAACAAGTGTCATGCTCAAGCAAACAAACAAGCCCATCCAGATAGAAACTACTTACACAAGATAAAAGCGCTCCTAAACCACTATCGATTGCTGGAAAATTTTAGAATATGCTCTAAACGGACCTACAGGCACAAAAGAGACCTTCTAAGGTTAGGGAAATAGCCTAACAACCTTTCCAACACCCAACATCGATTAAAAGGGACCTAAGGTGTTGAAAACTTACCGAACAGGGGCGGGTACCTCATTGGAAAATACTAAACAGCACCGAAATCCCTTGAATAAGTGCTGTCCCGAGCCCGAATCGATACGAAACTGAAACTAGAGGGTACCCAAAGGTTAAAAAGCATTCTAAGGCTAACTAAGACAGTTTCTAAAGACTTTAAGGCCACTGGAACTTACCGAACAGAACTAAACGGTGACCAATACGTGCTGTACAGTGTCCAAAATGGCCAGAACCTGCAATTTAGGAAGCGATAAAGAGTGGGTAACTCAGATTAACGCCTTTTGGGTCATGGGTAACTTGAATTCAATGGCAATAAGGAATGTGTTAGGCTAAAACTTACTTAAATCTCCAAATAACGCTGAAAGAGGGCTGAAACCACACCCAAATCACACTGGAAAGAGACTAATCTGCGAGAGAGATGAGATCCGAGATGTTGGACGAACGGGATCTAACCAAGACGGAGAGAGGAAGGTCAGATCAAGCTTAATCAACAAAGAATTGAGAGAAACATAGAGACTTACACGCTACTGGACGAAATCGAGGAAAGACGACGATCCTCACGAGTCTCGTGGATCTGCTACACGCGAGGAAAACGGAGAGCAACCGACAAGAGGGGAAGTAGCGGCGCGAGGAAGAGAGAGACGGCGTGAAGGGCGACGGTGCGAGGCGGCTGACGGCGACGACGTCGGGCTGTGCGAGGCGGTTGGGCGGCGTGAGGGAAAAACAGGGCAGTGGGTTGGGCGGCGCTCGCGGTTTCTGTCTGCCGGAGGAAGAGAACGAAAGGGAGGGCGGTGGGGTGAGGAGATCGACGGCACAAGGCGGGACGGCGGCTGGGAGAAGACGGGGAAAGCGGCGCGGCGGTTGTGCGGCTACATGGCTGGAAGAAGAAAATTGTAAGGGAGGGGATGGGGGAGAGCACGCACGCGATAGAGAGAGAGAGAGATTCTGATTTCTTTTCTTTTCTTTTTTTTTTAAACCCTAACAAACTCCAAAACTACCCACAAACCAGGAGAAAAAAACGCTGACTAACTTCCCCACTCAGCCTGCACGATAAACTGACAAGATCTTAATACACGAGGAAAAATATCTGAATCAGCCCAACATAACGATTAATTAAAACCAACTTGGGGTACCTGGAATGTGGGACATTACAAGTTTAACTAGTCAATTATTTTGGCAATCAAAATTTCAATTTGATCTTAGTTTAGAATTTTTCAAATCAACTTCGATTTGATTCTAAATTGGATTTTCCAAATGAATTTCAAAATAGTTTTACTTTAGTAATTCCAAATGAATTTCTAATTGAATTTGGTTTAAAAATGAAAAAATATTTTTCCATTGAATGGTGTCATACCACTCATGATTATTAGTTCACATTTTATTTTTGAAATGTGAAATAATAGATATGAGACAAAAATAGCTCATGTACAACCTATGACGGAGTTGAGATAATTTCTCAAATTCTTGAGGTGACAAATTTTCTTTAATTAAAAGAAAATTCCCACATGACAAGCGATTATTGGGTATAACCCCACTCACTACATCAAACCCTTACTTTAATTTTTAAGGCTAAGGTAAGATCAAGTGAGACATTTGTTATTTAATTTTTCTTTCTTCAAAATATAGGACCGTTTCATGTTATAAAAGGATAATTTTAAAATAAAATGTGGTAACCATTTTTAAACGGGTGTTGTAGGGGTGCTAACACCTTCCCTACACTCAATCGACTCCCAAGCCTAATTTTTGGTTTTCAATGACCGGTTTTTCTTTAAAATGGGTGACCAATCACACCCCAAGATGATTGGTGGCGACTCCAAACCTTTAACCTCGAAAGAGACCCTTAGGCAAGGACGTCGGCCGCTCCGCTTCACGATGACGTTGCGACATATATATATATATATATATATATATATATATATATGTGTGTGTGTGTGTGTGTGTATATTTATGCAAATGAGTGGTGACGAATAAATATATGGAGTATATAGTTGCAAATAACAGAATATACCGAGCGTATTTGATGAAATCCATAATAAGGGAAGATTTTTTATTATTATTTAAAACAGTAGAGTTTTTAGGGGTGTATATTGGTTTTTCTAATATCAATGTAGGGGTATATTTTATTTAAAAAAAAAAATATATAGGGGTATATATTTATATATATAACTCAGGTATATGTGGTTGCAATAATGATTAAAAAAAATGAAAACTTACGTACATAATATATATAAAGTGGTATATATGAATATAAATGTTTTTCCGCAAAATGCAAAAAAGGTATATGATACAAAATCAATGCTAAGATTGTGAGACATTTATGAAAATTGTATTGAATATAGATACACATAAATACATGGTATATATAAAATATATATGAAATTATATAAGGTATATATGAAATTATAAACAAATATCGACCTTTTTTTTTGTAAAATGAAAAAATATTTTAAAAAATCGTGTTATACAAAATCAATGCCAACAACGTGAGATTATTATGAAAAAAAAAAGATTAAAATTTTCAAATCAAATTTAAAACATTTAATTATTAGGTATAATATAGGAAAGAGAATAAAGAAAATCAATGAATTTATTATAAAGAGAGAAGAAGATGAAATTGAGAAATCAACAAATAAAATTTAACCAAATTGTTAAAATTGTGGAATTGGAGAGAATTAAAAAGATTGATATATATGGATTGAATTTTAATTAGTAAAGATAATGACAAAATATTTCCAATGTTTAATTTGATTATGGGGAGAGAATCAGAACAAGGGCAATATGATAAGAAAATTCACACGAAAATCTAATATTGTAAAATTTCAAATCTTTTGATAAATCTGAAAATAGTATTTCATATTAGCTTATCCACCAAAATTTCTCTAATAAAAACTACTGATATGGGTAAATTTGGACCTAGCTCTAAGAAAGTCAGAATGATAAGAGCCCAGAGAATAAACAAGCCCACGAAGGCCCATTGGGCCCGAATCAATCTTTAGGGTTATTCCCTCTCCTAAAAGGAAGGGAAAAACCCTAATTTCAATTATAAATAGAAGAGACTAACCCAAGGTAGGAGGACTCAACTTGGTATTTATTTTCTTCCTCTTATTATTATTTTACTTGCTTCACTTATGATCTACCAACTGACTTAAGCATCGAAGTCGGTGTGGCAACACACGGTGCACAGTTTTCTCTTGTTTTGCAGGCCACGTCTTTTCCTTTGCCGTTGATGAAGGTCATGTGAGTTGCTTGGGAGCAGAGATGATGATGGGGATTCTGCTACGGATCTTCATTCTTTTCCGTCTTCTTTCCTAATCTGAGTACTAAAAATTGTTTAAGTCATGGAGTTGCTTGATTTATTAGTGCTTAAGTTTGTTGCTTCATGGTAGAATGAGCAATTGACTAAACACCTCAATGTAACGATGGGCAGTAGGCTTGAAATTATTTTAGAAATTAATTTTCTGCACCTTACTGCAAAAATATTTTTATTTTCGGCTCCCGTTAGAAATTTTAGTAATAATCTTATTTACCCATTAATCTGAGATGTTGATGTGGAAGAAAGCTTGCTAAAAAAAATTGCATATTGGATTTTTTGTTTTCATTCAACATGAGAATCGATATTTAAGTTTTTCAACATTGTTTTATGTACATTAAGGAAATAGAGAAAGAGGTCTTGGAGGCTGCCATTCATGGGTGTGATCACCATCAGCAACTAGTTAAGGAGAGAGAGGAAGAGAGGCATCGCCGCTCGTGAAACTCTTGGTCGCCGCGACTTCAAGTTGCTCGCCGGAGAAGAGAAAAAACCACACATCAAGCTTCTTAAGCAGCTGCCGCTTGCCGGAGAAGGAGAAAAATCGAGGGAAGGGTTGAAGGCGTGCAAGCCGTGAGGCTGAAGTTTTTCGCAGGGCATGGAAAGGCAGTGCAATTGAAAATCTTCTTCAATTTCGAAACACCAAGAAGAAATCCAAAGAAAATAAAGAAAGAAAGCTTTAATCAAAAGTGTTTAGCAAACAAGAAAATGATCGGCAAAGCTCAGAGGATCAGTGAATTTGCGGTTTGGGTTTCGATAGAATTGCAGAGTCTCTATAAGATGGAGAGATTCCAGTCGGTGGAGACTTCTTGATTCATCGCGTGTAAGCCAAAAAGTTCATCTAGTTAGTTTTATTTCTTACTATTTTTCCTTTTCTTTTTAGCTAAATTCTAGTTCTCTCTCTTATCTCACTCATCTTGCAAGCTTTCATTTGGGTTGTGATTTGATGGTTGCTGAAACGAAAATTTGGTGTGGTAAAAAAAACAAAAGGGGAAACATTGCCTTATTTTATTAGATTCTTCCATTAAGTGCACATGTGATACATCATAAAATACTCTCATTTTTTGTGTTGAAATTGACCTGGACTATCGTGATTATCTGGGTTGTCTATATGCACTAGTTAGCATTTGATTAATAATGGGAGATATTTATATGATCCATATACAACTTGTCGTTAGAAGATTATTCATAAACATCTTGACTCTTAACTATATAGGGTAATTTGAAACTAATGATGTAAATAAGGTAGTTTACTGGGTAATCATATGTAGTACATATGATTTACAAAAATATTTGTCTACATAGACAAGCTTTGTAAATTGTGTTTAAGAAACACATTTTTTGGATTGTATAAAAGAAAAGAATATTAGAGTTTTCTTCAAGAAACACATTTTTGAGTCTGGTTTTCCACAGCTTCTGACTCCAAGGCGGAGCTGGAGAATGAAATCATCAAGCTGAAGGAAAAAGAATGGATGGACTTTTACAAAACCAAAAAGGACAAAATTGAAATTACTTGGACTAAATGAAGAGTCGAAATTAAAGTAGACTATGTAAAGCAAGTTAGTTATTTACAGCTTGCACAAAAATTGTTCTATGACATCTTCATAAATGTCCAATTATAAATATTACAAAGTTTTTTATTTCTAATTTTGAGTTCAACAATATGAAGTGAGAAATTCAAGTTGGTTGAAGATAGCTCATATTAACTAACTGAAAGTCTTTACCGTTTCATGGACTTAACATTATGGGTATGTTCTCTATCTATTCCTATTTATTATTACTCAATTCGTAATTACGAGAATTCTGATACATTTTTTACCCTATGTAATTCTATTTATTAAATTGTTCATAAGTTGCAAGCTACTCACAACATAGTTGTATTTTTTATCAATGACTAGTCTTTTTCCAATATCTACATAATGTTATCTACTAACGTTATTTCACGAGGAGACAAAATGGAGCTCCTGAAAGCTCGAGTAGCTGAGTCAACAAAATGTCCTTGAAAGAGTGGAAAAATCTATACTCTCCAAGGCACTCGATTTATGGAACGACCTTAGCAGAGTTGACAAACGCTCAAGAATGATGATGTTGAAGGTCTCAGTGACAACGACAGAGCCGACATGCAAGGAGTTGAGGCTGACCCGTAGGAGGTCGTCGCCCACAAATGCCAATAAGGGAGAGTTATGCGACATGAAAACGCTAAGGTATGTCAACGTCGATTACTCAAGCATAACTTTTACTTCGAGAAAAACCTTGCTTGAGTAGGGGGCTGCATAGGGAATATGCTTCCCTAATTAAGTAAAAAACAGTAAAAAAGGCAGCAAATTTGGCCTCGTGACTTTGTAGTCATAAAAACCCATACTCAGTTCCATAAAGAACTTGATCCAGGTATTTATGTCATATGCATCTCCAAAGTTTTAACATTTTTGTTCATAAGCTACTTGACTCTGTTCTTATGTCTAGAATATTCTTGAGCAAGGGTAGTACTTTTTTTTTAGTATGTGCTCTTATTATAGTTTGATTGGCTAGAAGCTTAATGATACACTCACTTATGAAAAGCGTTTGTGTAGACTGATCCTTGCAGAGGTTGGGTCGTCCATATTTCCTCAACCTCCCCAAGTCCCCAACAGAGTGTACGCACCCTTGGGATGAAATTAATTCTTGCAGAGAGGTTGACGTATTTCCTCAACCTCCCCAAGTCCCCAACAGAGTGTACGTACCCTTGGGATGAAATTAATTCTTGCAGAGGGGTTGACGTATTTCCTCAACCTCCCCAAGTCCCCAACAGAGTGTACGCACCCTTGGGATGAAATTAATTCTTGCAGAGGGGTTGACGTATTTTCTCAACCTCCCCAAGTCCCCAACAGAGTGTATGCACCCTTGGGATGAAATTATTTCTTGCAGAGAGGTTGACGTATTTCCTCAACCTCCCCAAGTCCCCAACAGAGTGTACGCACCATTGGGATGAAATTAATTCTTGTAGAGAGGTTGACGTATTTCCTCAACCTCCCCAAGTCCCCAATGGAGTGTACGCACAGTTGGGATGAAACTGATTCTTGCAGAGGGGTTGACGTTATTTCCACAACCTCCCCAAGTCTCCAACGGAGTGTACGCACAGTTGGGATGAAACGGTCTGGAAGAGATTAATTCTTGCAGGGGTTGACATATTTTCTCAACCTCTCCAAGGTCACAGGTCAACCTCACCTCATCTGGTTTGAGCCCATCGCACTACGCGAGCCAGGACTACCGAGTCCACCTCAACTCATCTGGCTTGAGCCCATACACTTCATCTGAGTCAAGCTCACCTGGTCGAGGCCGAGGCCGAGCACGAGCACAAACTTTAAAGGTATTCTCCTCTTTACTCAACCATACTTTATGTTTTAAATAAAACTTTACTTGGGTAAGGGGGCTACAAATGGGATATGCACTCCCTATTAAACAAAAAGGAAGAGGGGATATGCCTCCCTATCAAACAAAAAGCAAAAGGGGATATGCACTCCCTATGAAACAAAAAGCAAGAAGGGATATATTAAACAAAAGGCAATAGGAGTTGACCGAGGAGGTTAGGAAACAGAACCGAGACTAACCCTCTGAGGGCTGAAGCTGATCATCCGAAGTTCGAAGCTGACCATAACCAAATGAAGGTGGGAGTCCATATTTCAACATTTAAGGGACTTGAGGCCAAGGCCGACACGGGTGCCACATAAATGGCTAAGTGAGAAAAACACTCACACATGGGGCTTCAAAATAGTAAACTACACTTATAGTTGAGGTTAAGACCTAAGTCATTTCACACAAGCAAAGTGAATGGAAAAAACCAAAACAATCTCTTTTGGAGGATATTAAACAAAAAGTCAGATACGTATCTAAAGGAGACCCTCACGATAAAGCATCTAGGGCTAGCTTTGGAATATTTGAACTCAGAAGGGCTTATGTAACTGCCCAAGTGAAGTGAAGAGGAAACCATCACACAAATCGACACAAGTGAGAATTATACTCTTAAATTGGGCTTAAGGCGTTTCACTTATAGCAACAGGCCACCCCTGAATCTCAATTCAAGAGTGGGAGCTTAATGTTATAGGTAAATTTGGACCTAGTTCTAAGAAAGTTAGAATGATAAGAGTCCAGAGAATAAACAAGCCCACGGAGGCCCATTGGGCCCGAATCAATCTTTAGGGCTATTCCCTCTCCTAAAAGGAAAGGGAAAACCTTAATTCCAATTATAAATAGAAGAGACTAACCCCAAGGTAGGGGGACTCAACTTGGTATTTATTTTCTTCCTCTTATTATTATTTTACTTGCTTCACTTATGATCTCCCAACTGACTTAAGCATCGGAGTCGGTGTGGCAAGCACCACACTGGTGCACAGTTTTCTTTTGTTTTGCAAACCACGTTTTTCCCCTTCAAATAAATTCACCGTTGATGTCACGTGAAGGTCATGTGAGTTGTTTGGCCAAATTTTGGCATCAACAACTACCATTAAGGCAAATTAATAAAGAATTAATTTACCATTACTCAACCCTAAATACATTTTACCAAAATTTCATCATATAAGCCAATTGTCGTTAGAATACAAGAACCTCCTTTGGCCAAACTTTCCTTTTGTCAATTTCATTCCAATGAGTATGTTACTTTAAAAATAAAAAATAAAAAATTAAATTTTTTTAAAAAAAAATTGGTCAAGCAATATGAGTATGAATAGCGATCTTTTCAATTAATATGTTTATAATTTTTCTTTTTTAAGATTTTTTTTATTAATATCTAATGACATAAAATGTTTGTAATTTTATATATTTGTTCATATTAACCCTTATTTACATTTAATCACTCAATCATACATTTTTTTCAAATGATAATATATATCATGTATTATAATATATAATCAATTTATCGATCCAATTATATATTATATTCATTATTATTTATATAGTTCATAAGTAAAAAATCAGAATGATAAATATATACAATGTGGTATATTGTATTATAAATATATACTTAGAAGTATATTATATAAATCGCATTATATAATATATATACGACATGATTTATATAATTCATAAGTGAATTTTCAGAATTATAAATATATGTAATGCAACATATTCTATCCATAAATATATACTTACATGTATAATACATAAACCTTATTAACTATTCGTCACCATACAAATGGTGCATCAGTAAAGTTTCATGTCAATTGAGGTAAGCTCTTGTTGGTATCTTTATTTTCTGCATTCAAATATAATATAGTGGACATTGATATAAATTAATCTCTATTTTGGCTTGGCTTGGGACAAAGCCGATATTTTTTTTTAAAATTAGACATTTGTGAAATTTTGGGTTCCAATTTGGTCTATTCATGTAGTTAACCCTATTGATTTTAGAGGTCGAAGCAGATCAAGGAGAGTGGGCCTTAGGGCTTAGGTAAATGGACCTGTTTGAAAGCCCATAAATGGAGAAGAAACAGAGCCAAGTTAAAACACAGAGAAATGCGACGCGACGCGACATGACGGCAAGACAAATCGAAGGGTACGATTCGTCGGATGGCATTTCCCTTTCAAGTTTGAAATGCATTGCTCTTTTTCTCCATTCACAACATTATTGCTTTCCTGATTTGGTTACCTTTTTTTTCTTTTGTTTATGCAATGCTTTCTTTGTTCATTCACCCATCAGTTCCACTTTCCCTTCATGTATTGCCAATCTCATTATTTGTTATTCCCTTTCTCCATTTATTCATCAGTCACTTCCATCTCCAATCCTCGTCTTTTTCTTCTCTTTTATTTTTTTTTTTTTTTTCCTTTTCATTCGGCCTTTCCTCTATACTTGAAACGGCGCAATTTTGATTGGGCTTGCTTTTTGACAGACGGATGAGACAGTGGAGTTTCCAAAATCAGATTTTGGTTTTGTTTTGTAACATTCAGATTACTATTGAGTTCAATTATATAAAATACTCTAAAACTTTAAAAATACCCTCCAGAGTATGTCTGATAAAACGATAGCAAATTGTTTTAGTTGTATGTGTAAAACTTTGAAAACATGTCTGACACCATTTATAACAGGAAAAAACTTGCCTGCATACCGGTAGGTAGGGATCTCCCTGCATACCACCATTAAAACATTGACAACTAAGAGAGATAACAAAAAATTATCATTTTCTCCCTTCCTCTTTCTTACTTGTCAAGATTTTAATGGGGTATGTATGGAGATCCCTACATACCGGTATGCAGCCAAGTTTTGTTCTTTATAACATCATTCGAGCAATAAATATATATAAAAATTGATTTTGTGAATGATGTAATAAGCGATAGTAACGATATTTTTTGAGTTGAGATTAATGGTAACGATGATCTAAAACTTTTGTACATCTGAATTTGAGTTGCGCAAATGACGTCAAGTATGTTTTCCACTTTCTATATCAATTATCATATCAATTTCTTTCCTTCATTCTAAGAAAATTTCTGTAAAGATATTTTTCTGGAACACTTTCAAAGTCTATATGCATAGAGTTTATCATGAGGTGATCTGTTGAGCCTCATGGGTTTAGGCTAACCTAGACCTAATTTGACCCACGAATCCAAAAGTCCATTGAGGTCCCAAGATGGAACATTAGAACACCACCTACCAGAGGAACACGACTTATTGAGTTGAGGCTAAGTATCCTCTCTTTCTCCTTAATTCAATCCATTTATCATACGACCCTAGCACACATGTTAAACAGGAAAATATAAATACGACTCATCCCACCAATAAGATACACAATCTTACCTAAGCTCTCAACTCAATATCCTTTCAACCTAAGTACTAACTTAAGCATCCGAACATGTTGGGCATAGCACCACGTTGCATGAGATCTCATCTTGCAGGATAGCTTAGTTTCTAGGGGTTAATTCGAATCACAGATCTCGTGATCATCAGTACAACTTTATGCCAATTGAGCTATGCTCTTGTTGGCATATATTTTTTTTAGTTAAACAATATTTAGAGGGGAAAGAATTCGAATCTCACTAATATCAAAGCAATATTGAAGTTGGAGCTTAATTAAAACATAACTCCAAGTTGAGGGTAGTTTCTATAATTATTTAACATCTTTCTCCTCATTAATATTAAATGGGCAAATGCAAGGGCATCTTGGAGTTTAAAATTGAGTGCAAAAGCAGAGCAGAGCCCGGCGGAGACATCGTATAAAATGTATTGTAATTTGTAGTGTTGTGTTTTGGATGGCAGAAGCCGGTGTTTAAATAATGCTACGTGTTGGCATTGCCACAGTCCAAAAAGATGCCCTTTTTTTTTCCTTTTTTAAAAAATAAATAAATGTTTAGAATAGAACGCAGGCCAAGGCCAAGAATCGGCTCTGTGTGTTTGTTTGACTTTGACTCAATCCCACCCTTCGAAGACTGTGAGATACAGCCGCTTCCCGCAATCTCCTTAGGTTCCATTCCCTTCCCCAATAAAACATTAATTAATTTAATTAAAAACCCAATTCCTAAATTTCCACTTCTACTACTACTATTTTTTTAATCACATTAAATACAATATTCAACACATTGGCCTACGAGTTACCAACATTTTTTTCTTTATATACTTCAAACATAATCATGTGATGGAAGTCTTGCTGGTCAAACAAGTCATGAACCCAAGATTGGTTTACAAAAGGGAAAATAATTTAATATATAAAATAAATATTATAATATAATTAATTTAGTAATTATTTTCATCTTAAACTTGAATATTTGTTTCAATTTTTATCCCCGTAAGAGATTTGTGTTTGGCATGCATGAAGAATTATTCGAGGTTAATGTAAGGACATTAGTCCTACTTAGTTCTAAAAAGAGTGGGTTTTTTAAGCTTTTACATTACTACAATTGAACATAATATTCACTCACTCATCTTTAGGATTTAATTTGATAAAATTGAGATTTTATTATCCATACATTCGAGATCAAATTGATTTTTTCTTTTTTCATATAATACATTTACTTCGAACTTCATCCTTGGCCTTTTTATGTAATATGTATTATACTAATTAGATTAAATATCAAGTTTATTTCCTAGGCTTTTTGAGAATTGTATTCCTAAACTTTCAAAAAGTGCCTATTAGATCTCTAAATCTTCAATTTTATGTCTAGTAAGTTAATAAATTTTCAATTTCGTAGAGGATAGGTCTTTGACAAATTCAAAATTTTTAAAAATGAATTGATCCATTAGATATAAACTTGAATTTTATGTGTAATGAAACTCTAATAAAGTTCAATTTTGTATCTAATAGATCCATTGATTTTAAAATTTTGAAAAGTTAGGTTCCATCTAATAACCATTTTGTTTTGTTTTTTTTTTTAAATGAAGCTTATAAGGTTTTTTTTTTTTTTTTTTTTTTTTTTTTTTTTTTTTTTTTAATTTTGTTATTTATACCTTCTTTCCATGTTTTCAAAAACTAAGTCAAAATTTGGAAACTAAAAAAGTAGGTCTAGATTGGTAACTATTTGGTCATTGGTTTTGGAAAATTATTTTCTCTCCATTTTCTAGTTTTTGTCTACACATGTAAATGCTTAACCAAATTTTAAAAAAATAAAAAATAAAATAAAAACTACTTCTTTCTTTTAGTTTTCAAAATTTTAACTTGGTTTTGAAAGCATGGAAGAAATTAGATAACAAAAAAAATAAATTTATATGTGAAGTAGTGCATATAATAAGCTTAATTTTCAAAAATTAAAAACTAAGAACCAAGGTCCCGTTTGATAACCATTTGGTTTTTTGTTTTTGGTTTTTGGTTTTTAAGCTTATAAACACCACTTCCAACTCTAAGTTTCTTTGGTTTTTCACCTACCTTCTTTCCATGTTTTCAAAGACCAAGCCAATTTTTGAAAACTAAAAAAAAATAGTTTTCAAAAACTTGTTTTTGTTTTTAGAATTTGGTTAGGAATTCAAGTGTAACTTTAACAAAAATGAAAACCATGGTGAGGAAATTTAAGGAAAACAAGCCTAATTTTCAAAAACCAAAAACCAAAAACTAAGGGCCCGTTTGATAACCATTTCAGTTTTTGGTTTTTGGTTTTTCTGTTTTTGGTTTTTGGTTTTTGGTTTCCTGTTTTTTAAAAACAAAAACCACATATGTTTGATAACTGTTTTTTGTTTTCTGTTTTTAAAAAACAGAAAACCAACCTTGTTTGATAACTGTTTTTGGTTTTCAGTTTTTTAAAAATTAGAAAGATGAAAAGATATTTTAGAGAGAGAAAAATGTGTAAAGACGTTGAAACAAAAATTTAGAGACACAAATATAAATGTTTTCAATAGATTTTTTTTTTTTTTGAAAAGATGAGAGAAAAGTTAAACATAGAAAATTTAGAGAGATGAAAAAAAATGTTTAGAGAAAGAATATTAGTTAGACTCGAGAAAATATATTAGTTAGAGAAAAAATAGAAAACAAGTTAGAGTAAAAGCGATAAATTTTAGATTAAAAAAATTAAATGAAAAAAATAAAATTTAGAGAGATAGTAAAGTTAAGAGTAAAAGATATGCTAAAGAACTAACGATAAATTAGAAAAATAAAGAAAAGTTGTAGCGATAGAAAATTTTGATGACTTTTTTTTTTTCAAAAGAAAAATTAGAACATGTTTATTGAGGAGAGAAAAGATATTGACAAGTTTTTAGAAATAGACAAGTTATAGAGAAAAAAAAAGTTTTGAGAGAGAATTTTAGAGAGAGAAAAAAAAAATAGAGAAAGAAATTTGTTGGAGAGAGAGATAAAAGAGGAGAAAAGTAAGCATTAGAAGAAAAATGAGTTTTTGAAAAACAGAAATCTGTTTTTAAAAACTACTTTTTTTGGTTTTTGAAATTTACTTATAATTTCAAAAACGTTTTTAAAAAACAGAAAACAGAAAACAGAAATGATTATCAAACACTCCTGTTTTTTAAAAATGAAAAACAAAAACAGAAAACAGAAAACGAAATGGTTATCAAACGGGCCCTAAATGGTTATCAAACGGGGCCCAAATGATCGACTATTGTTTTTCAAAAATATGTTTTTGTTTTTAAAATTTAATTTAGAATTCAAATGTTATTATGACTAAATTTATAATTTTGATCAAATATGCACAAATCTGAGTTTATAATTTAAACTATTCATTATTAGGCAATATATAGAGAGAGATAGAGAGATTTGGAGGTTGGTTGAAATTGAAGCTGAATGGATACTAATAAATGAAAAGCCGGAAGTTGGGGGCTAAAGGGCAACAAATCCACTGGTGTTACGGAGAAAGATTTGTTGAAATTTTTGAATTTTGAGAGAGCAAGCAACGTCGGCACCGATTCATTCCGCTCTTTATTCTTTAAGTTGGAGACTTGAGGTCCAGCATCAAAAATTATTTGATCAGAAAGCTACATCGGTATAGTAATTGGGTGAGCAATTCAAATCTATTAACCAAAACATTGTGGCCACTTCTTTCAATAATTTATGTCAAGAGTTTGGTCAATGATGATGTCACTAAACCCTCTCACATTATGTATGGGCCTTTGAATAATGTGTCCATAGAGGCAGCCCATTGCATAAGCATCTCATTTCTTCTCTCTCCACTTGAGCAACCTCCATATAATCCCATCATCCCTCTTCACAATTCTCTCACTCCCACATACTACAACAACAACACATCAACAACGCAACCACTTCTCTCTCTCTCTCTCTCTCTCTCTCTCTCTCTCTCATCCCACCAAAACCAAAAACCAAAACTCTCCTCCACTTTCACTTTCCAATTCCCATCCTCCTCCCCAAAAGGTCAACTAATTAATTACACTTTCCTCTTCTTTAATCCCCTTATCATCACCATCATCAATATGTTAATGGGTTCAATCAACTCAATTTGCAGGTGAAATCTCACAAGATTGGTCGCATGCATGGACCAACCGAGCCGACCGCCATGGCCGGAGGAGGAGAAGAAGAAGAAGGAAGAAGAAGAAGAAGAAAATCCAGTGGTCTTTCCTTTTGGGAGATAGTCACTGATTGTTGTTAGCCGTGGTGCTATCCTAACTGAGCTTTTACCTATTTTTCTTTTTTTTTTTTTAGTTTTTGAAATGGAGTCTTCTTGACCTTGTAAGACCTTTTCTTGACCTTGTAAGACCCAATACTATAGCCCTTCCCTCTACCTTCTATTTGATTTCATGCTCTATTTTGGGACATACCCATCTAGAGTTTGAGCACAATCTATCCCTATTTCCACCCAACTCATCTTCTCCTTCCTTGTCTATCCCTCCTGAGCTGTCTATTTAATTACCAACAAATTATCAATAATTATCCCATCTCAATAATTAATTAATTAAACCCACCACACTACACCGGCCGGCCGCTCGACAAATCACCATCAATTCAAAGACGAAGAAGATTTGTTCTTTGGCTGTGGGGACGTGGTCCAATCCAATGAAGAAGCTTAGTTTAGTTTAGTTTAGTTTTATATGTAAGAATTTGATTTTGTTTCATTTCATTTTGTAAAATAAATAATAAAAGAAGAGGTTAATGTGAAGCGTGTTGTGTGCAGAGAGAAATATTGAAGCCATGAGATTGAGATGAGTTTTTGGTTGGTTTTGTTTTACATGTTGTTGTTGTTAATGTTGATTGTTGAGGAGAGAGAAATAGAGAATAATAAATATTCTCTGAGGATCACAGAATTCAGAGAGTGTGAGAAGGAGAAGTAATTAGAATAGTGGAGTCCCACTCGTGACTGCTCAATGCTCATCACTTTGTACGATACCTTATTTCTTATATACATCCACCCTCCACTGTATTATTGGACTCCCTCCCTTTTCCCATTTCCCCTTTTAATTTCAATAATTTTTTCTTACTTTTACACTTTACTCTAAACCTCAACCTAACTCAATTCAATTATTTATTATTTATTGTAAAGGTTGATGGTTCCAACTCCTACTCTCACCACGGTTAAACTCTATAAACAAAAAGGTTAAATTATAAAAAATACTTCTTAACTATATAAGATTGGTTTCAATTATACCTCTAAACTTTCCATAAAGTTTTATTTTAGCCCTCGAAGTTTGAAGTTTGTTTCAAAACAACCTTTGAAGACATTTTTTCGTTAAATTTATAGACGGAAAATGACGGATTTACATATGTCGTATTGTTGCTTATGTGAACATATATACATGGAAAAAACAATAAAAACACATACAAACACATCATTTTTTGTCCGGTCGTATTGAAACAAACCTCAACTTCTAAGAGGACTAAAATGAAATTTTTTAAAGTTCAGAGGTATAATTGAAACAAATCCCATAGTTGTGGAGTATTTTTGATAATTTAACCAAACAAAAATGGACTCCATTTAAACTTTTTAGCCGTTAAAAATTGTACATCTAAAAGTTAATTAGAATTCCTTAAGACTTGGAGAAAAAATAGGCTTGTTTCCCTACTAAGTTTCATCCTTCCCTTTTGTATTATATTTCAATTAAAAATAAAATCAGTGTTTAACCTAAAATAAAAACAAAATGTTTTTTTATTAGAAAGAAAAGAGCTAGGGGAGTTTTTAGAGAGGCAGAGGAGACCCATTATCAGAACCACCAGCAGGCAGCAGCAGAGCATTTTGTTTGTTTTTTTGCCTTTCTTTCTTTGCTTTCATTCTTAAAACCCCACACCTCTTCTCTGAACAGGATATTCATATTGTATTTTGTATTCAACCCTCAGCTGGGAAAGTGCCCATGTGGGACAAACTGTGTGACACTCCCTCCCTTTCTTTTTAGTCCCTTTTCATATATAGCTAATAGTCAAACCTCTAATTTGACTTCTTTTTATTCCATTTTGCAATACACATAAATAAAGTGAAATGAACCCCAAAATTTTTTCTATACTTTACTTAAATTCAACTTTTTTTTTTTTTTTTTTTGAATTTTAATTCTTTTATAATCACATAACATAACCTAAATCTCATCATATCTGTTGCTATTTTTCTCAGCCTTACAGTAAGATTAATTTTTTAAAAAAAAAAAAATACACAAAACTTTTTGGTGGCAGCTGAGCATATTTAAAGTCAATGTCAATAATTATTGGGTCATGTGAGTCACTGCCTGAAAATGTTAGTTAGCAGTCAAAAGTTTTTTAAAAAAAAAAATGATTTATTTTTCTCTTGTTAAAGTGAAAGATAAGATAATTGGAGGAGATGGGATATATTTGTTTTGGTTGTCCTAAGAAAGAAAAATAGTAGAAAAATGGGAAGAGGTTATTTATTTTGAAATGTTGATGTAATGTAATCAAATGAAGAAAACGTTTGACCAATTAATAGTATTATTATTAGGGAATTGATTTTGACATCCCACTTGCCTGAGTTTTAGGGTTTTGAAATTGAATAAAATACAAAATGCAATTCACAATGATTCACGGGGATTGGTATTGTGTTGTGAAAGAGATTTGGTCTTTGGTAGCATCACATGAACGAATTATTATTATTGTTATTGTTATTATAGAGCGACCCAACAGCCTTGGTCTAAATTCCACATCCAGGACGGTGGAGATGGTGACCCTTTTTCTTTTTCTTTGTTTCTAGTTTCTTCTCCCTCAAAAATATCGTTTTCAATTTATGGTTTTACTCATTCGTAAAGATTCTCACTATTTACATCATTATTGATTCTTTATTTTTCTAAACCAATGAATTGTCTTTTAAACCCTAAAACTTGGTCAAATTACCGATGGGTCCCTAAGCCAATTACAACAATGGACCTCCAACACTAGAGCCAGCATGGAGGATATATGACTTAATCAGTTGAGGTAACTCAAATTAGCTTTAAGCCTTAATAAGTTATACGTTTGGTTTGTTCTTATTGAATAGGTGAACGAAGGTTATTTAAAGACGATTGGTGAAGTTCATCGATATTAAATAACGAAGATTGAATTACAACTTTTGAAACCCAAATGATAAAATCAAATTAAGGAGTGGAAAATTAAATACAACAACGTCCATCATTGAGTAATCCTTATTTTTTAAATTTATGTGTTCAGATCACTGACGCGTGGTAAAATTGACAGTGGGTAAATAATAAAAGAAGGGGATGAAGGGTGGGGGTTGAGAAGGGTAAAAAGAGGGTGAGGGGGGAAGGTAAAGCTGCAAGAGAGAGAGAGAGGACAGAGTGAGTTGTGGGAGATAATGATTATGTTGGGACAAGTGGGGTTGGGAAAAGCTAAATTCCTTTTAATAATTTGTCTGCGAGCGGAGCGAACAAGTAAGTGTGAGAGTGAGAGTGAAACCCCAATCTCTCCTCTGTTTGTCTTGCGCGCAATGGGAATGGGAATGGGAATGGCAGTGCACCGCAGCCCAACGTGACAACAATAAAGTTACACACTTTCAATTTCAATTCAGCTACTCTCATCATTTCATTCTCAATCATCCATTTCCATTTTTTTTTTCTTCTTTTTAGGTTTGTAAATTTCTTACCCACATAAATAATTTACAAATACCATTCTTTTCTTAAAAATAAATTTATATAAACTAATAAGATTTTCATGAGTCAATCGGTTGTTGAGGATCCCACATTGAAAAAATAAGTGGAGACCTCACAATATATAAGATACAAGGGTCACTCCACTCATTGCCAATTGGTTTTGAGATGGAACCCCATGTTATTTGATATGGTATTAGAACCTATCCCGGTCCAATAAAAAAAAAATTGGGATCCCATCCAATAATGGTGAATCCAAAGAGGCACCATCTTGATCCCACATTGAAAAAATAAGTGGAGACCGTGATATATAAGATACAAAGATCACTCCACTCATTCACTAGTGTCTAACTTTCAGCTTCTTTAAAGGTAAATATCAATATAATATTAGAGATGAATGCTTAGATTAAATGGATGGTATCTGAATTTTCATTAATATGAGTGATTTTTGTCTTGTTTTTCTTTATTTTTATCTACTTCTTTTTAGAAAGAATTACTCGCTAATTTGTCTTCTTTAGTTTAGTTTGGTAGGTTTTTTCCATAATAATTATTTTATTTATATGATTTTGAGTTGATTTTAAATTGAATCAAGTGAAAATAGTTATAAATCACTAACGAAGAGTCTTAAATAAATATACTTGAAGTTTAGGATTTAAATTTATACCATTATTATTTTGGAGTTTTAATGGATACATTCCCAAAATTTATGGGTTTAAATTGTTTTTTTTTTTTTTTTGTCTAACTAAACCATTATTTTCTTTTGGTCATTTCCAAGGATTTCCCTATTAATAAAGTATTTCACTAACATATATATATATATGGACTTGTATAATATTACAAACTATCTTGTCACATGACAAATATGTTATTATTTAGACTATATCTAGTATTATTGAAAAAAAAAATCCTTTTATTTTTCTTTATCTCTACATTTTTTTCTTTATTCCAATTAAAATGTTGGTTAAATTATCAAAAATACCTTGAACTATGTGGTTAGTTTCAATTATACCTCTGAACTTTCAAAAGTTTCATTTTAGCCCTTGAAGTTTGAAGTTTGTTTCAAAATTAAACTACCCTTGAAAGTTTTTTCTAGTTAAATTCATATAGGGAAAACGATGATACGTGGAGAAAACAATAAAAGCATATTCAAATATGTCATTTTTTGTTTATGAATTTAACGAATCAAAGCCTTGAATGGTCATTTTGAAACAAACTTCAAACTTAAAGTGTTTGTGTTAAAATGAAACTCTTAAAAGTTTAAGGGTATAATTGAAATAAATTCCATAATTCAAGGGTATTTTTGATAATTTAACCTAAAATGGTCTTATCCATCATTCATCTAAAAGAAACCCCTTTTCTTAACTTTTTTTTTTTTTTTCTACACCCCGCCACACATTGACGCTAAATTAACATGTCAATGATTCTTTCCATTCCATCTCTTTCTTTTCATGGTATAATTTAAATTTAAACCAACAGATTAAATCATATATCTTTTAAAAAAATAAAAAATTCAAACTTTCATTAAAATATGTTAGTTGAACTAAAAAAGCTTAGACTTATTAATATATTAAAAGTTATAAATTCAAATTTAAATATATATGTGACAAAATATTAATTTTAATTCAAGAATCACAACAAAAACTTTTCAAAAAAAAAAAAAAAATCACAACAAAAGAAATGCTTTTTTTTTTCCCTCACAAGTAACGTATTTTTGACGTAAAAAATTATAAGAGAAGTCAAATAAAATAAGATATAACGAGGAAAAAGAGAAGGATTCTGTGTAGCTCGGCTTAAATGGGCTATACTAAAGTTGTGGGTGAAGAGGTCACGTTGCACGATGAGCTCTGCAAGTTCAACTCTAAATATCGTTGAAAGAGAGCCCACCATCGATCAACCAAACGCCCTGCTCTATTAAATGGACGTGCATCTGGGCCCATTCTAGGCCCACTTATGGACCACTTTTCTTTTACAGAAATTATAGCGGATGGATTCAATTAACCTATTAATTATATCTTTGTCATAATTTTTTGTTTTTCTCATTTGTAGGTTTTCATGCATTTATTTCAATTTCTTTCTTCCCTAATTGCCCTTATTTAATTATATAATTATAATAAATATTACTTTTTTTTTTAACATTCCAGCTGGCTACTTATGGATTTGAATTAAAAACATATATGGAATGTTTTTTTTCCATTGCCGCTTAAGGATTTGAAATAAATCCCATTTTGGAATTGTGAAATTTCTTTTTTTGGAATTATGAAATTTCTTTTTTTTCCCCTTGCAGCCTGCTTATGGATTTTGTAATAAGCAAATTCGATTTTCATGTTTATTCTTATAATATTTTTCATTTTTTAAAATTCTTGTAGTCCCAAAATGGGATTTATTTCTAATTTTGACTATTTGGCCGTATGCTTCCATGTTTGAAACAAAAAATTGAAATTTCTAATTTTCACTTTGGCATCATTTTGCTACCATTTTCAGTCGGTTACCATTTTTCGCCCTTTCATTTTTTTTTCTTCTTCAAATGTTTTTAATTCTTTAATGTTTCGTTTTCTTTTCAAAATTGGCTTCCGTTTCTCATTAATTCTATTAACCCAATATTCTTAGCAATTGTAACGACCCTACATTTCATGCCTAGATCCTAGGGCCATTACCACAAGCATTTCATTTCACTTATAAAGAAAGACGAAGGAACAACATTTAGAGTAAAAACATGCTTGGAAAATACATGAAACTTTTCAGCCTGGGATCCCAGTTAAAACAAACAAGAAGAAATTTTGGTCATTCAAGTAAAAGTTTTAAGCGGAATAAATCTTAAAACATCGCATAACAAATTCAAAAGAAGAAATTCGAAAACATAAAATGCGGAAGACTATCCTAAGGAAATCCATGGCTCGTTCAGCCGCACTCCGTCACGCGTTCTGTACACCCTTGCCTTTACCTGCAGTTACATGTTAGGGAAAGGAATGAGTATTTAAGAAAATACTCAGTAAGTAACAATACTGCTAAACATGCAACGACCAAAGTTTCAAAGGTTAAACGAGCTAAGGGCCCAAAGATAATGTCATCTCATTCTAGTTCATTTCTTTTCATTCATTCCATAGCATGGGGCTCGTGACCAATTAAAATCACCTACATGATTTGCCAACTCACTAAAGGTGTTCATGTGGGCATTTGAGAGATCTCTACTCCTTCCGATAGTAGAAGGCACCTAGTCGGTGGAGCCAAGTCTCACCCATCAAGACACTAAAGTGCGCGTAGCGCTTAAACTGCCATTTCACTGGTGGAGCGTCCATGGGTTTTAGTTCGGAATTTAACTTCCACAGTTAGTAAATGGCACCTAGTCTGCGAAGCCGAGTTCTGCCCATTTAGCTCCTCATTTCAGTCTAATACATCTCAATCCTAGGTGACTATTTGACACGACCCTCTACTAGAGTAGCTAGTCCATTATTTTCCCTTTTTAAGGCCTCTTAGCATTCATTCTAATTTAACCACAACTTAACCAATGAGATCAGTCCCTCCCAGGTTACTAACAGGCTAAACCGACAAGTACCATTCCAACTCAGTCAATTGCAAATAACCTACCAGACATTCAACACTTCAGAACTAAGAAACCACCTCTTCCCGCTCTCTACATACATTGCCAGCCAATTTTAATACAACACATTCACGCACTCCCACCTATCTCATAGCACAAATACACAGCAGCTAAACTCTTGAAAACAAAGGCATTCCTATCATCTCATAGCACAAGTACACGACATCCATATTCATGAAATCAACAGTGTACACATCATCTCAGTCTCCACTCATACATAACGCCATTTCACATGCCAGAAACACAACCACCACATCAACGCATAATTACAGTTTAATTTTCAGCAAGTTAACTTACCTTTAAAGCTCAATACAGAACGAAACAACTTGACCCACGAGTTTTCCTAGTGATCCATAGCTCCTAGTAATTTAGTAATAAAAAAATTAGGTCCCACACAGTATCACCAAGAATAAAACACCGAAGTTTAAGGCCTAAAACTTCTTACCCAACTGAGAATTTTGGAGAATCTTCGCTCCGCCTTTAGATTAAATCGATCTACCACCAACGCCTAACCCAACTCAAACCACCTGTCCATGTACTGACGTTCAATTTGATAAAACAGAAAAAAAAAATAATTGAACCCAAAAGAAACATCCAACCAATCTTTTACCCAATAAATCTTTAAAAGACCAGGCTGGAATTTCGAACGGCGACGATAAACAGATCTGAAAGACGGCGACAGACAGTGGCAGCGGTGGACGATACCGAGAGCGGCAACGAGCGGCTTATGGTGGCTGCAGTCGAGAGTGAGAGAGAGGGGCGTGAGACCGAAGAAAGAAAAACGAGAGAGAGAGAAACAAAGAGAGCAGAACACGAAGACTCACCAGAGGCGACGGGCAGCGAGCGTGAACGGAAGAGAGCGGCGCGACGTGCGACTGACCAGCTGGACGCGATGGCGGCGGAGCTACACGCAGAAAAGGGAGTAAGGCCGAGAGTGAGAGAGAGAGAAACGAGAGAGAGAGAAAGAGATTTACCGGCGGGGGCGCGACGATCGACTATGGCGATGGAAGGTGGCGGCATGACGACGAAGTCTGATACACACAGAGAGAGAGAGGGCTGAGAGAAAGTGAGGGCACGAGGGAGAGAGTGAGCACGAAGAGGGGAAACAACAAAAAAAATATGCATTTTTTTTTTATTTTATTAAAACAGTCAGTTGACCGAAATTGGGGGGAAAACGTGAAAGTTTCCCCCCCTTTTTCCTCCTTTTTGACCGGCTGAAAAGCCATTTCCCTTTTTTTTTTTTTTTTTTTTTAAAAAAACTGATTGTTACATCATACTAACCTTAATAGAACTTTCGTCCTCGAAAGTTGCTAGTACTGGAACAACTCAGGATACTTGGTCATCATTTCGTCTTCTCTCTCCCACGTTGCTTCTTCAGACAAATGGTTTCGCCAAAGGACCTTCACGAGAGCTATCTCGCGATTGCGAAGGACCTTCACCTCTCTGTCAAGAATTAGTACAGGTTTCTCCTCATAAGTCAAGTTCCCGCTAAGTTGCAAGGGTTCATAGTCCACTCTGTGGGCTGGATTTGCCAAATACTTCCGTAACATAGAGACATGGAAAACGTTGTGTACCGCCGAAAGAGAAGGCGGCAACGCTAGACGATAAGCTACCGGACCAATCCGTTCTAAGATCTCGAACGGACCGATGAAACGTGGACTGAGCTTGCCTTTTCTCCTAAACCTCAAAACTCCTTTCATTGGAGCTACCTTCAAGAAAACATGATCGCCCGCGTCAAACTCTAAATCTCTTCTTCTTGTATCTGCATAGCTCTTTTGTCGGCTTTGGGCCGTTAGCATCTTCGATCTGATCATGCGAATAGCCTCACTAGAGGCTTGGATCAATTCAAGCCCCAACAACTGACGTTCTCCGACCTCATCCCAATAAACAGGGGACCTGCATATTTTCCCATAGAGGGCCTCAAACGGTGACATACCGATGGTTGCTTGATAACTATTGTTATAAGCAAATTCCATTAAGTGCAGGTGTGCATCCCAACTACCTGAGAAATCCAGAACACATGCTCGCAACATATCCTCTAGGATTTGGTTCAATCGTTCAGTTTGACCATCTGTCTGAGGGTGAAATGCGGTACTGAGATGCAACTGAGTACCTAAAGCTCTTTGCAAGCTCCTCCAGAAATTTGATGTGAACCGAGGATCTCTATCTGACACAATTGATACCGGCACCCCATGAAGCTTGACTATCTCCGTCATATATAATTGTGCCCACTTTTCAACAGTGTAAGTAGGTTTCCCCGGGAGAAAATGCGCTGATTTGGTGAGTCTATCGATAATGACCCAGATCACGGTGTAACCCTTGGCCGTTCTAGGCAATCCTGTAATGAAGTCCATGGATATATGCTCCCACTTCCACTCCGGGACACTCAACGGCTGCAATAAGCCTGCTGGTTTCTGTCTCGGGGCTTTTACTTGCTGACAAACGAAACACTTACTAACAAACTCTGCTATCTCCCTTTTCATACCCTGCCACCAGTAGTACTGCTTTAAGTCTTGGTACATCTTTATACTTCCTGGATGAATTGAAAACGGTGAATTATGTGCCTCCGCTAACAACTCCTGTTTGAGATCGGCATCCCCAGGTACGCATAAGCGACCCTGGTAACATAAGCCAAGGTCCGAAGATAGGGAAAACTCTTTTACCTGCCCCACCTCTACTTGTCTGCGTTTAACAACCAGGTCAGGGTCACTTGGTTGGGCATCTATGATTCTCTGTCTCAAACTTGACTTAACTGTCAACTGAGCTAGACGTGCCGTAACTTCGCCCACTGCAACCATAATCTCTGCACGTTCCAAGTCATCCAATATTTGAGCTTGAGTAGTAATCAAAGCAGACGTATGAGCAGTCTTCCTACTAAGGGCATCTGCAACCACATTTGCCTTGCCTGGGTGGTACTGGATGTCGCAATCATAATCTTTTACTAATTCCAACCATCTCCGCTGTCTCATATTCAACTCTTTCTGGGTGAAGAGATATTTCAGACTTTTGTGGTCCGTGAAGATTTGGACTTTCTCCCCGTACAAATAGTGCCTCCAAATCTTCAAGGCAAAGACCACAGCTGCCAACTCCAAGTCATGGGTTGGGTAGTTCTTCTCATAATCTTTCAGCTGACGAGACGCATAAGCAATGACCTTACCATGCTGCATTAACACACAACCCAGTCCCTTCTTTGAAGCATCACTGTAAATAACAAATTCTCCTGAGCCATCAGGTACTGTAAGTACTGGTGCTGAAACTAGCCTTTGCTTAAGCTCTTGGAAGCTTGCCTCACAAGCTTCGTTCCACAAAAACGGAGTACCCTTTCGAGTCAACTGAGTTAGGGGTGCGACAATACTGGAAAAGCCTTGCACAAAACGACGGTAATATCCTGCTAGCCCCAAGAAACTCCGAATCTCACTGACTGAAGTGGGTCGAGACCAATTGGTCACTGCTTCTATCTTGGCTGGGTCTACTGTGACACCCTCCTTCGACACCACGTGTCCCAAGAAGGAAACTCGTTGTAGCCAAAACTCACATTTAGAGAATTTGGCGTACAACTTGTTCGTTCTTAAGGTGATTAGAACTCTCCTGAGATGATCCTCATGTTCCTCTTCTGTCTTGGAGTAGATAAGAATGTCGTCGATAAAAACAATCACGAACGAATCAAGGAATTCCTTAAGTACTTTGTTCATCAAGTCCATGAAAACTGCAGGAGCATTAGTAAGCCCAAAGGACATCACGGTAAATTCGTAATGCCCATACCTGGTCCGGAAAGCTGTCTTAGGTATATCTTCCCCTCTAATCCTCAACTGATGATAACCTAACCGTAGATCTATTTTAGAAAACACTGCTGCACCTTGAAGCTGATCAAAAAGGTCATCAATCCTAGGCAGAGGGTATCTGTTCTTTATTGTCACTTTGTTCAGCTCCCGATAGTCGATGCACAAACGCATGGTCCCATCCTTCTTTTTCACAAATAACACCGGAGCACCCCACGGCGAAACACTGGGGCGTATATAACCTTTGTCTAACAGCTCCTGAATCTGCACCTTAAGCTCTTTCAATTCCGCTGGAGCCATCCTATATGGAGCCTTAGAAATGGGATTAGTCCCTGGCTCTAGCTCAATGCAAAAGTCAACCTCTCGTGCTGGCGGTAGTCCTGTCAGGTCCTCCGGAAATACATCTGTGAATTCCCTCACTACTGATAGCGAGCATAGCTAGCTAGTTTTCCCTAATCAATTTAGCTAGTCTTTTATGATTTATTGGCCATTTTATTGCACTTAATGTTTATTTTGTAGGAAATTGATGATTGGAGCTAAAACGTGATTTTTGGAGTCAATTGGGTGTTCGGGACATGAAAAAGGGCTAAAAGATCGAAAAAGGATAAAGTTGGAATAAGTCAAATTCAGCCCAGCTGATTTAAAAAAAAAAAAAAAAAAAATTCATAGCGTCGCGACGCTAGGACCAGCGTCGCGACGCTCTAGGCAAAATTTCCAGATTCGCGGTATCGCGACAGCGTCGCGACGCTGTCCATAGCGTCTCGACGCTACGACGAAAAAATCAGAATATAAGGAAATTTCGGCTAGGTTTTAGGGGACTTCGTTTTGGGACTTTTTGGAGCCGACAACAGAGGAAAAACAGAGCATTTTGGAGCTGAAGCAAAGGGAGCAAGTTGGAAATCAACCCATTGTTCGTGGGGATCGTGACGGGGACGTTCGGTCTCAGCCTACAACGAGTTTAATTCCTCTTTCCCTCACTTTAGTTAGTTTTTATGGCTGTTTTAGACTATGGCTATATTGTAACGTTGTGTATGAGTAGCTAGGCTCTAATTCTTAGGGATTGATGTAGCCGTTGGGCACGTTATGGATTGATTTACGGTTTTTATGCTATTGATGTCATTTATGCATATGTGTGTCCTTAATGCTTTCAATTTATCGGCCATAAATTGATTGATGTTTATGCTTGAATCTAACTCGGGAGAGAGGATTTAAATTAGAAATCAATATGCATAACTAGAATTTAGCTAAAAATCGGGAGATTAAGGTTAATTCTAGAAATTGTTATAAAGGTTAGCCTTATTGCCTTGTATGTTTATTGGATTTAGATAGGGATATCGGGTTCAATTACATATGGGAGAATCATGTATGCTCGGGAGAGATATGTGTGATTTTAGTTGCCAAGATTTATGAATCATAGTATGTGTTGATCCGTTTATTAATCCATAACTCCAATTGGTGAAATCAAATCCCTAAGACCAATTCTTCCCATTAGATTGTCACTTTTTGCTTTAGTTTTGTGTTTGAATCAATTATATTCTCATTCAATTCGATTCCCTAAATAAAATTGGTCAAAAGTATTTTCGGTAATTAAAATTGACGAGACACCAATCCAGAGGACGACATTCGAATTTATATTCACTATATTATAACTTGACCCGTACACTTGCGGTAAGCAATTTGCGCATCAAGTTTTTGGCGCCGTTGCCGGGGATTGACATATTTAGTCAATTTTAATATCGTAGAAAAATTGTCCGGTCTTAGTTTAGGGTGTATTTTATTTTTTTGTTATTTTTGTTATTTTTATTTTTAGGTAGATTGCATTTTTCCTTTATTGTTTTTCTTTTCCATTCTTAAATTTTTCCATATTTAGATTTTTCCATTTTTGTTTGAATTTTTCTTTGATAGATTTTTTAGTTTTTCCTTATTTGTTAGTTTCCTTATTGGTTTTTGCCATATTTGTTTTTGCATTCCATATTAGTCTATTATTTCCTTTTGTAGATTATTTTTTCCTTTTTTAGATTCATTATTTTCCTTGTCTTATTTCTTTCCTAATTTATTTTCTTTCCTTTTCTTTTATTTTCCTTTTTAGGTGAGGTTGGATTGTGCATGCGAAGGGTTAGAGAGTTGGCCTTAGTTCCCTTAGATCCAGAGATAGAAAGAACATACAATAGACTTCGAAGGGAAAATCAAGAAAATATCCAAATGGCCAATCCTAATCCTGAGGAGCCTAAGCCTATTAGGGACTATTTTCAGCCGGTCTTTCAGGAGCAGCAGTCGGGGATTGTCTATGCCCCAATTAATGCTAATAATTTTGAGTTGAAAACAGGTCTCATTCAGATGGCTCGAGACTGTGCCTACAGGGGATCGCCCACAGAGGATCCAAATTCTCATCTGAAATCCTTCTTAGACATTTGTGGGACGGTAAAATTAAATGGTGTTTCTGAAGATGTCATTCGCTTACGTTTATTTCCTTTTTCTTTGCAGGACAAAGCGAGGGACTGGTTACAATCTATTCCACCTGGAAGCATTACCACTTGGGATGCTTTGGTCCAGGCATTCTTAAAGAAGTTCTTTCCTCCTGCTAAGACGGTCAAGCTGAGGACCGAAATTGGGACGTTCCAGCAGCAGTTTGATGAGCAGCTGTTCGAGGCTTGGGAGCGATTTAAAGAGTTGCTGAGGAAGTGCCCTCAGCATGGATACCCCGACTGGCTTCAGGTTCAATTATTTTATAATGGCTTAACTCCTAGTACAAAAACTATTGTTGATGCAGCAGCAGGTGGGACTCTGTTGTCCAAAACTGTTGAGAGTGCTAGGACTTTGTTAGAGGATATGGCCACCAATAGCTATCAGTGGCCATCGGAGCGGTCGGGACCCAAAAAGATTGCTGCTGGAGTGTTTGAGATCGATAACGTAAGTGCACTGCAGGCCCAGATGTCTTCCCTGGCTAATGCGTTCTTAAAATTTTCAGGTACAGGGAGCGCTCAAACGATCGAGTCTGCAGCTGCCCTCGCATCCCAGACTCAGGAGGAAAATCTCGAGCAGGTTCAGTATGTTTCAAATTTCAATTCTAGGGGGTATAATAATAATTCTACACTTACACATTATCACCCTAGCAATAGAAATCATGAGAATTTTTCCTATGCTAATAATAAGAATGTGTTGAATCCTCCTGGCTTCACTCCTAAGAAAGAAAGTAAAACGTCTTTTGAGGATCTTGTTGGAGCTTTTATTGCAGAATCAAGCAACAGGTCAAATAAGCTTGAGGAGGCCATGATTGCCTTAAACACTACTGTCAATGGTCATTCTGCAGCAGTCAAGAACATTGAGACTCAGCTGGGACAACTGGTAAGTGTTGTTAACACCATGAATAAAGGTAAAGCCGAGCTGAACAGGAGAAATCTTCTATGGAGTACTGCAAGGCCGTCTTTGTGCATCACGAGGAGGAGACTCCATTATCTCAAGAGGAGGAGAATACTGAACCAGAGGAACTCACAGGAGAAGTTGAAGAAGGCACCACCTCAAACGAAGATGAAAAGCTTAATCCTGAGCCTTCTATCCCTTCTCCTACTGTTTTAGTTCCTAAATCAAAGAAAAAGAAAAATTCTAAGGTTAAGTTTGACAAGTTTTTAGATGCTTTTATGGGTTTGCATGTTAATATTCCTTTTTCAGATGCCTTGGAGCAGATGCCTCACTACAGAAAATTCATGAAGGAATGGCTCAACAAGAAGAAAAAGGAAAAGCAGTTGGAGACTGTATATCTTGCATCGACGTGCAGTGCTCGTGTCCAACAGGGAGTACCAGAAAAATTGTCTGACCCAGGGAGTTTTACTATTCCTTGTAATTTTGGTACTTTTTCATGTAGAGCACTATGTGATCTAGGGGCTAGCATAAATATAATTCCTCTATCATTATGTAAAAAGCTTAACATAGGAGAAATAAAATCTACTGCTGTTAGACTCCAGTTGGCTGACCAATCTGTGGTTAGTCCTTATGGAATTGTGGAAAATGTTCTGATCAAAGTAGGTAGATTTCTCCTTCCTGTTGACTTCTTTGTGTTGGATATTAAAGAGAATCCTTGTAACAACCCAATAAAAAAAAAAAAAGAGGGAAATGGGGGGACTTTTTCCCCCCAAAATTTCGTTAAAGGACAAAAAAAGGGGGGGGGGGGGGCAATCTCTCTCTCCCTCTCACGTTCAATCTCTCCCTCACAGCCCCTCTCCCTCTCTGCAACCTCTCTGCTGCACGCCCACGCTGACGCCGCCTCTCCGACCGCCGCAGCATGCCACGACGCCAGCGCCGCCCTCCTCCGGTGACGCGCGATACCCACGGCGGCAGCCTCGTTGTTGTTCGAATTAGGTGAGCGTTCATGGTTACATCTTGCGAAAATCTCTCCTCCTTCGTCGATCTCTCACTCCCAATCCCTCCCTTCTCTGTTTTTTTTTATTTAGCAGCGTGAGGGTGGTTGTGAGTAGCCTCGTTTTCCGGCAGCAGTACTGCAGACGCGGACAGCAGCGAGGAGGGACTGTTTTCTACATTTTTCGAGTGTTTTAGGTGAGTTCTCGCAGTGGGTAAGTTGGTTTGAGGCTTATGTGGGTTATTTCTTGCTTTTAAACGATTACCCATTCACTTTTTCTCCCGTTCAGCAAGCGTACCCATTCAATTTCGGCGATTCGAGCAATGGGTCTTTGAGTTTGAGCATGTTTGTACAATTCCAGCTTTGGGTAGGAGCAATTAAATCAATCTTTGGTTGATTAAAGTGTTTTAGAGAAGTACCCATTAATATTAGCCATTGATTTCAAGGTACCCACAACGTTTGAAGGTCCAATCGTCGAGTTGGAGCGATTTTAGAAGTTGGACAGCAAGCTTCGACTTGGTTTGTGTAAGTTTTCGCCTCCTTAAATCAAGTTGTTCATGAAAATAATTATGAGAATTAGATGTCCCTAATTCTAAGGCCACTCTTGTGATTTTAGATGGAGTTGCTTGTGTCATGAGCGACGTCGCATTGAATTAGTTGGTTTGTGCATAAATCAAGTATCTTCTTGCACTAATGTAAGTAACCTTACTACTTGGAAAGCCTTGGCTAGGCTAAGCTATTTATTATGATTTGTTACATGCTTTGAATAACACAGAGCGGGAGACATTGATCATGTATGGTTTGAGTTATGAGATGTTGGATTATGTGTGTTCTGGTGTTATTGAACATCCCGATTATGTGCATTTGTCTGAATGGTATACTCTGAATATAGTGTTGGTTCAAAAGTATCAAACGCTTAGATTATGAGAAATGTTCTAGTTGTGTTGAACACTTTGTCTGCTTTATGTTTAGAATGCTCTGGTTGGATAAGTTTTATATGCTCTGAATGCTCTGAATGCTCTGGATGCTCTATGTTGGGGACGATAGGATGTTTTATATGGTTGAGTCGTGGATGCGAGACCTAACTCGCTTTGTTTTGGAAGTTCGGGGTCTATTCTATTAATCCGAAGTGTTTGTGGAAATTTGTAGTTGGGCAGTTTGAATATAGAAGTGTATTCTCTTGTTCGCAGGTGATAAGAAAATTTTGGGTCAGTTATACGTATGTCGTTATGCTGCCGAATTTTCGGTAGCATTACAGTTAATAACGAGGCTAAGTTTAGTAATGACACTTGGATTATGGTATGCTGAATTGGGTCGTGGCTGTTTAGACTATACATATGTCTTTTCTATTTAGTGTTTGGACGTTATGATATATGTGCTTGAACGAGATGAAAGGCGAGGTAGTTAGTACATGTGAAATTAGCCCTTCAGAGATCTTTATGGGAAAGAAACTTGATGGCTAGGTTGCAAATTAAATCAGACTTTGTTAACAGGGGCCCTAGTACGAAATGAGGATATGTTACTTATTCCAGTAGGGACCGTGGCAATTAAACACCTAGGACTGAAATGTTTATAGACTGAGATGAGGAGCTAAATGGGCGGGACTCGGCTTCGCAGACTAGGTGCCATCTACTATCTGTGGGAGTAAAGTTTCGACTAAAACCCATGGACGCCCCACCAGTGAGTTGGTAGTTAGAGTGCTATGCACACATAGGTGCCTTGATGGGTGAGACTTGGCTCCACTGACTGGGTGCCTTCTACTATCAGTAGGAGTAGAGATCTCCCACGATTCCCACTTGTGCACCTTCAGTGAGTTGGTAAGCATGCGACATGTTGGTTAATTGTCCACGTGACCCATACGACATGATAAATGAAATGAGATGAAATGAAATGAAATGACTATTAGGCCCTGTAATAGCAACTAACCTCCAAATATCCATGTAATGCTTGTAAATCTCCTCCCAATAGTAGTGTTACTTACTGAGTATTTTTAATACTCATTCTTTTCAAATGTTTCCTTTCAAGTACAAGCAATGACATACAGGGCGCGTGGCGGACTGCTGCTGACAAGCCATGGATTTCCCTTAGGATAGACTTCCGCATTTTATGCTTCCAAATTCCTTCTTTTGGAACTTGTCATGTGATGTTTTAAGATTTATTCCGCTTAAAGTCTTTTGCTGGAATGGCTAAAATTTCTTCTTGTTTTTTTTAACTGGGATCCCAGGCTGAAAAGTTTCACGTATTTTCTAACCATGTTTTACTTTGAATGTCATTTCATCGTTGATCTTAGAAAGAAAAATGAAATGTATATGGTAATGGCCCTAGGAATTTGTCATGAGAAGGTGGGTCGTTACAGTTGGTATCAGAGCTCTAGGTTATAGGTTCTGTAGACTGGTTTACATCGTAAACCTTAAGTATGTCCATGGCTTATCAGCAAGCATCCGGTCACCGCTAGGTATGTCAATGTTTATGTTATGTGAAGAAAGGAAAAAAAAAAAAAAAAGGGATTCATGAATGGATTTATGAATGTGATGCTTTTTTTTTAAATGCTTGTTGTTATGTATTGATGTGGGAATGAAAGTGTTTAGGGCTTAAAGGAAGCTTTACCAACATGAAGTATATGCTTAAGTGTGAGATTAAAGTAGTCCGTATGGACAAGGGAAGAAAAGAAAATCTTAAGAGAGTAATGTTTTTCAAAGGTCACGAAATATCAAAGATGGTGTCTCTTGAGTAAAACCTTGAAAGGAGCAATGCATCATGACTACTCTTGTGGGGTTCAATGTTTGGGCGAACTTGTAAGGTATTTTTGGATTTTTATGAGCCACTCCTAAAAGAATGAAAAGTGAAGAGATGCAGTATAAATGATAATATGAGGAATTCTTTTAGGTTTCCTAACTTTGTTGGTCGACAAAGAAAGTTAGATAGCTTGAAAAATAAAAAGGGACATGAGTTTCAAAACGGAGAGAATGTGTTGTGTGTTTGAATTGAAAGGTTACTTCTCCAAATATTTCGAGCGACTTTGATTTGATTCATCCCTTTGTTATAATGAAGAGGCCCCAGTTCAATCAGACCAAGAGAAAAGTTTTGAAGTTTAAAAGCAAGGCCACGTAACTAAGCAAAATCTCCCCATAGGTTCATTTTGGAACTCCAAATGAAAGATCTATGAGAATATTATAAGTGGAGACATCTTTTTTGGTGTTGAAGGTATTTCTCACTCGAAAAGTGAAGGACGACATCTTAAGTTTGATGACTATATATATATATATATATATATTTGAGAAAAGGAAAAGTAGTATGGAAAAGTAGTATGGAAAAGTTTTGCTGTCTGAGGAGACAAAAGAAATTAAAATGTTTAGACTCCAAGATCATGAGTATGGCTTGATTTCTATTATGTGGTTTGTGTTTAGAAGTCCTTAAAATTGGTGCAAGGAATCTTGTTACTATTAGAAAGTTGGAACCCTTGTATGCATAGATTGAAAACAATTGTATAAGGGATGTTGGCTATGAAACTCAACTTTAGTTTGAGAATTTTTCCTTAAAAAAAAAAAATAGCAAGGGATTAAGTCAGAACAAACTAGATAATGGAAGAGTTCTTTGACAAGATCCATCTTAATTTGGAGTTGAAGGAAACTTCTAGTTGGTGCAGACTGTTAGCAATGGTTGCCAAAGAACTATTGAAAGAGAACTTTGAGGCTTTATTAATGAACAGGTAGATTTTCGGGCTTGCTGTCGAAGTGTGAGAGAGTTCGACTTTGGAATCAAATAAGTGCAAGAAACTAATGAAGTCATCCATGTGATTGGGATGAGAAATTAAGTCGGCTTGAAATAAATGAAACAGATGTGCTAGTATTAGATAAAGTGGGTTGGACCTTCCAAGTTACCATCGATATGAGAGGTAGACCTCATTAAAAAGCCTGAGTTGGGAACAACTCTCATTCCTAAAACTTCATACTAGGTGGCCTCAACTCAACGGAGTCGAGGAAGTCCATAGATATAAGAATGATAAGAGTTTTGTTTGATAAGAAGAAAGATAGATCTATTGTGGCTATGTTTCGATTGTCAAGAGTTGAATAAAGGACAATAAAGAGCAAGTTTTCTCTTCTCGCATGAATAATTTATGACCAACTTCAAGGAGCAAAAGGGTATTCTAAAAGGGGCAAGTTTATACTCGGGATACCATCAGTTGTGGATGGGGGAGGTTAATATCTCCAAAGGCCATCCCTAGAACCAAGTATGATCATTACGAGTATTTTAGGCAAGTTTAGACGACCTTGAGAAGTAGTGAGCTATATGCCAAAATTTCTAAGTATGAGTTGTGACTGGGCAAATTTTCCTTCTCAAGCACGTGGCTATCAACGGTAATATTGTGATGGATAAATTCCCATGAAAAAGGGACAATGTTCGAATGAATCTTTCTCTTAATAGATTTATTCTTGTTTCTCAATTTTTGGAGAATGCAAGTTGTATTATTGTAAGTTCTCTATTCCGAACGCAGTGGACCTGTTAGAAGTGAAGGTAGCTGTAGTTGGTCTAAACTCAATATCGTGGTAGAGATTTGCAACTTCTTGAGCCTAGCAAGTTACTATGTGAAGTTTTGTTCAGAACATTTCCAGCTCAGAACCTAGTTGCCTCACAGAAATCACCAAGTTAAAACGCAAAAAGAGCTTCAGGCACTCACCATTCATAGGAATATGAAGCACTCCCTCGCATAGGAAGGGCTCAACATAAGACAAAGAAGATGGTTGGAATTGGTAAAGACTTGTGATTGTGAGACCAACTAGCACCCTAACAAGGAGAATGCGGTGATTGATGCACTAGTAGGAGAACAGAAAGTATGATGTTCTGGGTGTCATCTCATGGTTCATTACTAAGAGAGCTTGATCGTCCAGAAATCGAGTTGTCAGCGGGGGGGTGTGCTAACATGATTGACTCTCAACATTCAATGGTGTCTAGCTTGAGAAGAAGCAATTTGTTTATGTTCAACAAGAGGGTTTAGAATGGTTACTACCTTAGTAAGATAGGTTAAGAAGGTTTTACTCGCACTCATGTTTTAGTCTCGTTGCACCAAGGGAGACTGTGTTCCAATAGATTATCCTTTCAAGAAAGAGTTGTTAGAAAACTCACAAGGCGCCTTTCTTAGAAATTTTTGGTAGTACCAAGATGCATAAGAGTTTAAAATGAAAATGTTGTTGTGAACTTCACTAAAGGGCTACCAAGGTCAATGAAATATTATATAACAATTTGGATAATTGTTTACCGTCTAACAAAGATTGCACATTTTGCCCTTTGTAAGGGCACCCATCATGTGGAAGTGAGAGTAGCTTTGCAGTAATTGAAAAGTATCTTTGGCTAAGAGGATAGGGGTTTGAGTCCCTCCCAAACGTCAATGTTGTAAGTGAATTAAGTTTTCCTAATGTTTGGTGGTGAGGAAAAACGGGCCTCAGGAGGAGATCATAAGCTAGTAGTTGTATTTACTATTTATTTATTATTATTATTAAATAGTTGAGTTAATGTGGTCTTTGGCGGGCTAAAGCATTTCATTATGTGATTCTACTGTTTGATGTTGGGCAGAAATTTGTGGTAGTTTTGGCGACTATGTTACGATCGAGTCTTTGCATTGAGGTTTGGTCTTGTCACGTACCTTGAGATGCTCTTGAATGTGTAATAAGTACAATGCCTTTCTCTTAGGTGTTGTGGCCTTATTGACTTAATCAGGTTATGCTTGATGCGAGGTCTGACTCGTTCTTGTGATTTGTAAGTTTGGGTATATGATGTTGCTCTCAAGTGATGTGGAAAATTGTTGCATGGATTGTTCTGGTTATAGAAGTGTGTTAATCTTGTGTATCAGGTGCAAAATAAAATTTCGTAGTTGTTGAAGTTACGTCGTTGTGCTGCCAAATTTTTTTTCAACACGTTGCATGGTTCATGTGTCATTGTTAAGAGAGTGTAGTGAGAACCCTTCCAATGTGTAAAGGAATCAAATACTCGGTTTGGTAAAAGTATTATAACGGAATTAAAGGACTAAAGAAGTGGCTTGAGAAAGAGAAGGTGAAATGGGGGCTAGTACCAAAACATGTTTCAGGACTAGCAACTTTCGAGGACGAAAGTTCTTTTAAGGTTAGTATGATGTAACAACCCAATAAAAAAAAAAAAGAGGGAAATGGGGGGACTTTTTCCCCCCAAAATTTCGTTAAAGGACAAAAAAAGGGGGGGGGGGGGCAATCTCTCTCTCCCTCTCACGTTCAATCTCTCCCTCACAGCCCCTCTCCCTCTCTGCAACCTCTCTGCTGCACGCCCACGCTGACGCCGCCTCTCCGACCGCCGCAGCATGCCACGACGCCAGCGCCGCCCTCCTCCGGTGACGCGCGATACCCACGGCGGCAGCCTCGTTGTTGTTCGAATTAGGTGAGCGTTCATGGTTACATCTTGCGAAAATCTCTCCTCCTTCGTCGATCTCTCACTCCCAATCCCTCCCTTCTCTGTTTTTTTTTATTTAGCAGCGTGAGGGTGGTTGTGAGTAGCCTCGTTTTCCGGCAGCAGTACTGCAGACGCGGACAGCAGCGAGGAGGGACTGTTTTCTACATTTTTCGAGTGTTTTAGGTGAGTTCTCGCAGTGGGTAAGTTGGTTTGAGGCTTATGTGGGTTATTTCTTGCTTTTAAACGATTACCCATTCACTTTTTCTCCCGTTCAGCAAGCGTACCCATTCAATTTCGGCGATTCGAGCAATGGGTCTTTGAGTTTGAGCATGTTTGTACAATTCCAGCTTTGGGTAGGAGCAATTAAATCAATCTTTGGTTGATTAAAGTGTTTTAGAGAAGTACCCATTAATATTAGCCATTGATTTCAAGGTACCCACAACGTTTGAAGGTCCAATCGTCGAGTTGGAGCGATTTTAGAAGTTGGACAGCAAGCTTCGACTTGGTTTGTGTAAGTTTTCGCCTCCTTAAATCAAGTTGTTCATGAAAATAATTATGAGAATTAGATGTCCCTAATTCTAAGGCCACTCTTGTGATTTTAGATGGAGTTGCTTGTGTCATGAGCGACGTCGCATTGAATTAGTTGGTTTGTGCATAAATCAAGTATCTTCTTGCACTAATGTAAGTAACCTTACTACTTGGAAAGCCTTGGCTAGGCTAAGCTATTTATTATGATTTGTTACATGCTTTGAATAACACAGAGCGGGAGACATTGATCATGTATGGTTTGAGTTATGAGATGTTGGATTATGTGTGTTCTGGTGTTATTGAACATCCCGATTATGTGCATTTGTCTGAATGGTATACTCTGAATATAGTGTTGGTTCAAAAGTATCAAACGCTTAGATTATGAGAAATGTTCTAGTTGTGTTGAACACTTTGTCTGCTTTATGTTTAGAATGCTCTGGTTGGATAAGTTTTATATGCTCTGAATGCTCTGAATGTTCTGGATGCTCTATGTTGGGGACGATAGGATGTTTTATATGGTTGAGTCGTGGATGCGAGACCTAACTCGCTTTGTTTTGGAAGTCCGGGGTCTATTCTATTAATCCGAAGTGTTTGTGGAAATTTGTAGTTGGGCAGTTTGAATATAGAAGTGTATTCTCTTGTTCGCAGGTGATAAGAAAATTTTGGGTCAGTTATACGTATGTCGTTATGCTGCCGAATTTTCGGTAGCATTACAGTTAATAACGAGGCTAAGTTTAGTAATGACACTTGGATTATGGTATGCTGAATTGGGTCGTGGCTGTTTAGACTATACATATGTCTTTTCTATTTAGTGTTTGGACGTTATGATATATGTGCTTGAACGAGATGAAAGGCGAGGTAGTTAGTACATGTGAAATTAGCCCTTCAGAGATCTTTATGGGAAAGAAACTTGATGGCTAGGTTGCAAATTAAATCAGACTTTGTTAACAGGGGCCCTAGTACGAAATGAGGATATGTTACTTATTCCAGTAGGGACCGTGGCAATTAAACACCTAGGACTGAAATGTTTATAGACTGAGATGAGGAGCTAAATGGGCGGGACTCGGCTTCGCAGACTAGGTGCCATCTACTATCTGTGGGAGTAAAGTTTCGACTAAAACCCATGGACGCCCCACCAGTGAGTTGGTAGTTAGAGTGCTATGCACACATAGGTGCCTTGATGGGTGAGACTTGGCTCCACTGACTGGGTGCCTTCTACTATCAGTAGGAGTAGAGATCTCCCACGATTCCCACTTGTGCACCTTCAGTGAGTTGGTAAGCATGCGACATGTTGGTTAATTGTCCACGTGACCCATACGACATGATAAATGAAATGAGATGAAATGAAATGAAATGACTATTAGGCCCTGTAATAGCAACTAACCTCCAAATATCCATGTAATGCTTGTAAATCTCCTCCCAATAGTAGTGTTACTTACTGAGTATTTTTAATACTCATTCTTTTCAAATGTTTCCTTTCAGGTACAAGCAATGACATACAGGGCGCGTGGCGGACTGCTGCTGACAAGCCATGGATTTCCCTTAGGATAGACTTCCGCATTTTATGCTTCCAAATTCCTTCTTTTGGAACTTGTCATGTGATGTTTTAAGATTTATTCCGCTTAAAGTCTTTTGCTGGAATGGCTAAAATTTCTTCTTGTTTTTTTTAACTGGGATCCCAGGCTGAAAAGTTTCACGTATTTTCTAACCATGTTTTACTTTGAATGTCATTTCATCGTTGATCTTAGAAAGAAAAATGAAATGTATATGGTAATGGCCCTAAGAATTTGTCATGAGAAGGTGGGTCGTTACAATCCTGCTATGCCTATTATATTAGGGAGACCATTCCTTGCTACAGGGAGGGTTATAATTGATATTGAACGCAGGGAGCTAATCATCAGAGTCCAACAGGAGAAGAAGGTCTTAAAAGCTTTTGAGGACCCTAAGAACACATCAGATACCATGTTGGTGGGCTATAGGAGAGGTGCTAGGAAGAGCACCAATGATGGAACATCTGACAGGAGACCACCTTGATGCATATTTGGTCAACACGTCGAGCTAATGACGTTAAATGCTTAGATTTCTTAATAAAATTGGAAACAAGAAACAAGAAACGAGAATGTTACCAAACGGGCCCTTAGTTTTTGGTTTTTGGTTTTTGAAAATCAAGCTTATAAACACTACTTTTACCTCTTACTTTCTTTGTTTTGTTATCCACCTTCTTTTCTTGTTTTCAAAAACCAAGTCAAATTTTGAAAACTCAAAAAAATTGTTTTCAAAAAATTGTTTTTGTTTTTGAAACTGAGCTAGGAATTCAAATGTGTGCTTAACAAAGATAAAAACCATTGTAATGAAATTGGAAAAAACAAACATAATTTTAAAAAAAAAAATACAAAACCAAATAGTTATTAAACGGGGCCTTAGTTTTTGGTTTTTAAAAATGATGTTTGTTTCTCCTAATTTCCTTACCATGATTTTCTTATTTGTTAGGGACACATTTAAATTATTAGCCCAATTGCAAAAACAAAAACAAGTTATTAAAAACTATTTTTTAGTTTTCAAAACTTGACTTGGTTTTTGAAAACATAGAAAGGGGAAACTAGATAAATGGTTATTTTTAATGGGGCATTTTGAAAAATGGTCATATGATTTTTTCATTTGAAAAATGGCAAATTGCTATTTTTAGTAGGTTTTTTTTTTTTTTTACAACGAATCGGACGAAAATGCCCGTAAACAAAATCTAAATCCAATGAACCGATAAATTAAAATACAACGTAAATCCAATGAACTATAAATACAAATACAACATAAATTTAGGAGAGAATCTAGGGTTTACCCTTAATTTAACGACCCATTGAAAAATAATTAAATTCAAATGTAAAAAACATAACAAATAAGATAACAAAAATCAACCAATTAGCACGAATCATGGAAGAGAGTGGTAGAATTTCTTTTCTTTTCTTTTTTTTTTTAAAAAAAATATGTTAACTTTTACCTTAAAAATAGGGAGTGCACGAAAATGATTGAATCGGTTAATTTTGTGTGTATTTAAACTGCTAAATTCATTTACACACAAAACCCTATTTTCTTTTCCAAACCCTTACCATATATTGTCTCGTTGGGTATTCAATAACCTAACTTCAAAGTGTATTTAGTAAATTTGCAAATAATTTCAATCATCTTGAAAAATGGGAAGAAATCATTACTCACAAATGTTACTGGAACAATAAAAAAACATTCAAGTTTATAAAAAGATAAATTATGCAAATACAGTGTATATAGTAAACTAACCTATTAGACAACATGCAAATAATTTAACTATGGTAAACATCAAATCATCTAAAAAATGAGAAGAAATCATTACTCACTATTTCCCTTAAACTTAATTCGAAAATTGGGATTTAGTATTCACCTTGTTTTTTAAAATTTTTTTGAAACCCTTGAGATTCTTCCCATTTTCTTCAGTTTTTGCGGTCTTTCCCATTCTCATCTTCTTCCAACCATTACAAACGAAATTCTTAAGAAACCTCTGATTTTCTTTTGGGCACCTTTCTCCATTCTAATCTTCCTCCAGGAGCTTTCATTTGGAAACCATTGAAGACTTTGAAAAAAATGAAAAATACTTTGTGTTGAAAAATATGATACGAGGAGGAAAATAATAATAGATAAATACAAAATACAGTATTTAGCATACCTATGATGTTAGATCAATAACACTTTCAATGGTGATAAGAACGGTAGAGAAAAAAATCGATGGATGACAAAAAGTTGGAAAAAATGATGAAGATAATGCTGATTAGATAATTAAAATCTAAGAATCTAATCGAAAATTAAAAATGAAAACCTAATTTCTATGGCCCTGTTTGATAACCATTTGGTTTTTGGTTTTTGGTTTTTGAAAATTAAGCTTATAAATCCTACTTCTATCTACAAGTTTCTTTGTTTTTCTAATACCCATCTTTCCATGTTTTTAAAAACTAAGCCAATTTTTGAAAACTAAAAAAAGTAGTTTTCAAAAACTTGTTTTTGTTTTTGGAATTTGGCTAGGAATTCAAATGTGTCATTGACAAGGATGAAAACCATAGTAGGGAAATTTGGAGAAAACAAGCATAATTTTAAAAAACAAAAAACAAAAAACCAAATGGTTATCAAACGGGGCCTATGTAATCTTTAACTTGTAATAAAGATAAAATATGAATTTGAATTTTGAGCGATAGGAGAAAGAAGATAGATACTGTAATTCCTTGATTTATGGGATAAACTGTTTTGTTTTTTTTTTTTTTAAATTAAATTAGATAGTGGCTTCCTAAAAGTAGGGCGTGAACATGAAACTTGACTCAAGGGTATAATTGAAAAGACAATCCTCATGAAAATAGGTTAAAAAACAGTTTAGCCATTTTTCATTGAAAAAATTTGGTTGGTCCTTTTTAAAAAATACAATGTATATTTGGCCATTTATAAGGATTTCCCAAGAAGGTAAGTAACATTTACCAGCTTAATTTTAAAAAACCAAAAATAGAAAACCAACAGTGTCTAGGCCCATCGAAGACCCATTTATAGACCACCATCCTTTTAGAAATTATTTGATAACGGTGTCTTGCTTATATGGTTCTTAATTTTTTTTTTTTAAATGTTATCAAATTAAAACAATTTGAGTTCTTCTTCTTCTTCTTCAAATCAGGCTTATAAATATCTATATTGTTTTGTTATCTATTTTGCACAAATATTTTCAAAATCCAAGTCAATGAAAAATTAAGTCCCATTTGATAACCATTCTATTTTTGAAAATTAAGTTTATAAACACTACTTTCACTTATAACTTTCTTTATTTTGTTGCCTCCTTCCCATTTTTTCAAAAGCTAAGTCAACTTTCAAAAACCAAAAATAGAAAACCAACAGTGTCTAGGCCCATCGAAGGCCCACTTATAGACCACCATCATTTTAGAAATTATTTGATCGGGCCAGATGCATATATTCCCTAATAAAGGGAAATCCTCAGATATGGCTAGAAATTACAGTGTAGTTTCGAAAAATGGCCAAACCGTATTTTTTAATGAAAAATGGCCAAACCAGTTTTCCTAGCCTATTTTCGTGCTATATAAACTTACTTTTTTGCCCTTCAGCCACCCCCCACGTCTATCCTATATTTGTGCAGCCGTATCTTTTATTTTTTTTTTCAAAAATAATCTATAACATCTCATTCCATGAATCAAGGGATTTTTAGTTACACGATCATCTCTCTCTCCATCTTCATTTTATTATTCAACGGTGGGTCCTAGTTGTAAGTAAAAAATGTTCCATATCTATATAAACAGAAAAAGGATCCCTACTTTATCGTTTTTCATTTTATTATTCAACGGTGGGTCCTAGTTGTAAGTAAAAAATGTTCCATATCTATATAAACAGAAAAAATTAGCATAAATTGAAGCATCCTGGATGTCGACAAAACTCACTCGAGCTTCTCTGAATGTTCTTCGACTGTCCATGTAGATACAGTGTAAACTTGTCGAGAATCTTGGTTATGAGACGAAGCTTGAAGGCGTCTGTGAAGAAGTATGGAAGAATCGATGAATGTAGAAGAAGACTGATGGTAGAAGAATGGAAGGGTTTGTCTCAGAGGTTCGAATGATGGAGGAAGGGGAAGGGGTTCTCTCGCGAACGGTAAGTTGGAAGGGTTTGAAATGAGGAAGGGGAAAGAGTTTTTTTTGGAACGTGAGTGTGTTCCCAAGAGAGTAATTATGCCTTAGGGTTTTTTCCAAGAAGCTATCAATCCAGAGGTTTGTTTGAAATTGTGTATCAATTTTTTCATTTTTTTTTTCTGATTATACTTTAATTCTGATATTTTAGGTGTTCATCCCATATTTTAGGTGGATCTAGATTTTTTTTTTCTGATTATACTTTAATTCTGATTATACTTTAATTCTTCTTTGAATCTGGATTTTTTTTAATTGAAGTTGTTCTTCATTGTTATTGAATTTGGTAAGCTCTTTCATTTTTTCTTTTGATATACACTGTTTAAATTTAAGTCCTCCTATTTTTTCTCTATTTTTTTGAATTCAAATCTCTTGTTTTAAATTTAGGTTGTCAGATTTATATTCCATTTCATTTGAATTTCGGTTAGTTTTGATTTGCTAGATGAATCAATGGGTAAGGAAGCTAGATTTGATTGTTTGAAATTGTGTATCAATTTTTTCATTTTTTTTTCTGATTATACTTTAATTATGATATTTTAGGTGTTCATCCCATATTTTAGGTGAATCTAGATTTTTTTCTGATTATACTTTAATTCTGATTATACTTTAATTCTTCTTTGAATCTGGAATTTTTTTTAATTGAAGTTGTTCTTTCATTTTTTCTTTTGATATACACGGTTTAAATTTAAGTCCACCTATTTTTTCTCTCTTTTTTTGAATTCAAATCTCTTGTTTTAAATTTAGGTTGCCAGATTTATATAGATTTATATTCCATTTCATTTGAATTTCCGTTAGTTTTGATTTGCTAGATGAATCAATGGGTAAGGAAGCTAGATTTTCTCCCTTATTTATAGTGTATTTGTTTTATTTTATTTTCAAATTTAAGATTTGTTAAAGGGTATTTTCGTCCAATTTCATGCCAAAATAGTTTACTAAAAATAGGATTTGGCCATTTATCAAATTGGAAATACGATTGGCCATTTTTCAAATCAGCTATTTTTTTTTTGGCCATTTATCTGGTTGCCCCTATAATAAAATGGGTCAAAATATTGGCAACTATAGCAACCCGCAAAAAAAAATTGCAAACATGGTAAAATATTTTCTTTAGACCGTTTAAATTACCAAAACACCCTTTCTAGGTTTCTATCACTGATAGATTCTATCAAGTGATAGAAGATTTCTAGCAGTGATAGAAATCTTCTATAACTGATACGATAAAGAAGATTTTCTATCAATCTATCAATGATAGAAATATTTTCTATAACAGTGATAGAAATCTATCTTTCTATCACCGATAGAAGATTTCTATTATTGATAGATATATTTCTATCAATGATAGAAAGATTTTCTATCACTGATAGAATCTATCAGTGATAGAAGATTTTTATCAGTGATAGAAATCTTCTATAACTGATACGATGATTTCTATAACTGATACGGTGATAGAAGATTTTATATCATTGATAGAATCTATCCATGATAGAAGATTTTCTATCACTGATAGAATCTATCGTGATAGAAGATTTTATATCAATCTATCAATGATAGAAAGATTTTCTATCACCAAAACCAACTTTTTTTTCTACCATTTCTCCTCTAGATCCTAAAATTAATCTCAAAATCAATACACAACAGCTCAGACAATAACTTATAATTAACAATTCATAATAGAATCAGTAAATTAGAATCAATAAAGTTTGTCTCCAACATGACTGATAGAATCTATCACTGTTACTATCAGTGATAGAATCAAAACCAAAACAAGGACAAAATGGGGATTTGACCACCATCCTTTTAGAAATTATTTGATAACCGTGTCTTGCTTATATGGTTCTTAATTTTTTTTTAAAATGTTATCAAATTAAAATTATTTGAGTTTTTTTTTTCTTCTTCTTCTTCAATAAGGCCCGTTTGATAACCATTCGATTTTTGAAAATTAAGTTTATGAGCACTACTTTCACTTATAACTTTTTTTATTTTGTTGCCCCCCTTCCCATTTTTTCAAAAGCTAAGTCAACTTTCAAAAACTAGTTTTTGATTTTGGAATTTGACTAAGAATTTAAATGTGTTCTTAACAAAGATGAAAACCATTGTAAGTAAATTGAGAGAAAACAAGCATAATCTTCAAAAACCACCCAAATGGTTATCAAAAAACTTGTTTTTGTTTTTGGCATTTAGCTAGGAATTCAAATGATATTTTTGTGTGTGTGTGCATATATGGTAAAAAGTACTGTCGACAGTTAAAATAATAATGTATTTGCAAACCGAAGTGTGAAAAGGAATAAATCAAGTGTATATATGAGAATAGTGAAACATACTCAATCATAAATGAAAAGTGGCATATATTCGATTCATATCATATCAACACATTAGAAATATCAGTATAGTAAGAAATAAATAAATAAATAAATAAATATATATATATATATATATATTAGAGAAAACATCAGGTTAACAATTAAAATGTTACTTATCATGACATGATAAAGAAGAGTTTTATTACAAGTTTAGTCCCTGAACTTTTAGGATTGTATCAGTTAGGTCCTTGAACTTAAAAAATATCTAATAAGTCCCTGAACTTTCAAACCCCTATAATTTTGGTGGGCAAAGGACTGCTGCAAATGTTCTAATCCCTAAACTCTAAAAGTTATATTCTGAGGTGAAATTCTACTTTTGGGATGATCCTTTTGTGTACAGTGATGGAATGGAATTCGCAGCGGAAGAGCGATGAATCGCTTGTAGTTCAACTAAGGTTTCTTCGATACCAGTACATTGTGCAAAACATATAGAGAACATATTTCTAAGTATTAATCTATGGCTAAGCATGTGATAAACTACTGTAAGGATCAAAGAAACTTGCTTTCGTTGACTCAATTTACAACAACAATTGATTTCCCTCGTTCTAGATCTCCAATGATGAACACAGTAAGTTTGCTGGGACCAAAAGTGTTGAACACCACCAAATAGGAAACCTTCCTATTCTATAAGATCTTGAAGTATTTGGTTGTGGAACCAAATCTTGATTGAAGGGAAAATTCACAGAGAATTGTTGTGAATTCTAGAGGGAGTTGAGAGAGAATTCTTCTAGGAAATTTTTTGTGTCTTGATTCAACTGAAAAGCCTCTTTCCCCACCTCCCAGACAAGCAAGTTATGAGATTGAATAGGGAAGTTACACCTGTAACTCCCCACGTCCTCCACTCCCTGCAAGGAGTTATACATTTAATTCAATTTTAAATAAATTTAATTAATTAATAATTAATTAAATTAACAATTAATTAAATCTTATTTAACTAATTTATTCATTTAAATCATATTTAAATTTAAATGACTATCTCTTTTGTAAAAAAAAAAAAAAAAAAAAAGACTATCTCTCACCTAACTTATAGTATGAATTCAATTAATTTAATTAAATTGAATTAACTTAATTAATTAATTTTCCGATTAATTAATTACCAAATTAAATATCTTATATTTAATTTAAGCCTACATTTGAATCATACTCAATTGTATATTTCTCTCATAACTTATAGTTTTAATATGAATCTAATTCACATTAAATTAATATGGCTGGGTACCTTATCTCGGATCTAAGAAGCTTTGAGAGCCTGCCATGTGTACAAATTGACCTAATTAGGGCTAGCTATCACTCTATAAAAGGAAGAGCCGTCTCAAGTCAAAAACATTCCATCCTTGGAGAAGAAAAGTCCTATTCCATTTGTGGAGGCTTACTTCCCATCTTTGGGAACCGAATAGAGGAGGAAAGATTGGAGACTTCAAGAAGACCATCAATTACGGATTTGACCAAGGGAATTAATCTTTTCTTGTAATTTCTTGTAATTATGGATGCACATACTCAGATTGTAGCGTGTGTTATCATGAGCTTTATGAACTAAATTTGCTTAGGTGTTGGTTAGGATTCATGTAATTGCCGCGCTTATTTTCTCTATGCAATATATGTTGATTTGAGCATCTTGATTATTTGTTGTGCTTATCTTTATTTTGTGCCTGCGTGGCCAGCCGGTATGAATATCATTTCTTAGTTTCAGGGATGATTTGAGAAGTGTGTGGCAATTAATCACACTAGATCATTGTGTATTGGTGAACGCCAGTGATTGAGTTAGGGATAACCAGTTGCCTAGTGCTTGATCGGTAGCACGTCATTGGAGTTGAAACACATTCCAAAAAATCCAGAGTTCCGGGAGGATCCTGCTAATAAGACTGCAAGAGTTTTGCCTAATCAATAATGTTGCTAGAGCATCTTTTAAAGCAATTACTGAATCCTGACCAACGCCTGTTTCCATTCTGTCTGCTTTATTTGTTTACTTTCTGTTCTGTCACTTCTTTTGCCTCAACATTTTATCAAAATCAATCATTTTAACCACTTTTGAAACCATTAGGAAGTTATACAAAATAGATAAAGTGAGAGCTATTCAGCCTCGTGGATACGATAAATACTTATCAATTGCTGCAGATTGTGTATGCTTGCACAGTGTTCTAGAGTCTATTTTTACTATATTTTTATCCACTCTGGAAAGCCAACACCTGTGCAATGAGTTTGCACAAGACCGGACCGCGAAATAGTTAACCACTAGCTATAAGACCGTTAGCTAGTTAGGTTTCTATTTCACTAGGATGACCTAGGCAACTTGGTCTCAATCCTGAATGGATTATGGACTCCTGTTCACAAGGGATTGTCCTTTGATTTGTATGGGTGAGAGTGGCCTGCACGTCGATTCAATAAGCTTACCATTTTGGGGACAATACCGAGTGGGGAGCTGGGAACATAATCACACAAGATGGAATTCACTCCTTCCCGACTCTAGGGTAAGTAGAGGTGTGTTCCCTTAAGTGGTGTCTCCGGGTCTTGAACAATGGGCCCTACCCTCTCTATGGCACGAGAGGGACTTCTGTTTGTTGGTTGGACCTCAAATAGGTTGTTCATTAGAGGAGCACTTGGGACTTAAGGACAAAGATGTAACCCAGGGGTAAAACAGTAATTTGACCCAGCTGGGGTACGAACACACGTGAAGGACTGGCTTGCCGTTATTGGTCGATATTCGTGGACACAGAAATATTCTGTAGTGAGAAGAGTGCAGCTGTGGGTCTTTGGTGGAGTGACCACAGTTAACGAATGTTGACTAACTTAGTTAATGAGTTTAGCCAATTAGTCTCGTATCGTTGGAGCTTCTGATATGTAGGTCCATTAGGTCCCACTGGTAGCTCGTAAAGAGACTTGAGGCAATTAAGTATAAATTGTATATTGAAAGTGTTCAATTTATTTAGGGGAATCATATAATGTATATTGATACATTATAATATAAAGTTTATGAAACTTTATAATATAATTTTTGAATTAATTTCAAAATTAATTGTTGAGAGAAAATATTTCAAAGAGTTCAAATAAGTAATATGAATTGGATTCATATTAATATAAATAATTTAATAAAATCCCTAAGATTAAATATGTGATATTTAATTGGGTAATTAATTAATTATGAAATTAATTAATTATTTATTAAAATTAGATATGAATAAGATAATAGATTTGATCTTATTCATGACCTTTTCCTATTAGGAAAAGGTCTTGGCCTATACCTATAAATAGGACCCCTGGGGTGGGGTGAAAGACATCCCATTCATTCTCCTACTCTTAGAGATCTCTCCTAAAAGACTCCCACCAGTCTTCTGCTTCCAATAGCCTCAGAGATATACCGGTGTAACCAATTGGTGGTGTTTGCACAAGAAGGTTGCTGCGTTTTCGATTTCACAAGCAATAAAAGGCGAATCGATCAAGGCTTCCTACGAAAGTGAGTTTCCTTTTAAACCTTGATCACTAGGATCATCTAGATTAGATCTAGGTAATTATTAAGCATGTTTATAGTCGTTTTACAACATGTTAAATATGGTTTTATTGTTGTATACTTTTGCAAATTGTATTGGTATTTCAATTAGAATCAAAGACTCTGAGTAGGTTCTGTCCACGCGTCTTCTTCTTCAATTGCGCCAAGGGCTCTCATCCCTTCATGAACTTCTCCAAATATTTAATTATCTCATAAATTAATTTTGAATCATATCGAAAATTAAATTTATAGTCCAAAGTTTAATTTAGTATATAAACTTTATATTATAATGTATCACCATACATTATATTAATTCCCATAGTAAATTTGAACATTTCAAATTCAATTCAAGACTAAATTACCTTAATACCCTTTACGAGCTAGGAAGAGGACCTAATGGACCTACAGATCAGAAGCTCCAATGATACAAGATTAATTGGCTAAACTCATTAACCACATTAATCAACATTCGTTAACTGTGAGTTCACTCCACTAAAGACCCACGACTGCACTCTTCTCACTGTAGATTATTTATATGTCCACAGATATCGACCAGTAATAGCAAGTCAATCCTTCACAAGTGTTTGTAACACCAGATGGGTCAAATTACTGTTTTACCCCTACGTTACCTTTGTGTCCTTAAGTACTAGTGCTCATCTAATGAGCGACCTATTTATGGTTCTACCAATAAATTGAAGTCCCTCTCGGGACAATGAGAGGGTCAGACCCTTTGTTCAAGTCTCGGAGGCACCACTTAAGGGAACACTCATCTGCTCACCCTATAGGCGGGAATGCGTGAATTTCTTCTTGTGTTATTATGTTCCTAGCTCCCTACTCAGTCTTGTCCCTAAAATGCTAGGCTTATTGAGTCGACAATCTGGTCACTCTCACCCATACAAATAAAAGGACAATCCCACGTAGACAAGACTCCATAACACACTCAGGATTAGAACTAAGTTGCCTAGGTCATCCTATTGAAATAGAAACCTAATTAGTCAATGGAGTTACATCTAATGGTTACTATTTCGTGGTCTAGTCTTATGCAAACTCATTGCATAGAATACCCCCACTCGCATGTCGCCTACACGATCGCGTTGGATCATTGCTTTTGTATCAAATACAAAGTGGGTCGTATCCATAGTGTCACTAGGATAAGGTACCCAACCTTATCCCTATACTATAGACCCTTTAGGCTGTTTCTTAAACATTGATCCCCGTATGTCCCCACATACAGTTCAAGCTACATGATAAGCGCCAAATATGCTAGGTTTACAAAGCTAGAGGTCCTTCTAGGATCCTTGTAAAAAGACACAAATAAGACTAACTTACCGAATGATTCCAACCAAGAGCTTAGTTAGAAGATGAATCACTCTTAGATAAACTTAGAATCTATGATGGTCACTCTTAGATCCTAAGACGACTCACTCCAGAATTAAATTGATCAAAACTAATCCAATGAATCGATTGAACATCAAACCTAAAACAAGATTTGAAAGAAGACAACATCGAAAGGGGTTTCAATAAAACAAAAGTTTTCAATATCAATAATTTGCTATTTTGAGAGCCTTACAAGCCTTTAAAAAGGCCAAAGTGTCGTTCACAATACTAAAGACACAAAAGTCTTCGAAAGTCATTAAATGTAAAAATGAAGAAAATAATACCTAGGAACTTAAAATCTGATTGCACGTCAAACGAGCATCCAAAACTTAAAACTAAAATGATGGAATTGCTTTTAATTGTCTTAAATATCTACTATGGGAGGCGCTCCACTTGATGATCACATTTGACAAGGTTTGACATCACAAAATCCCAAGAGATGCAATCTAGACAGCCACCTCTTCATAAATTCTACACACTTTTTTCATTCCCCGTGCCATCTTTCAAATTACAAGACTTTTCCCGTGCCATCTTGACTCCATTCTCTTCTTAACTTGCTGAACTAACATTATATAGAAATTTGGGTTCAAAATTCTTGGTCTCTTATTGTGAATTTGCTAGCCTTTGAACATGTAATGTGAAAGCCTCTTGGATCTTCTTTGCTTTGCTTCTGGTAATTGGTCCTTCAGGTACATGCAATGGATTATTGATTGAATTCATATCATCCCCACTTTCTTTAAAAGGATTTGTCCTCAAATCAAGGTCTTCATTTCCTACATCAAAAGGAGTCAAGTCAGCCACATTGAAAGTAGAACTTACATTGTACTCACCTCGTAGATCTAATTTGCATGCATTGTTATTGATCCGTTCCAGCAATTGAAAAGGACCATCTCCCCTTGGTTGAAGCTTAGACTTCCTTTGACTTGGAAACCTTTCCTTTCGTAGATGAACCCAAACCCAATCACCCAACTTAAAAATTAATTCCTTTTTCCCTTGGTTCTTGCGAGTGACTAGCTTTTGATTCTTCTTTTCAATCATTTATTTGATTTCTTTGTGCAAAGTTTTGATGTATTCAACCCTAGAAGAAGCTGCATCACTAGAAAACATATTAGGCGGCAAAGGTGATAAATCTAAAAGAGTCAAAGGATTAAAGCCATATACAACCTCAAAAGGTGAACAATGAGTTGTGCTATGTATTGCCCTATTGTATGCAAACTCCACAAAAGGTAGAGTCTCTTCCCAAGACTTAAGATTTTTAGAAATGAGTGACCTAAGGAAGGCCCCCAATTTTCTATTAACAACCTCAGTTTGTCCATCGATTTGTGGGTGACAAGTCACAGAAAATAGAAGCTTAGTTCCCAATTTTCCCCACAAAAATTTCCAAAAATGACTTAAAAATTTAACATCCCTATTACTAACAATAGTTTTGGGAATGCCATGCAATCTAACCACTTCCCTAAAGAAAAGATTAGCTATGTTAGTAACATCATTTGTTTTGTTACATGGAATGAAATGCACCATCTTACTAAACCTATCAACCACCACAAAAATACTATCATGATGTCTTCTAGTCTTTGGTAATCCTAGCAAAAAATTCATGCTAATGTCCACCCACGGTTCACTAGGAAAATCTAAAGGTGTGTAAAGACAATGTGGTTGTGTCTTAGACTCAGTCTCCTTACATTTGAAACACTGCTTGCACACTTTGTTCACATTCTTCCTTATTTTCAGCCAATAAAAATGTTCACACAACATGCTGTATGTTTTAAATTCTCCAAAATGTCCCATAAGTCCTCCCTTATGAGCCTCTTTCACAAGTAACTCTCTAATGGAACACTAAGGAATACAAAGCTTACCCTTCCTAAAAAGCATCCAGTCAAACACAATATAATCTTGTACATTTTTCCCTCCTAAACATTGTGCATACACATCATAAAATTCAGATTTCTCAACTTTGTACAGCTCAATCATGTGTTTAAAACCAATAATTTTTGCACTTAGGGAAGAGAATAAAACATACCTCCTTGATAATGCATCAATGTTAGCATGCAAAAATGCTAACATTTTATCCCTAAATTTAAGTGGTTTTGCTTGAATTTATTGTTTTTTTTTAATGATTTATTATGTTAATTTCAGAATTTTGGTCCCAATGAGCTTTTTGATGAATTTTTGAGAAAAAGGAGAAGAATTGGCCTAATTTATGAAGATGTGATCATGAAAGATCAAGGATGGGTCAAGTTGAGAAGTCCAAGGCCTTGAGAATGAAAAGAATTAGGCCAGCGTCGAGACGCTAAGTCAACAGCGTCTCGACACTACAGCAACTTGGACTGCAAGACAATTACGTCACAGCGAAGTCAGCGTCGCGTCACTATCGTGCTTGGAGCTCTATTTAAGAAGCGTTTGGCCTCGGGTTTTCTCCATCAAGCAACGTTCTCCAGTTGAAATTAAAGGCTCTTTGAGCCATTTTGAGGGTTGGGATGAGAGTGAGTGAGAGTAGTTCTTAAAGAGTGTTTTTAGGCATTCTTGGGGAGGACCAGGAGCTTGTTTCGCGACGGATCAAGGGCATAAGGAAGTGATTCATCGTCGATTTAGTTCCTATTCTCTATTCTTGTCCATTTACTGTTTTTACAATGTATATGGTGTAAATTTTGGTGTTCATAGTGACAATGTATAGCTAAACTCTCGGTGTTCGGGTCTTGAATGAAGAAATAGAGTTATAATGCTATTATGATTTCCTCATATTGTGTCCAAATTTTACTAGTTATTTGTTTGGGTGTTCTTAACGCTCTATGAATTCTGGCCAAATTTATATTGAACCGATACTTAGTGGAAACTCGATGGAGAGAAACTAAGTCAGATCATAACTCATCCAACTAAGCTTAATTGCTCGTAGTGACAACGAGATTAGTTGATTAGGCTTAAAGATCGATAATGAATCAGTACTTATTAATTAGCCCATTTAAAAACGCTAAGGACACTTAGGTTGTTAAAATGAGTTAATTAGAAATAGGGGAAACTGACAGGAGAACCTATGTTAACAAGAAGATTCTAGATCTATAATTAGTTGGACATGATATTTAGTCATTAGAATAATTATTAAACTATATTTGGGAATTCAAGACCCCGCCTCTCATTTGACTTGATCTCCCTCGTTTGTGACTAAATTGCTCGATCAAAAATTGTTTTATTGCCTTGTTTGATTTTTATTTCCATCTTTCATTGCATTAAATTTCCTAGTTAATGAACAACCTTAGTAATTTTATTTAGTGTTTAGATTATTGCTTTGCCTGAGTTTATGCTACTCCCTGTGAATTCGATACTTGGTTATATTTACCGTTTTATATTACTTGCGGTCCGTGCACTTTGCGGTCCATCAATCAACCACCACATTGTCCTTACCTTTTTTGTAATGGATGACATAAGGAAATGTCTCAATGAATTCCATCCATTTTGCATGCCTCTTGTTAAGCTTCATTTGGCTTTCGAGATGATTCAAGCTTTCATGATCCGTGTGGATAACAAACTCTTTTGGCCGTAAGTAATGTTGCCAAACTTTCAAAGCCGTCACAAGCACATGTAGCTCCTTGTCACAAGTCGAGTAGTTGAGTTGAGCTACATTTAGCTTTTCACTAAAGAACATGATTGGTCGCTTTTCCTGTATCAAAACTACTCCTATACTTCACTTGCATCACATTCAATCTCAAAAGATCTATCAAAGTTAGGTAAAGCAAGACAAGGTGCATTGGTCAATTTTTCTTTTAGCTCATTGAATGCATTCTCTTGCTTTTCTTTCCATTCAAATTTCACATGCTTTTTCACAAGTTCAGTTAATGGTGAGGCTATGCTACTGTAATCTTTAATAAATCTCCTATAGAAACTAGCCAAACCATGAAAGGATCTTACCTCGGATGCATTGGTAGGGGTTGACCATTCTCGGATAGTCTTGACCTTTTCTTCATAAACTTTCACTCCATCCTTTCCAACAATGAACCTTAGGAAATTGACTTGGTCTAGACAAAAACTACACTTTTTGAAGTTGGCATACAGCTTCTCTTCTCTAAGTTTTAGTAAAATTGTCTTAACATGCAAAACATGATCATTCAAGCCCTTTGAGTGAACAAGGATATCATCAAAGTATACAACAACAAATTTTCTAATGTATTCTCTCAAAACATGATTAATTAGCCTCATAAAAGTACTTGGTGCATTAGTAAGGCCAATTGGCATAACAAGCCACTCGTAAAGCCCAAACCTTGTTTTAAAAGCAGTTTTCCATTCATCTCCTACATGCATACGTATTTTGATGATAACCACTTTTAAGATCTATTTTTGAAAAAAGATTAGTACCATGTAATTCATCTAACATGTCATATAATCTAGGAATAGGATGTCGATACTTTACCATTATCTTGTTGATAGCTCGACAATCAACACATTGTTGGGTTTTATGCCCTAAAACTCGTGGATAGTAAATGTAAAAAATTAATTAATATTAATAAAGAGTTATTGAAATTATTCAATAAGGAGTTATTGAATTTGTTATTCTTAGTCTTGCAATAATTAACCTTAAATCCAATAAACTAAATATCCAAGGTTGATATGAAACTTGAACTGTATGTAGAGACTGATAACTCTCCAAAAGGGAGTTATTTATACCTTATTCTATGATGATTTATAAGTTATTTGTGCCATATGGGTGTGTTATTAGGAGAATATAATGTGTTGTAGCCTAATTATAAGAATTGATGCTTTGGAGTTCTTTTGCAGATAAATAAATGCTAATCAGATTGAGAGAGCAAAGTCTGTTGATCCAGCAAAGCTGCGAGCAAAACTGGCCACGTGAGCTGCACGTGATTCATTAAATGAGGTGGCGTTTCCAGCTCTGATCTCAGATTTAGAAGGCTTGGAGAGAGCTCCACGTGTCATGTTTGACCTAATTAGGTTGGACTTCACCATATATAAGAGAGTAGCCGTCAAAAGTCAAATCATTCCATCTTTTGGAGGCCGAATAGAGTCAAGATCGATTGGAGACCTTAGAAGACCATTTCTACGGATTTCCTCAAGGAGGATAGCTCTTTCTTGTAGAGTTTGTAGTCATGGATGTGCTTGATCAGATTGTAATGCGTGTTGTTTCCATTTCCATGAACTAATTTACTTTAGACATTGATTAAGAATTATGTAATTTGTTGGGTGTGCGACCAAAGTCCACATTGGCTAGAGTAGTCCCTTACAAGTGGTATCAGAGCCATGCCCCGGGAGTAGCCATGTTGGGTGGAATCCTCAGGTGCCGAACAAAGAAGTTGTGAGCCTTAATAGTCATGGTGGAGGTCCGTGGTTGAGCTCTGGATAGGCAGGTATACTCCGGAGAAGAGGAGTCGCCTGGATAAGAGCAACAACTCTCGGTAAAGCGGTGAAGCTTAGAGAGTTGGACGGATAGATGACTATTTGAGGGGAGGCTCGGTGGTACTTTGTTCGAGGGGAGGATTGTTGGGAGTGCTCCCAAAGTCCCACATTGGCTAGATAAGGGGGAGATCATGGGTATATAAGGGAGGACTAGTATCTCCATTGGTATGAGGCCTTTTGGGTGGAACCAAAAGCAAAGCCATGAGGGCTCATGCCCAAAGTGGACAATATCATACCATTGTGGAGATATGAGTGTGTCCGATAGTCCCTTTCAAGTCTTGTAAGGGACAAGGACACGACACAGATCTCCACAATGGTATGATATTGTCCACTTTGGGCACAAGCCCTCATGGCTTTGTTTTTGGATCACCCCAAAAGGCCTCATACCAATGGAGATACTTGTCCTCCCTTATATACCCATGATCATCCCCTTATCTAGCCAATGTGGGACTTTGGTCGCACTCCCAACAATCCTCCCCTCGAACAAAGTACCACCGAGCCTCCCCTCAACTAGTCATCTATCCGTCAAACTCGGAACTCTCCTTTACCAAGAGTCCGTCCAACTCTCTAGGCGATGGGGCTCACTTCACCGCTTTACCGAGAGTTTGCTCTTATCCAGGACGACTCCTCTTCTCCGGAGTATACCCGCCTGCCAGAGCTCAACCACGGATCTCCCCATGACTACTTCAAGGCTCACAACTTCTTTGTTCGGCACCCGAGGATTCTACCCGACACGGCTACGCCCGGGGCATGGCTCTGATACCACTTCTAGGGACTACCGGACACACTCATATCTCCACAATGGTATGATATTGTCCACTTTGGGCATGAGCCCTCATGGCTTTGCTTTTGGTTCCACCCAAAAGGCCTCATACCAATGGAGATACTAGTCCTCCCTTATATACCCATGATCTCCCCCTTATCTAGCTAATGTGGGACTTTGGGCGCACTCCCAACATAATTGTCTTTGCTTATTAATCTAGCGATTCTATTTGATCTTTGAGCATCTTGATTACTTGTTGTTCTTAATTTCATTGTGTGCCCGCCTGACCAGTCGGTATGGATATCTTCTCTTAGTTTCAGGGATAATCTAAGAGTTGTGTGGCTTGTAATCACATTAGACCTTTGTAGTTGGTGGACGCCAACAGTTGAGCTAGGGATAGCCAATTGCCTAATGCTTGATCGGTAGAACTTCATTGGAGTTGAAACATATTCCAAAAAATCTAGAGTTTTGGGAGGATCCTATTGATAAGACTGCGAGAGATTGCCTGATCAATAGAATTGCTAGATCATCTTTTTTTAACAATTACAGAAGTCTTAACCAGTGCCTGTTTTCAATATGTTTCCTTTATTCGTTTACATTCCTGCTTTATCATTTCTTTTGTTCTAGCATATTAAAACCCAATCAATTTACCAACCTTGAAATCACTAAAGAACTAAAACAAAATAGGTAAAGTGAGACTATTCAAGACCTCGTGGATACGATAAAATACTTATTACTTGCTGCAAATTATGTGCACTTGCATAGTGTTTTGAAGTTAATTTATCTCATGTTTTTAACCACTCCAGAAGGCAACAGAGACATATGGAGATCAATGTTCAAGTAACAACCTAAAGGGTCTATAGTATAGGTATAAGGCTAGGTACCTTATTGATCTGGTGACACTATGTGATACGACCCACTTTGTATTCGATACAAACACATTGATCCAACGTGTTGGTATAGTGGACATGCGAGTGGGGGTATCCTATTGTTGGGCATTACACCACCACTAATACCGCAAGTGCACGGGCCGCAAGTAATATAAAACGGAAATATTTCGAGTATCAAATCCACAGGGAGGCGAAGCGAAAATTAAGCAAAGCAAAAATTCCTTGAACACTAGAAATACTTTGGGGGAAATAATATTTAGGGACCAAAACATGCCATTAAAATGGAATTAAAGATTAAAGCAATTAAATGAATCAAATTAATCAATCAGGAAAATGAAAAATATGGAGAAAGAGTCTTAAAATGGGACGTGGGGTCTTGAAACTCAATTAATAGCTAAATAATTATTACAATTAACCTATCTCGTTGCCCAACTAATTATACTCCTAGAATCTCCGTTAATCACATAGGTTCTCCTATCGATTTCCCCTAATTATAATTAACCCATTTTAACAACCTAAGTGTCCTTAGCGCCATTAAAATTCGTTAATTACTACGCTCTGATTCATTTTAGGAATCTAAGTTTAATCAACTAATCCCGTTGTCACTACCGACAATTAAACTAGTTGCATGGATTATGATCTATCCTAACTTCTCTCCGTCGAGTTTCGATTAAGAATCAGATCAATATACAACTGGCCAGATTGCATACAGCATTACGAGCATCCATACAAATAATTAGTAAACAGGGCAAGAGATAGGCAATTATAACAACATTTGACTATAATTTCATTTCAAGACCCCAAATTGGGGTTTAGCTATACATAGCTAAGATATTCACAAAATATACAATGGAAAGCATAAATATGAGCAAAATAAAAGGAAAGGAAATGACCGCCGAAGACCCCGTCGCTGGCGCTTGGAGTCCCTCTGAGCACACCTTGAGCCTCCTAGAGTGCTCCCCAAAACTCCCCAAAATTTTCCCACTAAAGAACTCTCAAAAAGGCCAAAAGCCTTGAGAGAAGGGTCCAAAGGAGCCAAGGAAAGGAAAGAATGGAGGGAATGAATGATGATTGATGGTAAAAAATGGCACCAAGGGGCGCCTTTTATAGGCCCGAAAATAGGACAGCGTCGAGACGCTGTGACGTCAGCCAACTTGTTCGCCAAGAAATGGGACAGCGTCGCAACGCTGTCCCCACAGCGTCTCGACGCTGTGCAAATTCCAGAACTGGGCAGGCGCGGTTTGGGTTTGAAATTGGGCCAACTTCAATTCTTTTTTGGACCTCTTCTTCATGGTTGACTTTCTTGGACTCCCCCTTGACCCATGTATGGAATTTGGGCTTGAATGACTCCTTTTTGGGCATTTTTTCACCAAAATTCATAATTTGCTCCTAAAGACCAAATAACAAAATATATTAAATTTCTTCAATAAAAACACAATTAAAGCGCCTAAAAGCTTAATAAATTAGGACTAAAATAGCGACATTTCTGCCCGCTATCACCTATGCAATGAGTTTGCATAAGACCGAACCTCGAAATAGTGACCACTAGATGTAACACCGTTGATGTTGGGTTTTATGCTCTAAAACTCGTAGATAGTAAATGTAAACTATTGACTATTCTCAATAAAATGTCATTTATTGTTATTCTATAAAGAGTTATGGAATTATTAGTTGTTTTGTCTTAAATAACTCTAAATCCAATAAACTAACATCCTAGGCTGTTATAAGAGTCTTGAACTGTATGTGGAGACATGTGGGGATCAGTGTTCAAGATACAACCTAAAGGATCTATAGTATAGGGATAAGGCTGGGTACCTTATCCTGGTAACACTATGGATACAACCCACTTTGTAATTGAAAAAAACGCAATAATCCAACGCATTCGTGTAGGGGACACACGAGTGGGGGTATCCTATGCAATGAGTTTGCATAAGATCGGACCACGAAATAGTAACCGCTAGATGTAACTCCATTGACTAGTAAGGTTTTTATTTCACTAGGATGACTTAGGCAACTTAGTCTCAATCTTGAGTGTATTATGAACTCTTGTTCGTGAGGGATTGTCCTTTGATTTGTATGGGTGAGAGTGGCCAGATCACTGACTCAATAAGCCTACCATTTTGGGGACAAGACCGAGTGGATGGCTGGGAACATAATCACACAAGATGGAATTCACTCATTCCCGACTTCAGGGTAAGTAAATGAGTGTTCCCTTAAGTGGTGTCTCCAGGTCTTGAACAAAGGATATAGTGGTGTCTCCTACCCTCTCACCGACACGAGAGGGGTTTCTGTTTATTGGTTGGACCATAAACAGGTTTTTCATTAGAGAAGCACTGGTACTTAAGGATATAAAGGTAACCTAGGGGTAAAACGATAATTTGACCTAGCTGGTGTTTCGAACACTCGTGAAGGACTAATTTGCTGTTATTGGTCTATATCCGTGTGTTGTGTTTTATGTCCTAAAACTCGTAGATAGTAAATGTAACACTTGACTTGTTTTAAATAAAGCGTTATTTATTCTATATATTTGTTTTGCCTAAAATAACCACAAATCCAATAAACTAAGAACCCCTGGCTATATTATGTATAATTGAACTTTGTGTGGTAAACCTAAATATGGATCAAGTTCAAGTATATAACCTAAGTGGTCTATAGTATAAGGATAAGGTTGGGTACCTTGATCTTGGGGACACTATTGGTGCGACTGACTTTGTATTTAAGACGAACGATGTGATCCTAATCGTTCACGTATAAACATGTTAGTGAGGGTGTCCTATGCAATGAGTTTGCATAGAGACCAGACCACGAGATAAGTCACTTTCACTTTATAACGCCGTTTACTATTGAAACTAAATATTTCATACGATAACCTAGGTAACTCGATCTTAATCCTGAGCTAACTTTGAACTCCTATTTATTCAGGATTGTCCTTTGATTTGCATGGGTGAAAGTGGTCTATCATCGCCGACTCAATAAGCCTACCATTTTGGGGATGAAACTGAATAGATAGCTGGGGACATAGTCTCGCAAGACGGAATTCACTACTACCCGATTTAGGGTTAGTAAGAAGGTTGTTGCCTTAAGTACTGACTCCAAGTCTTGGACAAGGGGCCCCACCCTCTCATTGTTTTGAGAGGGACTTGGTTCAGTGATTGAATCACGAACCAATTGTTCATTAGAGGATCAGTGGAACTTAAGGAACAAGATGTAACTATAGGGGTAAAACGGACATTTGATCCAGCTCTAGTTATGAACAACCGTTGAAGAGTTGACTTGCTAATCATGCTTATATCGAGTGGACAAAAATATATCTATAGTGAGGGGAGTGAAGCTACGGGCTATAGTGAAGTGTCCCGGAAGTTAACGAATGTTGAATAACTAGGTTAATGAGTTAAGTTGGTTATTCTCGGATCGTTGGAGCCCATGATCTGTAGGTCCATAAGGTCCCTCTACTAGCTCATATAGGAAGGCAACTTGGAACAATTTGATATGATTGTTTGAAACGTTCAAATCCAGAATAGTGTACAAAAGTCAGTTATATGTGATATTAATGACACATTGGTTTGATTTTGAATTAAACGAAATTGAGAATTGATTGTATTTAAATATGATTTAAACACATGAATAGGGATTCATGTTCGAGAAATTTCGTTTGGAGGAAAGCCAGGATTAAACAAATAATATTGATTTAATATTAGATATTAAAATTAATTATTATTATGATTTTAAATAAATAATAATTTGATTTAATTAAAATAGAAAATGAAAATTCAAAAGTTGGATTTTTAAATCAGATAATTGCAAAATTAAAATTTGAATTTTTGGAATTTAAGAAATCCAAAAACTCACATTTTTTGGAGGTGGTGCTTAATGAGTAATCACCTTGATTAGTCCTTTTTGTTACACCTCTCTAAATGACTCAAATTAATCCCATTTTGCTGGCTGATTCTTGTGCATTTGGAATGCATGATATTCCTGTTGGGTTTTATGCCCTAAAACTCGTAGATAGTGAATGTAACGATTGACCGAATATTAATGAAATAATATTGATGTATTTTTCAATTGAGTATTATTAGTTATATTATGTTTATCTTTGCCTAAATAACCCTAATCCAATAAACTAGACATCCTAGGTTGTAGTATGAGTCTTGAACTATATGTGGAGACATACGGGGATCACTGTTCAAGATACAACCTAAAGGGTCTATAGTATAGGGATAAGACTAGGTGCCTTATCCTGGTGACACTATGGATACGACCCACTTTGTATTTGATACAAACGCCATGATCCAATGCTTTCGTGTAGGAGACATGCGAGTGGGGGTATCCTATGCAATGAGTTTGCATAAGACCGGACCGCGAAATAGTAACCACTGGTTATAACACCGTTAACTAGTTAGGTTTCTATTTCACTAAGACGACCTAGACAACTTAGTCTTAATCATAAGTTGGTTATGGACTCCTGTTCATGAAGGATTGTCCTTTGATTTGTATGGGTGAGAGTGGCCAATATGCCGACTCAATAAGCCTATCATTTTGGGGACAAGACCGAGTGGGGAGCTGGGAACATAATCACACAAGATGGAATTTACTTCTTCCCAACTTTAGGGAAGCAGATGAGTGTTCCCTTAAATGGTGTCTCCGAGTCTTGAACAAAGGGTCATACCCTCTCAATGGCACGAGAGGGTTTTTTGTTTGATGGTTGGACCACAAGCAAGTTGTTCATTAGAGGAGAACTGGTACTTAAGGACATAGAAGTAACCCAGGGGTAAAACGGTAATTTGACCCAGCTGGTGTTACGAACACTCGTGAAGGACTAACTTGTTGTTATTGGTTTATATTCGTGGACACAGAAATATGTCTGCAGTGAGAAGAGTGCAATTGTGGGTCTATAGTGGAATGTACCCACAGTTAATGAATAATGATTAATTTGGTTAATGAGTTTAACCAATTAATATCATATCGTTGGAGCTTCTGATATGCAGGTCCATTAGGTCCCACTGGTAGCTCGTAAAGTAGTTTGAGCCAACTAAGTCATAAATGTGAATTGAAGATGTTCAATTTACTAAGGGAAACAATATAATGTATGGTGATGCATTATGATAAATTATGAGAGAAATAAATTTTTGAAGAAGTTCAAATATTAATATGAATTTGATTCATATTAAATTTATAGGATATAAGAGAATTTGAAGGAGTTCAAATTTTAATATGAATGAATTAATTAAAGGCCTAAAATTAAATATATGATATTTAATTAGGCAATAATTAATTCAAGACCAGAAATTAAATATATGATATTTAATTGGTGATTAATCGTTTATGGAATTAATCATTTATGGAAATGATCAATCAATTAAGGAAATAATTGATTATTGGTGAATTTTATATTCATGGCCTTTGTCCTATAAATAGAACACTAGACCAAGGGTTTAGTACACACTCATATTCACAATACAAGACTGATAGGCTGACTCTTGTATTCTCTCAAACCTCCCTCTTAGAGAAAGTCTCTCACCAGTCCGTTGCCTCCTAGACCTAGAGTTATACCGGTGTAACCTTAGTGGTTGTGTGTTTTGGAGAAGAAAAGTTCCAGCGAAGGAACTTAGCAATTGCTGCATTTTCAACACAAGAACGGAGTTGGTGAAAATCGTTCTAGTCTACAACAAAGGTTTGCAATGGTTTTCTCTTTTCTCTTTGAAAAGCATGTAAATAAAATAGTTTTATTTTTCTGTTTTTCAGCATGTTTAAACCAATTTACAGCAACTTTATGAACGATAAATGTTGTGTTTTGCCTTTCGTATTGGTATCTTAATATTGATTAATATATGGTGTGAGATCCTCTTCGATACGCTTCTGCTGCGCTAGGGCTTTCGTCCATACAATTCCTCTATAAATAGAGGAAGCGCTGATGGAGAAGGGTATGAATTTCCAACTTGAAATGCTGCCAAATTCTCTCTAGAACTTCCATAGTTCAAACTCTAAAAAACACTTGAACCCATAAGCCATTTACTACAATTCCTATAAATTAAGGATCCCACAATCCATTTCAAGGCCTGAGAATAGTAGAGAAGATCCAAGTGGTCGTCCAAGATAGATTGGTGTGAAGAAACAACTCACAGATTTCGTCAATTGGGAGCTACAAGAGGTAGGTGCTTCCAAACTCTATTTTTCGAAATATGAACAACATGTCTTCTTGAATCACAAATTGATGAAATTAAGTGCCTAAGTTCCTAAATTGCTTTCGCATGTGTTATATTAACACCTACACCGTGGACACAGAAATATTCTGCAGTGAGAAGAGTGCAGCTGTGGGTCTATGGTGGAGTGTACCCACAGTTAACGAATATTGATTAATTTGGTTAATGAGTTTAGTCAATTAATCTCATATCGTTGGAGCTTTTGATCTGTAGGTCCATTAAGTCCCACTGGTAGCTCGTAAAGGGTAATTGAGGAAATTAAGTCTTGATTGTAAATTGAAGTGTTCAAATTTAATAAGGGAAATAATATAATGTATGGTGATACATTTAATTTTGGATATGATTCAAAATTAATTAAATATTTGAAGGATTTCAAATATTAATTTTAATATGAATTGGATTCATGTTAAAACTATAGGTTATGTGGGAGATGTTCATTTAAATATGATTTAAATGAAATAATTAAATTTGACTTCATTAATTGTTGATTTTTAATTAATTAATTAATTAAATCTCAATCCTATTACAACTGGAAAGAGTAATTAATTATTATTGATTAATTAAATATATCCCTAACCTATTACGAATAGGAAAGGGATATGGCATTCTATATAAACCATGGAATTCCTCCCAATTGAACATACTAACTTCACTCAATTCTCCCTAAAATCAAGAAGAAGGTTCCCACTGCCTTGGCCTCAAATTCCCTAGAGAATACCAGTGTTTCCCTATGGTAGTGTTCCAAGTTGTTCATGATTTCTTCTCAAGCAGTTGGTGAAATAAATCTGAGACGTCAACGAGAGTAAGTAACTTGTTACTCTATGTAAATTAGAATTAGATTCTATAGTTTTTCAGCATGTTTAATCTAAATATACAATAGATTATGAATGTATGTGTGTATTGGTATTTCATGATTCTAAATTAACTGCAAATTGCCAATGACTTCACTCAATTCTCCCTAAAATCAAGAAGAAAGTTCCCACTGCCTTGGCCTCAAATTCCCCATAGAATACCAGTGTTTCCCTATGGTAGTGTTCCAAGTTGTTTGTGATTTCTTCTCAAGCAGTTGGTGAAATTAATCTGAGTCGTCAACGAGAGTAAGTAACTTGTTACTCTATTTAAATTAGAATTAGATTCTATAGTTTTTCAGCATGTTTAATCTTGATAGACAATAGATTATGAATGTATGTATGTTGCTAGTGTATTGGTATTTCATGATTCTAAATTAACTGCAAATTGTTCTTGAACCGCTTCCGCTGCGTCGGGACCTCTGTCCTTACAGTTGACTAATTAGGTTTCTATTTCAATAGGATGACCTAGGTAACTTAATCTTAATCTTGAGTGTGTTATGGACTTCTTTTCATGAGGGATTATCCTTAGATTTGTATGGGTGAGAGTGTCCGAATTCGCCGACTCAATAAGCCTACCATTTCAGGGATAAGACCGAATGGGGGTTGGGAACATAACAACACAAGATGGAATTCACTCCTTCCCGTCTTTAGGGCAAGTAGATAAGCGTTCCCTTAAGGGCTGATTCCGGGTCTTGAACAAGGGCGCCCATCCTCTCCTGGCCCGAGAGGAACTTCCGTTTACTGGTTGGACCCTAAACGGGTTGTTCATTAGAGGAATTAGTGGTACTAATAAGACCAATTTGTTATACACTTGAAATCTCCCAATTTGCTTATCTTAGTTGAATTCCTTGCGAAAAATGCTTTAAAATGAGTATAATATGTCTATAGGTCCTCACCGGAGCTTTGGAAGCAATTCGGGGCTAAAACGAGCGAAACCGGAGCGTAAAATGACCATTCTGCCCCTGGAGCCGTCGCAGCGTCGAGACGCTACAACGTCGAGACGCTTGCCTCACAGAGTCGAGACGCTAGGGCAATCCGAGAAATATTTTCCAAAATTGAAGGGATAGCGTCGAGACGCTTGCCGCACAGCGTCGCGACGCTAGGCAGTTTTCCATAATTAATTTTTTCCTATTTTGGCTGGAAATTTTCCTTCTTTGAAGACCCAATTCAGCACAATTCTACCACGAATTGAAGGCCAAGAAACTCTATAAATAGAGGCCTTTAGTGTAGGTTTTGAATCATCCCATCATCCCTCAATTCATCCCACATTACAATCTTGTAGCCACCTTTCTCTTACTTTTCTAGAGTTCTTTTAAGTTTTCTTAGTCCATGGGTCGGTTGATCGAGCCTCGAGCTTGGAGGTGCTTGTCTATGGCCAACTAAGCTCGGATCGTTGTAATCGGGACCTCGGTTTGTAAGTTTAATTCAATTTTATGAGATTTCCATTCTTCATTACTTAGTTAATTGTCTTTGTGATTTTAGTTCTTTGCATACAAGTTTAGATTGTGGTAGGAAAGATTGACAACCTTGACCGCGCCCTGTCTAAATTTACTTGCTAAATCTAAGTAGCAAATAGGCTAACGTTATGATTTTACGCATGCGTTCCTTGAACTAAATGATTTAATCAATTGTAATTGTGGTTTGTTGCCCGTTGCATGTGAATTAATTCGGCTAGATCCCAATGCGGTTTAGATTAGTTAATAGGCCAATTAATTAATTTAAGCTAGAATCAAACTTAGCGTTTGCATGTTTGTGAAAGTAGGATCATAGCTCTTGGTTTGTTGCCAGAGCACGCCGAACTTAGATAGTTAATTAAATATCAATTGATAATCGATGAATGAAATTAATCAAACTTAACACCGAGTTCAACCCCGATTACAGTGATCCTCGTGGTAAGATCAACTAACCCCACCTTTACTTTCCTTGCATTTAATTTTCCTTATTTATTTTCCCGCTTTTACTTTATGTCTTAATCGTTTTATCCATAAGACCCCCCTTTTGGTTACCTAAAAAAACACAAAAGAATTTATAAATAAACCGATTGTTCCCTGTGATCGACCCCGACCACTACTGCTACAAGTTAGCTTTAGGAATCGTGGATTATAAATTTATTTGACAAGAGACCGCGACATTCTCTTCCATCAGGTACTTAAGGAGACAGAGGTAACCCAGGGGTAAATCGGTAGTTTGACCTAGCTGGCGTTACGAACACTCGTGAAGGATTGACTTACCGATATTGGTCTATATCCGTGGACATAGAAACATTCTACACTGAGAAGAGTGCAACTGTGGGTCTTTAGTGGAGTGACCCACAGTTAATGAATATTTGTTAACCTGATTAATGAGTTTAGTCAGTTAACCTCATATCATTGGAGCTTCTGATCTGTTAGTCCTTTAGGTCCCTTGTTAGCTCATAAAGAGTAATTAGGAACAATTAGTCTTGAAAGGAATTTGAATAGTTCAAAATTCAGTATGAGAAATCAAGTTAATTGTATGAGATACAATTAATATAATGTATGTGATACATTATGATAGAAAGTTTAATTTGAGATTAAACTTTATTAATTGAGAGATATACAATTAAATAGGCTTAAATTAAATATGAGATATATAATTTAGTGATTAATTAATTATTTAATTAAATTTGATTTAATTAAAAACTATAGGTTATATGGGAGATGTTCATTTAAATATGATTTAAATGAAATTAATTAAATTCGATTTAATTAATTGTTCATTTAATTAATTAATTGTCATTAATGTAATTAAATAAATCGCTATCTTATTATGACTAGTGATGCGATGTAGACTGAAGGTGGATGTTGGCAAAGATGGTAAATAATGAGCAAAAATGGATTCAGTCAACCAAGTGCAAGTATACATTATCACATGTAGTAATAAAAACTCTGGAAATATCCCAAAGGTATCGATCCTACAAAGACTAAGTTTGAACACAGATTCAAAGAAGAAACTACTCTTAAGTTGCTTAAAAAGGTAACCAAGGAAAATAATTGATGTTGGGGTTTTGAAAAATAATAAAGCAAACAATAAAAAGAAATAACAACAATAATAAAAGCGAGGTGTTCAGTAAAGCTTCAACCCTAAGGCAAATAACTCTAGTAATGGCTTATTTAACTTAAGTTTAGATATGCATTGGGTCAGGTTTAATTCCTATTTGGCCTTGCTCCCAAGAACCGTTAGAAGAATAAGCGAGTACCGTTATGCACATTTTTGTAACTCGACTCCGACATAGATTATTCATGCATGAAACCTATAACCCTATATTTGTTATAAGCGACCATCTCCTATAACACCGAATAGACTCTCTCGAGCCCTTTCTCCTATATCACCTTTATGAGAACCGATATTGTTTGACCCTTTCAGTACCAAACTCACATAGCATGCAAAGTCTATGTGATCAAGTTAAACTCAACAAGATTAGAATGATAATCAATAAAGGATGACATGCATCAAATAGAACTTAGGTAAATAAACAACTTTCAAGCCATTTAATCCATAAGGGAATTCACGATACTGAACTCCTCAATGGAATTTAGCTACGCATGATGGATAATAATGCAATCAAATAACTTTCCATTGAATAAATAAATGATAAGTACAAGAAATAATAGAAAGAAATAGGTGCTGGAAAATATGGTGCAGTAGCTAAAACTAGGGTATTTCAATTTATCCAATCCCCCTAGAGTTCTCACGACACTCTACTCTCCCTTACAAGGTAGGAATAGGGTGAAATCTCTACAAACACAAAGGTTTGATGTCTAACTAAGGTTAGAATTTTGTCTTCTAGCAAGGACCTCGGGCATCCCTTACTCATGGGCGTCTACTAGGGTTATGTCACCACCCTCTTCTTTCCAGTGAGTTATGCTTGAATTTGCCTTCGAATAATGACCTTTTATAGTGTGAGGAGTGGTTGAGGAGTCACGAAAATAGTGCTTGCAGGTAGCCCAGGCGATTTTGGAGTCAAATCAGCTGGTTAGGTGCGTAGAACACTCATTCAAAACGACCCGCAACAAACTCGGAACTCTCTGCGTCTGCCCAGAAATGCGGTCGCATTTCACTTTGGCCTTGGCAGAAATGCGGTTGCATTTCTGGAAAATTGCCTGTTTCCTCTGTTTTCTGCAAAACACCAAAACTAAGTCAAATTCACACCAAAATGAGTTCTTTTAAGCACATATATGTATAATTTGACAAACATGACTTTCAAAGTCCTAACTCATCAACTTTAACACTTTTTAAGCTCGGGAATAGTGATTTTGATCTAAAACATACAAGTTTCACAAGGAAATGAGCTAAACATAAGGGTAAAATATGTATATTTTTTACACTTATCAACTAGGAAAAGAGATATGACATTCTATATAAACCATCGAATGCCTTCACAGTGGAACACAACATACTTTGCTCTCAAGCAAAATTTCTCTCTAAGAATTTTCACAACATTCTAGTGCAATTCTTTTCCCAAATTCAAGAAGACCAAGTCCCACAACTTGGTTCCTAGTCCTAAAGATATAGCAGTGGAAGATCTCGATGGTAGTGTCCCTACTGTGATCATACTATTCTTGGTGGGAGTTCGTTGAAGAAAGTCTTCAACAAGTAAGTAATTTTATTCTTAGATTTATATTTTTTGCACGCTTAGCCTAGTTTATATACAGAAACGTTCTGTATGGTTTTCCAATGTACTGGTATTTTAGAAAACTTAATTAAAATACGAATCGGTCTTATACGCTTCCACTGGGAATTTAGGAATTTCAATCCATCACAAACATTCTCCATGTACCATCTTTCTTGGGTACCAAAATCATCGGAACCGAGCAAGGATTCATGCTTTCTCTAATATAACCTTTATCCATGAGTTCTTCCACTTGCCTTTGGATCTCCTTAGTCTCGGTTGGGTTGGTCCTATAGGTAGCCATGTTTGGAAGTGTTGCACCCAGAATAAAGCCAATTTGATGTTCAATCCCGCTTAGAGGAGGTGATAACGCGCATATCGAGCTATTTTTCCCTGTTTATTTTAGTTAGTCTTTGAGTATTATTTGGTCGTTTTTATGCACTTTAGTGTTTATTTTGTAGGAAACGAATTCTTGGAGGAAATGTTGAATTAGGGAGTTGATCGGGTGCTCGGGACCAAAAGAAGAGCAAAAGAAGCAAAAAGAATCAAAGTTGGAGGCTTAAGTTTGAGGCAAACCCGAGAGCTAGCGTCGAGACACTGGTTTTCCTTTTATGTTTTTGGCGGTGGCAGTGGCAGGGACAGCGTTGCGACGCTACCGACAATTTTCCTATAAATACATCCTTAATTGTTACAGCCAAGTGGAGTTCATTTGGTTAGATTTTAGCCCTAATTTTGACTAGAGACCTTCTGTGGGAGCTGAAGCAAGGCCAAGGAGTGGGAACCAAGCTTGAAGATGTGGAGATCGTGACGGGGACGTGCGGTTTCAACGGATTCAAGATTTTTCCTTTTCTTTCCCTTACCTCTTGTTGTTTTTATGGTTTTTCTTTCAAGTTTTATTTGTAGTTCTTTGACTATGAGTAGCTAGCTAGATTGTCTTAGGAATTGATGTAACCCTTTGGGTGTTGATGGATTATTGCTTGGCTATGTATTACTTTGAATTCATTTATGCATATTCTACTCTTATTGCTTTTAATTCATTGGCCATGAATTGAATGATTTTTTCTCTAAGTCTTGCTCGGGAGAGGGGATTTAGTTTAGATCGTGTTGTGCATAACTAAGATAATCTTGAGATCGGGAGATGAGAGATTGTCTTAGAAATCGTCAAAGGATTAGACTTATGGCCTTGCGTGTTAATGAACTTAGATAGGGATATTGGGTTTATTACATGTATGAGAATTAGTTATGCTCGGGAGAGATAGTTATGATAATAGTTTATCCTAGATTTATGAATCTTTGCATGTTCACATATTCTAGCGATTAATCCACAACTCCAATAGGTGAAATCAATTCCCTGAGAGTCTTTCCATTTGAGTCTCGACATTTATTTTATGTTTTTTGTCTTTAGATTTATCTTTGTCATTAAGTTTTGATCCTTAAATAAAATTGGACAAGATTATCCACGGTACTTAATTTGCTAGGAAACTAATCCAGAGGACGACACTCGTTTTACACGAAAATACTATATTATTACTTGACCCGTACACTTGTGGTAAGCAAATTGCGCATCAGGAGGTAAACCCGTAGGTGCATCATCATGTGGAAACATGTCATTAAATTCCTGCAAAAGAGACTTAAAAGCACTTGGCAAAACACAATAAGATTTTGGTCCGGTTGCTAAACACATTCCTTTGCACATAAGCACAAAATTCGGTTCTTGAGACAGTAAAAAATTCCTCACTTCCCCTTTTCTTATAACCAAACTCACATTCTTTCTTTTTTCCTCAAAATCACTCTTTTTTCTATCTTGGTCTTCACTCACCTTTTGTTCCTCACTTTCCTCTCTTTTTTCACTCATCTCTTTCTTTTAACCTACTTTCTTCTCTCCTCTCTTGTTCTTCAAATTCTTTTCTTTTCTTCTATCTCATATGGAGACAATGGAAGTAAAGTAAATTTCTTCCCATCCAAAGTAAAGGTATACTTGTTTAACAACCCACTATATGTAACCTCTCTATCATATTGCCAAGATCGGCCTAACAAAATATCTCCCGCATGCAAAGGTACAACATCACAAAGAACCTCATCCTTATATCTCCCTAAAGTAAAAGAAATGAGAGCGTGGGAGTTTACCTTAAATTCTCCTTTGTTGGTCAACCATTGAAATTTGTATGGTCTCGGATGTGGACGGATAGCAAGTTGAAGTCTTTTTACAAGAAAACTACTTACCACATTTGTGCAACTTCCACTATCAATCACCAAGCTGCATGGGTTTCCATCAATTAAACATCTTGTGTGAAACAAGTTTTCCCTTTGATCTTCAACTTTCTCTTCCTTGATTTGCACATTAAGTACCCGCCTTGTAATCAAGGATATTGATGGAAGAGATTGTCGAGGTCTCTTATCAAATAAATTTATAATCCACAACCTCTAAAGCTAACTTGTAGCAATAGTGGCCGAGGTCGATCATAGGGAGCAACGTAATTAATTAATTTAATTAGATTTCTCAATTAGTAACTAAAAAGGGGGTTTTGAAAGATGGATTGATTGGAAACAAATAAAAATGCAATAAAGTAAATAACAGGGAAGGTAGTTTAGTTAATTTCACTTCGGTATCGCGCAATTGGTTATTCTAACTTGGGTTTGGCTACTCAATCATTGATACTCAAATTTAAAGAATTACTATTGATTACTCAACATTCATTGGAACCAATGATTAAAATCTATATCCTTCCAACCCGACAAAAACATCAAAGTTAGAATCTAATTAGAATTCATAAACATGAACCTAACCGCATTAAGCGAATTGGATCGTTGAGTAAATTCACATAAACTAGGAACAACCTAAATTCATACAATTCTAAGCTCAAATTCCTAAATCTATCATGCAAATATATCAAATGAGATAACACTCCATTCAACACAATCACACAATAAATCCATCACTAACCAATTAGTAAAGCAATTACTTTAAATCAAGCAAATAGTTTGTCAAACTATTCTATCAAAGCAATTGTAATTTGAGAATGGGAATTCAAGACATAACCAACAATAATTCATCCAAAACCATAAACAAGGTCTCAAGAGTATGGCCAACTTACATTAGAAGTCCCCAATTGCAACGACGTAAACTTATCCGGTCATCGAAACACTCCAACTAAGCTCCTCGGCTCGATTAACCATCCCAAAATATAATAAAACTCACTAAAATTACAAGGGAATTCAGAATAGTACAAGGAAGAAGAGGGAGAAATCGGGTATAAGGGGAAAAAGCCAAAAAGAAACGCAAAAATCTGCAAAATACATTTTATACCCAGTCGCAGCGTCGCGACGCTAGGGCAACAGCGTCGCGACGTTGCCCCCTACAGAATAGGAAAAAGTGTCGGGTTTGCCTTAGCGTCGCGACGCTAGGGCAACAACGTCTCGACGCTCTCCCCTCGCGCGCGAACTTCAGGATCCTTTCCTAATTTGCGCAGCGTCCCGACGCTCTGATGGTAGCGTCTCGACGCTGTGACGGCTCCAAGGGTAGAATAGTCATTTTACGCTCCGGTTTCGCTCGTTTAAGCCCCGAATTGCTTCCAAAGCTCTGGCGAGGACCTATAGACATATTATACTCATTTAAAGCATTTTTCGCAAGGAATTCAACTAAGATAAGCAAATTGGGAGATTCTAAGTGTATAACAAATTGGACTTATCAAATACCCCCAACCTAAACCTTGCTCGTCCTCGAGCAAGCTAATATTATAATGAGAGGGATTATTATGCAATGCAATATTCATGACTCAATTTCTCAAAGACAAGCATGATCAACATTTTACTTAAGAGAATTAAATGCGAGACGAGAATAGTTAGAGACAAATTAAAATTAACCAAATTCTTTCTTATGCAAAATATGAGCTAAATCTTCCTTAGAGATGTTTTGAAAAGTTCGAGAAGGACTTATAAAATTCCCTATTCCATCTTCCCTCTACACTGGACAAAGGCATAATGCATTAAAGGAAAGGGACAAACTAACTTGTTTAAGGATGCAAAAGGGATTTTTTTTTCTTCTTTTTCTTTTCAAGACATCAAACAAACTAAAAGGCCCCGAGCTTGCATATATTTATGATTTTTAAGGGTACTAGCTTTCACACAACTAATGCAGGACCACATTTCCCGAGTTTTCTCTGGATGGCCTAACTGATCACACTAGAGGTAGCTCTTTTTACCCTGGCAAGCTAAACAAAAATATTTTTTTTTTCTCACTCCCCAAGCATTAAACAAGCTATTTTGCAAAAATTTCCTCTAAACATGCTACCTATCCTATCGAGATGACAACGGAGGCGTGAATCTTAAAAAGCCATCTAAAACCAACAAAACTTCGCTAGGAAAGACTCATGCTCAATTTAGTTTAAGGAAGATTTCGAAAATTTTTTAATGAAGTCTCTAAAGATGCTAGAATGCATGCAATTCAACTATAGGAAAACTAAATACTCATTCTTTTCTCATCCTAGAAATCTCATAATCAATCATAGAGCAAGACATACAATCTCAAAATTATAGTGCTCAAAATGATCAAACATGCAAAATGATAAGCAAAATGATCAGACATGCAAAATGGTAAGCAAAATGATAAAACGTGCATATGCTCCAACCCCCAACCTAAACATTGCATTGTCCTCAATGTAAACTAAGCATGCAACCTAAGGACAAAAAGTAAAAAGGGAATAGAAAACCTCCCCTGAATCTTTTGTTGGGATGGGAACGCGCCATAATTCTCGGAGGGCTATGTGACTCCCTTAATAGGGCATTCTAAACGTGCGAGGACGAGAGGAGGAATATGTGCGCTCTCACTGAATACCTTTAACCTGTGACCATTGACCTTGAGGGATTTGTTTGAATTCAAGTCTCTGATATCAACTGCACCATGAGGATAAACGTGAGTAATAATGAAGGGGCCAAGCCATTTGGAGAGAAACTTACCTGCTCGCAGCTTAAGGCGGGAGTTAAAGAGGAGAACTTTCTGACCAACACTAAATTGTTTCCTGGCAATCATGTTGTCGTGGAACAACTTAGTTTTCTCCTTGTAGATCCTGGAGTTCTCGTATGCATCTAATCTCATCTCTTCAAGTTCCTGCAACTCCAGAAGTCTCCGTTCTCCTTCTTTTTCCATGTCTAGGTTGCACTGCTTAACTGCCCAAAACGCTCGATGTTCTATCTCCACGGGGAGATGGCATGCTTTGTCGAAAACCAACCTGTAGGGAGACATTTCTATAGGAGTTTTATAGGCCGTGCGATATGCCCACAGAGCATCGTTTAACCTTAGACTCCAGTCTTTTCGTCCAGGATTTACAACTTTTTCAAGGATGGACTTGACTTCTCGGTTTGAGAGCTCAGCCTGGCCGTTCGACTGAGGGTGATAAGCTGTGGCAACCAGATTCTGTACTCCATATTTCTTCATAAGAGCATCAACAGATCGATTGCAAAAGTGGGTGCCCTGATTGCTAATGATGGCTCGTGGAACTCCATACCTGCTAAAGATGTTAGTTTTTAAGAAACTTACTACGGTCTTGGAGTCGTCAGCTCTGGTGGCTTTAGCTTCCACCCATTACGATACATAATCCACTGCCAAAATAATATAAAGATACCCACAAGAGGATGGCAAGGGACCTATGAAATCAATGCCCCAAACATCAAAAACTTCTACAACTAAGATGGGCATCTGAGGCATCTCATATCTACGAGTCAATGATCCTACTCTCTGGCATCTATCACAAGCTTTACAAAAATCATGAGCATCCCTAAACAATGTAGCCCAATAAAGACCTGAATCCAAAATCTTCTTAGCAGTCCTCTTAGGGCCAAAATGCCCTCCACATGCATGCTCGTGACAAAACGCTAAGACAGACTGAATCTCATTATCAGGTATACATCTCCTAATAACTTGATCCGAACAGTATCTCCACAAATTAGGCTTATCTCACACATAAAACCTAGACTCACTTGTCAATTTATCCCTCCTAAATTTACTATAATCGTTAGGTATGCTCTTAGTCACTAAATAATTAACAATGTCAGCGTACCAGGGGGTGTTATCTTGCATTCTGAATAAGTGTTCATCAGGGAATTCATCGTTTAGAGGCATGTCATCCTCCTTCCTTACCAGGCGACTGAGGTGGTCGGCAACTGAAGCTTCGACCAACTACCATTGGTCAATTCCGCTTTGGGGCCACCCCTTACTCTACCATTATTATAGGGGTATGGGGTCTAAATGGGTGTGCACCTCCAGATGGGCAGGGGCCGGCCTCCCACTTTTCTGATCCTTTCCGGTCCACAATCTTCAAATCAAACTCCTGGAGCAGCAAGATCCACCGGATGAGGCGAGGCTTCGATTCCTTTTTCGTCATCAAATGTCGTAGAGCTGCATGATCAGAATAAACAATAACTGGTGAGCCAAGAATATAAGAGCGAAACTTATCTAAAGCAAACACAACAGCTAGAAGCTCCTTTTCTTCGTCGAGTAGTTGCACTGTGCAGGGTTCAGAGTGCGCGAGGCGTAGTAAATGACGTGGCTCCTTTTGTCAATGCGTTGGCCCAAAACAGCTCCAACAGCATAGTTGCTTGCATCACACATAATTTCGAAGGGAAGGTCCCACCTAGGAGGATGGATAATCGGTGCACTAGTAAGCACCTTTTTCAGAAGATCAAATGCTTCCCTGCAAACTCTGTCCCAAACTCGAAGACGACATCCTTCTGTAGTAAGTTCGTCATGGGCAATGCAGTCTTGCTGAAGTCTTTAATGAACCTGCGATAGAAACCTGCATGGCCAAGAAAAGATCTAACCTCCCGAACGTTCGTAGGGTAGGGTAAGTTAGCAATAACGTCAATCTTAGCCTTATCAACTTCTATGCCTCGCTCAGAAATCACATGTCCCAAAACAATTCCCTGGTTAGCCATGAAATGACATTTTTCATAATTAAGAACTAAATTAGAATCGATGAAACATTTCAAGACTTTAGCTAAATTAGACAAACAATCATCAAAGGACTCCCCATAAACTGTGAAATCATCTATGAACACTTTGATGCATTTCTCAATATATTCAGAGAAGATGCTCATCATGCATCTCTGATGTTGGGTTTTATGCCCTAAAACTCGTAGATAGTAAATGAAACAAATTAATCGATCTCAATAAAGCATTATTTGAGTAATTTAGTAATTTGGTTATTGAATAATCGAGTTTGCATTAATAAACCCTAAATCCAATTAACTAAGATCCAAGGTTGTTTAAATGAAACTTGGACTAGTATGTGGGGACATACGGGGATCAGTGTCCAAGTAACAACCTAAAAGGTCTATAGTATAGGGATAAGGCTGGGTACCTTATCCTAGTGACACTATGTGATACGGCCCACCTTGTATTCAATACAGATGCAATGATCCAAAGCATCCATGTAGGAGACATGTAGGAGGGGGTATCCTATGCAATGAGTTTGCATAAGACCAGACCGCGAAATAGTAACCACTAGATGTAACGTTGTTAACTAGTTTAGGTTTCTATTTCAATAGGATGACCTAGGTAACTCAATCTCAATCCTGAGTCTATTATGAATCCCTTTCAGGAGGGATTGTCCTTAGATTTGTATGGGTGAGAGTGGCCAGTTTGCCGACTCAATAATCCTACCATTTCAAGGGCAAGACCGAATGGGGGCTGGGAACATAACAGTACAAGATGGAATTCACTCATTCCCCTATTGGGGTAAGTAGATGTGTGTTCCCTCAAGGGCTGATTCTGGGGCTTGAACAAAGGCGCGCCGTCCTCTCCTGGCCCGAGAGGAACTCCTGTTTAGTGGTTGGACCCTAAACAACTTATTCATTAGAGGAATCAGTGGTACTTAAGGAACCAGAGGTAACCCAGGGGTAAAACGGTAATTTGACCCAGCTGGTGTTACGAACACACGTGAAGGATTGACTTACTGCTTGGTCGATATCCGTGGACACAGAAATATTCTACAGTGAGAAGAGTGCAGCTGTGGGTCTTTATTGGAGTGACCCACAGTTAACGAATGTTGACTAACTTGGTTAATGAGTTTGGCCAATTAGTCTCGTATCGTTGGAGCTTCTGATCTGTAGGTCCATTAGGTCCCACTGGTAACTCGTAAAGAGACTTGAGGCAATTAAGTATAAATTGTAAATTGAATGTGTTCAATTTATTTGGGGAATCGTATAATGTATATTGATGCATTATAATATAAAGTTTATGAAACTTTATAATATATTTTTTGAATTAATTTCAAAAATTAATTCTTGAGAGAAAATATTTGAAAGAGTTCAAATAAATTTAATATGAATTGGATTCATATTAATTTTAATAAAATCCCTAAGATTAAATATATGATATTTAATTGGGTAATTAATTAATTATGGAATTAATTAATTATTTATTTAAATTAGAGACCTTTTCCTATTAGGAAAGAAAATATTTGAAAGAGTTCAAATAAATTTAATATGAATTGGATTCATATTAATTTTAATAAAATCCCTAAGATTAAATATATGATATTTAATTGGGTAATTAATTAATTATGGAATCAATTAATTATTTATTTAAATTAGAGACCTTTTCCTATTAGGAAAGAAAATATTTGAAAGAGTTCAAATAAATTTAATATGAATTGGATTCATATTAATTTTAATTTTAATAAAATCCCTAAGATTAAGTATATGATATTTAATTGGGAAATTAATTAATTATGGAATTAATTAATTATTTATTAAAATTAGAGACCTTTTCCTATTAGGAAAAGGTGGCCTTTACTATATATAGGAACCCCTAGGGTGGGGTGAAAGGCATCCCATTCATTCTCCTACTCTCAGAGAATTCCCCTCAAGGCTTCCTCTAGACTCCCTCCAGTCTCCTGCCTCTAGAAGTCTCAGAGTCATACCGGTGTAGCCATAGTGGTGGTGTTCGCACTAGTTCGTGAATAATTCACAAGCAGTTGGTGAATTTAATCTGAGTCGTCAACGAGAGTAAGTAATTTGCTACTATATTAATTAGATTTAGATCTAATATTTTTGTATGCTTAGCCTTAATATATATTTAGAATAATTCTAATATTATTGCCAATGTATTGTTATTTTAGATTAAACAAAATTAATTACGAATCGGTCCCAATCACGCTTCCGCTTTACGGAATTACGGAATTCAAATCCTTCATCTGAAACGTACCTGGGGCATTACACAATCCAAAGGGCATCCTTCTGAAGGCAAATGTTCCAAAGGGACATGTAAAAGTTGTTTTCTCCTGGTCTTCCTGTGCAATAGGGATTTGATAGAAACCTGAAAATCCATCTAGAAAGCAGAAAAAAGGTTTACCAGCTAATCTTTCTAGCATTTGATCTATGAAAGGAATAGGGAAGTGGTCTTTCTTGGTGAAAGTGCTCAGCTTCCTGTAGTCTATACACATCCTCCATCCATTTTGTACTCTCATGGGTACTAGTTCATCATTTTTGTTCCTAACTACAATCATGCCTGTTTTCTTAGGAACTACATGAATAGGACTTACCCATTTACTATCAGATATGGAGTAGATAATACCTGCAGCATGAAGCTTATCGATCTCTTTCTTTACCACTTCTCTCAGAATTGGATTAAGGCACCTTTGAGGCTCCCTCGAGGGTTTTGCGTCCTCCTCCAACTGAATCATATGCATGCAAGTGGCTGGACTGATCCCACTAATGTCAGCTAAGGTCCACCCAATGGCTTTCTTATGCTCCTTCAGCACGTTTACCAGTCTTTCCTCCTGACCTGCAGTAAACTTTTTAGAAATAATAACTGGTAATGTACTACCTTTCCCTAGATAGGCATACTTCAAATGCTCCGGTAACGCCTTCAGTTCCAATTTAGGTGCCTGCACAACAGAGGGAAACATTTCACCAGAAGTAATAGATATACCAAGATCAAAGGGAATAAGATCAGGGGAAGAATCAGAAACCAACTCCCCTGTTTCATCGATGTCAGCATCTTGGTTTCCTTGCTCCAAACCCACGTCAATCTTATCACTTACTACGACATCTTGCACTACGGAATCAATTGTCTCCACATGGTAAAGGGAAGCAGAAACATCAGGGTATTTAGCAACTTGTGGAATGTTAACCTTAACGATCTCCTCCTGATATTCTAAAGACAGAACATCCCTATGAAGATTTATCATGGTCCTAGCTGATTTCACAAATGGTCTCCCCAACAAAATAGATGCAGCGCTGGGGGGAAACCTTTATCAATATGCACGACATAAAAATCATCAGTAAACAACACATCTCTCACCTGAACCAGGACATCCTCTGCAACCCCTAAAGGGTACATGTAAGATCTGTCAGCTAACTGAAATACATTACCAGTAGTTCTGAGGCCATTCAACTTAAGATCTAGATAGACAAAGTAAGGCATGACATTAAAAGATGCACTCAGATCAAGCATGGCATACTCTATACTCTTACTACCTATCACACAGGGTATGTAAAACAAACCTGAACCTCCAAACTTTTCTGGCATATTACTCTATAGAAGTGCCAAAACAATCTTACTCACCTCAACTCTTTCATGCTCTTTCGCCTCCCGCTTGGGACTACATAACTCTTTCATAAACCGCGCATACCTAGGAATACACTCCACATCCTTTAGCAGGGGTATGTTAGTTTCGAAGCCTCTGAAGAATTCTTTCACCTCCTACTCAAAGTATCTTTCCTTTTTGCTTTTCAACCTGCCAGAAATATTATCCTTAGGGACAAAATGAGGGTACGTAAGAGGAACAACACATACCTGTAGTGCTGAAGTAGAACATTCCTCAACGCCTGCCCTTGATTCTGTGGCAGTTTCTTGTACTGATGCCCTTGATTGAAGCTCAGCCTCTAACTGGACTATGCGATCACTCAACAGGGTAACTTGGTGTTCCTGATTTCGCATACTATTTCGTACATCCTGCTGAAAAGATGGAGTGGTATCAACTATAGTTTTAATGAGATTTTCTAAGGAATTACCTGACTGTTTATCCTTGGGGTGGTAGCTTGATGAATTACCAATGGTTGTACAACTGCTACAGTCTTCCCTCACCTTAAGTCTGTCTGCAAGAGAATGAACCAGTTCGATTAGCTTGTCTAACTTGACCTCTAAATTCTTTACCTCTTTAGCTAAGGATGCTATTTGGTCATCTTGTTTAACGCTACTCTGGCATTCACTCTCCACAAGGTTGACTATGATATCTCTCACTTCCCTTGGTGACTTGTTCATCATAGAGCCCCCACTAGCTGCGTCGATCCACATTCTACTATTTGGGAGCATACCATCATAGAATCCTTGGAACAATAGGTGATCTGGAATCTGATGATCAAGGAAGCTTGAGCACAAACGATCAAATCGCTCCCAATACTCGTACAATGCCTTTCCTGATGCCTGGGTGATGCTGTAGATCTTCTTCCTGATCTCTGAAGCTCGTGAAGGTGGAAAATATTTTTCAAGGAAAAGTCTCTTCATCTCTGTCCACCTTGATATAGAACCATGAGGGAGGAGGAAAAGCCACTCCCTTGCTTTACCCTTAAGGGTCAGAGGAAATGCCCTTAAACTGATGGGATCTTCAACTGTTCCTTGAGTGGAACAAGCTAGGTAGAACTCTTTTAAGTGCAAATAAGGGTCATAGCCTGCATCACCATAAAAAGTAGGAAGTAAGTTTATTAAACTAGCCCGAACGTGAGAATTACCTTCAATATCTGGATAAACAATACACAAAGGCTGCGAACTGAAGTCAGGGGCCAACAACTCCTTCATTGTGCGCTCGACCATCATGGTAGAAAATAATTATCGACTGAGGATATGCTAGATATGACTCTGTAGTTCTCTTTCCTCTTCTTGTCTCTCTCAGATTCGGTTTGTTCTTGGAAATATAATGATCAACTAAAAATCCTACAAGATACAAACTAAAACAAAGAGACAAAAAAGAGGCGAAAAATCTAGATTAAAGAAATTAATTGATCGTGCTCCCCGGCAACGACGCCAATTTGATGGAAGAGATTGTCGAGGTCTCTTATCAAATAAATTTATAATCCACAACCTCTAAAGCTAACTTGTAGCAATAGTGGCCGGGGTCGATCACAGGGAGCAACGTAATTAATTAATTTAATTAGATTTCTCAATTAGTAACTAAAAAGGGGGTTTTGAAAGATGGATTGATTGGAAACAAATAAAAATGCAATAAAGTAAATAACAGGGAAGTAAAGGTAGTTTAGTTAATCTCACCTCGGTATCGCGCAATTGGTTATTCTAACTTGGGTTTGGCTACTCAATCATTGACACTCAAATTTAAAGAATTACTATTGATTACTCAACATTCATTGGAACCAATGATTAAGATCTATATCCTTCCAACCCGACAAAAACATCAAAGTTAGAATCTAATTAGAATTCATAAACATGAACCTAACCGCATTAAGCGAATTGGATTGTTGAGTAAATTCACATAAACTAGGAACAACCTAAATTCATACAATTCTAAGCACAAATTCCTAAATCTATCATGCAAATATATCAAATGAGATAACACTCCATTCAACACAATCACACAATAAAGCCATCACTAACCAATTAGTAAAGCAATTACTTTAAATCAAACAAATAGTTTGTCAAACTATTCTATCAAAGCAATTGAAATTTGAGAATGGGAATTCAAGACATAACAAACAATAATTCATCAAAAACCATAAACAAGGTCTCAAGAGTATGGCCAACTTACATTAGAAGTCCCCAATTTCAACGACGTAAACTTAGCCGGTCATCGAAACACTCCAACTAAGCTCCTCGGCTCGATTAACCATCCCAAAATATAATAAAACTCACTAAAATTTCAAGGGAATTCAGAATAGTACAAGGAAGAAGAGGGAGAAATCGGGTCTAAGGGGAAAAAGCCAAGAAGAAACGCAAAAATCTGCAAAATACATTTTATACCCAGCCGCAGCGTCGCGACGCTAGGGCAACAGCGTCGCGACACTGCCCTCTACAAAATAGGAAAAAGTCTCGGGTTTGCCCTAGCGTAGCGACGCTAGGGCAACAGCGTCTCGACGCTCTCCCCTCGCGCGCGAACTCTAGGATCCTTTCCTAATTTGCGCAGCGTCCCGACGCTCTGATGGTAACGTCTCGATGCTGTGATGGCTCCAGGGGCAGAATAGTCATTTTACGCTCCGGTTTCACTCGTTTAAGCCCCGAATTGCTTCCAAAGCTCCGGCGAGGACCTATAGACATATTATACTCATTCTAAAGCATTTTTCGCAAGGAATTCAACTAAGATAAGCAAATTGGGAGATTCTAAGTGTATAACAAATTGGACTTATCAGATATGGAGTTACCTTCTTCAATAAACTCGTCCTCGGGTGTTTCATATTCTTCCTCAAGTTGTTGTTAGCATGCAAAAATGCTAACATTTTATCCCTAAATTTAAGTAGTTTTGCTTGGATTTATTGTTGTTTTAATGGTTTATCATGTTAATTTCAGAATTTTTTTCCCAAGGGGCTTTTTGAAGAATTTTGGGGAAAGAAGAGAAGAATTGACCAAAATTATGAAGAATTGATCATGAAGGATTAAAGTTGGGTCAAGAATATAAGTCAAAGGCCTTGAAGGAGATAAAAGAGGCAAAAAATCCAGAGATTTCAAGCCCAATTCTGCCCAAGTCTGAGCCTTGTAGATTCCCAGCCGAGACGCTGTCCTCGGTGTCTCAACGTTGCAACAACTTGGAGGGCAAGACACATACGTCACAACGTCGAGACGCTGGCACGACTGGAGCACTATTTAAGGAGCAATTGGCCTCTGGTTTTCTCCATCAAGTAACATTTTCTCAGCAGCATTTAGGGCTCTTTGAGCCTTTTAGAGGGAGGGAGTGAGAGTGAGTGTTTAAGAAAGTTTTGGGCATCTTTTGGGTGGGAGCTTGTGACGGGTTCTGATCGAGACTTTTCTTCGGCGGATCAAGGGCGCAAGCACGGATTTGACGTCGATTTAGTTCTATACTCTTTCCTTGTTCATTTAACTGCTTTCATACATGTATATGTTGGAAATTTTGGGATTCAATATGACAATGTATAGCTAACTTCCCGACATTCGGGTCTTGTATGAAAATACATAGTTGAATGATATTTTGACTATTTCTATTGTGTCCATTTACTAATTATTCGTTTGGGTGATCGTAATGCTTTATAAATTCTGGCCAAGTTTATACTGAATTGTTACTTAGTGGAAACTCGACGGAGAGAAACTAAGTTAGTACATAGTCCATTCAACTAGGGTTAATTGCTCGTAGTGACAGCAAGAGTAGTTGGTTAGGCCTAGAAATCTAAAATGAATTGAGACTTAAGACTTAACCCATTTAATAGCGCTAAGGACACTTAGGTTATTAAAACGTGTTAATGAAAATTCGGGGAAACCGACAGGAGATCCTATGTCATAAAGAAGATTCTAGATTTATAATTAGTGGACATAATATATAGTAATCAATTATCTATTAGTCTATGTATTGGACTTCAAGACCCGAACTCTCATTCAATCTTTTATCCTTCGATGTGTTTCAACTCTGCTTGATCATCATTTGCTTTATTGTTTTGTTTATCTCTGGCTTGTCTTTGTTGTGCGCTGAAATCCATAGATAATGACTATCTTTAGTAATTTTAGTGTTTAGATAGTTGTCTTGCCTAAGTTTACGCTATTCCCCGTGGATTCGATACTTGGTTATATTTACCATTTTATATTACTTGGCTCGTGCACTTGCGGTACGCTCAACAGTTGTGCACCATTTTCCTCACATTCATCTTTCGAATCAAGCACGCCATCTCTTACCACCATGACTCTTTTATTGACACACTCTTTACTCATGTGTCCAAACCCTTTGCACTTCCAACATTGAATAGAGCTAGACTTCTCCCTTACCTCCTTTGAAGCTTCAATCTTCTTAGTATTAGAGCTCTCGACCTCCACTCTTTTGGCAGCCCCAAATTTCCCCTTTGATTGCGTTGATTCATTCCTATTCACAAAACCTTCCTTGTTCTATTAGAACTTGAAAAGTTGAGTTTTAGATACATACCTCTTTGAATGCTCCTTTTCTTCCTTCAATTGAGCTTCAATTTTGTTAGCATAATGATACATATCTTCCATGTAAGGTGGTGGATTTCTATCAACAATATGAGCAATTTCTTGATTCAAACCTCCAAGGAACCTAGACATGGTGTCTTCCTCATCTTTTCGGATTTTTGCTCTTCCCATCAACGTCTCCATCTCTTGATAATAGTCAGCAACACTTTTTGTATCTTGCTTCAAAGCTTGTAGTTTAGTTTTCAAATCTCTTTCATAATGTTTTGAAACGTACCTTTTTCTCATGGCTTCTTTAAGTTCTTCCCAAGTTTCTATTGGATCCTCCTTTTTCCTCCTTCTCTTGGACTTGAGATAATGATACCATTCAGATGTATAATTGGTGAATTCGACAATGGCAAGTTTCATCTTCGTATTCTCACTAAATGTGTTGCAGTCAGACACATGTTCTATCTGAAGGATTGGAATTCCTAAATTCCTAGCGGAAGCGTATAGGACCAATTCGTATTTTAATAAAGTTTTCTAAAATACTAGTACATTGGGAAACTATACAGAACGATTCTATATATAAACTAGGCTAAGCATGCATAAGATCTAAATCTAAGAATTAAAAGAACAGAAGTACTTACTTTTTGAAGACTTTCTTCAACGAACTCCCACCAAGAACAGTACGATCACCATAGGGACACTACCACCAAGGTCTTCCACTACTATATCTCTAGGACTAGAAACCAAGTTGTGGGGCTTAGTATTCTTGAATTTGGGAAATGAATTTCTAGAATGTTGTGAAAATTCTTAGAGAGAAATTTTGCTTGAGAGTCAAGTGTGTTCCCAACTAGGAAGACATTCTGTGCTTTATACAGAATGCCATACCCCTTTTCCTAGTCGTAATAGAATAAAGATTTATTTAATTAATTAACAATTAATTACTTTTCCCAATTGTAATAGGATAAAGATTTATTTAATTAATTAATAACAATTAATTAATTAAATCAAAAGTTAATTAAATCAAATTTAATTAATTTCATTTAAATCATATTTTAAATGAACATCTCCTGCATAACGTATAGTTTTTAATTAAATCAAATTTAATTAAATAAAATAATTAATTAATTACTACATTAAATATCTAATATTTAATTTAAGCCTACAATTAAATTGTATTTCACTCAATTAATAAAGTTTAATCTCAAATTAAACTTTATTTTATAATGTATCACATACATTATATTAATTGTATCTCATACAATTAACTTGATTTTCCATAATGTATTTTGAACTATTCAAATTCCTTTCAAGACTAATTGTTCCTAATTACCCTTTATGACTAGCATGGTGACCTAATGGACCTACATATCAGGAGCTCCAATAATATGAGGTTAATTGACTAAACTCATTAATCAGTTTAACCAATATTCATTAATTGTGGGTCACTCCACTAAAGACCCACAACTGCACTCTTCTCACTATAGAATATTTCTTCGTCCACGGATATAGACCAATAACAACAAGTTAGTCCTTTACGAGTGTTCGTAACACCAGCTGGGTCAAATTACCATTTTACCCCTGGGTTACCTCTATGTCCTTAAGTACTAGTGATCCTCTAATGAACAACTTGTTTATGGTCCAACTATTAAACAGAAAACCCCTCTCGGACCAGTGAGAGGGTAGGACCCTTTGTTCAAGACCTGGAGACACCACTTAAGGGAACACTCATCTACTCACCTTGAAGTAGGGAAAGAGTGAATTTCATCTTGTGTGATTATGTTCCCAGCTCCCCACTCGATCTTGTCCCCAAAATGGTAAGCTTATTGAATCTGCATACTGGTTACTCTCACCCATACAAATCAAAGGAAAATCCCTCGAGAACAAAAGTTCATAATACACTTAGGATTAAGACTAAGTTGCCTAGGTCATCCTATTGAAATAAAAACCTAGCCAGTCAATGAAGTTACATCTAGCGGTTACTATTTCCCAGTCCGGTTTTATGCAAACTCATTACATAGGATACCCCCACTCGCATGTCCCCTACACGAACACGTTGGATCATTGCATTTGTATCAAATACAAAGTGGGTCGTATCCATAGTGTTACCAGGATAAGGTACCCAACCTTATCCCTATACTATCGACCTTTTAGGTTGTATCTTGAACACTGATCCCTGTATGTCTCCACATACAGTTCAAGGCTCATACAACCGCCTAGGATGTTAATTTATTGGATTTAGGGTTATTTAAGACCAAACTAATACAATAATTCGATAACTCTTTATAAAATAATAATCAATAACGCTTTATTGATAACGGTCAATAGTTTACATTTACTATCTACGAGTTCTAGGGCATAAAACCCAACACCATCTTCCTTTCCCGTTGCAAATATGTCTCCGGGTCCGCCATTTCAGTAAAAGATGAGATCTTGAGTTTAACTCCATCTCTATCTTCATACACTTTTTCCATCCTTCTAGGTTGCATCACATTGGCGAGGTTATTTCTTCCTCTCCCTCTCACATTTCCTCTACCTCCAAGCTTTCTTTCATGTGCATCTAAGTCAAACATACCTTCATCTTCTTGGAATGCCCATACTTCCCTTTGTTGTTGTGCCCTCCTTTCTTGTATATCTTCCCTCATCAATTTCAACATACCTTGAATTGCTTGAAGAATAGCCACATTTGGATCTATCACTCCTGGAACATCTACTTCTCCGTCATGCGACATTTTGTATTTAGTAACAATGACCTTTCCACACTTCTCACAAATATTTCACTTAAGGACACTCGTGTTTATCACTCAAGGGTAGGCTTTTTGTACTAGGTCAAAGATGTAAGGGTTGACTTAAATTTTGGTGCAATCTTGTTGTAAGCTTGATATAACCAATTGAAATTATCAACTTTTCACAACCTAAGCTAGAGTAACTCAAAATTTGAACAAACACACAATATAATGACACTAACATTTCGTGTGCCTCGGATCTTCGAATAAAAGCTTTTTCCTTTTGATTTCTTTTTTTTTTCCTTTTTTTTTTTTCTTTTTGCTACTGATTTTTTTCTTTTGCTATTGATTTCTTTTTTCTTTTGCTACTATTTTTTTTTTCTTTTTTTTTTATACTCCAAGAGCAAGACACAAGAACACAATTTGTTATCGAAATAAAAAAATGACAGAATGTAAAGATATTTCACCTCTAGAGTCGGCCAAAGGATGTTGACCAAGGCTCTAATACCAAATGATAAGCACCAAATATGCTAGGTTTACAAAGCCAGAGGTCATTCTAGGATCCTTGTAAACGGACACAAATAAGACTAACTTACCGAATGATTCCATCCAAGGGCTTAGTTAGAAGATGAATCACTCTTAGATAAACTTAGAATCTATGATGGTCACTCTTAGATCCTAAGACGAATCAATCCAGAATTAGATTGATCAAAATTAATCCAATGAATCGATTGAACATCAAACCTAAAACAAGATTTGAAAGAAGACAACACCAAAAGGGGTTTCAATAAAACAAAAGTTTTCAATATCAATAATCTGCTATTTTGAGAGTCTTACAAGCCTTTAAAAATGCCAAAGTGTCGTTCACAATACTAAAGATGAAGGGATAAAAGCCCCACGCAGCGGAAAGTATTACCGAACCTACTCAGAGTCTTAGATTCTAATTGAAATACCAATACAATTTGCAAAATATTACAGCAATAAATCTATATTTAATGGGCTGTACATAGGCTATAAACATGCTAAAAGATCAACTAGATTGATCCTAGTGATCAAGGATTTCATAGAAAACTTACTTTTGTAGAAAGCCTTGATCAATTCTCCTTTTCTTGCCAATAAGATTGAAAACGCAACAACCCTCTTGTGCGAACACCACCAATCGGCTACACCGGTATATCTCTAAGACTTCTTGAAGCAGGAGACTTGTGGGAGTCTTTTGGGAGAGATCTCTGAGAGGAGAGACAATGGGATGTCTTTCACCCCACCCCAGGGGTCCTATATATAGGTAAAGGCCAAGACCTTTTCCTAATAGGAAAAGGTCTATTAATAAGTTCAAATCTATTATCTGAACAATATCTAATTTTAATAAATAATTAATTACCCAATTAGATATCATATATTTAATCTTAGGGATTTTATTAAAATTAAAATTAATATGAATCCAATTCATATTAAATTTATTTGAACTCTTTCAAATATTTTCTTTCCTAATAGGAAAAGGTCTCTAATTTTAATAAATAATTAATTAATTCCATGATTAATTAATTACCCAATTAAATATCATATATTTAATCTTAGGGATTTTATTAAAATTAATATGAATCCAATTCATATTAAATTTATTTGAACTCTTTCAAATATTTTCTCTCAAGAATTAATTTTTGAAATTAATTCAAAAATTATATTATAAAGTTTCATAAACTTTATATTATAATGCATCAATATACATTATACGATTCCCCAAATAAATTGAACACTTTCAATTTACAATTTATATTTTTTAGCTTCAAGTCTTTTTACGAGCTACCAGTGGGACCTAATGGACCTACAGATCAGAAGCTCCAACGATACGAGACTAATCGGCTTAAACTCATTAACCAAGTTAGTCTCCATTCGTTAACTGTGGGTCATTCCACTAAAGACCCTCAGCTGCACTCTTCTCACTGCTGAATATTTCTGTGTCCACGGATATCGACCAATACTACAAGTCAGTCCTTCACGTGTGTTCGTATCCCAGCTAGGTCAAATTACCGTTTTACCCCTGGTTTACATCTTTGTCCTTAAGTCCCCAGTGCTCCTCTAATGAACAACCTGTTTGAGGTCCAACCAACAAACAGAAGTCCCTCTCGTGCCATAGAGAGGGTTGGGCCCATTGTTCAAGTCCCGGAGACACCACTTAAGGGAACACCTCTCTACTTACCCTAGAGTCGGGAAGGAGTGAATTCCATCTTGTGTGATTATGTTCCCAACTCCCCACTCGGTATTGTCCCCAAAATGGTAGGCTTATTGAGTCGGCGTGCTGGCCACTCTCACCCATACAAAGTAAAGGACAACTCCTCGTGAACAGGAGTCCATAATCCACTCAGGATTGAGACTGAGTTGTCTAGGTCATCCTAGTGAAATAGAAACCAAGCCAACTAACGGTGTTACAGTTAGTGGTTAACTATTTCGCGGTCTGGTCTTATGCAAACTCATTGCATAGGATACCCCCACTTGCATGTCAACTACGTGGACGCGTTGGATCATAGCGTTTGTATCATAATACAAAGTGGGCCGTATCCATAGTGTCACCAGGATAAGGTACCCAGCCTTATCCCTATACTATAGACCCTTTAGGCTGAATCTTGAACATTGATCCTCGTATGTCCCTACATACTAGTTCAAGCCTCATACTATCAGCCTAGGATGTTTAGTTTATTGGATTAGGGTTAATAAGACAAGATCTTCTAAATACAAACAAAATAAACTATTTTATTAATGTTTGGTAAAATGTTACATTTACTATCTACGAGTTTTAGGGCATAAAACCCAACAAACTCCCACTTGAACTTAAAACTCAAGATAATGGGAGAGAACATGTACAAATAATCTAAAGTTGGAAATGGTAAATACAATAAACTAGGGCATCGTCATACCCTATTACACATCTCCCACTTGCCCTAGATTACACAATGTACATATCTCGTAGACCTAGACACTCTAGATGACCCTCAAACACTTTAGCCGGGAGAGCCTTCGTAAAAGGATCAGCAATGTTGTGCTCCGAAGCGATCTTAGTGACGATCACATCTCCTCGTTGCACAATCTCCCGTATCAGGTGATACTTCCTCTCTATGTGTTTTCCTCGTTTGTGGCTTCGAGGTTCTCTAGAATTAGCTACAGCCCCACTATTGTCACAGTATAATGTAATGGGCAAGTCCATATTTGGAACTACTTCCAAATCTGTCAGGAACTTTCTTAGCCAAATCGCTTCCTTGGCTGCTTCACAAGCCGCTACATACTCAGCCTCCATGGTTGAGTCCGCTATGCATCCTTGCTTGATGCTTCTCCAAACTACAGCTCCCCCGTTAAGGGTAAACACTGACCCCGACGTGGATTTCCTAGAATCCTTGTCAGACTGGAAGTCAGAGCCGGTGTATCCAGTGAGAACTAACTCTTTAGCCCCAAACACCAGCATGTAGTCCTTCGTTCTCCGAAGATACTTGAGGATTCCTTTAACGGCGGCCCAGTGGTCTAACCCCGGATTTGACTGATATCTGCTGACTATCCCTACAGCATAACAAATGTCAGGCCTCGTGCAGAGCATCACATACATTAAGCTGCCCACTGCTGAGGCATAGGGAATCCGTCTCATATCCTCAACTTCTTGAGGTGTCTTAGGACACTGTTTCTTAGACAAGTGAACCCCATGCCTGAAAGGCAACAAACCCTTCTTGGAGTTCTGCATCGAATATCGGACAACATTTTGTCGATATACGTTGCTTGAGACAGGGCTAGCGTTTTGTTCTTTCGATCCCGAATGATCTGGATTCCAAGAACATATTTGGCCTCTCCTAAATCTTTCATTTGGAATTGGGCCGCTAGCCATTCTTTTACGTCAGACAGATATTCTACATCATTCCCAATGAGTAGGATGTCATCAACATAAAGTACTATGAAAGCTACTTTGTTTTTGTTGATTTTCTTGTATACACAAGGCTCATCAACATTTTGGTCAAAGCCAAAAGATTTGATCGCAGTATCAAATCTAATGTTCCAAGATCTGGAAGCTTGTTTCAACCCATAAATGGATCGATTCAGTTTACAAACTTTTTGTTCCTGACCTTGGGTTATGAACCCTTCGGGTTGAGACATAAAGATATTCTCTTCAAGATTACCATTCAGAAAGGCAGTCTTGACATCCATTTGCCATATTTCATAATCATAAAACGTGGCTATGGATAAGAGAATTCTTATTGACTTTAACATAGTAACAGGAGAAAAAGTTTCCTCATAGTCCACCCCTTCTCTTTGGGTATAACCCTTTGCTACAAGTTTTGCTTTGAAAGTCTGTACTTTCCCAGCAGCATCTCTTTTCCTCTTATAGATCCATTTACACCCTATGGGTTTGACCCCTTCAGGTGGATCTACAAGTTCCCAAACTTGATTGAAGTACATAGACTCCATCTCAAGGTCCATGGCTTTGGTCCATTCGTCTTTATCTACATCATTCATTGCCCGTCGATAAGACAATGGATCCTCAACACCGTCATCAGGTATGACCACTTGTGTTTCAGTTAAACCCAAGTAATGGTCAGGTTGTATCACAACCCTCCCACTGCGTCGAGGCCCTCCTGCTATGGGAGGAGGATGAGATTGACGTGAAGAACTGGCTCCTACATCAACTCTTGTTGAAGGACCAGCTTCATCAACAACCCTTGTTAACTCTTCTGTAGCTTCTCCTAATACTTGTTTACTACGTGGTTTGTGATCTCGAATGTGGTCTTCCTCCAAGAAAGTAGCGTTTGTCGATACGAACACTTTGTTTTCTTGAGGGTCGTAGAACAGACCACCTCTCGTTTCTTTAGGATAACCAACAAATTGGCATATTCTAGAACGGGGTTCCAGTTTCTTAGGATTTGTTACTAGCACGTGTGCAGGACAACCCCAGATACGGAAGTAACGCAAACTAGGTTTACGCCCCCTCCAGAGCTCAAAAGGTGTTTCAGAAACACTTTTTGATGCAACGTTGTTTAGAATATGAACTGCAGTCTCTACTGCATACCCCCAAAACGAGCTAGGCAATTGAGCATAGCTCATCATAGAACGAACCATGTCTAACAGGGTTCTATTTCTCCTTTCTGATACACCATTCTGCTGAGGTGTACCAGGTGCTGAGAGTTGGGATTGGATTCCATGTTCTATCATATAGTCCTGGAATCTTTGATTTGTTGGGTTTTATGTCCTAAAACTCGTAGATAGTAAATGAAACAAATTAATCGATCTCAATAAAGTGTTATTTGAGTAATTCAGTAATTTGGTTATTGAATAATCGAGTTTGCATTAATAAACCCTAAATCCAATAAACTAAGATCCAAGGTTGTTTAAATGAAACTTGGACTAGTATGTGGGGACATACGGGGATCAGTGTCCAAGTAACAACCTAAATGGTCTATAGTATAGGGATAAGGCTGGGTACCTTATCCTGGTGACACTATGTGATACGACCCACCTTGTATTCGATACAGATGCAATGATCCAAAGCATCCATGTAGGAGACATAAGGGTGGGGGTATCCTATGCAATGAGTTTGCATAAGACCGGACCGCGAAATAGTAACCACTAGATGTAACGTCGTTAACTAGTTTAGGTTCTATTTCAATAGGATGACCTAGGTAACTCAATCTCAATCCTGAGTCTGTTATGAACCCCTTCCAGGAGGGACTGTCCTTAGATTTGTATGGGTGAGAGTGGCCAGTTCGCCGACTCAATAAGCCTACCATTTCAGGGGCAAGACCGAATGGGGGCTGGGAACATAACAGTACAAGATGGAATTCACTCCTTCCCCTATTGGGGTAAGTAGATGTGTGTTCCCTTAAGGGCTGATTCTAGGGCTTGAACAAAGGCGTGCCGTCCTCTCCTAGCCTGAGAGGAACTCCTGTTTAGTGGTTGGACCCTAAACAACTTGTTCATTAGAGGAATCAGTGGTACTTAAGGAACCAGAGGTAACCCAGGGGTAAAACGGTAATTTGACCCAGCTGGTGTTACGAACACACGTGAAGGATTGACTTACTGTTTGGTCGATATCCGTGGACACAGAAATATTCTACAGTGAGAAGAGTGCAGCTGTGGGTCTTTATTGGAGTGACCCACAGTTAACGAATGTTGACTAAACTTGGTCAATTAGTCTCGTATCGTTGGAGCTTCTGATCTGTAGGTCCATTAGGTCCCACTGGTAGCTCGTAAAGAGACTTGAGGCAATTAAGTATAAATTGTAAATTGAAAGTGTTCAATTTATTTGGGGAATCGTATAATGTATATTGATGCATTATAATATAAAGTTTATGAAACTTTATAATATAATTTTTGTATTAATTTTAAAAAAATTAATTCTTGAGAGAAAGTATTTGAAAGAGTTCAAATAAATTTAATATGAATTGGATTCATATTAATTTTAATTTTAATAAAATCCCTAAGATTAAATATATGATATTTAATTGGGTAAATTAATTAATTATGGAATTAATTAATTATTTATTAAAATTAGAGACCTTTTCCTATTAGGAAAGAAAATATTTGAAAGAGTTCAAATAAATTTAATATGAATTGGATTCATATTAATTTTAATTTTAATAAAATCCCTAAGATTAAATATATGATATTTAATTGGGAAATTAATTAATTATGGAATTAATTAATTATTTATTAAAATTAGAGACTTTTTCCTATTAGGAAAAGGTCTCCCTTTTCCTATTAGGAAAAAGGTCTTGGCCTTTACTATATATAGGACCCCTGGGGTGGGGTGAAAGGTATCTCATTCATTCTCCTACTCTCAGAGAATTCTCCCAAAGGCTCCCACAAGTCTCCTGCCTCTAGAAGTCTCAGAGTCATACCAGTGTAGCCATAGTGGTGGTGTTCGCACTAGTTCGTGATTAATTCACAAGCAGTTGGTGAATTTAATCTGAGTCGTCAACGAGAGTAAGTAATTTTTTTACTTTATAAATTAGATTTAGATCTAATATTTTTGTATACTTAGCCTTAATATATATTTAGAATAGTTCTAATATTATTGTCAATGTATTGGTATTTTAGATTAAACAAAATTAATTACGAATCGGTCCCAATCACGCTTCCGCTTTACGGAATTACGGAATTCCAATCCTTCATGATCCATGTACTCTCCACCTCGATCTGATCGAAGTGTTTTAATTGTCTTACCTAATAGGTTTTCAACCTCAGTCTTAAATTCTTTGAACTTTTAAAAAGCTTCAAACTTGTGACCCATTAGGTATAAGTAACCATATCGAGAATAATCATCTATGAAAGAGATGAAATATTCATAACCTCCTCGAGCTTTTACATTCATTGGACCACAAAGATCCGAATGTATCAACTCTAGAGGTTCTTTGGCACGATAACCTTTTCCGGTAAAAGGCCTCTTGGTCTTTTTACCCTCGAGACACGATTCACAGGGTGGTAAAGATTCATCTTCTAAATCGGTTAGAAGTCCATTCTTTACCAAACGACCGATCCGATCGATGTTAATATGACCAAGACGTAAGTGCCAAAGATATGTGTTGTTACTTATTGGAGAAATTTTTTGCCTTTTATTTTGCGTTTCAGCCGATCTAAACATCTCATGATTTAAAAACGCTGTTGTGTTGGTTGGTCTTAACACATATAAGTTGTTTTCTAGCTTAGCAGAACATATAAATACTCCATTTCGACAAATGAACGCTTCATTTAATTCAAAAGAAATAGAATAATTGTGTTCTAACAATCCAGAAACAAAAATAAGGTTCCTCTTAATGCGAGGAACAACATACAAGTTTTCTAAAAACAAAAACTTATTTCTAAAAAACAACTTTGCAGCTCCCACTGCACTTGCTGAAATGACATCTCCCGTTCCAACCTTGAGTGTCATCTCACCATCTTGAAGCTGTTGGAAATCATTTCCCTGAAAAGAAGAACAGACATGATTAGTTGCTCCGGAATCTAAAATCCAGGCATACTCATCATGTTCAACAAGGCACGTTTCTAAAACAAGTAAATCAAATTTACCTTCCTTGTCATTCTTATTATCAGCAGCTGCGGGAGCATTCCCCTTGTTTTCATGAATCTCATTGCACAGATAGAGCTGTAGCTCATTTAAGAGATTCGTCAGGGTGTACATCATCATGTTCGCCATCATATGTTTGCGAAATTTTAGGAAACTCTTCGGAAGAGATTCCAAGATGAATGCAACCTGAGTTCGCTCATCTATGACCGCCCCGTATGTTTCTGCCATGCTGAATTGGACCATCATTTCCAGGACATGTTCCCAGACAGACGTGCCCTCTTTCATGAGGCAGTTATAAACTCGTTTGAGAGCATTATAGTGGAGTTTTCTGGACAATTGTCCAAACATCTCCTGAAGAGAGTTCATAATCTCTCTTGCTGTAATAATGCTTTCATGTCTCTTAGCCAAAACTTCAGATAAGCTGGCTAAGATATAGACTCGGGCCTCATCATTGGCCTTTGTCTAGCGGTCATAAGCATCCTTTCTCGCTTGGGATGCATAGTGATAGCTCTTAGAAATAAGAGCTATTGGCTCTCTCTTAGGCCTAAAAGACTCTATTTTTTATGTATTTGAGCCTTGGTTTCTGCATGAAATTGAGTAATCTTTATTGAACATCTTTACATATCATTAGGCCAAGCTTTGTTTGAAATTGGTGTAGACTTTCTGTTTTTCAAGCTGATTTTCTGGTATATGATCACTCAGGTTGTGCTACAGCAGCTGATTTCACAACAGAAGGCAGAAAGTCTGGAAATTAAGTGACTGCACGTGCTGTACCCGTGGGAATTTTCATTAATTGAGCTGGCAGCCATGTGGAGCTGAGTTGTACTATCTTAGCCAATTGGGGAAGATCCATGTGGAAGCATATGTCCAATCAGCCCTGAATTCAATGCTAGGAGCTGATATAAATAGTTCTTTGGCCCAAAATTAGAGGACATTCAGCTGAAGAAGTTGACCTAGAAGTTGCTGCTAACTGTGAAGGGGAAAAGACAAGGAGGCTGCTGTTTTGGAGGATTTCCAGCTTGGGAAAGTTGGAATCTCCCTTGGAAGCTTCTTCTCTTCATTCCTCTTCCTTTATTCTTCTTTCTCCTAGTGTTTAGTTGGTATTTAAGGTTGTAATCATGAATGATATGGTAGTTTGCTGCTATATTTTCATTACTTTCACCTTGAACATGAGCTTAATCCTCTTAGGTGAGGATTAGGGTGCTTAAGCTTGAACTTGTTGTTTGTTTTTGTGGAACTTTATATTTTGCAACTTAAAGTAAAGTGTTCTTCATGATTAAAGCTGGAATTTTGTTTGGCCAACCATTTTCTAGCAATGTTATTAAGTGTTTGGGAAAACAATTGATAACCGATTACTTTGCTTTACCTTAGCCTGCTGATAACTGCCCAAAAGGTAGTTATTTAGGCCTCATTTCTATATTGATTTGTGTGTCTTTTGTGCTTAATAGGGTTGGTTTAGATATATATTACATGTTTTAACCCATTTGGAAGAATGGAAGCTTTGGAAATCATTTTGTGCAGAATCTGTTGTTGGGCGACTTGAGGGAGCGAATTCTGTGCTGCAGCAAAACTGGGAGCAGAACTGCCACGTCACAGCTCGTTAGCCAACTTCATGAACCGACTTCTGTTGAATTATTTTCGGGATAAAGGAGCAAGGAGAGCCCTACACGTGTCCATGTTGACCTAATTCAAGCCTCCTATCCTTCTATAAAAGGAAGTAGCCGCCCAAGTCAAGATCATTCCACTTTTGGGAGAAAACATTCCATTCTTGGGAAGTTCCTTCCACCTTTGGGAGCCGAATAGAGAAGAGAGATTGGAGACCACCTAGAAGACCATCATTGCAAGCTGATCGAGGATATTAGTATTTCCTTTTATTATCTTGTAATTATGGACATGCCTACTCAGATTGTAGCGTGCGTTTCCATGCATATTATGAACTAAGTAGCTTAGGCGTTGGTTAGGAAACAATGTGATTGCCGTGCTTAATTCTAGTAATAAATATTGATCATTGCATCTTGATTAATTGTTGTGTTCATTTCTATTTTATGCCCGCTTGGCCAGCCGGTATGAATACCTCTCTCTAGTTTCAGGGATGATTTAGAGAGTGTGTGGCGATTAATCACACTACGATCATTGTGTATTGGTGAACGCCAGTGACTGAGCTAGGGATAGCCAGTTGCCTAGTGCTTGATCGGTCGTACTTCACTGGGGTTGAAACACATTCCAAAAGATCCGGAGTTCCGGGAGGAATCCGCTAATAATACTTCGAGAGTTTGCATGATCAATAATATTGCTAGAGCATCTTTTAAAACAATTACTGAAGCCTGACCAGCGCCTGTTTCTAATCTGTCTGTCTATTTGTTTATTCTTTGTTCTGTCATTTATTTTGCTTCAGCATTATTCTTATAAAAACCAATCATTTTTACCATCTTTGAAACCATTAAAAAGTTATACAAAATAGATAAAGTGGAAGCTAGTTCAGACCTTGGATTGATAATACTTATTACTTGCTGCGGACTGTGTATACTTGCACAGTGTTCTAGAGCATTTTTATATCGCATTTTTACTCACTCTAGGAACCCAACACCTGCAACTTTTACCATATTAGTTATCTTTGTCTTAACTCATCAAACAGACAAACAAACAATTGCACAAATCCAATCAATTTTGAAAACAATCAATCAAAGAACCCTAACAAACTATCGATTGTGTTTAGCAACGATGCTTTAGAGGTTTAGAGAAACAGCCACCGAAGGGTGATCAGCTACTCCTCCTCTAAAATGAGACACTTCTCAGTCAATTCTATCACCAGAATAACTCATATTCCTATAGATATTGACCATCATCGTTAGGTCAAGGATTCGTTAACGAATTAACTTATCCTCGTAAGTGTAACCCTCCCACTTTCAGATCCCAGAGGCACGCACCAACATGCTACCGAAGGGAAAGACAACTGTTGGTAATTAGCCTAAGTGACCCTATCCTTTCCAGGAGTTCACGGTGTTATGAATCTTATGATCAGGCCCTCCGAAGGGATGGTTGCTCCAGGACAACACGCAGGCGGATCATAAGACTTTCACGGTGTGACCTATGGGTGGAGACCGAGGGATACGTTGACACGTGCCCCGCTCCCACTTACTATGGGCACTTTCCCCATTCACCTTGTTATTGACTCATGCAAACACTTTCCGAAGGGAGGTCGCGCTAAAACGACACGAAGCCAAGCATGGATCTCACGTTGCGAATATCGGGACGTAGGAGTAAAAACTCGATTTAAATCAAGTTTTGATTTTACCTCCCACTAAAGTGACCTACCGTATATTTTAGGGTTTATTAACCTAGATAAATCCGGCTAATTCAATTTATCTAAGTCTAATCCTATTATAACTATTATAATGAGAATTGTAATGTTCTAGGTGAATTAAACTCTTTTAACAAACCTAGCAACACTGTATGCTAACATGACTATGGTCATTTCAACTCAAGTTCCGCGTTTGTTCCCAGGTAGCAGGTGTTCCGTAAACCGTCAGCTTAAATACCTCCAGCCTTAGAAAGAACGTAACCGGGAGAGTTCCCTTTTAACCATAGTAATGTAAAGTCTTTACTCTAAAGATCTAGGTGTATTAAACTCTTTTAATAATCCTAGTGACATTGCATGCTAACATTTAACCATGATTAATTCAACTCCGGTATTCCGGGTCAGTTCCCAGGTAGGAGGTGTTCCGTAAACCGTCAACTTAAGTACCCCCAACCTTAGACAGAACTTTACCAGTAGAGTTCCCTTATAATCACAGTAATGTTTGTCCTACTTAATAGGTTAAAACTATTTTTAAAAAACTAAGCAAGACTTAATTCTAATCCTATTAGAATTAACGAGATCTTAGGTCTAATTAATTTTAAACATTTTAAAATTAATTCATTTACCTATGATCCTATGTTTGCATGCAATCTTTATTATAGGTTGACGGTTTCTAATCATCAATTTTAAACTATTCAAAATTTTAATGATTAGCCCTATAATCATGCATACTATAGTTTTAAAATAATTAACAATCATATTCAAGTTAATATAATAAAACTATATATATTGCCTTGCATTGCATGAAATTAATATAACAATTATATTAAACTATGGATGTTTCATGCCCAATGCAACTTTGATTTCCATTATTAATAAATTAACAATTAAAATATTGCCAAAAATGGTAAATCAAAGTAGCATGCTGCAAACAATTTTATTAAATATAACTATATATACTTAACTAGGTAATTGTATGCATCATGCTTATCCTTTTTCATGATTTAAAAACTCATGAAAATAAACCATGCATTTCAATCCATACATTATAACTAATTATAATATATATAAAATGCATGAGCATGCTTTATAACCTAAGGTGAGATTTTAAATCTAAATGACATCCATAAAGCATTTAAATAGCGTATAAACCGATTAATTGACCCCTATGATAAAATAAAGCACATAAATTACAATAATTTAAGCTATTTTATCCTATTACTGAAGGGAATAAAAGTCCCCACGCAGCAGAAGCGCATCGATTGGACCTTACGCCGTATATTAATTAACATTAAAATACCGTTACGAAAACTCAAACAAACTTTAAACACTCTTTAAAGTTGCTGGAAAATCAGCTTAAACATGCTTAAAAATAAATCTAAATTTATTTTCATGCTTTTCTAAAGAAAAGGGGAAGAACCGTTACAAACCTCCGTTGTAGACTTGACCGTTCGTCGCCAACGATGCTCCAACGAACAAAACGCAGCAGCCTCCTTTGTCTTGTGATCGCTGGAAAATTCTTCTTGAATGACACAATAACCACAGAGGTTACACCGGTATGACTCTAGGTCTAGGAGGCAAAAGACTTGTGGGAGTCTTTCTCTAAGAGGGAGGCTAGAGAGAATTCTAGGTCTTGTCTTGAGAGTCTAAGAGCAAGAGCAAAGTGTCAAGTCTCCTAGACCAATTAGGTCTAGTGTTCTATTTATAGAAGAGAGACCATGAATAAAATATTCAATTAAATCAATCTTTTCCAAAATTGATTCAATCTTATTCCTTAATTAATCAATCATGATCAATCAATTCCACAATTGATTAATCTTTTCCACAAATGACTAATTACTTCCATAAGTGATTAGATCATTTCCATAAATGATTAATCACTTCCTTAAGTGATTAATTATTTCCATAATTGATTAATTCCCACCAATTAAATATCACATATTTAATTTCCGGCCTAGAATTAATTAATTTGCCCAAACACATTTTAGGCCTTAAATTAATTAATTCATTATTTGAACTCTTTCAAACTTCCATAAATTTATATTTGAATTTCTTCAAATATTAATTTCTCTCATAATAATATATCAATATATATTATATTTGTTTCCCTTAGTAAATTGAACATTTTCAATTTACATTTATTACTTAGTTGCCTCAAATTACTTTATGAGCTACCAGTGGGACCTAATGGACCTGCAGATCAGAAGCTTCAACAATGTGAGATTAATTGGTCAAACTCATTAACCACATTAATCAATATTCGTTAACTGTGTGTTCATTCCACTATAGACTCACAGTTGCACTCTTCTCACTGCAGACATATTTTCTGTGTCCACGGATATAGACCAATATCGACTAGTTAGTCCTTCACGAGTGTCCGTAACACCAGCTGGGTCAAATTACCGTTTTACCCCTGGGTTACCTCTATTTCCTTAAGTACCAATTCTCCTCTAATGAACAACCTGTTTGTGGTCCAACCATCAAACAGAAAACCCTCTCGTGCCATTGAGAGGGTAGGGCCCTTTGTTCAAGACTCGGAGTAACCACTTAAGGGAACACTCATCTGCTTCCCTAAAGTCGGGAAGGAGTGAATTCCATCTTGTACGATTATGTTCCCAGCTCCCCATTCGGTCTTGTCCCCAAAGTGGTAGGCTTATTGAGTCGGCGTATTGGCCACTCTCACCCATACAAATCAAAGGACAATCTCTCATGAGCAGGAGTCCATAATCAACTCAGGATTAAGACTAAGTTGTCTAGGTCGTCCTAGTGAAATAGAAAACCAACTAGTTAACGGTGTTATAACCAGTGGTTACTATTTCGCGATCCGGTCTTATGCAAACTCATTGGATAGGATACCCCCACTCGCATGTCTCCTACACGAACGCGTTGGATCGTAGCGTTTGTATCAAATACAAAGTGGGCCGTATCCATAGTGTCACCAGGATAAGGCACCCAGTCTTATCCCTATACTATAGACCCTTTAGGCTGTTTCTTGAACAATGATCCCATATGTCGCTACATATAGTTCAAGACTCATATTACAGCCTTGGATGTCTAGTTTATTGGATTAGGGTTATTATTAGGCAAAGACAAATATAAAATAACTAATAACAATTATTAAAAAACATGTCAATATTATTTCATTAATATCCGGTCAACGGTTACATTCACTATCTACGAGTTTTAGGGCATAAAACCCAACAATTACAACCTTCTGCAGCTCCGAACCGAACCAAAACCGCTCCAAACGTGCCAAAACCGTCCAAATCGAGTCAAAACCGCCAAAAAAATGGGTCAAAACCGCTTGAACCAGCTGGAAAACCACTGAACCAGTCAAAAACCGCTGCTCAGTCAACGAACCGGTCAAATCTCGCTTGAACCGCGCTTAACCAGTCAAAGAACCGCTTGGAACCACGCCTCCTCAGCTGGACTGCGCACGAAATTGATATAATTAAGCAAACCAGTATTGTAATCAAAATACTGCTGTCGCTTCAGTGGTTGATGTAGTGTGTGAATTCACTACATGTGCGCACGCGCACGAGTTCGAGCCTGACTTTCGCCCCTTTTTTTATTTAATAATTCGAATTTCTGCACTGTTCCAGCCGCTGTTCTTCCCCGTTTTCCGTTGTTTTTGGCCAAATTTGGTCTCGATCTTTATCGTTCTTCAATCTAAACTAGACCCGGACTTACAGAGACTTGATTTACATATTATGCCCAAAAAACGCAGGGGCCTTTACATTGAACCATTCAAGAAAACGTAAATCTATGGCCAAATTAATCGAAACCATTTATACGCAAACCATAACATTCATAATGCATAAATCCCACCAAGAACAAATTGCAAATTCCAATTTAAAATCAAGAACAACTGAGTTGGCTCTGATACCAATTGTAAGGGATTACCGAACACACACAGATCTCCACAATGGTATGATATTGTCCACTTTTGGCATAAGCCCTCATGACTTTGCTTTTGGATCACCCCAAAATGCCTCATACCAATGGAGATACTAGTCCTCCCTTATATACCCATGATCATCCCCTTATCTAGCCAATGTGGGACTTTGGTCGCACTCCCAACAATCCTCCCCTCGAACAAAGTACCACCGAGCCTCCCCTCAAATAGTCATCTATCCGTCCAACTCTCTAGGCTTCATCACTTTACCGAGAGTTCTTGCTCTTATCTAGGACGACTCCTCTTCTCCGGAGTATACCCGCCTACCCAGAGCTCAACCACGGACCTCCACCATGACTATTAAGGCTCACAACTTCTTTTTTCGGAACCCGAGGATTCTACCCAACATGGTAGGCTTATTGAGTCGGCGTGCTGGCCACTCTCACCCATACAAATCAAAGGACAACTCCTCGTGAACAGGAGTCCATAATCCACTCAGGATTGAGACTGAGTTGTCTAGGTCATCCTAGTGAAATAGAAACCAAGCCAACTAACGGTGTTACAGTTAGTGGTTAACTATTTCGCGGTCCGGTCTTATGCAAACTCATTGCATATGATACCCCCACTTGCATGTCAACTACATGGACGCGTTGGATCATAGCGTTTGTATCATAATACAAAGTGGACCGTATCCATAGTGTCACCAGGATAAGGTACCCAGCCTTATCCCTATACTATAGACCCTTTAGGCTGAATCTTGAACATTGATCCTCGTATGTCCCTACATACTAGTTCAAGCCTCATACTATCAGCCTAGGATGTTTAGTTTATTGGATTAGGGTTAATAAGACAAGATCTTCTAAATACAAACAAAATAAACTATTTTATTAATGTTTGGTAAAATGTTACATTTACTATCTACGAGTTTTAGGGCATAAAACCCAACAAAAGACACAAAAGTCTTCAAATGTCATTAAATGCAAAAATGAAGAAAATAAGACATAGGAACTTAAAATCTGATTGCACGCCAAACGAGCAGCCAAAACTTAAAACTAAAATGATGGAATTGCTTTAAATTGTCTTAAATTTCTACTATGGGAGGCGTTCCACTTGATGATCACGTTTGACAAGGTTTGACATCACAAAATCCCAAGAGATGCAATCTGGACAGCCCAAAATTCTGCACACTTTTAACGTGCCATCTTGACTTCATTCTCTTCTTGACTCGTTGAACTAACATTATATAGAAATTTGGGTTCAAAATTCTTGGTCTCTTGTTGTGCATTTGCTAGCTTTTGAACATGTAATGTGAAAGCCTCTTGGATCTTCTTTGCTTTGATTCTTGTAATTGGTGCTTCAGGTACATGCAATGGATTATTGATTGAATCTGTATCACTACATAATACAGCCTAGGATGTTAGTTTATTGGATTTAGGATTATTTAATTCAATCTAATACAACACATTTAACAACACTTTATTTAATAACCTCAATAACATATTATTGATAATATCAAAATGCTTACATTTACTATCTATGAGTTTTAGGGCAAAAAACCCAACATATAGGCAGTGTGTTGATGGGATGTTGAGTCTTAAGAAGGTGTGTCTTTGAGGGGGAAATTTAGTCCATCACTACAAAAATTTTGGGCTTAGATGTCAGTTTTGCACCGTTATTAAACCCCTATGATCACGGATTTGAATCCGTTGTTGTTCTGGGTGTGATTGAACCCCTACGATCACGGATTACAACAATAACGGTCTAACACCGTCATCAAACGCCTCCGTGATCATACATGTATAATCACGGATTACAATAATAACGGTTCAAAATCGTGGTTGTTCTGGATGTGATTGAACATGTATGATGACGGTATTACAACAATGACGGTTTAAAACTGTGGTTGTTTTGGGTGTGATTGAACTCGTACGATGACAGTTTAAAATCAACGTCTTTGTCAACCCCTATGATGACGGTTATCAACAATGACAGTTTACAACCGACATATATGACTACATTAATGACGGTTTTAAAATGACATCTTTCCCTCAACACGTTCGATTACGGTATGTTACGATGACGTTTTATAACTATTATTATAGTGTCATAAGATGACAGTTATAAACTGATATCTTTCCTCATACCACCTGCAACATATTTATTGTCATAATTCAAATCCACATCCTGAATACCTATTGCAACGCAAAATATTTTAATTGATCCAATAATCTACAAATATTTAAAACGAACATTTGAGAATAATATTCAATCCAAACACAGCAATTAAGAAAACATCAAATACTTTATTTCATTCGATCCAAAAAACTCCAAACGTCACAATAAATATATCCAAAACCACTAAATTGTTCTAAACGATATAGTAAACTGAAAGATTTACAAAAAGAATAAAATGTAAGCACAATCGTTTTTTTATCCATTCAAACTACCACATATATATGTCATGAAAACCCTACCCATATCCTATATCGTCTAAAAGGAAACAGCTAGCTACCACAATGATGAATACACTTCACGTGAAGTTTGACACATGTCCCACCATTCAACTCGTACCTCGTCCAGCTGTTCTTGTGTGAACGGATTCTTAGTATTAAACTTGTAGACACCGTATTTGGTTCGGCTTGATTTTTAGTAATAATGTTTGAAGTTTTCCAATAGTTGGTGGTCAATTTGTTTTTTGGTATGCCAACAAGAGCTTAGCTCAACTGGCATAAAGATGCACTGATAACCACAAGATTTGTGGTTTTAATCCCCCTCCCCACATATTATCAAAACAATTTTGTTTTTTTGGTTTTCATGGTTTATTTTCATTTTCATTTTATTTTCTTTTTTTTTGTTTTTATTCAATATATTTCTTTTCTTTTGTTTTATTTAATTTTATTTATTTATTTATTTTTCTTTGGTCTTCCCTCATTCCTTTTCCCTCTCCCCTTTCTTCTCCAACTCCCCACTCTCTCCCCTATTCTTTCTCCCTCTCCCCTTACTTCTCCAACTCCCCACTTTTTCCACCATTTTCTCATCCATCTTCCTCCCCAAATCAGTAACCCTTCAAGTATAAAAGGGGAGAAGATGGAGGATGAAGGGACAACAAGAAAGAAGGGAGGAAAGTGAAAGTGAGATTGAGTTTGAGAGTGAAGAAATTTGGAAAAAGAACTTAGAGAGAGAAAGGGAAGAAATTGTAGAGAGAGAGTGAATTTGAAAGGGAAAAGTAGAGTTTTGAGAAGGATTTTAAAAAATCCAAATCCCATCGTTGCCGCTCACTACATTGCCGCCGCCGTCGAACACCACCTCGCTGCCGCAGTTAAAGACCCACACCGCTGCTGCTTGAAGCTCCGCCGCCGCCGCCTATCACGCCGCCGCCGCCCATATCGCTGCCCATCAGACCACCGTTGCTCCATTCCGTTGTCGTCGCCGCTCGAGGACCCGCCCATCCGACTGTCCACGAATAGCAGATGTGAACAGTCTCTTTGCAACAAAAGAAAAATAAAAAAAGGACGAAGAAGAAGTTGGAGACAATCGTGAAGAAGAGAAGATTGGGGAAGAGAGAGAAGGTGAGTGGGTCCCCCTTTAATTGCCTTCATTTCTTTTTTAAAAATTTATCTCTTTTTAATTTTATTTTTTGTATATATTTTTCTTTCTGTTATTTTTTTTTCCCTTTTCTTTACTCTCTTTTATTAGTTTTAAAAATTCTTATCTATCATTTCAATTGACTTGTAGTTGGGATTTCTAATTGAAGTTCTATCTCAAATTGGCTTTTACTTTGAAATTCTTAAATCATGTTCAAATTTGCTTTAAAATTGAACTTCTTATCTATTTCAATTAAATTCTAATTTGAAGGCCAATTTAATAATTTCTAACCGGATTTAATTTGAAATCTCAAATTGGATGTCAATTTCCCCTCAAATGGTTTTAATTTCAAGTTCAAATGAATTTCAAGATGATTTTGGATTTTTTCTTTCAAATGAATTTCAAGTTGTATCGATTTAGTTTGGATTTTTGAAGCAAAATTCGAAACGAGTTTTGTTTTAGAATTTAAAAATCAATGTCAATTTCGTGTTAAAATGAGATTCCAAATCAATGCCTTATGGTTTTAGATTAAAAAGTAATTTCAATTTTAATTAAATTGGAAGTTAATCAATGGCTATGGATTTTTTTCCCCCTTTTAAATTAAATTGCAAATCATTTTCAATTCCTAGAAGATGAAAGTGTGTTTTTTTAAGTGAGGTTCAACCCATATTTCTTTTTTTATCATTATTTATTTTGGTTGCTTAATATCTTAAAGTAAAAAAAAGGATTGATTATGGAAAGTTTTAGCTTATTTTGTTTAAGAAGGTATTTAAGGAAAGTAGCCTAAAGTTTTGTTTTGAGATTAATTTCAATTTACTTTGGTTTGGAATTTTAGTTTAAATTTCAATTGCCTTTCAAAAGTGAATTTCGATTTGTAATGCTTAATTGAGTTTAACTTGAAAATTTAAATTAGATGTCAATTTTGTCTTAATTTTAAATTAAAATTTTAAAATGTTTCAAAATATTAAATCATGATTTATCACTCGTAAGTTGTTAATTTACATTTCTGTCATTAAAATGTGAATTAATGAATAAGAGACAAAATAATTCATGTAAAGCCTATGACGGAGTTGAAATAATTTTCAAATTCTTGAGGTGAAAGATTTTCCTTAATTAGGAAATTTCTACGTGATAATAAAGTCATGGGTTAACCCTACTCACAAAATTAAATCCTTACTTTATTTAAAGATAAGGTGAAATTAGTGAGATATTTAATTTTCAATTTTCATTTTTTTTCCAATTTTTTTTTGTTTATTTTTGTTAAGACATGGACCTTTGTTTAATGAATTCGAGTAATAAAATAAAATGTTTTCAAACGGGTGTTGTAGGGTGCTAATACCTTCCCTACACACAACTGACCCCCGAACCTAATTTTGGTTTCTAAGACCAGTTCATTTTTTTTTTAAAAAAACGGGTGACCAATCACACCCCAAGATGATTGGTGGCGACTCCAAATCTTTAACCTCGAAAGAGACCCTTAGGAAAGGACGTCGGCCGCTCTGCGTCGCGATGACGTTGCGACAGCTTGGCGACTCCACTGGGGATTTTTCTTAAGAGGGTCAATGTCGTTTTCATTTTTTATTTATTATTCGATTCATTTTGTTATTTATTTATTTATTATGTGGTCCATCTTATTTTCTGTGTAGTTGTTGTTGGAGTGACTTGTGTGAACATATTTTGTGCTCTAATGAATGCATTGTTAATTCATATTATATTGTCATGCATATCACACAACCACAACTCTATACCTGGGTTTTACCTTTAGGATTAGGATCGAGGATGTAGTAGTGTCGACCTTCGAAGGGACATAATTGCCCTCGTGCAGGCGCATGAAAAATCCTCACTCAAGTTAGTTCATTTGTTATTTTATAACATTTGGATTAATTTGGGGACCTTTTTATCCATTAGGGTTATAATTTCTCTACCTCACTTCATATTCATGTCATGATTTTGTATTGTCATCTTTAGTTTGAATAAAAGGGTAAACATGGAAAATAGATTTCAAAGTTCACTCTTCTTAGTGTCACTTGTTTTTTCTTGTTTTTGCTGTTCTTCATTTTTTTAAAAAAAAAAAAAAAGCTTAAACTTTGTTCTAAAAAAATGTTTTCTTTTAAAGGATTTAAGTTTTGTCAAGAATAAAAATTCTTTGAAAAAGTTTAGACTTTGTTTTAAAAAAATGTTTTCTTTTAAAGGATTTAAGTTTTGTCAAGAATAAAAATTCTTTGAAAAAGCTTAGACTTTGTTTTAAAAAAAAGTTTTCTTTTAAAGGGTTTAAGTCTTGTCAGGAATAAAAATTCTTTGAAAGCTAAAGTTTAGACTTTGTTTGGAAAAGCTTTCTTCTAAAGAGTTTAAGTTCTGTCAAGACACAAAAAAAACTTTGAAAACTAAAAGTTCAATTTTTGTTTATAGGAAAATTTTCTTTTAAGTAAAGAGTTTAAGTTTCTATTTTATTTTATTTTATTTTATTTTTCAAAAAACAAAATTCTTTTTAGCTTAATTTTTTTGTTTTGAAAGAAGGACTTTCTTTTTAAAAGTTAAATTTTTTCAAGACAGAAGTTTTTTTAAAGGAAAAAAGGTTAAAGAGTTCAATTTTTGTTTAAAAAAAGGGTTTTTAAGAAGTTTAAGTCTTGCCAAAGCAGGAAACTTTCTTTTAAAAATGGAAAACTTGTTTTCTTTCCAAAAAAAAAAGAAGGGTCTTTCTATTTTGTTTGATTGGAGAAGTGAAAGAAGTTATCCTTGCATTCTTTTCATTTTAATTTTTTATTTTCTCTTTTCTCTTCTTTTGAATCTTTGTTCTCTTAAAAAGGAATCTATCCCAAGGAGCGTTTTTTTCCCCTTTTTTTTATTGTTTTTTTGTTTTGTTTTATTTTTTTTTTCTTTCTTATTCCATTTGAAGTCGAATTTAATGTTTAGTTAGTCATGCATCATGTTTTGGAATTAGTAGTGTCGACCTTCGAGGAGATTGCGAATGCTCGTGTAGGCGCATGAAAGGTCCTCCCCATTTTTCTTAGCATTAAAGTAGTTTTTTCACATTTTTTTAAATTAAATTCATTTCTCCATGGCACTATCTTACTTTTTTAGATGAAGTAATGTCGACCTTTGAGGGGATTGCGAATGCTCCCGTGTAGGCGCATGAAAAATCTGTCATAATTTAATTTTTCTTACATTTTCTTTTCTTTTAAAAAGGGAGCAAAATGAATGCCAACGTACCCATAGAGTCGATACGGTCAGCTTCCTCTGAATATGATAAGCTGAGTACTGTGCTACAATGGGCTGAGCAGACACAACTAAAACATGGGGATAGTCTGCCTTATAAAAGCCTCGTGTCATCATCCTTCTCAAGTCAAGTTCAAATCATTGCTAATGAGCTAGGGGAGTTGAAGGCCATTTGGGAAGGTTTAACGCCGGAAAGAAGATTTTTGTTCTCAAAGAGATACGACCATATTGCAGACCTCATGTATATTCCAGTTAACTGATTCACCATCCAGGCTTTGTTAGAATTCTGGGACCCAACCTACAGGTGTTTTGTATTCCAAGATTTTGACTTGGTCCCGACCATTGAGGAGTACCACACGATGCTGAACATTGAAGAAAAAGGTGGAGAAATGATCTATTGTTTCAACCCACAGTTAACTGCGAAGAGAACTTTATCCAAATTTCTAGCTGTACACCTAAAGGAAGTGCAGAAAAATGTGAAAGTGAAAGGGGTTGAAGAGTCTATATTTGCATATTATCTAACAGAACTCGCTCGCAAACACATAAATGAAGAAAAAGGCCTGGTTCTGTTAGCTTTGTGCATCTACGGGATGGTCTTGTATCCCAGAGTTAAAGGATATGTGGATGGCGATGTCTTGAAGCTATTCTTCAGCATTGAGCAAGGGGTGGATCCAGCCATCCCTCTTCTAGCAGAAACGGTTTGGGTGCTCAATTATTGTAAGTCCAACAAAGGTGGGAAGTTGAGATGTTGTGTTCCCTTACTCTATATTTGGGTGCATAGCCATTTTAAGTTCCCAGAAGATTTTGGCTGTCCAAAAATCAACTTCAGCAACACCTGGAATCTAACAAGAAGTACAATTGCAGAATTTGGCACGACCCCATGGAATTCAAGTTTTCCGAGGAAAGAAGCATGGGTGTCCTTTTCGAATTCCAAATTAGAGCATGTGATTTGGAAGGCACATTGGATGCCCCTAAAAGCCTTAATCTACAGATGCGGGAGTTTCCACACAGTCCCTTTAGTAGGCCCTTGGGGATGCGTCCATTATGCTCCGTTGTTGGCCTTGCGGCAAAGTTGGTTTAAACAGTTCATACCAGCAACTCATGGTCTGCATAAATTAGAATTTTCCTACAGTCGCGAGGATTCTAACGAAAAGAAGCGACAAGTGCTGACTTCTTGGAGAACAGTTAGAAGGATAAATGGCAATAGTCATTCTGAGGGAGTTACTCCAGATTATTTGCAATGGCGCATTAAGATGAGCAAGATCCCAATTACGACTCGTGACAATGTGGGAGAATCATCTAATAGAGCAGTAGATAAGCCCAACCAGCTAGCGACAGAGCGGAAAGAGTTAGTGGGAAGAAAGCAAACATTGAAACTAGAAAATGAAAAATTACAGCAAGAGGTCAAACGTTTGATGGACGAGGTAACTCAAGCTAGTGGCAAACTCGAAGAAGTAGAGAGAGTTTCAAAAAACAGAGCCAAGCAAGAAAGAGATTATGATATATTGGACGAGGAGAATAAAAGGTTGATTAAGGAGAATCATGCTCTGAGGAATGAAAATACTGCACTACGGAGGACAACTCGTTCACAAGAGGACAGGATCAAAGACCTTTCAAGAAGCAAAGAGACTCTCTTAGAGTTAGTTGCGGAATTAAACGAAACCATCAACAAGCAAAAAACGCAACTTATCTAGTTTGAGGAAGCCAAAACTGCTTTAAGGCGAACGTTGGACAATCTACGCGTGAATATGCAGGCTTAATCAGAAGAGTCTGAAGCTTTTAAAAGTTATTCAAGCTCGTTGGAACGTCAGCTCCAAGCATTCCAAGCATTTCAAAGGGCAAGCGAACAGTTGTCACTAGAGAGAGGACAACTAGAGGAAAAATACTCCTCATTAAGGGGAGATTATGCCATTATGAGAGAGGACATGCAAATGATTCTTGGGAAAGTAAATCGAACCATGAACACTATCAAGATCATGGCTAGGAGAGCCCGAGGATTTGCAGAATGGGCAAGGGATCTACGAGAGAATACATCACCTATGGCCTCTAATGCGGAAGAGTTGTTTGAGTTTTTAGGGATGATTCGTAGAGACCTTGGGTACTTTGGTCACTTTCATTAATGTTCCCTGTCTCCTTGTTTTCCAATTCCCCAATTGTTTATTTTGTAGATATATTCATTTTTTTTCCTCAATAATAAAATTTCATTCATTCATGCATCTCATACTGTTCTTTCTTCTATTTCTTTTTTACTTATTCTAAGACTTTTCTTTTAAAAATAAAAACATAACAATAAAATAGCTCGTTCAACAAGAGTCTACCACGCTTACAACACTAGGCGTAGAACAAGGATTATGGAAGAAAATGGTGAACAAGAGAAGACTAAGCAGGACATCGAGGAAATCAGGGAAAAGGTTGATGCAATCATTGCCGCTTTAGAAAAGGGCAAAATGGTGGCAGATACGACTGCACCAGACACTCCGATTGGAAACCCTCAAGCTGGCCTACCATTTCCACCCAGTTTCGCTTCACATGTTCGTACGACAGCAGAAGCGTCCATGCCACAACATACTACCTATAACCCCTTATATGACATACCTGTTGGGCAATACCCTTTTCCACTGTTTAAAGAAGGCCAAATTCCCCAAATCCCCATGGCTAGCCAAGCTGGTGCTTCTTATTTCAAGCCAGAAGTTTCAAAAATACCTTTTGCGGTCCCTAACTTTGATGACCCAGAAGTGAAAAAGGAGCTAGCCACACCCTCTAATGAAAAGCTTGAAGTTTTAAAGGAAAGATTGAGGGCGGTCGAGGGCACTAGTGTTTTTGGGAACATGGTTGCCACTCAATTATGCTTGGTCCCAGACGTTGTAATCCCACCGAAATTCAAACTGCCAGAATTTGAAAAATATGACGGGACGACATGCCCTAAAAGTCACATTGTTATGTACTGTAGGAAGATGGCAGAACACGTTCATAATGATAAGCTGCTCATACATTGTTTTCAGGACAGCCTAAAAGGTCCAGCCGCCCGTTGCTATATGCAGTTGGATAGTTCACATGTTGTCACATGGAAGAACTTCGTTGATTCCTTCCTCAAACAGTACAAGCACAATATTGATTTGGCTCCCGACCGACTGGACTTACAGAGGATGGCAAAGAAAAGTACTGAAGACTTCAAAGATTATGCCCAAAGGTGGCGGGATATGATAGCATGCAAAAAAGCTATCTTTTTCTTACTTATTTTGGCTAGTTTTGTGCGTTAATTGTGAGCTTTAATGAATTTTTATGTTGATTTTGTAGAAAACCGAGTTCGTAAGGTAGAACCGTGAATTTTATTAATTTCAAGACCAAAATGAAGACTTTTGGCCCATATTAGATGAGTTGGAGAGAAGATATTTGAAGTAGAGGCCCAAAAAGCCCAAAAGAAATGAAGAAGATGGGCTAAATCCGTGAAGGTGGCTTCTAGAAGGCCTAGCGTTGAGACGCTAGGCAAGTAGAGAAGAAAAGTCTAGAATCGTGACAGTGTCGCGACGCTGTCCGCATAGCGTTGCGACGCTGCGCCAACTTCTGCAGCAAGAAAAGTATGACGTCACAGTGTCGCGACGCTGTCGACTTGTTCAGCAAGAAATGGTCCCCCCTGCTCCTATAAATAGCACTCCTTCCTTTGGTTCAAATCATCCCATTTTTGGGGGAGTTCTCCCCTAGCTCAATAGAGAGAAAAAGAGAGTAGAATTGTGAAGAAAAAGGTGGAATTGAGCGAGATTCAAAGGCTCGGGATTCGAGATGTTCGTGACGGGAGCTTTGGATCAACTTATCGGTTATTTCTTCCTTGCTTCTTTGTAATTCTTTATTATAGTTTGAGTTAGGCCTATGGATCAAGATCACTTTGGCAAAATTATTTCCATTTATGAGTAGATCTTGAGACCTAGGGTCGTTATTCAAGCTAATTGGATATTGTAGCTTAAATCTTTGGTTATTGTAATGAAGTTCTTCATATTTCATCTATGCAATTCATTATTAATGCCTTTAATCTCTTCATCACAGATTAATTGATATGTTGGTTTAAATTGATACTCGACAGAGAGAATTTAGATTAGATCCAAATTGCATGGCTAACGATTTCTTGGAACACGAGAGTGAAAAAGAATTGTTAGAAATTGATAATGAAGTTGCTTAATGTCATGTTATGATTAACTAAGGAGATGGGCACATAAATTAGTTATGTTGGTATGAGATGTGGAGGAGCTTGAAAGAGAATTCCGCTTAAAATTACTTCTAGATTTATGGAATTGAAGAATTGTAGTTACATTCATCCAATTATTTGAGCTACAAATCCAAAAGGATAGATAACACCCTAGGTCAAGTCCCCTTAATAGGATATTTCCATTTTATTGCATGATTTATTTAGTTTCTTGTTAGTTCTTTATTTCTTTAAAGTTGAGCTTCTAAATAAAATTAAGCATGATGGTTCTTGGTAATTAATGGACTTAAATCAATTTCCCTGAGGATTCGATACTCGGAATACTTTCCGTTTTAATATTACTTGGGCAACCGTACGCTTGCGGAAAAGTGCAACAGGATACAACAGCTCAAGTCCAACCCCCTTTAACATATAAAGAGCTTTCTGCCATGTTCATCAATACCCTAAGGTCCCCATTCTATGAACATATGGTTGGAAGTGCGTCGACCAATTCCTCTGATATCATGACAATTGGGGAAAGAATTGAGTACGGGATCAAACATGGTAGAATAGCCAAAACCACTAAATCCTCAGGCACGAAGAAGGGCAATACTTCAAAGAAGAATGAGGGAGAAGTACAGATGATAGGGAAAGTGGATAAGTCCCATCGACAAATCCACCAACCCATGGCATAATATCCTTCGAATTATTTACCTGCATACGGATACTATCCACACCAGGTGAATAACACATCAGCGCAGTACTCCCCATTTTATGGCCAAAATACCAGACCCCAAATGAATCAGAATTTTTCAGTCTCGTAGACAACAACAAACAATCACTTCAAGTCAGCAAAATAATCGAGCACCGTATAAGCAAGTCCAATTTGATCCAATTCCGATGACATATATACTGAGCTCTTGCCTCAGTTAATCCAGAACCATCAGTTGGCACCCAAGCCTGTTGCTCCACTGCAACCCCCTTATCCAAGATGGTATGACCCTAATGCAAGGTGTGATTACCATGCAGGTGCTATTGGACATTCTACAGAAAATTGCACTGCTTTGAAGTATAGGGTGCAAGAGGTCATCAAGGCTGGATGGTTAAACTTTAAAAAAGAGGAGGGACCCAATGTTGATAATAATCCTTTACCAAATCATCAAGTGAATGTAATAGATCAGTGTCGGGATATTATCAAGAAGACAGATGTTACAGAGATCATGACTCCCAAGGAGAAGCTTTTTAAGATTCTCCTCGTTAACGGATATGTATCGATCGAGCATGCACACAAGGACCTTGCTTAGGAAGGATTCGATGATAATCTGACTTGCCTATTTCATGCTGGGGCAAAGGGGCATTCTTTGGAACAATGTCACCATTTTCATAAGAGGGTCCAAGAACTGGTGGATTCAAAATTTCTTGTGGTTGTCCAAGCCCATCACCAGGATAATGAAATAGGCGCCGTGGAAGAATTGCGGCCTAAAGAAAATTTGAATCCCATCTTTCAAACTGAAGCCACTCACGATCTATTACCGTGAGAAGACTACTACTCATGATCCAAAGTCGATCACCATTCAGATGCCGGCTCCTTTCAAGTACAAGAGTTCCAAGGCAGTACCATGGAGTTATGAGTACAAAGTAACTATTAATTCAAAAACGCCACCACTTCCAGTTGACAACATTTCCGGAGCGGGAGGCGTAACACGGAGTGGGAAATGTTACACTCCAGATCAGTTATTGAAGTGCTCAAAGAATACAATAGAGGAGAAGGATGAGAAAGTTGAAAGTAATACAGATAGCAATGTCAAGCCCAAAGAAACAACAGCGAGGAAGAAATCAAAGGGCAAACAGATTGTGTCCGAAGAGGAAACTCAAGAATTTCTAAAGTTGGTTAAGCAAAGTGAATACAAAGTAGTGGAACAGCTAGCTCAGACGCCTGCTAAGATTTCCATATTATCTTTGTTGCTATCCTCTGATTCGCATCGAGACACGATATTGGAAGCTTTGAATCAAACATATATATGTTTCCAAGGACATCACTTCAGATGGTCTAGATAATATCGTGGGGAATATAACTGCTCACAACACCATAACTTTCACTGATGATGAGATACCGTCCGAAGGCACAGGACAAACGAAGGCACTTCATATTTCAGTCAAGTGCAAGAACTTTTTACTAGCAAAAGTGCTGGTGGATAATGGGTCTTCTTTGAACATAATGCCAAAATCAACGCTTGAAAGATTTCCAGTTGATATATCCCATATGAGACCAAGTACCGTAGTAGTAAGGGCCTTCGATGGGGCACACAGTCAAGTGGTTGGTGACATTGAGATTCCAATACAAATCGACCCATGCACATTTAACATAACCTTCCAAGTTATGGACATCCCCTCTACTTACAGTTTCTTGTTAGGGCGGCCTTGGATACATTCTGCAGGAGCTGTCCCATCATCGCTGCACCAGAAACTCAAATTTTCAATTGGGAGGAGCCTAGTAATTGTATCTGGTCAAGAGGATATCTTGGTTTCTAGGCCAGCTTCAATGCCATATATTGATGCAGCAAAGGAAGCTTTTGAGTCATCATTTCAAACATTTGAGGTAGCATATGCCACGACTCTATATGGAGAAAGCAAGAAATCCAAGTTTCGATCTTCAATCATGACATTCAAAGAAAGCAACAGTCGTTTAAATGAGGTTTTAAACCTATCAAACAATGCAAAAAGATTTGGGCTTAGGTATAAGCCGAATAAAGCAGACATGATCAGGGTACAGAAGCGAAAAAAAAAAAAAAGGCGTTTGGCCAGATTTGAAAGTCGCGAACCAGAATATGGAGAAAAAGTCATCCCTCATCTCTACCACTCGTTTGAAAGTGCCGGTATAATTCGCCCAGGAGATTTTGCAGTTTTAGTGGTGACTAAAGAGGAAGAAATGAGTCCATGGATCTACCCGTGCCCAGAAAACTTCAAGCTCAATAATTGGAGTACTATTGAATTACCGTCATTTGCTGTTAAGATGTCAAAGTAATTGACCACTTCTTTTTTTTTTTTTTTTTGCAATTTAAATTTTCAATTCTGTTCAAGTTAGGTTAGTCATTTTACTCATTTTCATTTTCCAGATTTCCTTTTATGTGTTCAAGTACATTTCATCATTCAATGAAGATTTTAGTTCATTTCCCTTTGCTATTGCATATTACACTCTCCATGGCAAAATATTTACTCTTCTTTTCTTCTCTTTTCTCTCTATGTCAAATTATCAACATCTTAAGCAGTAATACTGAGATTGAATGTGCAAACGATTCTCAATACGAACTTGATATTCCTATTCACAATGTTGAGTCTGACGAGGAAGAAGAAGATTTTGAACCTAGTGTTGAGTTGTAAGAAATGATAGAGGAAGGGGAAAAAGCGTTGGGTCCCCATGAAGAGTTAACAGAGATAATTAACCTGGGATCACAAGCAGAAGTCAAGGAGGTTCAAATTGGCACTAATGTCTCTACAGAAACTTGCAAAAAGCTTATTGATTTGCTCACAGAATATGTTGATATTTTTTCTTGGTCCTATCAGGACATGCCTGGGCTAGACACGAGTATTGTAATGCATCATTTACCACTCAAACCTGAGTGCAAACTAGTAAGGCAAAAATTGCGAAAGATGAAGCCAGACATGTTAGTTAAGATAAAGGATGAAGTCAGGAAACAAATTGATGCTGGATTTTTTACTGTGTCCAATTACCCTGAATGGGTTGCAAACATTGTTCCTGTGCCAAAGAAGAATGGGCAAGTTAGGATGTGTGTGGATTATAGGGATTTAAACAAAGCAAGCCCTAAAGATAATTTTTCACTCCCTCTCATTGATGTGTTGGTAGATAACACTGCTGGTTTCTCTACCTTCTCTTTTATGGTTGGTTTGTCAGGCTACAATCAAATAAAAATGGCACCTGGAGATCAGGAAAAGACTACATTTATTACATTGTGGGGAACATTCTGCTACAAAGTTATGTTGTTTGGTTTGAAAAATGCTGGGGCCACCTACCAACGAGGCATGGTTACTTTATTCCATGATTTGATGCACAAGGAGATTGAAGTGTATGTAGATGATATGATTGCCAAGTCAAAAGAGGAGGAAGAACATACAATCGTTCTTCGATAGTTGTTCGATCAATTGAGAAAGTTCCAGCTCAAGCTCAATCCGAGCAAATGTATATTCGGGAAAATCTCTGGTAAATTGTTAGGATTTGTGGTTAGCCAAGAAGGTATCAAGGTCGACCCTGACAAAGTGAAAGCAATTCTGGAAATGTCGCCTCCGCGAACACAGAAAGAGGTTAGAGGATTTTTGGGTCGGATAAATTATATTGCTAGGTTCATAGCACAATTGACCACAACATGTGAGCCTATTTTCAAGTTGCTTCGCAAAAACAATGATGGCATTTGGAATGGAGATTGTCAAACAACATTTGATAAAATTAAGCAGTATTTACGAAATCCACTATCCTTGTACCACCAGTGCCTGGACGTCCGCTCATTTTGTATCTCACCGTAACAGAAAGTGCAATGGGATGTGTACTGGGGCAGCATGATGACTCTGGTAGAAAAGAGCGAGCTTTATACTATTTGAGCAAAAAGTTCACCAGTTGTGAAACCAGATACTCCTCGATGGAAAAAACTTGTTGTGCTCTAACTTGGGCTGTACGTCGCTTAAGGCAATACATAATGTATTACACGACATGACTTATTTCAAAAATGGATCCTGTGAAATACATCTTCAAGAAGCCATCTTTATCGGGACGAATTGCAAGGTGGCAAGTCCTTTTATTCGAGTATGACATCACATATGTGACTCGAAAGTCAGTAAAGGGGAGCGCTCTGGCTGATTATATGGCACAATAACCTATAGAGGATTATGAACCGATGAAGTTTGACTTCCCTGATGAACATATCCTCACTATAGCAACAGAGAAAGAAATATCAAATCCAGATATGTGGACCATGTTCTTTGATGGGGCTTCGAATGAATTGGGTCATGGAATAGGAGCAATATTAATATCGCCTCGAGGAGAATTATTCCCTCTCACTACTAATCTGTGTTTTGATTGTATGCACAACATGGCTGAATACGAAGCTTGTTCAATGGGCATTCAAGCTGCTCTAGATATGAAGATTGAAAGGCTCCAGGTCTTGGGGGACTCTTTGCTAGTGATTCATCATCTAAGAGGAGAATGGGAAACCAGAGATGCTAAGTTATTGCCTTACAAGCAACTTATAACAAGATTATCTCAACAGTTTGATCAAATTACTTTTGATTATTCCCCAAGAGAGAATAATCGGATAGCAGATGCATTGGCTACTCTAGCAGTCTTGTTCAATGTGGATTTCGATGAAGGGGTCCAGCCAATTAAAATCGAAAAGCGAGATGTTCCCGCCTCCTGCATGAACATTGAGAATGAGTCAGATGACAAGCCGTGGTTTCAAGACATCAAACAGTATCTGAAATGCGGAACCTATCCTCCTAATGCATCAGAAAATGACAAGCGAACTCTAAGGAGATTAGCAGTGAAATTTTTCTCGAATGGGGAGATACTTTACAAAAGAAACTATGACATGGTACTGTTAAGATGTGTGGACGCCACAGAGGTTAATCAGATTATGAAAGAAATCCATGAGGGAATTTGTGGTACCCATGCAAATGGACATATGATGGCTAGACAAGTTTTGAGAGTTGGTTATTATTGTCTGACTATGGAAACAGACTGCATCAAGTATGCAAGAAAATGTCATAAATGTCAAATTTATGCAGACAAGACTCATGCTCCTTCATCCGAGTTAGACATTTTAACTGCTCCTTGGTCGTTCTCTATGTGGGGAATGGATGTGATTGGACCCATTGATCCTAAAGCTTCAAATGGACATCGGTTTATCTTGGTAGCCATAGATTACTTTACCAAATGGGTAGAGACAGCCTCTTATCGTGATGTGACAATCAAATTCATCAAGAAGGAGATCATTTGTCGATACGGCCTCCCTGAGACCATAATATCAGATAACGCTAGAAACTTGAATAATAAGATGATGAGTGAGCTATGTGAGCAATTCAAGATTAAACATCTCAATTTCACCCCCTACAGACCAAAAATGAATGGGGTTGTTGAAGCTGCAAACAAAAACAAAAAAAAGAATTGTTGAAAAGATGACTGTAACGTACAAAGATTGGCATGAAATGATTCCCTTCGCTCTACACGACTATCGCACGTCAGTTAGTACATCAACTAGGGCAACGCCTTTTTCCTTAGTATATGGTATGGAGGCTGTGCTCCCAATTGAGGTGGAAATTCCATCACTAAGAGTTTTGATGGAAGTTAAATTGGAAGAGGCTGAATGGGTCCAGAATCGCTATGAACAGCTCAATTTCGTTGAAGAGAAGAGAATTAACAGCATTGAGTAGAGGTCAGCTCTACCAAAGAAGGATGATGAGAGCATATGATAAGAAAGTTCGCCCAAGAAGATTCAGAGAGGGAGATCTGGTGCTAAAAAGGATCCTTCCATTTCAAAAGGATCATCGAGGAAAATGGACTCCAAATTATGAAGGACCATTTGTGGTGAAAAAGGCTTTCTCTAGAGGGGCATTAATCTTAACCAATATGGATGGCTGTGAATTATCAAGCCCAGTCAATTCATACTATGTTCGGAAGTATTATGCATAGATTGTCTAACTATCTTTCCTAAGAAGGCTAGACAAAGTTGCAGAGTATTCAATAAGTGTTTTGGTAAGTTTCATTCCAGTCTCAGTATTTTGTTTAAAAAAGTTGTTTATCCCTCACCATCTCCACCCTCTCAATCTGGAGATATTTCTTTTCTTCATTGTGTACTTTGGTGATTAATAAAGGATTTGTTTCCTCCATTTTGACCAATCACAAATGCAAATTATGCATGTTACATCTCAAGTTCGGGTATTTCATTGTCCAGCCTCTCCACTCTCTTTCAAAAAAGGAAAAAGAAAAGAAAAAAGAAAAAGAAAGGAAAAAGAGAAAAAGAAAAAGAAAGAAAATAGATGCTTTCACTATAATCGTTGAGGAAAATTGGTCAATTCTTGACTATTTTACCCTTCTCATAAAACGTATGTTCGTTATTATCAACTATACTCTCAATCAACTGCAACCTTTATTTTGACCGTCGTTCATGTGCAAAGTTTCATATTACCATTCCTCCCTAGACAAGGTTCCAATTATCACAATGGGGCAAAACACCCCCTCGTGAAGTAAGAATTCGAAATTACTTACTATAAAACCTTGAGCCTATCCCACCACTCGTGATTTTTGTGGTAAACCAACTTGAATTACGGATTCATCATTTTTTTGCTAAACTCATCATGTATAGTTGCAGTGAATCTCCATATTTGTTTATCCCACCTGAGAGCCTTTTGCTAAGCCTGTCACATCTAACCATGTGGCAAAAATTCAAAACAACCCACCCCATGTTACCAAGAGAGTTTCGATGGTAATTAAGTAGAGATGGACTCTTATGATTTACTGCTTTATAATTAAGACTTGTAGTCCTTTGAGTATTCCTATATTTCAACTTTTTTTCAATCTACACTTTTCCTATACCATTTCTATCTTTTGTCTTCTCTCATTTTATTGGAAGGTGACTCCAAGACTAAGGATGATAATCTTGGGAACTTGGACTTAGTAACTTGACAAATTGTCTCGAAGTCTCAAATTCTTTCATTGAGTTTTGCTTGAGAAATAACCCTATCATGGTATCGAGGAACATTGACAAAGAAACAACATGGAGTGATTATTGAAGTCGCGAAGGATGGCTTACAGGTGGTTGATCTTCTATATGTGATTGCATTATATTCTGTCAGTCATGAAAAAATATATTTGGCATAAAAAAAAAGAAATTTATGAAAAAGAAAAGAAAAAGAAAAGAGGAAGTGAAAAAAGGAAAAGAAAAGAGGGAATGAAAAAAGAAAATGAAAAAAGAAAGAGAAAAAGAAAAGGAAATGTACAAGAGGTCACACCTCCAAATGATTTGAAGATTTTCTTTGTCAATCATCATTTGGAGCAAGAATCTTCATTGCTACACTGGGGCAAAGCCATCATTATTAAATTGTGACAATGGCCTTCACCACTATACTATAGCAAAGTCATTTCACCATTTATGTAAGCTGTTTTAGACTGGGGCAAAGGCCAAGTTAAGAGAATTACACTCCTCTTACGAAGAATCTTTCAATCTCGAGTGGTTCTCTACATTCAAGAATAGAAAGTTGAATCACATTTTCATAGAAGAATCACATTCAAGAAAAGGGCGATTACAGTAATAAGGGTTTTTCATCAAAGATCTCGAGCTGACTTAAAGAAAGAACGAGATATATGAGATGATCTTCTGAGAAAGCTACTCCTTGTTCTCATAGTGGTTGTCCAAACAGTAGGGTCACCTTAGCACATATTTTCATTTGAATCATATTCTGATTATGTGAATGTTCAAAATTATGTTCAATCTCTTGTTGTTCAAGAGATTCTTTATAAAGGCATTTGTGGTCCATGTTTGCCTCCTTCATTCCTTTTTCTTCGAAAAAGAAACTTGGTTTCTTTTTTTGTTCGACTATCATCCTTGTTTGTCTCCAAGCCAAATTCATCTTCCTGTATCCAGTTTTTTTTTTTTTTTTTTTTTGTCCACTACAAGGCTAAGGTTATGAAGCAGTTGAATCAAGTAAGATGTTTAACGCTATGAATTACCATTGATAGTTCTCTAAACTAGCACATGAGACACTTCTAAAAAACCCACCATACTCGATATGATTGAGGAGTCTATGATTGACATATATGTTTCCTTTCAGATTGAGCAATCTCTAATTAACATACATGATCTCTTTCAGGTTGGACAACTTTGATTGACACATACAATCTCTCTCAAGTGTGAAAGCATAGAAAAGGAAAGGAAAAAGAAAAATAAAAAACAAAAAAGAAAAAGGAAAAAAAAAGGAAAAGAAAGAGAAGGAGAGGCAATCAAGATCCGAAGATGTCTATTGTTATATACTTTGAAAGTTTCCTTGACTGATAAATCTTTATTTCCTCTCATTAGATTCATGGGTAGCTTAATGCCTTTATTGTCAATGCAATACCAATTGAAAGTGTTCGATGTCTGCAACATCTAAAGCAATGACGTTTATTCAATAGACTTCGATAGAAGAGAATCTGAAGTGCAGAGGGTTTAGTGGGAAGAAAATTGGAAAATTCCACTCACAAGACGATTTGCTATGAGGCGTTCAGAAGTCTTTAAATCAAGACTTCAAAGTGTTTTGGTTCATTGTCAGTAAAGCAGCCTAATTCACTTCGTCTATGTGTCTCAATCTATAAAGGCGGAACACAAGAAATGAGCTATTTTATAGTTCTGGTTTTCAAAACTCGCTAATTTTGAAGTTTGTGTTTTTGAAACTTGTGCCTTGCACATTTTTATGTTGCATGTAAATTTGCATCTCATACATTTAAGCATACTCTACATTTTGAGATTTTGCATGTCTATGATTCACTTCTTTTTTGGTTAAATCGAACTCTGCTAGTTAGTAGAGGTCGAAGCCTGGTTGGAGTCAAGTCCATTTCATGTTTTATTTGGTTGGTTAAATCGAACCCTGCTAGTTAGTAAAGGTCGAAGCCTGGTTGAAGTCAAGTCCATTTCATGTTTTATTTTGGTTGGTTAAATCAAACCCTGCTCGTCAGTAGAGGTCGAAGCCTGGTTGGAGTCAGGTCCATTTCACGTTTATTTGGTTGGTTAAATCGAACCCTGCTAGTCAGTAGAGGTCGAAGCCTGGTTGGAGTCGGGTCTATTTTATGTTTTATTTTGGTTGGTTAAATCGAAACCTGCTAGTCAGTAGAGGTCGAAGCCTGGTTGAAGTCAGGTCCATTTCATGTTTTATTTTAGTTGGTTAAATCGAACAATGCTAGTCAGTAGAGGTCGAAGCCTAGTTGGAGTCAGGTCCATTTCATGTTTTATTGGGTTGGTTAAATCGAACCATGCTAGCCAGTAGAGGTCGAAACCTGGTTAGAGTCGGGTCCATTTCATGTTTTATTTTGGTTGGTTAAATCGAACCCTATTAGTCAGTGGAGGTCGAAGCCTGGTTGGAGTCAGGTCCATTTCATGTTTTATTTTGGTTGGTTAAATCGAACCCTGCTAGTCAGTAGAGGTCGAAGCCTGGTTGAAGTCAAGTCCATTTCATGTTTTATTTTGGTTGGTTAAATCAAACCCTGCTAGTCAGTGGATGTCGAAGCCTGGTTGGAGTCAGGTTCATTTCATGTTTTATTTTGGTTGGTTAAATCGAACCCTGCTAGCTAGTAGAGGTCGAAGCCTGGTCAGAGTCAGGTCCATTTCGTTTTCTTTTGGTTAAATCGAACCTTATCTTTGATTAGAGATGAAAGTCTGGTCAAAGTAAGGTTCATTTTCCTTTTCCAATTTTAGGCTATGCTTGGTTTAAGCATGAAACCCGTCCTTTTATTTTTAACGAAAAATCTTCACCTTCCCAATACTTTGTCTTTTTCCTTTGTTTACCCTTTCAATCCTTCAAGGATACACAACGGGGGGCAAACTGTAGACACCGTATTTGGTCCGGCTTGATTTTTAGTAATAATGTTTGAAGTTTTCTAATATTTGGTGGTCAATTTGTTTTTTGGTATGCCAACAAGAGCTTAGCTCAACTGGCATAAAGATGCACGGATAACCATAAGATCTGTGGTTTTAATCCCCCTCCCCACATATTATCAAAAAAAAAATTGTTTTTTTGGTTTTCATGGTTTATTTTCATTTTCATTTTATTTTCTTTTTTTTTTATTTAATTTATTTCTTTTATTTTATTTTATTTAATTTTATTTATTTATTTATTATTTTTTTCTTTTTTCTTTGGTCTTCCCCCATTCCTTTTCCCTCTCCCCTTTCTTCTCCAACTCCCAACTCTCTCCCCTATTCTTTCTCTCTCTCCCCTTTCTTCTCCAACTCCCCACTCTTTCCACCATTTTCTCATCCATCTTCCTCCCCAAATTAGTAACCCTTCAAGTATAAAAGGGGTGGAGATGGAGGATGAAGGGAAACAAGAAATAAGGGAGGAAAGTGAAAGTGAGATTGAGTTTGAGAGTGAAGAAACTTGGAGAAAGAACTTAGAGAGAGCAAGGGAAGAAATTGTAGAGAGAGAGTGAATTTGAAAGGGAAAAGTAGAGTTTTGAGAAGGATTTTCAAAAATCCAAATCTCGCCGTCGCCGCCGCCGCCGTCGAACACCACCCGCTGCCGTAGTTAAAGACCCACACCACCGCTGCTTGAAGCTCCGCCGCCCATCAGACCACCGTTGCTCCATTCCGTTGTCGCCGCCGCTTGAGGACCCACCCATCCGACTGTCCACGCATAGCAGTTTTGAAAAGTCTCTTTGCAACAAAAGAAAAATAAAAAAAAAGGAAGAAGAAGAAGCTGGACACAATCGTGAAGAAGAAGAGAAGATTGGGGAAGAGAGAGAAGGTGAGTGGGTCCCCCCCTTTAATTGCCTTCATTTCTTTTTTAAAAATTTATCTCTTTTTAATTTGATTTTTTGTATATATTTTGCTTTCTGTTGTTTTTTTTTTCCCCTTTTCTTTACTCTCTTTTATTAGTTTTAAAAATTCTTATCTATCATTTCAATTGACTTGTAGTTGAGATTTCTAATTGAAGTTCTATCTCAAATTGACTTTTACTTTGAAATTCTTAAATCATGTTCAAATTTGCTTTAAAATTGAACTTCTTATCTATTTCAATTAAATTCTAATTTGAAGGCCAATTTAATAATTGCTTACCGGATTTAATTTGAAATCTCAAATTGGATGTCAATTTCCCCTAATATGGTTTTAATTTCAAGTTCAAATGAATTTCAAGATGATTTTAGATTTTTTCTTTCAAATGAATTTCAAGTTGTATCTATTTAGTTTGGATGTTTGAAGCAAAATTCAAAACGAGTTTTGTTTTAGAATTTAAAAATCAATGTCAATTTCGTGTTAAAATGAGATTCCAAATCAATGCCTTATGGTTTTAGATTAAAAAGTAATTTCAATTTTAATTAAATTGGAAGTTAATCAATGGCTATGGATTTTTTTCCCCTTTTAAATTAAATTGCAAATCATTTTCAATTCCTAAAAGATTAAGTCAAATTTCAAAAGCCAAAAATCAAAAAGTGTTTTTTTTTAAAATGAGCTTCAACACATCTTCTTTTTTTATCATTATTTATTTTGGTTGCTTTAATATCTTAAATTTAAAAAAAGGATTGATTATGGAAAGTTTTAGCTAATTTTGTTTAATAAGGTATTTAAGGAAAGTAGCCTAAAGTTTTGTTTTGAGATTAATTTCAATTTACTTTGGTTTGGAATTTTAGTTTAAATTTCAATTGCCTTTCAAAAGTGAATTTCGATTTGTAATGCTTAATTGAGTTTAACTTGAAAATTTAAATTGGATGTCAATTTTGTCTTAATTTTAAATTAAAATTTCAAAAAGCTTCAAAATATTAAATCATGATTTTATCACTCGTAAGTTGTTAATTTACATTTCTGTTGTTAAAATGTGAATTAATGAATAAGAGACAAAATAATTCATGTAAAGCCTATGACGGAGTTGAAATAATTTTCAAATTCTTGAGTTGAAAGATTTTCCTTGATTAGGAAATTTCTACGTGATAATAAAGTCATGGGTTAACCCCACTCACAAAATTAAATCCTTACTTTATTTAAAGATAAGGTGAAATTAGTGAGACATTTAATTTTCAATTTTCATTTTTTTTTAATTTTTTTTTTGTTTATTTTTGTTAAAACATGGACCTTTGTTTAATGAATTCGAGTAATAAAATAAAATGTTTTCAAACGGGTGTTGTAGGGTGCTAATACATTCCCTACACACAACTGACCCCGAACCTAATTTTGGGCTCTGGATTATGTAGAATTTCTTTTCGGGGTCAGTTGTGTGTAGGGAATGTATTAGGGTGCTAATACATTCCCTACATTCAAACGGGTGTTGTAGGGTGCTAATACATTCCCTACATTCAAACGGGTGTTGTAGGGTGCTAATACAAACCTTACGAGAGTAGTGATGGGCTCTGGATTATGTAGAATTTCTCTCACAAACTTCATCACATAATAGCAGCATTCAATGCAACCTTGTTGTCGATGACACTTAAAAAAAAAACAACTCATAACAGTATTTAAAATATATATTCAAAAACCCATTTACACAGTATTAAAAATTTACTACTTACCTTTATAGGTATCCAAGAAGTCTTTCTGTTGTTGCTTCGATGTACTTTATGCATACAAACCCTCAATGCTCTATATATTCAAAAATATATTCCATATTCTTCACTTCCCTAGGCTGATTTTTCACTGATCCCCCCACTTTCTCTTTCTTCTGCCCCTCCCTTTCCCTATCTGAGCTTGCATTGGCTGAACCGGCACAATTTGCAAACTGGCTGGCACTATTTAAGAGAGAACACCAACCATACTACTCCCTCACAAGTCTGTCTTGGAATGGAAGTATCTAGAATTAATTCTCACTACATAATAAAAGAATGCAGTGGATTTTCAATCACATTTAAGATGTGAAGTAGGAACTTCTTGCATCAGATGCCACGTATAGAATAAGCTAAGAGACATAAATAAGTAAATAAACGATTAAGAATCCAAGATATGCTGAGCCAAATGACAAGTAATATTATCATACCAACACCACATGCATCTTCAAATTCATTTAATTTAATATCTTTTTGGCCTGCAGCAGAAAAAAATGAAAACGCCGCTTCCAATTAAGCTGGCATCTTTACCTGCAGAGTAACATGAAATATTAAACAATCACATATTGTTGTATGATTATAATTTTCCTACAACTTAGAAACAAGAAGTTCAAGGAATGACACAATAAGAAAGTAATGAGATGGTGGTTTCTTTGATAAGTCTTCATCTGGAAAACCTTATTTGAGGTAACATATTTCAGCAAAATTGGTGTTGGGTTTTATGCCCTAAAACTCGTAGATAGTAAATGAAACAAATTAATCGATCTCAATAAAGCGTTATTTGAGTGATTCAGTAATTTGGTTATTGAATAATCGAGTTTGCATTAATAAACCCTAAATCCAATAAATTAAGATCCAAGGTTGTTTAAATGAAACTTGGACTAGTATGTGGGGACATACAGGGATCGATGTCCAAGTAACAACCTAAAAGGTCTATAGTATAGGGATAAGGCTGGGTATCTTATTCTGGTGACACTATGTGATACGACCCACCTTGTATTCGATACAGATGCAATGATCCAAAGCATCCATGTAGGAGACATGTGGGTGGGGGTATCCTATGCAATGAGTTTGCATAAGACCGGACAGCGAAATAGTAACCACTAGATATAACGTCGTTAACTAGTTTAGGTTTCTATTTCAATAGGATGACCTAGGTAACTCAATCTCAAATCATGAGTCTGTTATGAACCCCTTTCAAGAGGGATTGTCCTTAGACTTGTATGGGTGAGAGTGGCCAGTTCGCCGACTTAATAATCCTACCATTTTAGGGGCAAGACCGAATGGGGGCTGGGAACATAACGGTACAAGATGGAATTCACTCCTTCCCCTATTGGGGTAAGTAGATGTGTGTTCCCTTAAGGGTTGATTTCGGGGCTTGAACAAAGGCGCGCCGTCCTCTCCTGGTCCGAGAGGAACTCCTGTTTAGTGGTTGGACCCTAAACAACTTGTTCATTAGAGGGATCAGTGGTACTTAAGGAACCAAAGGTAACTCTAGGGTAAAACGGTAATTTGATCCAGTTGGTGTTACGAACACACGTGAAGGATTGACTTACTGCATTGGTCGATATCCGTGGACACAGAAATATTATACAGTGAGAAGAGTGCAGCTGTGGGTCTTTAGTGGAGTGACCCATAGTTAACGAATGTTGACTAACTTGGTTAAAGAGTTTAGCCAACTAGTCTCGTATCGTTGGAGCTTCTGATGTGTAGGTCCATTAGGTCCCACTGGTAGCTCGTAAAGAGACTTGAGGCAATTAAGTATAAATTGTAAATTGAAAGTGTTCAATTTATTTAGGGGAATCATATAATGTATATTGATACATTATAATTCTTGAGAGAAAATATTTGAAAGAGTTCAAATAATTAATATGAATTAGATTCATATTAATATAAATAATTTAATAAAATCCCTAATATTAAATATATGATATTTAATTGGGTAATTAATTAATTATGAAATTAATTATTTATTTATTAAATTAAATATGAATAAGATAATAGATTTGATTAGATCTTATTCATGACCTAGGAAAAGGTCTTGGCCTTTTTTCCTATAAATAGGACCCTGGGGTGGAATGAAAGACATCTCATTCATTCTCTTACTCTCAGAGAATTCCCCTGAAGGCTCTCTCTAGACTCCCACCGGTCTCCTGCCTCTAGAAGTCTCAGGGTTATACCTGTAACGACCCACCTTCTCATGGCAAATTCCTAGGGCCATTACCACATACATTTCATTTTTTTTTTTTCTTCTAAGAACAACGATGAAATGACATTTAAAGTAAAACATGCTTAGAAAATACGTGAAACTTTTCAGCCTGGGATCCCAGTTAAAACAGAACAAGAAGAAATTTTAGCCATTCAAGCAAAAGACTTTAAGCGGAATAAATCTTAAAAACATCACATAACAAGTTCCAAAAGAAGGAATTTTGAAAGCATAAAATGCGGAAGTCTATCCTAAGGAAATCCATGGCTCGTCAGCAGCAGTCCGCCACGCGCTCCATATGTCATTGCTTGTACCTGAAAGGAAACATTTTGAAAAGAATGAGTATTAAAAATACTCAGTAAGTAACACTACTATTGGGAGGAGATTTACAAGCATTACATGGATATTTGGGGGTTAGTTGATATTAAAGGGCCTAATAGTCATTCCATTTCGTTTCATTTCATTTCACTTCAGTTCATTTCATTTATCATGACGTACGGGTCACGTGGACAATTAACCAGCCTGTCACATGCTTACCAACTCACTGGAGGTACACAAGTGGGAATCGCGAGAGATCTCTACTTCCACTGATGGTAGAAGGCACCCAGTCAGTGAAGCCAAGTCTCACCCATCAAGGCACCTATGTGTGCATAGCACTATAACTACCAACTCACTGGTGGGGCGTCCATGGGTTTGTAGTCGGAACTTTACTCCCACAGATAGTAGATGGCACCTAGTCTGCGAAGCCGAGTCCCGCCCATTTAGCTCCTCATCTCAGTCTATAAACATTTCAGTCCTAGGTGTTTAATTGCCACGGTCCCTACTGGAATAAGTAACCTATCCTCATTTCGTGTTAGGGCCCCTGCTAACAGAGTCTGATTTAGCTTGCAACCTACCCATCAAGTTTCTTTCCCATAAAGGTCTCTGAAGGGCTAATTTCACATGCTTTAACTACCTCGCCTTTCGTCTCATTCACGCGTAATTATCGAACCAACATCCAAAACACTAAGTAAAAGAAAGGCGCATATTTTAAACAACCAGCAACCAATATTAGCACATCGTAATCCAAGTGATAGCACGACAGTTAGCCTCGTTATTCCCTGTAATGCTACCGAAAATTCAACAGCATAACGACATACGTATAGTTGTTCCCAAATTTCTTATCACCTGTAACCAAGAGAATACACTTCCATATTCAAAACTGCCCAACTACAAACTTCCATAACACTTCTGAACAATAGAAAAGACTCCGAACTTCCACAAAACAAAGCGAGTCCGGTCTCGCATCCACAACCCAACTACATAGAACATCCTATCTTACCCAACATAGAGCATTCAGAGCATTCAAGGTTTACCCAAGCAGAATATTCTATACTTACCAACACAAAACATTCAGAGCATTCAATATAGACGAACACACTCATAACCAGAAGATTTAATATCGCCAGAACACACAATATCCAACATTCCATATTCCATCCATACATAAACGATGTCTCATGTTCTGTATTATTCAAAGCATGTAACTATTCATAATAAATAGCCTAGCCTAGCCAAGGCTTTCCAAGTAGTAAGGTTACTTACATAGTGAAGAATATACTTGATTTAAGCACCCACCAACTAATTCAATGCAACACCGCTCACGCCACAAGCAACTCAAATCTAAAAAAAATCACAAGAAAGGTCTAAAAATTAGGGGCATCAAATTCTCATAATTTTCTTTAGATCCAACTTAAAATGAGGAGGCCAAGACTCACTAAAAGAGATCGATGCTTGCTGTCCGGGCTTCCAATTTCACCTTAGTTCTAAAATTCGGTCTCTTATCACTATGGGTACCTCGAAATCATTAACCAAACTCAATGGGTATTTTTCTAAATCACTTTAATCAACCAAAAATAGACTTAATTCACTTACCCACTGCTGAAGCTCGCTGGAAAATGCTAAAAACGACCCAAAAACGTTGCTGTCCGCACCACTTGCACAACGCAGCGACGACGATGGCAGAGCAGATGGCGGCGAGCATGAATGGAGGGCGGCGTGATCAGGTCTGAAGACAGCAGCGACGTGTGGCTGTTTGGTTGCAAAGGAACTCACGGCAGCGACAATGTGAGGTAAGCGGCGACAGCCGCGTGGGGATCTGCAGCAGAGGGCAGCGGCGCGTGGAGACGGCGAACGGAGAGAGAGAGAAACGGGTTAGAGAGAGAGAGACAAAAACGAGAAAGATAGAGAGAGAGAGAGAGACCTTACCGTCGGCGAGTGGCGGCGGTGTGGCGAACGGCAGAGGCGAAGGCGCGACGGTCGGCGGCGGTGAGCTTAAGGCGGCGGCGAGCTGAAGGCTGAGGGGGAGAGAGAGAGAGTGCCGAGAGGGAGAGGGAGAACATGAGAGGGAGAGAGATTGCCCCTTTTTTTTTGTCTTTAACGAAATTTTGGGGGGGAAAAGTCCCCCCATTTCCCTCTTTTTTTTTATTTTTTTTATTTGGGTTGTTACAATACCGGTGTAGCCATAGTGGTGGTTTTCGCAGTAGTTCGTGATTATTTCACAAGCAGTTGGTGAATTTAATCTGAGTCATCAACGAGAGTAAGTAATTTGTTACTATATAAATTAGATTTAGATCTAATATTTTTGTATGCTTAGCCTTAATATAAATCTAGAATAGTTCTAAGTTTATTGCCAATGTATTGGTATTTTAGATTAAACAAAAATTAATTATGAATCGGTCCCAATCACGCTTCCGCTTTACGGAATTACGGAATTCTAATCCTTCAATTGGTCGATGAACAAGAGCATTTTACTGGAAACTTTGTTGCAAATTGAACAAAAATGCAACACCAAGCTATTCAATAATTCACATAAAATTGTTTCCTTTACAGGAAAATGAGTAAGAAAAAAAAAACCGATGCTTTTAAATAAGTATATATAGAAGAATTCTCCAAGAAAACCTATCCAACTATAATTCCTCAATTAAACGAGTAAACGAGAACTTATAAGTAGTTGGAGAATCTTATAGTATACAAGAGATTTCCTACAGCCCTATCTCATCCATCGAGCACACCAGCCTAAAAATGAAGCACTAAGAGTGATGAGAAAACAAACTTGCAAATAATTTTCCCGTGCAACTGAGGCACGTGAATTAGATACGATCTCAAAGCTCCATTACGTCAAATCAGGAAAACATATAGCAGAATTCTCAAGTTAAGGAAAAGCAATAAATCCGTTTAAAATAACAATCCACTACGCATTTCATGTTCGCCTTCCTTCCTTCCTTTCCTTCTTATCATTTCACTTATTTTCACGCTCGACTCCCAACCAGAAACGAACCAAGCAAGGAGAAGATAGCAAAAGTACGATTGAGTTAATCACAGAAACTAACAGAGATGAGAGAAAAGTGAGAATACATCGTGAATAATGGCATTGAGATTGGCAGTGACCTTATTGTTGGCAATGGTGTTTCAAGCAGTGCGTTCATCCAATCCGATTATGAAAAACTGCTCTAGCAACTTGTCCGTCGATTGCTTCAATCCGTCGTCGTCATCGCCTTCAATTGATTTCTAACAAACAACCAGCTGCAAAAGTCAAAGGTAGAGGAGAGGATGAACGTTTATCGAGCCCTAATCGTTTGCCAGCTTCCTAATTCGAAACGAAAAAGAAAATCAAAACGACGTCGTTTTGATCTCATTAATCAAAACGACGTCGTTTTGTAATTGGGGTGTGCGTTTTAACGAATATGACTAACACAAAACGACGTCGTATAGAATCGTTGAGGATGCGCATTTAAACTCCACAAAACGACGTCGTTTGGGCCTCTTCAATGTCGGTTCTAAACTGTTATCAAAGCCAACTGTTAATGACGGTCCCAAACCGTCATATAATCTCCAATTATCTATGCGCTCATAACCGACATTGAAGCTCATCCCTTTAATGACGGGCCATAACCGACATTGAAGCCCATCTTTCATGACAGTTTTTAACCGACATCGTTTATACGATTTTCCAAAAACATTTCGTCATACCACTAAAAACACAGCGCCTTTTTTTAAATTACGTTTAATGACGGTTTGGGAATGTCATTGAAAATCCTCTTTCATGACGGTTTAGAACTGACATTGTTTATAATGTTTTTCGAAAAAGTTCTGTCATTCTCTGAATTTTGCGGCGCCTTTTTTTAAATTACGTTTAATGACGATTTTTAACCGTCATAGAAGATGCTCTTTAATGTCAGTTTACAACCGTGATCGTTGTTTAATATTTTCGCGCCATTTTTTAAATGTTTATAATGACGGTTTTAAACTGACATGGAATGATTTGTAATCACGGCATTTTTTTCTAAACTTTCCATGACTGATATAAACCGTCATTGTACGGTGGTCTTTAATAACGGGCCTAAACCGTCATCGTATCCCAAATTTCCAAAAATTTATGTTTTTTTTTTAAAAAAGTGGCATATTTTTAGTAATCCGTTATCTTTGGTCAATCCGTCATTGTTTAAAAAATACAATCCAACATCGTAGCCCCAAACTGTTGTAGTGCATTTTGAATCATTGTCATTCATCTCCCTATGGTGGCCATTTTGGTGGGCAAAGGACTGCTGCAAAAGTATTTCAGTCAGGATATTATTGGCCCACTGTGTTTAAAGTTTCTCATTTGTTCAACAAAGTGTGTGACAAATGTCAAAGGAAGGGAATTTTGAGCCAAAAGATGAAATGCCCCTTACATATATCTTAGGAGTGGAGATTTATTATGTATGGGAATAGATTTTATGGGGCATTTTCCACCTTCTTTTGGGAATCTTTACATTCTATTAGCTATTGTTTATGTATCCAAATGGGTGGAAGTCATTGTTTGCCTTCTAAATGATGCTAAAACAATAGTGAAGTTCCTTCATAAGCACATTTTTACACGTTTTGGGACCCTGGAGCTTTAATCATTGATGAGGGAACTCACTTTATTAACATAATGTTTAGCAATATCTTGGCCAAGTACAATGTGAAGCACAAAATATTCACCCCATACCATCCTCAAGCTAATGGACAAGCTAAAATCTCTAATAGAGAGATAAAAAAAATAAAAATAAAATAAAAATAAAAAAAAGCATCTTAGAGAAAATGGTAAGTCCAAATAGGAGAGATTGATCTATTAGGCTAGAAGATGCATTGTGGGCTTAGAGGACAACTTATAAAACCCCATTGAGCATGTCTCCCTATAGATTGGTCTTTGGGAAAGATTGTCATCTACCTTTGGAATTAGAGCATAAAGCTTTTTAGGCTCTCAAAAAGCTCAATTTGACCATAAGGCAGCAAGTGAGCTTAAGAACCTTTAGCTTGTGGAGTTGGATGAGTTTAGGAAATTGTCCTATGAAAATGCCAAAATGTATAAGGAGAAAACTAAGATTTGGCATGATAGGAAATTGGTTCCTAAACAGCTTGGAAAGGGTCAAAGGGCTTTGTTATTCATTTCAAGGCTTAAGCTCTTTCCTAGAAAGCTTAAGTCTAGGTGGTTTGGACCTTTCACTATTTTAGAGATTTTTGAGCATGGGGTTTTGTTATTGACAGATGAAAGTGATGGAAGGGAAATCAAATTGAATGGGCAGAGGTTAAAGCACTATTGGGGTGAAGAATTCCAAAGGTGTTAATCGGTGTGCTTAAAAGGTAAAATTTTGCTTTTGTGCCTAGTGTGTTGGTTTTGACAGTAGGTTTAAATTTATGTTATTTTTGCTTTTAGTCGTTAGCAATTAATTTTTGTTTCATGCATTTTAGCTTTAATTTTTTCATTTTTCATTTTGCCTAGATTAATGAGTTTGTTGGTTTTCTATCAAGCTTTTACTTTTGGTAGGAAATCTCAGCAAGGTGGAAAGAAATCGTTGGTGTAGTAGCATTAGTGGGATTGAATTTGACAGACTTGGGAAAGAAGTATTGTTGCGCAAAGTTCTCACCGCAAGTGTACGGTTCAAGTTTTAATATAGTGTTTTCGTGCCTTTGGATTGAGTTTCTAGCCAATTAATTATCGTGAATACTATGGTTCGATTTTATTTAGAGACCAAAGTGTGATGTGAATGATGAACTAACTAACAAAAGATTAAAGGATGAAAATTCGAATGAGAAAAACTCTTAGGGAATTGACTTCACCAATTGGGCTTATAGATTAATTACTTGAATGTGACTAACATGCAATATTCCAAAAGTCAAGGATAAACTAAAATCATAAATATCTTTCCCGAGCATAATTAATTCTCTTACACCCAATGAATTCAATATTCCTATCTAAACTCATTGACATGCAAAACCTTAAGTCTAATCCCTTTTACAACTTCTAAAACGATCCTAAATCTTCCGATCTTAGAATTACTTTAGTCATGCAAATTAAGATCTAATCTAAACCCCCTCTCTCGAGCACGATTTAAAATAAAAAAACAATTAATCTATGGCTGGTAGGTTAAAAGCATCAAGAATACAATTTGCATAAATGAAATCAAAGCAATAAACACTCCAGAATCAATCCATAAAATCCCAAAAAGCTACATCAATCTCTAAGATACAAGCTTAGCTACTCATAATCCCTACATTATGATCTAAGCTTGAATAGAAAGCCATAAAAACAACACACGAAAAGGAAAAGAGAAGTAAAAACTCGAGTCCCGTAGATGCCGAAAGTCTCCGTCACAATCTCCACGAGATCTCGCCCTGAACTTTGGTCCCCGCTCTTCCTCTAGCTCCCACAAGAGGTCTTGAACCAAAATTAGGGGGGAAAATCACCAAATGAACTCCCCTCGATCGTGTGAAATCGTATTCTATTTATAGGATTCTAGTTGCAGCGTCGAGACACTAGGGACAGCGTCTCGACGTTGTTGTGCCTTCGGGTCTTCAGGCTGGGAGGGAGTCTGTAGCAGAGTCTCGACGCCACAGGCTAGTGTCTCGATACTATGCTCTCGGGTCTCATGGCTGCTGCAACTCCTATTTGAATTCTTCTTCGCAATTCATTTGCCTCTTTCTACGTCCCGAACACTCGATCAACTTCCAAATGTTCAAAATCATCCCAAGACTTGATTCCTACAAAATGAACATAAAAGTGTGTGATTTTGGCCAAATAAATCTCTAAGACTAATGATAAAAAACAGAGAAAAATAGCTCAATATGTGAGCTAACAAGATAGGAAAGATCTCCAAATTTGCTTAAATTATATGGAAGACAATCTCTCATGTGCTGCAACAATCTTATTCCCATGCATATGATTCTGAGACATCCTTTATTCTCAGGTATCTATAAAACCTTAAACCAAATGACCCTTAAAGATGTTTTGATACAAAGGTTATATGTGGTTAGCATGCTAACACATAGTGACAACATTTTCACTTAGGCAGTAACACAATTGAACTCCTGATATTCCCATTTGTATCTTTACTTTTATTTTATGCTCTCCACAACAATCAACCTGAAATATTCTCTTTGTTACACAACTGGTTGCAATTCGATAAAATTTTCACTTAATCTTTGAATTTATAATTAATCTATATGGGATCGATACTTGAAAAATACTTTCTTATATTACTTAAGCAAACGACATAAAGATTTTAATTTAAACTATTTTATATAAAAAAAATTAAAATATATTGTTAGAAACTTAGAAAGTGTTTAAATTTGAAGGTATATGAAACTCACCCTAACAAATAAAAGTTCAATGCCCCGTTTGATAATCATTTGGTTTTTGGTTTTTGGTTTTTGGAAATTAAGCCTATACACACATACTTCCATCTATAAGTTTCTTGGTTTTATTATCAATCTTCTACCTTGTTTCCAAAAACCAAGTCCATTTTTTGAAACAAAAAAAAAAAAAAAAAGTAGTTTTCAAAAACTTGTTTTTGTTTTTAAATTTTGGTTAGGAATTCAAATACAACCTTAACTAGGATGAAAGCTATGGTAGAGAAATTAGGAGAAAACAAACATAATTTTTAAAAAGCAAAAACAAAAAATCAAATGGTTATCAAACGAGGCCAAGTAATTTGCTCTCTTTTTCTTCCAAAAAGACATAAGACATCGTTTTCAAAAATATGTGAAATTGAACTTATATCTAATGTTTAGATCAAAGAAAAATGCACAAATTAATTAAATAATAAATATGGGAAAAGGTTGAGGCAAGATTAAACCCCACGCATTTTTATTTAAACTTAATTTTCTCCTTAATTGGTTTTGTGACTTTCTGGTATTTCCACCAGTCACATCTAAGAAATTAAAGTGGGTGTTTTTTCAAAGACATTTTTTATTAATATTGTAATTTTTAAAACTTATTATTGAAATATAGTTGTTTTGAAACTTTTTATTAAAATATTGTAATTTTAAATTTTCGGTCAAAGGTCGTCTCTAAGAGATGACCTTGAAACACGTGTCGCTTGTCTGACGCGACAATAAATATTTTTTTTAAAAAAAAAGAAAATTCGCAGGTCGTCTCTTGAGAGACAACCTCCGCACTGTTGAACAACAAATAGATTATTGCATGTGTGGTGTAGTTGTGAGTTGTTTTCCTACCCTTCCCAAGTTCGATTCCCGGTGGTTGCAAGATTTTTTTATTTTTTTATTTTTAAAAATCTCAGCAGTTTTTTATTTTTATTATTTTTTTTGTTTCATAGTTTTTTATTTTTAAAAGTATCAGTAGTTATTTATTTTCTTTTTTCTTTGAAATTTAAAGTTTGAAACATACTTAAAAATCAACAATTTAATTTAAGGTATATAGTGCACAATTTCTTTATATTTTTATTTTGAATTATAAAATTATTATAACCAACTTTTTAATTTAGCTAATTGAGATAAAAGATAAATAAAAATGAGAAATATGACAAATAAATCAAATTGTTGTTATTTTTATACAAATAAATTAATTTAATATATAAAATACACATTTTGCCTTTTCACTCTTCATTGGAACTGTTGTTATTGGTATAAAAATAACAACAATTTGATTTATTTGTCATATTTCTTATTTTTATTTATCTTTTATCTCAATTAACTAAATTAAAAGGTTGGTTATAATAATTTTATAATTCAAAATAAAAATATAAAGAAATTGTGCACTATATACCTTAAATTAAATTGTTGATTTTTAAGTATGTTTCAAACTTTAAATTTCAAAGAAAAAAGAAAATAAATAACTACCGATATTAAAAAAAAAAAAACTAGAAACGAAAAAAATAATAAAAATAAAAAACTGCTGAAATTTTTAAAAATAAAAAACTGTTGAGATTTTTAAAAATAAAAAACTAGAAACAAAAAAATAAAAAAATAAAATAAAATAAAGGCTTGCAGCCATCGGGAATCAAACTTGGGAAGGGGACAAAGACAAGTCACAACTAAAGGGAATACTCCATTTGTTATTTAATTGTGCGGAGACGACCTTCGCGAATTTTTTTTTTTTTAAATTATTGTTGCGTCAGACAAGCGACACATGTTTCAAGGTCATCTCTTGACCGAGAATTTAAAGCTACAATATTTTAATAAAAAGTTTCAAAACAACTATATTTCAATAATAAGTTTTAAAAGTTACAATGTTAATAAAAAAATGTCCGTTTTTTCAAAACCTTTGATAAAGCATTGATATAATTAAATTTATCGTAATCAATTAGCTTAAATTTTAGGGTTCATTGATGATTTAACATGGTACAAAAGTAAGAGATCCTGTGTTCAAACCCTTACAAGTTTATTTCTTTTCCAATTAAAATTAAATTCCACTTGTTGGATCTTCTACAAATGTTCAAGTCCAAGAAAAGAGGTGAGCGTTTAAAGCATATTGATATAATTAAATTAAATTCACCATAGCCTATTAGCTAGATTAAAATTTTGGGTTCATATTAGAGACATCTATTCTAAACACATTTCACCCACTTTTATAAGAGAGGTTGAAATAAGGGTGTTTTAAATTTCAGAAATTATGTCTGATGACCATCTTCAAGTCCCATTTTACAAAAATGTCCAAGATAGGAAAATTTTTCTGATTCAGAATTTTCATTTTTTTTGTGATAAATTTGCCATTTTTGGCTTCCTCTCTCATCAATAAGTTTGCTCCATATTATCTCTCTTCATTCATTATTATACCCTTCTTGGCTTCATCTCTCCTCAATAAGTTTGGTCCATATCATCTCTCTTCATTCAATAATATCCCACCAAATTTTCCTAATTTTGAGGCATTTATGGAATTTTTAATAAATACGTTTTATTTTTTCCTTTTTTCATTGTTCTGAAAATTGTGTAATACATTATTTGCCTTTTTGCCTTCCATTTTTCGAACTTTTGGGATTTATATTGTCCTAAATCAACGATCTTTCTTCTTCATCTCCACCAACTTATCGATCTTCTTCAGCAACGGAAGAAAAGTTCAGCCGGCGGCCAAATTTCTCATGGTGTCCAAATCAAAGAGCGAAAATCCTCCCACTGGTGATGGCACTAGCCTCGGGTTTGTGTCTTTTCCTTTCTCAATTTGTTTACTTTCGGTCTTTATCTGAGGGAAGTTTGACGAGTTGGGGCAAAGGGATTTCGTTCACAGAGATTTAAAGGAGGCGACTATGGAATGCAAGTTACTGAAAAATCGATTTCTGATTTTTCTTTCTTCTTATTGCTATATTCGTGGGACATAAAATATCGAAGGCAAAACTTCTTATGCATTCCCTTCTTTTTATATGTTAACTTTCATTAAATTACAATATATATATATATATATATATCATCATACAATATATAATCAGTATAATAAAACTATACATCTGTATTTATCAGATATCAAATATTGTCAATTTTTTTTACTCTAGCCATAACCTAATATATATAATTCATATACACTGGGATATAATATGCATACAGAACACAAATGCATATATTCATGGAAACAATCTCAGCAATCATATATATATATATATATATCACCATACAATATATAATCAGTATAATAAAACTATACATCCGTATTTATCAGATATCAAATGTTTGCAATTTTTTTACTCTAGCCATAACCTAATATATATAATTCATATACACCGAGATATAATATGCATACAGAACCCTAAGGCATATATTCATGGAAACAATCTCATCAATCATATATATATATCAACATATACAATATATAATCAGTATAATAAGACTGTACATCCGTATTTATCAAATATCAAATGTTTGCAATTTTTTTTACTCTAGCCATAACCTAATATATATAATTCATATACACCGGGATATAATATGCATACAGAACACTAAGACATATATTCATGGAAACAATCTCGGAATGCAAAACGGCAAAAGAGGAAGAAAAAAAAAGATTACCTAATTTCCCTAAAGCCTTAAAAAAAAAGATGCAAAATGGCATAAATAATCAGGAAAAAAAAAATTATCCAATTTCACAAAAATGAAAAAAAGGAAAATATTGATGGGAGAGAGAGAAAATATTCAGTCATTATTGATGAGAGAGATGTTTGACCATTATTGATGGAAGAGAGAGAAAATGATCATTATTGATGGGAGAGAGAGAAAATGATCATTATTGATGGGAGAGAGAAAAAATATTCAGCCATTATTGAGGATAGATGAAGCAAAGGACTCTTTGGTAAAATGACCATGACTTTCATGTAAAAAATGGAGGCCCAATGTCTATTCTTGAAAAAAAAATAGTGTAGTTGGACAAAATTGAGAATAGGGGGTCCATTTTGGGCTATTCATGTAGTTATCTCTTTAAATTTCCACACTTTGAAAACTAATATATAAAGTCACCAATCAGAGCCATAACCTTTTCTTTTTTCCTAATAGGGATTTTGAGTAATATAATGTGTTTTTATTTTCTTGGAAGGTTCACTTTTGAATTCAGTTTATGGTTTAAATATCAAAATCAAGCTAGACTTTTTTTTGGGTGAGTTAAAAGGTGATATAAACGAAGCTAAATTATTAAAGTTGTCTAAAGTATGTAGTTGATATTTCAAAAAATAAAAAATAAAAAATAAAAAATATGTAGTTGATTATGATTTCATCTCTAACGTTTTGTTTTTAGTACTTCAGCATTTAGGGGTGGGGGATTCAAACATCTGACCTCTTAGTCGAGGATACATGTCAATTACCGTTGAGCTATGCTCGTTTTGGCCATCTCTAACGTTTTTAAAATTTTAATTTTACCCAAGCTTTTCATTTATTTTAAACGTTAGTAATTTCCATTAAAATATCTAATCTAAATTAAAAGATTGAAGGTAAAAGATAAGGTTGGCATCAACTAAACAAAATTGTAATTCTTCTCTTCTGAAATTCTCTGCTTTCATGTGGATGGCTAGAAAAAATGGTTCCACTTTCTAGAAGACGAGAATTTTGACAAAGTTCACTTTCAAGTAGTGGGAAATCCTCATTAAATTGGCCTTAATTTAGTAACAACGGCTCTTTTCTGGATCATTTCAAATAGTTATGACTTCTGAGTCAAGAAGTCGTAGTAAGTTTTGATATGTCAGCTGTCTATGGAGAGAGAGATAGACAGGTATAATAAATTAATGGTTATAATACTACTTATCTCTTTCGGTTCTATTTTAATTTTGGTGTTTTTAAATGTCTAATATAGTCATTATACTTTCAATAAATCATAAAACTAATATGTGTCGTTAATAGAGGTTTAAATCTCCACTCCTAAACATGGTTGAACTAAAAAGATTCCCCTTTATAATTTTGAAAATAATATTTAGATGGTATATTATTATTATTATTTTATTAAATAAAAATTAATTTTAAACTAACGATGATGACTGATTTTAAGATTTATTAAAAGTAGAGAGATTCGAGACTGAATTAAATATTTAAAAGTAGGAAAAACAAATGAAATAAACTTGAAATATGTTAAGATAGCCCACTGAAGCCCATCTTCTAAATTCTTGAATTCATGTATTTATGGCCCATTATGTTTTAGGCCCAGTTCTCTCCATATTATCTTCTTCTCTCTCGTCTGGATGGTAGTTAGGGCAAAAGAAAATTCCAGAAGAAGAATATCGTGAATATGGTTTTGTAGGAGTTTTTCTCCCCAGGCCTTTATATATGGCTGATTGTTGATCAAATTCATATATATAAATGCATAGGGTTTTCTCCTGCATTTCTTCTCTCTGATTTTATGGTTCTCTGCTCTTTTTTGTGAACTTGAAATGGTATCAGAGCAAATTGTCTAGCGACTGAGCTCGATCCTCACTCTTCTTCTCCGCTGCTCTAATGACGACACCAGAAAGCTCCGAGAGTGGTACTGTAGAGGACTTGAGCGTGGCCTCGGTTCAATCCTTTAGCCCCGGCAACAAAATTTCAGTTGTTAAACTCACTGAAGAAAATTTTCTCCTGTGGAAATTTCAGATTCTAACAGCATTGGAGGGTTATGGACTTGAATCGCACTTAAATGATGATCCTCCACCAAAGTCTCTGATGGTTCAATCGAATACGAGCGCTGGCGTTGAGCCCTCTTCTGCTGCAACCTCATCTTCTGCCTCAGTTCCTAATCCTGCTTATACTCACTGGAAGCGGCAAGACAAGGTAATTTCCTCATGGCTCGTGGGAACTATGTCAGAAGAAATACTCCACCAAATGATTCACTGCTCTTCGACAAAGGAGATCTGGAGCTGCTTGAATCAAATCTTCACAATAAGAAATCTTGCTCAAATGATGAAGATTAAGACCAAACTTCAGACTATACAAAAAGGAGGTATGCCTCTCAAAGAATATTTTTCTAAAATACAGAAATATGTTGATGCCCTAGCAGTTGTTGGAAAACCCGTAGAAGTTGAAGATCACATTCTATTCATCTTGGCCGGTCTGGGATCCTACTATGAGTCGATGGTATCGGTAATCTCAGCCAAGATTGGTCCTCAATCAATCCATGAGGTGATGTCTCTTTTACTAACTCAAGAAAACAGGAATGAAAGTAAGATGGCCCAACCCGAAGGTGCTGTTCCTTCGGTGAATCTCACTGTTCACCCTAAACCAAATGATTCTGATCTTTCGAAAACTAATCAATCTCAGTTTTCTCAGAACAATGGAAATGGAAACAGGGGAGGTCGTGGAGGCAGAGGTGGTCCTTCAAACAGTGGTGGCCGTTCTTGGAATAACCGGAACAGGGTTCAGTGTCAATTATGCACCAAGTTTGGTCACACTACTGCCAAGTGCTTCTTCCGATATGCTCCTCCATCGTCTCCCTCCCCGGTTACTACAGGTGCGTTTCCACCCAATTACAGTCAGTTTAATCGCTCTCCCTCATTTCCGTAGATGTCTGCGTTGATGACCACCCCTGACTTGAATCACGACAATCACTGGTATCCTGACTCGGGTGCAACAAACCACTTAACCCATAATTTCAATAATCTGACCGTGGGCTCTGAATATGGTGGTATGAATCAGGTTCATGTTGGCAATGGAGCAGGTTTGCCTATCTTAAACTTTGGTTTTACATCTTTCTCTTCTCCCACCTCCTCTAATCGTGTGTTTTATCTCAATAATCTGCTTCATGTCCCTTCTATCACCAAAAACTTAATTAGTGTGAGTCAGTTTGCAAAAGACAATGGGGTTTTCTTTGAATTTCATCCAACTCTTTGTTATGTGAAGGATCAAGTGTCTGGTTAGGTGCTGCTCCAAGGGACTCTCCATGACGGTCTATATAAATTCAATATCTCTCCGTCTCTGTCCAAATCCAAGGAGAATACAGCAGTGCAGGCGCTTTTTTCTCAGTCTGTTTCAAATTCTGTTTCCCATTCAAATTCTGTTTTACCATGTTCAGTTTTAGATGTTTGGCATAGGAGGCTAGGACATCCCTCGTTATCTACTGTGAAGAATGTCCTTCGTTTGTACAAGCCTCAATTGTCTATAAATAATATGTTTCATTTTTGTTCTGCTTGTTCTATGGGAAAACATCACACTCTTCCTTTTTTTGATTCTCTTACAGTATATTCTGCTCCTCTTCAACTTATTGTTTCCGACCTTTGGGGTCCCACTTACATACCTTCAAAAAATGGTTTCTATTACTATATTAGCTTTGTGGATGTGTTTAATAGATACACCTGGGTTTATTTTTTGAAGACCAAATCTGAAGCTTTCTCTGCTTTTGTTAAATTCAAAACATTAGTTGAAAAGCTATGAGGTGTGCCTATTATTCGTTTCCAATCCGATGGTGGTGGTGAGTTCAAAACCTTTATTCCATATCTTGAGTCTAATGGCATTACTCATCGTATTTCTTGTCCTCACACCTCTCAGCAAAATGGCATAGCTGAGCGAAAACATCGACATATAGTCGACATTGGTCTAGCGTTATTGTCTCAAGCTTCAATGCCATTAACCTATTGGGATGAAGCCTTTGCCACTGCTGTATTTCTCATCAATAGATTGCCTTCTCCTGTTATATCTAATATTAGTCCTTTGGAAAAATTATTCAAAACCAAACCTGACTACTCGTTTATTAAAGTATTTGGTTGCCAATGCTTTCCTTGCATCCGTCCTTATCAATCTCACAAGCTATCTTTCAGGTCGAGTCCCTGCACCTTTTTAGGATATAGTACATCTCACAAAGGGTACAAGTGTCTGTCGTCTGATGGTCGGGTTTATATCTCTCGCAATGTCTTATTCAATGAGACTGTATTCCCTTTTGCCATCACATCTGTGTCCCATAATACCAAACCTGCAAATTCAATTGAAATTTTTCCTCCAGATGTCAATCAACTTACTTCACCAATTATTCCCACTCCTCAACCTCCTTCACCGGTTCACCAATCCGTAGCCACATCCCATGAGCCTGCTCCAGTGTCAAATGAACCTGCTGAGAACAACTCTCATTCAAATGAGTCTTCCAATACCACTGTCCCTACGTGTGTTAATTCTTCTGCTCCTACTGCCTCTCGGCCGGTTACAAATACTCACTCAATGACTACTCGTGGGAAGAGTGGCATTTTCAAACCTAAAATTCTGGTTGCTGAATCTACTTGTGATTATTCTGACATTGAACCACCAAGTGTTAAAGAAGCTCTCAAAAGCTCTCATTGGCGTAAGGCAATGCAAGATGAATATAACGCCCTCATGATGAATAACACTTGGGATTTAGTTCCTATACCTGATAACAAGAAGATTGTAGGCTGCAAGTGGGTTTTCCGTTTAAAGCGAAACTCAGATGGCTCTATTGCTCGATACAAGGCTCGCCTTGTAGCTAAAGGGTTCCATCAGTCAGCTGACCTTGATTATTCTGAAACTTATAGTCCGGTGGTTAAACCGATTACTATTCGTGTTTTACTTACCTTGGCTCTCACTCGTGGTTGGTCTATTCGACAGGTTGACGTGAACAATGCCTTTTTACATGGAACTCTCACTGACTCTATTTTCATGGAACAGCCTCCTGGCTTTAAAGCTTCAGGAAATCAACAACTTGTTTGTCATCTCAAAAAGGCTCTCTATGGTCTAAAGCAGGCACCTAGAGCATGGTATGATCGCTTATGTCTTTATCTTATATCTCTTGGGTTTAAAGCATCCAAAGCTTATTCTTCCTTGATGATTCGTCAGACATCTTCTTCATGTTGCTATATATTAATTTATGTGGACGATATTCTTATTATGGGAAGTTCTGTGTCTGATATTGACAATCTGATTGCTTCTCTAAATCGTCAGTTTGCTCTGAAAGAGCTGGGTAATCTAAGCTATTTTTTAGGGATTGAAGTGTCATATCCCTCATCTGGAGGTATGTTTTTATCTCAGTCCACTTATATATCTGAAGTTCTTACTCGTGCCAATATGCATAATGCAAGCTCTATTTCTACTCCAATGGTAAGTGGTTCAATCCCATCTGCTCATCAAGGTGAATTGTTCTCTGACACTCATTTATATCGTAGCATTGTTGGTGCGCTGCAATACGTGACTGTTACGCGTCCTGAAATATCTTATAGTGTTAACAAAGCTTGCCAATTTATGCACTCTCCCTCTGTGCTCCATTGGCAGCTTGTTAAGCAAATCCTAAGATATCTCAAGGGCACCATTAATCATGGATTACTTATGCATCGTCCTCGGCTTTTGTCTCTTGTTGGGTTTGCTGATGCCGATTGGGCGTCTGATCCTGATGATAGGAAGTCTACCACGGGCTATTGTATTTTCTTTGGTGGCAATCTTATATCTTGGGGTTCTAAGAAACAGGGCATAATCTCTCGGTCCAGCACTGAAGCTGAATATCGGAGCTTGGCCACTGTCTCTGCTGAATTGGTTTGGTTAAACTCTCTATTTCGTGATCTAAATATATCTCTTACTAAACCTCCTGTTCTGTGGTGTGACAATCTAGGTGCTGTTCACTTAAGTGCCAACCCCATTCTTCATTCCAAAACAAAGCATGTGGAGCTCGACATCTACTTTGTTCGTGACTTAGTTCGCCAACAGAAAAATCTTATTCAACATCTCCCAGCTTCTGAACAAATTGCGGACATCCTTACGAAGCCTCTCTCCGCTACATCGTTCAATCGTCTCAAGTTCAAGCTCAATGTTCGTGATGCCACGACCATTGGCTTGCGGGGGGGGGGGGTGTTAAGATAGCCCACTGAAGCCCATCTTCTAAATTCTTGAATTCATGTATTTATGGCCCATTATGTTTTAGGCCCAGTTCTCTCCATATTATCTTCTTCTCTCTCTCGTCTGGATGGTAGTTAGGGCAAAAGAAAATTCCAGAAGAAAAATATCGTGAATATGGTTTTGTAGGAGTTTTTCTCCCCAGGCCTTTATATATGGCTGATTGTTGATCAAATTCATATATAAATGCATAGGGTTTTCTCCTGCATTTCTTCTCTCTGATTTTATGGTTCTCTGCTCTTGTTTGTGAACTTGAAAAAATATACATGCTCATATTCAACTTTTTTGACAACATGATGGAGGGAGGGATTCGAAGCACATATTTATTAGTCATTAGGACAAGTTTTATATGAATCAACTATGTTCATGTTAGCATTTTAACCTAAATTATTCTAACAAAGGATTGTATCTAAATTTTAATATATCAGGGGTGGTTTCCCTTTTGAATATATTAATGTTCTTAATTAGTAGGAATATCTCAAGCAAAAAAGTAAAAAAGACAGTGAAAGTAATGAAAACCAAATGTGAAGAGAGGTGGATTTTGTTGGGGTTTGTTGGGGTGTGAATAGTAGAATGTTTGGAAAATGCAATGCAATTCAATGTGTAATTAAAGAGTAATTAGGTTTGACAAATTGGAGATAGCTCAACCGTAAATGCTATATATATTTTGATTAAGAGAATAAGGTTCATACCTCCCACTCTAAATATTATTGATCTAAAAAACAAGAATAATCAGGTTTGGAGTTTGGTGATAGTTCTATTATATTTTATTACTTTCTCCAACCACACGCTGTCCAATTTAATTTGGTCATAAATATGTAGGAGAGTAGTGTAGTCTTTCACTATTATTTATACATTCGAGTGTTGGATATCGTTAGAAAATATGTGAAAGAAAGTGATGTGTAAATTAAATTCAACAAAAGTTTCAAAAATAATTGAAACATCCATTTACATATTCAACGTATGAAAGTTAAATTTGTTGTTATCTTTGAGTTTTGAAAGTAGTAACTCAATTGAGTCATGCTTGACGTAGGTTTCAATATTTATTTTTATTTTTTATTTTTTTTAGAGTTACTAAGTTGCTAGCATATAAATAGAAATTTGTTTCTTTATTTGAATAATCTAATTCCATTTGAAGTATTCTTCTTTCTTTCTTTTGATCTTGAGTTGAGTTGAGAGCAAGTATCCAAGAGTTCTATTAGATTCGGGTAGTTTGAGGTTGTTGTTCTACTGGAATTAGTCATTGTATTGTGCTGAAATGATCACCACCGTAGTCTACTTGCAACCTGTGCAGAGTGAATAATTGTCTTCTGAACAACGTTTTGTAAGTGTGCCTCAAGTACTACTTATTGGCGCTATCATAAGATTTTGAGGTTTTGTTAGTTTGTGGTTATTGCTACATTCAATCTAACATTTTACAATATTTGTTATATACATACAGTGTCTGTATTATTATTTACACTGTAATAGTTAGTATCCAATTAAGGTGTAATCAATTTACTGGTGTTACTCACTTCTTATATAAAGCATATTTCCAATAAAAAGTTAGCCCATGAATATTATTCAATCTATTGTCATTATATATAGATAGTAATCTATAGTGGGAAGAGAGTGTGTGATAAAAAGGGAGTTTTTAGCACTATAGGATTACAAATATTTCTTTCCCTACTTGTCAACTCATTGTCATTTTAAAATTGATGGAGGGTCCACAACATTAAAGAATTATTTATAAACGCAAATTACTATGGTACAAACAAAGGAGATAGGTGTTTCTAGTATTGAAAATTTTCTCACATTAAAAAGATAATGAGTATATATATAAGAACAACTATCTCTATTGATATGAGATCTTTGAGGATTGGGTTGACAAAGGAGATGATCTTATAAGAAAATAAGTAATCAAGGAGACCAAGAGGGAAGTTTACAAAAAGAATTCCAAGCTCAAGCAGCTCAATCAAGCTCAAATGAAGCTCCATGGGAGTCAACTCCAATTCAAGCCAATCACGGGGCAATCATTATGCCACAAGCTCCAATGACAAGAGCTAGAGCTAAAAGACTACAAGACGCATTGAATGGTTACTTCCAAGCTAAGATGTCTACTCTGAGTTGCATCCATTCCAAGCTTGGAAAGGCACATATTTAATGCATTATGTATCTTTTGAATTCATGAATTTACATTTATGAAGGTTCATGAATGGATTTGAAAGGTTAGGGGCTGAATTTAGACCACATAGATGAAGGGATGTGTCCTTTCATGGTGTTTTTTCAATTAGTATAAATAGTGATGTAATTTGTCATTTCAATTAGTATGCTTTCTTTGTGTTCTTGTGTTTAGAATGCATGCTTAGAACTTTTAGTCTAGTTTGATCAATTAGATTGTGAAGAGTTCGAAATCTTGAAGTTAGAAACGAGTTCTCATTTCTTCTCGATCCATCGATCATTTCTTCCAAGTAAAAATATGTTGAACTTTCTTGGGGTTGTTTTATCATTTTGGTTAATGGAGTTACTCTTATTACTATTGTGGGGGTTCACCTGGAATAAGGAGAGTTCTCAATCATGATTGAGGTAATTTCTTTATCATGATCAAAGTGAGGACAAAACCCACGTTGCTTCTTCTATTTGCTACTTGTCATGTTAGCTTATGAACGAATTGTCGAAGGTCGTATCAAATAAATTTATAATTCCACAATAACTAAAGCTAACTTGTAGCGATAGTGGTCGGGGTCAATCACATGGAGTCTATTCAAACAAATTCCATTTTCCTTATTTGTTTAGAGTAACCTAAACGGGAGATTTTTAGATTAGGAAAGAAAACTAATTATGGAAAGTAAATATGTTAGAAATAGAAAGCAATGGAAAACGAGAGTTAAGTCTATATCTTGGGGGCTCATGCAATCGAGGTTGTCATCGTAAGTTCAATTTGATTAAATCATAAATCTCTCTAAACAATCAATAACATGTCGAAGCTTGGCATACTTCGAGAACAACTCGAAAGCAGCGATCCTACTATCACAAACATGCAAACGTCAAATTTGATTCTTGCTTAAATTAATTAATTGGTCGATTAACTAATCTAAACCGCATTGGGATCTAGCCAAATTAATACACATGCAACGGGCAACAAACCTCAATTACAATTGATTAAATCCTTTAGTTCTAGAGATGCATGAGAAATATCAAAATGTTATCCTATTCGCTACTTCGACTAGAAACTAAATTTAGGCAAACTGCAGTAAAAGGTTGTCAATCTTTCCCTAGCACTACCTAAACTTATATGCAAAGAACTTAATTCACATAGACATGCATTGAGAATTTAAGCGCAAGAGATTTCATTAAAAGAATTCAAACTTACATTTGACGTCCTGATTACATGAAGGAGGAACCTAGCCGCTCATGGAACACGAGAAAACTTAATTCTTCCTTGGAATCATCATGAAAAATACTAAAATCTAGCCTAAGTATGAAATAGTTGTGGAGAAAGTGAGGGAAAAGGCTATGGAAATACAAGAATGAGTTGATGTCTAAACCTAAATCAAAGCTACATATTTATAGGACTCATTGGCCTCCAAGTCGTGGTATTTTGGCGTTGAAACGAGCCTCCAAAGATGGGAAGAATTTGTGCAAGAAAAGGAAAATTTCAAATAAAGGAAACTTCCTAGCGTCGAGAAGCTGGTCCAGATTCTTGTCACAGTGTTGAGACACTGTTTTCTGGCGTCCAGACACTGTCCTCTCAGGTTTTTGGCTTGAGTTTACAGCAGACATAGCATTGAGACACTGTTATGGAGGGTCTCGACGCCGAGCTCTTTGGAATTTGGCTCTAAGACTCGTTTCGCTCCGGTTTTGCTCGTTTAGGTCCCGTTTTGGCTCTGAACCTCCGTCATGGACATACACACATATTATACTCATTTTAAAGGATTTTTCACAAAGAATTCAATAAACATAAGCAAATTGTAAGATTCTGAATGTGTAAAAAAATAGACCTATCATTAGCTCCACTTTAAAAATGATGTGAGACCTACCAGCATTTATTAAAAAGAATTGTCTTTAAGAGCAAAATCATGATGTGAATAAAGAGAGTAATAAGTAGTCTTATACTTTTTTTTTCACATCAAAGGAAATGATGAGTCCGTATGTAAGAGCAACTATCTCTATTGATATGAGACTTTTCTAGATGAAATAAGAAACAAAATCATAAACTACTTAGGCTTAGCGGTTGAATTACCATTTGGTTTTTTTTTATTTTTTATTTTTTTTTTATCTTTTTGTCAAATTCTTGGCCATAGTTTCCATATTTCTTAAGGAAACATTTAAATATTAGGCCAAATTTCAAAATCAGTAACAAGCTTTTAAAAACTAATGTCCCGTTTCATAACCATTTGGTTTTTGAAAATTATGCTTGTTTTATCCCTATTTCCGTACAATGATTTTTATCTTAGTTAAGGACATATATTTGAGTTCCTAGCCAAATTATGGAAACAAAAACAAGTTTTTAAAAACTATATATATTTTTTTAATTTTCAAAACTTGACTTGCTTTTTGCAAACATGGGAAGAAGATAGATAAAAACAAAGAAATTTATAGGTAGAATTAGTGTTTATAAGCTTTCATTTCTCAAAACCAAAAACCAAAAACCAAATGGTTATTAAACGAGACCTTATTTATTTCTAAAATGTTGTTTAGAGTTTGAAAATGTCTATAAAAAAATAGATAACAAAACAAAGGAACTTAGAAGTAGAAGTAATATTCCTAAGCTCAATCTTCAAAAATCAAATAGTTATCAAATAAAGCCTTTTCAAAAAAATTTAAAAATAGTTATCGGACAGAAGTTTAAAAATTGATACCAACAACATGGTGTAATAAGAAAAATGGTTTGGATTCAATAGTAAACTTGAAAAATGGTTAACTATATTTAGAAATTAAAAATGGCTAAACGTAATTTTTATTATAATATTAATAATTAAAATGGATGAAAGTGCTCTAACTGATAGCGTGCATAGCGAGCTATTTTTCCCAGTTAATTAGAGTTAGTCTTTGAGTATTATTTGGCCAAATTATGCATTTTAATGTTTATTTTGTAGGAATTGAATATTGAAGATAAATTGGTGAAATTGGAGTTTATCGGGCTTTCGGGACCAAAAGAAGAGCAAAAGAAGCAAAAAAAAATCAAAGTTGGAGGCTTAAGTTTGAGGAAAACTCGAGAGCTAACGTCGAGACGCTGCTTTCTAGGCGTCTCGACGCTGGTTTTCCTTTTATATTTTTGACGGTAGTAGGGATAGCGTCGCAACGCTATCCACAGCGTCGCGACACTACCAACAAATTTCCTATAAATACCACATTATGTGCTACGATCTAGGGGAGTCCATTTGGTCAGATTTTAGCCCTAATTTCGACTAGAGACCTTTGGTGGGAGTTGAAGCAAGGCCAAAGAGTCGGAACCAAGCTTGAAGACGTGGAGATAGTGACAGGGACGTGTCAGTTTCAACGGAATCAAGAGTTTTCCCTTTCTTTCCCTTGCCTCTTGTTGTTTTTATGACTTTTCTTTCAATTAGTGTTTGTAGTAGTTGCAAGACTATGAGTTGCTAGTTGTTTGTCTTAGGGATTGATGTAGTTGTTTAGTTTGTTGGATTGATTTTCGGTGTTATGACAGAAATCGTAATCAACGTAACAAGAATGAAAGGGAGAAGAAAAACAACACACAGATATACGTGGTTCACTAACGGTGTGTTAGCTACATCCACGGGCAGAGGGAGAGAACGATCTTATTATGAGGAGTATTCAGATTACAGAGATTAGGGTAAAATAGGTTAAGAGGGTTTATATATGGCACCACTCTTAACCCTAACATAATAGGCCCAAAATAAAAGCCCAAAACGAAAATCATATCTAATCTCTATACATAATTTAGCTTAGGGGGCCTTGCCCCCGAACCCCCACTAGGCGCTTCGCCTTTGGACCCCCGTACTTGGTCGTTCTGAGCACTTCATATCTGATTCAAGGCATATCAACAAATCTCCACCTTGACTTGAACTCTCTCACACATAACAGATGAACCAGATGTATCCAAAGAAAAGTACCAGATGCAACTCGAAAGTCACCAGATTCTCCCTCTGCTTCATAAGGTCCCATAGGGACCATTTAGCAATTCAGAACATTTAGCAAGTCCAAACAATGTTGGAACTTGCCACTTGGAACTGGCTTAGTGAACATATCAGTGGGGTTATTAGCTGTCCCAACTTTCATCACCTTAATCCTCTTCTCATTTCTCAGGAAGTGATATCTAACATCTATATGTTTAGTCCTGTCATGATGAGCTTGATCCTTGGCTAAGCATATTGCACTCAAACTATCACACTATACAACAGCCTGATCATGATGAAGACCAAGGTCACCAACTAGTCCTTTCAACCATATTGCTTTCTTTAGCAGCTTCTGTTAGTGCCATATACTCAGCCTCAATAGTAGAAAAAGTAACTGTAGGCTGTAGGGTTGCCTTCCAACTAACAATAGAACCACCAAGGGCAAACACATCACCAGTCATGGACCTTCTACTGTCAACATCTCCAGCATAGTCATAATCAGAATAACCAGTCACTAAACATTCTGTATCACTTCCATAAATGAGACCAATAACAGATGTACCTCTAAGGTAACGAAAAATCCTCTTCACAACTTGCCAATGTTCCTTTCTAGGTTGCCCCATGAACCTATTGATAACACTCACAACATGTGCAAGATCAGGCCTAGTGCAGACCATAGCGTACATCAAACTTCCTACTGCACTAGCATATGGGACTCGAGACATGTATTCCTTCTCAGTTTCAGATTGTGATGCAAGTACAAAAGACAAACGAACACTTACAGCACTAGGAGTATCTATAGGCTTAGCTGAAGACATCCCAAACCTGGACAATATCTTCTAAATATATCCTTTCTGTGACAAGAAAAGCTTCTTTTTATCTCTTTCCCTATAAATCTCCATACCCAAAATTTTCTGAGCAGCACCTAAATCTTTCATCTCAAATTCAACACTGAGAAGGTCTTTCAACTTCAGAATATCAGACTTGGACTTAGCAGCTATCAACATGTCATCTACATACAGAACCAGATAAATCTTCAATCAATCACCAAGCTTGTTGTGATACACACAACAATCATACGGACTCCTGCTGTAGCCTAACTTAATCATATAACTGTCAAACCTCTTATACCACTATCGTGGAGACTGCTTTAACCCATATAAAGACTTCTTCAACTTGCAAACATAGTCTTCCTTACCAGGACACTGAAACCCCTCTAGTTGGGTCATATAAATCTCTTCTTCCAACTCTCCATGTAAGAAAACTGTCTTCACATCTAGTTGCTCAAGTTCTAAATTCTTATGTGCAACCATGGCTAGAAGCACCCTGATGGAAGTATGTCTGACTACTGGTGAAAATATTTCATTGTAGTCAACTCCTTCTCTCTGTGTAAACCCTCTTGCAATAACTCGAGCTTTAAACTTAATACCCTTTGTAGGTGAGATTCCTTCCTTTTTCTTAAAGACCCATTTGCAAGTAACAATCTTTCTTTCCTTAGGTCGTTTGACTAGCTCCCAAGTCTGATTTTCATCAAGTGACTCAATCTCATCTCCCATCGCAGCAAGCCACTGAGCAAACTCACTACTCGAAACAGCTTCTCTGTAGGTGGACGCCTCATGGGGATCCACCTCTTCAGCAACCTGTAGTGCCTAAGCAACCATATCCTCAAAACCATACCTCTGTGGGGGTCGAATGCCAACTCTCCTAGCTCTATCAAGAGCTATACTTGGCTGACGTGTTGTTTTTGAACTAGAAGACTCTATCTCATCTGTTCTTGTACCTGTATCAACAATTGGCACATCAGTTTCTATAGTAGCATGTTGATCTTCTCCACCTTGGTGCTGTGATTCATCCTGACCATAAGTGAATTGCAGCTCCACCTGTTTATCAACATCACTACTTTCTTCTGCAACAGCGGGTAGACCACACCTCATAAGGTATTTTGCAATCAATACTTGTATGAGGCTCTCGGTTAATCAAATAACACGTTGTGCTAACTGCTTCTGCCCAAAATCTTCTAGGTAACCCAGTGATAACTCTCCAAAAGGGAGTTATTTAGACCTTATTTCTATATTGATTTGCGTGTCTTTTGTGCTTAATAGGGGTGCTTTTAGATAGATATTATATGTTTTAACCCATTTGGAAGAACGGAAGCTTTGGAGATTATTTTATGCAGAATGTATTGCTGAGCGACTTGAGGGAGCAAACTCTGTGCTGGAGCAAAGCTGGGAGCGAAAACTGCCACGTCACAGCTCGTTAGCCAATTTAACAAACTGAATTCTGTTAAGCTAATCTCGGGATAAAGGAGCAAGGAGAGCCATCCACGTGTCTAGGTCAACTTAATTCAAGCTTCCCTCAACTCTACAAAAGGAGATAGCCGCCCAAGTCAAATTCATTCCACTTTTGGGAACGAATTCACTCTCATTTCCACTTTTGGGAGCCGAATAGAGGAGAGAGATTGGAGACCATCAAGAAGACCATCATTTGCAAGCTGATCGAGGAGATTAATATTTTCCTTTATTATCTTGTAATTATGGATATGCTTACTCAGATTGTAACGTGCGTTTCCATGCATTTTATGAACTAAGTAGCTTAGGCGTTGGTTAGGAACATGTGATTGCCGTTAATTTCTAGTAATAAATATTGATTTAATGCATCTTGATTAATTGTTGTGCTCATTTACATTTTGTGCCCGTCTGGCCAGCCGATATGAATACCTCTCTCTAGTTTCAGGGATGATTTAGGGAGTGTGTGACGGTTAATCACACTAGATCATTGTGTATTGGTGAACGCCAGTGACTGAGCTAGGGATAGCCAGTTGCCTAGTGCTTGATCGGTAGTACTTCATTGGGGTTGAAACACATTCCAAAAGATCCGGAGTTCCGGGAGGAATCTGCTAATAAGACTGCGAGAGTTTTGCATGATTAATAGTATTGCTAGAGCATCTTTTAAAACAATTACTAAATCCTGACCAGCACCTGTTTCTAATCTGTCTGCCTATCCGTTTACTTTATGTTCTGTCATTTCTTTTGCTTCAGCATTATTCTTATAAAAACCAATCATTTTTACCACCTTTGAAACCATTAAAGAATTATACAAAATAGATAAAGTGGAAGCTAGTTCAAGCCTTGGATTGATAATACTTATTACTTGCTGCGGACTGTGTATACTTGCACAGAGTCTAGAGTCAATTTACATCTTATTTTTACTCACTCTAGGAACCCAACAAGTTTTTGGCGCCGTTGCTGGGGACTTGAATAAGTTTTTATCTGATCTGTTTTGTGTATGTGTTTTAGTGGTTTGGTGCTAGAACTTTTTGATTGTTTCTTTTGTTTTTGCAGGTGTGAGTTGGTGCATGAGCGATCCGCCTGGGGTAAGGTTCGAGCTTGATCCAGAAATCGAGAGGACATTCAGGATAAGAAGGAGAGAACAGCGTAGACAGCAAAATCAAATGGCTGATGTGCTGCGTCTCCCGCAGGGTCCAGAAGATCCAGTTGATCCCCAGCAGGATCGTGTGCTGCAGCAAAACCAGCCGCTGGAGAAAAATAGACAGCAAAATAATGAGGCTGAGAATCCTATCTTGGTAGCGAACGATAGGGCCAGAGCCATTCGAGCGTATGTTTTTCCAATGTTTGATGAGTTAAATCCAGGGATTGCACGTCCTCACATTGAGGCAACAAATTTTGAAATGAAACCCGTAATGTTTCAGATGTTGCAAACCGTGGGTCAATTCCATGGTTTGTCATCTGAAGACCCTCATTTGCATCTTAAGTCTTTTCTAGGAGTTAGTGATTCTTTTGTAATTCAAGGAGTGCCAAGAGATGTCCTTAGATTAACTTTGTTCCCGTATTCTCTTAGGGATGGAGCAAAGACGTGGTTAAATTCTTTTGCTCCAGGATCAATTAGGACATGGAATGAGTTAGCAGAAAAATTTTTGAGTAAATATTTCCCACCAAATAGAAATGCTAAATTGAGGAGTGAAATAGTAGGGTTTAGGCAACTTGAAGATGAGACTTTTAGTGAAGCTTGGGAGAGGTTTAAGGAGCTTTTGCGAAAGTGTCCCCACCATGGTTTACCACATTGTATTCAAATGGAAACATTTTACAATGGGTTAAATGGAGCAACCCAAGGTATGGTTGATGCTTCGGCTGGAGGGGCCCTTTTGGCAAAAACTTTTAATGAAGCCCATGAAATTTTAGAAAGAATATCAACTAATAGTTGTCAGTGGTCAGATGTTAGAGGCACAAATAAAAAGGTCAAGAGTGTGTTAGAGGTTGATGGTGTGTCTACCATTAGGGCTGATATTGCAATGTTAGCTAACGCTCTTAAAAATATGACAGTGGTTAGTCATCAACAGCCACCAGCTGTGGAGCCTACTGCAGTGGTGAACCAAGTTGCAGCGGAGGCATGTGTCTATTGTGGTGAAGAGCACAACCATGAGTTTTGCCCTAGCAATCCAGCTTCTGTGTTTTTTGTAGGTATTCAGAGGAACAACCCGTATTCTAACTTTTATAATCCAGGTTGGCGCAACCACCCCAATTTCGCATGGGGAGGACAAGGAAGCAATGCGCAAGCACAACAAAAGGTGAACCAGTCAGGATTTGCTAAAGCACAGGTATTTCCCCAGCAAAATAAGCAGGTTGTGCCCCAGCAAAATGCAGAAAGTTCTCTTGAGACCATGATGAAAGAATATATGGCTCGTACTGATGCCGCTATTCAAAGTAATCAAGCTTCAATGAGAGCCCTAGAATTGCAAATGGGCCAGCTAGCTAATGAGCTGAAAGCAAGGCCTCAAGGGAAACTTCCTTCAGATACTGAACACCCTAAAAGGGAAGGTAAGGAGCAGGTAAAGGCAGTGACTCTAAGGAGTGGTAAGCCACTAGAAGAGAGAAAAGAGCCTAGTAAACTCCAAGATTTAGAAAAGATTTGAATTAAAATGTTGTTGTTGAGAAAGAGTTGGAGTCTGGTCAGGGTGCTGGAGGCAGCGATAAAGATGCTGGAGCATCTGGTTCTGTACCAGATGTGGAACCACCTTATGTGCCGCCCCCACCTTATGTAACACCTCTACCTTTTCCACAAAGGCAAAGGCCTAAGAATCAGAATGGTCAATTTAAAAAGTTTTTAGAGATTCTTAAGCAATTGCATATAAATATCCCGTTAGTAGAAATTATTGAGCAAATGCCTAATTATGCTAAATTTCTTAAGGATATTTTAACTAAAAAGAAGAGGTTAGGTGAGTTTGAAACTGTATCTCTTACTGAGGAATGTAGTGCTATTCTTAAGAATGGGCTACCAACCAAGGCTAAGGATCCAGGATCATTTACTATACCTGTGTCAATAGGTGGAAAAGAGTTAGGTAGAGCACTCTGTGATTTAGGTACAAGCATTAACCTTATGCCTCTTTCGGTATATCGAAAGCTAGGTATTGGTGAAGCTAGGCCTACCACAGTTACACTCCAATTAGCTGATAGGTCTATCACATATCCTGAGGGGAAAATTGAGGATGTCTTAGTAAAGGTAGATAAATTCATATTTCCTGTTGATTTTATTATCTTTGACTATGAGGCGGATAAAGATGTCCCAATTATTCTAGGTCGTCCATTTTTGGCTACTGGTAGGGCATTGAGAGATGTTCAAAAAGGGGAATTAACAATGAGGGTTTGTAATGAGGAAGTAAAATTTAATGTGTTTAAAGCCATGAAGTATCCAGACGAAATGGAAGATTGCTCTTTCATTAGGATTTTGGAGAACACAATTGTTGAGACAGCAATGCAGGATTCAGCTAGCAAACATTTGGAAGATCATGGAGAGGTTAGTGTAGAGGATTTAGAAGTTTGTTCTTTAGAGAGAAAAAATAAAAAAAGAAGTGTTTAGGTGTGAGGAAGTTTTTGAGTCTTTAGATTTAAATCAAAGAAAAGCTCCTCCTATTAAGCCATCCCTAATTGAGGCACCCACTTTAGATTTGAAGCCCTTGTCGGATCATCTAAAGTATGTGTATCTTGGGGAGGGTGAGACGTTGCCCATTATTGTTGCATCGGATTTAATGCCGGAGCATGAAGAGGCTTTAATAAAATTACTGCAACAATACCGCAAGGCAATAGGTTGGACATTGGCTGACATTCAAGGAATTAGCCCGTCTTTTTGTATGCACAAAATCACTCTAGAAGATGGATCCTTTAGAAGTATTGAACAACAAAGAAGGCTTAACCCTGCAATGAAAGAGGTTGTTAAAAAGGAGGTGATTAAATGGTTGGATGCTGGCATTATTTATCCGATTGCAGACAGCAATTGGGTAAGCCCTGTCCAATGTGTTCCTAAGAAAGGAGGTGTCACGGTAGTGAGCAATAAAGATAATTAATTGATCTCAACCAGGACAGTAACTGGCTGGAGGGTTTGCATGGATTACAGGAGGCTTAATAAAGCCACCTGTAAGGACCACTTCCCTCTACCATTTATTGACCAGATGTTGGATAGATTGGCTGGTCAGGCCTACTACTGTTTCTTAGATGGTTATTCTGGGTACAACCAGATTACTATTGCTCCTGAGGATCAGGAAAAAACCACTTTCACCTGCCCTTATGGGACGTTTGCTTTTAGGCGAATGCCTTTTGGCCTTTGTAATGCTCCAGCAACATTTCAGCGGTGTATGCTAGCAATTTTTTCTGATATGATTGTGTCTACGGTTGAGGTATTTATGGATGCTTTTTCAGTTTTTGGAGGGTCTTTTCAGAATTGTTTGGATAATTTAGGTAAGGTGTTAAAAAGATGTGAGGATACCCATCTAGTTCTTAATTGGGAGAAATGCCACTTCATGGTGAAGGAGGGCATTGTGTTAGGACATAGGATTTCTAAGAATGGTCTAGAAGTTGATAGAGCAAAAATTGAGGTTATTGAGAGACTAGAACCACCGAATTCAGTGAAGGGGATTAAAGATTCATAAAGGATTTCTCAAAAATCAGTAAACCTCTTTGTAACTTATTGTGCACTGATCATGTTTTTGACTTTAATGCAGATTGTAGGAAAGCTTTTGAGACTTTAAAGGCTGCTTTAATCTCAGCACCCATTCTTTGTGCACCTAATTGGAATTTACCATTTGAGGTAATGTGTGATGCGAGTGATGCTTCAGTAGGTGCAATGCTGGGGCAAAAGCTGGGCAAATGTATTCATCCTATATATTATGCAAGCAGGGTTTTAAATGAGGCACAAGTCAACTATACAACTACTGAAAAGGAGTTGTTAGCTGTTGTGTTTGCCTTTGAGAAATTCCAGCCATATTTGGTTGGATCCAAAGTCACGGTTTTCACGGATCATGCAGCAATAAGGTACTTGATGTCTAAGAAAGATGCAAAGCCTAGACTAATTCGTTGGGTTTTATTATTGCAGTAATTCGACTTGGAGATTAAGGACAAGAAGGGATCAGAGAATGTCATCGCAGATCACTTGTCTCGTCTTGATCCATCATCATCTTCGCTGAAGCAATCTGCCATCTCAGATTCTTTTCCAAATGAACAGCTTTTTGCTGTTGAGGTGAAGATAGTCAAGGAGATCCCTTGGTATGCTGATATTGCCAACTTTTTGGTCAAGGGAGTCACTCCTATTGATATGGATTGGAGGCAGAAGAAAAAGTTTAAGCATGATGCAAAATTTTTCTATTGGGATGAGCCATTTATGTATAAGCAATGCTCTGATGGTATTATTCGTAGGTGTGTTTCAGGTGATGAAGCAAAAGAAATCCTGGAGCAATGTCACTCTTCGCCGTATGGAGGCCATTTCAGCGGTCAGAGGACAGCTATGAGGATTTTGCATTGCGGATTCTTCTGGCCTTCCTTGTTTAAGGATGCCCATTGGTTCTACAAGCAATGTGATGCCTGCCAAAGGAGAGGAAACTTGGGGCCCAGAGATGAGATGCCTCTTACTTACATTTTGGAAGTGGAGTTATTCGATGTGTGGGGTATTGATTTTATGGGGTCGTTTCCCCCTTCTAATGGCAATGTTTTTATCTTATTGGCAGTAGATTACGTGTCCAAGTGGGTGGAGGCCATTGCATGCCATCAGAATGATGCCAAGACGGTTTCAAGGTTTCTCCAATCGCACATCTTTGCGCGGTTTGGGACACCTAGAGCTTTAGTAAGTGATGAGGGTACACATTTTGTTAATAATATCTTAGCTAAGCTTTTAGCTAAGTATGGAATCAAGCATAGGATAGCTACCCCTATCACCCACAGGCTAATGGTCAAGCTGAAATAAGTAATAGGGAAATTAAATCAATTCTAGAAAAAGTAGTCCATCCATCTAGGAAGGATTGGTCTTTTAGGTTGGATGAGGCTCTTTGGGCTTATAGGACAGCTTATAAGACTCCTCTAGGTATGTCTCCCTATCGGTTAGTATATGGGAAAGCTTGTCATTTACCATTAGAGCTAGAGCATAAAACGTTTTTGGCTTTGAAGAAATTAAACTTTGATCCGAGTCGTGCAGGAGCAATTAGAATGCTGCAGCTTAACGAATTGGAGGAATTTCGCCAATTTTCTTATGAGAATGCGAAAATGTATAAAGAAAAGACTAAGTTGTGGCATGACAAGAAAATTAAGCCTAAAGAGTTTGTCAAAGGTCAAAAAGTTTTGCTTTATAATTCTAGATTGAAATTGTTTCCTGGGAAACTAAAGTCCAAATGGTCAGGTCCGTTTGTGGTGATTGAGGTTTTCCCCCATGGAGCAATTACTTTGCAAGATGAAAAAGATGGAAGAGTATTCAAGGTGAATGGACAGCGTGTCAAGCATTATTAGGGAGAGGAGTTTCAGTCGAAATATCCTTCCTTAGAGCTGGTTGATGATTGAGTGAGCATGATTTTTGCGGGAGCAGTTCGCAGAGCAAAATTTTGAGCTCCCAGAATTTGTTGTGATTTTATTTTCGCTGTTATGATTTGGTTTAATTTTAATTTTAATTGTAGTGGATTTGATTGCTTTAAATTCTGCAAGATTTATCTCTATTTGTAGTTATTTTTAATTCCGTAGATTTTATTTTATTTTCGCTAGATATTTTATTTAATTTGATTAGTTTAGATTCGAGTGGTTTAGTTTTATTCTCTGATTAGATTTAATTAGATTTTAAATTCTGTATTTATTTTCAGTTATTTGAATTTTTGTTTAGGTTTAAATTTTATAAAGATTTTCTTGATTTATTCGGCTTCAAATAAAAATAAAAGATAAGATTTGATTTGAGCAGTTAAAATTTGAATTTCCTGATCTGATTTTGTATCCGAGATTTTTCTGAAAAATAATCTGGTGTTTAGAAGGTTGTTACGCCAAAGTTATGGCTGAAGCAAATATTTCGTCCGAATAGGAAGAGATTTCTTGTGAAATAATTACCTTTACCGTTTGATTTTGAATTTTCTGAGGGCAGGTAAATTGCATGGATGCTGCCACGTGTCGCGCAGGGATAATCCAATGGTTTAGCCGTTGACAGCACGCATTTATTTACCATGGGCGATTGAAATTCAAGTTTTTACCGTTAGTGGATTTGATTTGCAAATTAAATGTGAACGGTAAATCCATTTAATACGGGGCAAAATCTTTCGGTTACGATTTGATTTGATGCAGCCCTATTTATTCCTAAGCCTTCGGTAAGTTCTTCTTCAATTTCTTGTCATCCCTTGCTATTTGCATTCTTCTTTCTTTCTCTGTGTGCGATAGAAAATTCCTTTGAGTCTAAAAATGGCTAAAACGAGAGCAAGAAAAGAGAGAGATAATGAGGAAGAGGAGGTACCCCTGACCCCCGAAGCACCGAATTAAAGGCAAAGAAGAAGAAGACACCAGAAGAAAAAGAAGCTAAAAGAAGAAGAAGACAGCAAAGGGCTGAAGATCAAGTTGTTCAGAAAGCGGCAGAGGATGTTATTGTGGAAGAAGATCCGAAAGAACCAGAAGGACGGAATCAAGAGCAGTCTGAGCCAGGAGTTGCGGATACAGAGGAAGTTCGAGAAGAAAATACAGAGGAAGTTCGAGAAGAAAATATAGAGGAAGTTCAAGAAAAGCAGGCCGAGGATGTGCAAGAAGAACAGGCAGAGGTTGCGCCTGAAGAAGTTGATGAGCAAGAACAGGAGGCTCGTGTGGAGGTGATCATGCCGGAAGTGCCCAAACGCCGCCGTATTAAGCGAAAAGCGGGCCGTGTTAAGGTAGTCCGAACTGATATCCCCTCGCCTCCTACTACTGACTCTGAAAGAGAGAATGCAGAGAAAGAAGAGTGTGAGAAGAATGAGGCCGAGGATAAAGCAAGAGAGGAAGCAGAGAAAAAGGCTGAAGAAGAAAGATTGCACAAGCAAAGGGCAGACAGGGGCAAGAGTGTTGCTGCGGCATCGAAGGAACCTGATGAAATAGAAGAGTCACAATTGCCGTATGATCGCTTTGTCAACAATCTTGCCAGAGCAAAATATGCAGAGTTGCTGAAAAGAGACTTCCTGTTTGAAAGGGGATTTAGTGGTGATCTTCCACATTTTCTAAGGACCGGTATTGCAGACCACGGTTGGAAACGGTTTTGTTCAAAGCCTGAATCTGTGAAAGCGCAGGTGGTGTGCGAGTTTTATGCAAATATTGACAAAGAAGAAGGTTTCCTAACGATTGTTCGAGGTATTGAGGTCGACTGGAGTCCTGGTGCTATTAATGCACTGTATAACCTTCAAAATTTCCCCCACGCAGCATATAATGAGATGGCTGTAGCGCCATCCAATGAGCAGCTGAGTGACGCTGTGAAGGAAGTTGGTATTGAAGGGGCGCAGTGGTGGCTTTCGAAAACAGAGAAGAGGACGTTCCAGTCAGCCTATTTGAAGAGGGAAGCAAATACTTGGATGGGATTTATCAAACAAAGGTTGCTTCCAACGACTCATGACTCGACGGTTTCTAGGGAACGAGTGCTTCTGGCTTTCGCTATTTTGAGGTCTCTCAGTGTTGATGTGGGAAAAATTATTGCTGATGAAATATCTGGATGTTGGAAGAAGAAAGTGGGGAAACTGTTTTTTCCGAATACGATTACCATGCTTTGCAAGCGTGCAGGGGTTCCAGAGAATGAAGGTGATGTTATTTTATTTGACAAGGGGATCATTGACACGCCTACCTTGGCGCGGCTTCAGCGTACGCAAGAGGCACGCCAGGGAGGACTTGTCTACGGCATCAACACGATTTTAGAACAACTTGCACTGTCGGCCAGCAGGCAAGAGTTTGCCGAGAGGCAAGCTTTAACCTTCTGGAACTATGTTAGAAGTCGTGATGTCAACTTGAAGAAGGCCCTAGAGGAAAATTTTTCCAAACCTTATCCGGCCTTACCCATATACCCTGATGATTTACTGAACCCCTGGATTCCGCCACCACCTGTCGAGAGAGAAGGAGATGAAGAAGAAGATCCTAGTCAGGAGGATTGAAGAAGGAAACTTTGAGCGCGCGAACTTTTTGATGGATTAATTTTGTTGCTCCCGCATTTCTGACTAAATCTTTTTCTATCTTTGCTTGTTTTGTTGTTCTGTTTGATTTTAATTTTTCTGCTGCTGGATCATCGAGAAAATATATATCTGCTTATGTAAATCTTTTTCTAGGTTTTTAATGAAATTTCCAAAGTTGTTTCTGTTCTATGAGCACTAAGTAATTCTAACTTAATTAATTTTCTTCTGAATTCTTGAAGCTTGGACTGATTAAGCTTAATTAGATCAAGGTATTCTGATCTCCAGAAACCTTTTGTTTGAGCAAATTCTTCTAGCCTGGTCGATGCTGCGGCAAGAAAAATTTTGGAGGTAGTGTTGACTTATTTGATCCACTTTAAGCTTAGTTTTAGTCCCATGCTTAGGTTGAAAATTCAGATAGAAAACTTTAAGTTTGGGGGTATACTTCACAAAATTAATGATTCATTGGAGACAATGAATAATTTAAGTTTGGGGGACTTTTTGCTACTCCAATTGTTTTGCTCGAGCATTCCTCTCCTTCATTAAATAATTTGTTAGGTTATTGAGTAATTGAGGACATTTTTGATACCCACAGTTTGTCTTCGCGTAAAAAAATGACCTAGGAAATATAAAAAAAAAATGAAATTATTATTTGCTGAAAAAATCAATTGTTTTGCTGAGAAAATTCATGGAGCAAAAGTTTTGAAGGATGAATGATGATCCAGCACTTTTTCTGTCTCCCAGAACTTAGGTGAGCTTCATCATAAAATGTTGCCATTCTGAGGGGCAAGAGATAGAATAACTGAGGATTTTTTAGCTCTACTATGAGTATTTAGCCTAATTGGTGATGAGTTTGAGGCATGGGTATACTGCACCATAAAGTGGGTCATCCCATGCTTAAGAGCTTATGACTGTAGGGCTGCTTTAAGTCTGAAAAACAAAAATATAAACCCCTTGAAAATGTGTTTTAATATGTCTGATAATAGAGCTAGGTTGTGGCAAGTTCTTAGAATTGAGTCAAAAGTGGTGATTATTTGTCCATGCCGGAAGAATTATTTTGCTGCAGCTGAGCTTAGTTTTGCAGAATGCTCGAGTAAAGGTTGAAGGTAGTGTTGGATTATCTGTTTTGATTAAGCTATGCTTTGTCTAACGTTTTGAATTCTTGAAAGGAAAGGTTGGTTAGTATTGCTCGGGACGCACAATAGTTCAAGTTTGGGGGTGTGATAACTCTCCAAAAGGGAGTTATTTAGACCTTATTTCTATATTGATTTGCGTGTCTTTTGTGCTTAATAGGGGTGCTTTTAGATAGATATTATATGTTTTAACCCATTTGGAAGAATGGAAGCTTTGGAGATTATTTTATGCAGAATGTATTGCTGAGTGACTTGAGGGAGCAAACTCTGTGCTGGAGCAAAGCTGAGAGCGAAAACTGCCACGTCACAGCTCGTTAGCCAATTTAACAAACTGAATTCTGTTAAGCTAATCTCGGGATAAAGGAGCAAGGAGAGCCATCCACGTGTCTAGGTCAACTTAATTCAAGGTTTCCTCAACTCTATAAAAGGAGATAGCCGCCCAAGTCAAATTCATTCCACTTTTGGGAACGAGTTCACTCTCATTTCCACTTTTGGGAGCCGAATGGAGAAGAGAGATTGGAGACCATCAAGAAGACCATCATTTGTAAGCTGATCGAGGAGATTAATATTTTCCTTTATTATCTTGTAATTATGGATATGCTTACTCATATTGTAACGTGCGTTTCCATGCATTTTATGAACTCAGTAGCTTAGGCGTTGGTTAGGAACATGTGATTGTCGTGCTTAATTTCTAGTAATAAATATTGATTTAATGAATCTTGATTAATTGTTGTGCTCATTTACATTTTGTGCCCGTCTGGCCAGCCGGTATGAATACCTCTCTCTAGTTTCAGGGATGATTTAGGGAGTGTGTGACGGTTAATCACACTAGATCATTGTGTATTGGTGAACGCCAGTGACTGAGCTAGGGATAGCCAGTTGCCTAGTGCTTGATCGGTAGTACTTCATTGGGGTTGAAACACATTCCAAAAGATCCGGAGTTCCGGGAGGAATCTGCTAATAAGACTGCGAGAGTTTTGCATGATCAATAGTATTGCTAGAGCATCTTTTAAAACAATTACTAAATCCTGACCAGCGCCTGTTTCTAATCTGTCTGCCTATCCGTTTACTTTCTGTTTTGTCATTTCTTTTGCTTCAGCATTATTCTTATAAAAACCAATCATTTTTACCACCTTTGAAACCATTAAAGAATTATACAAAATAGATAAAGTGGAAGCTAGTTCAGGCCTTGGATTGATAATACTTATTACTTGCTACGGACTGTGTATACTTGCACAGAGTCTAGAGTCAATTTACATCTTATTTTTACTCACTCTAGGAACCCAACACCCAGCATTAGAAAGCATGCAGCTTGCTCTCACCACAAGTATCTCCATTCTTGTTAAGGACGAGGACATGACACAGATCTCCACAATGGTATGATATTGTCCACTTTGGGCATAAGCCCTCATGGCTTTGCTTTTGGTTCCACCCAAAAGGCCTCATACCAATGGAGATACTTGTCCTCCCTTATAAACCCATGATCATCCCCTTGTCTAGCCAATGTGGGACTTTGGTTGCACTCTCAATTCACAACAATCCTTCCCTCGAACAAAGTACCACAGATGAGCCTCCCCTCAAATAGTCATCTATCCGTCCATATCTCCTTTCATAGGGAGGAGTTTGCTCTTAGAGCCAGATTACAGATTCTATCCATCCATATCTCCTTTCATAGGGAGGAGTTTGCTCTTAGAGCCAAATTACGGATTCTATCCGCCCATAATCCTTTCATAGGGAGAAGTCTGCTCTTAGAGCCAGATTACAGATTCTACATATGACTATTTCTTCAAGGCTAACAAATTCTTTGTTCAACACCCGGGGATTCTATCGACATGGCTAAGTCAGGGTCTAGCTCTGATACCACTTGTTAAGGACGAGGACACGACACATATCTCCACAATGGTATGATATTGTCCACTTTGGACATAAGCCCTCATGGCTTTGCTTTTGGTTCCACCCAAAAGGCTCATACCAATGGAGATACTTGTCCTCCCTTATAAACCCATGATCATCCCCTTGTCTAGCCAATGTGGGACTTTGGTTGCACTCCCAATTCCCAACATTCGGTATGAATGTGCTTATGTTTTATCTATATGCAATTATGATTAAATGCTTTCAATTACTTGATCACTAATTGAATGATTTAAGTGTTGAATCTAACTTGGGAGAGAGGATTTAGCCTAAGACTTAATTTACTAATTGCATGACTAAAGTATAATTTCTAAGATCGTGACGGAATTTAGAATTACTTTAGAAGTTGTTAGAAGAACTAAAGCCAAAGCCTTGCATGTTAATGAACTTAGATAGGGATATCAAGTTAGTTGCATGCATGAAAATCAATTATGCTCGGGAGAGATGGTTGTGATAAAAGGTTCCTAGACTTGGTAGAATAATTGCATGTGAAATTCATTCCATTAATTAATCCTCAATCTCAACAATGAAATCAATTCCCTAAGAGTCTTTCCATTTGAGTCTCCACCTTTATTTTATGCTTTTTGTCTTTAGATTTATATTTTGTCATTAAGTTTTGCTCCCTAAAAAAATTAGACAAGATTATTCACTGTACTTAATTTGCTAGAAAACCAATCCAGAGGACGACACTCTCGTTTTACACGAAAACAATATATTATTACTTGACTCGTACACTTGCGGTAAGCAAATCGCGCATCACTAACGTACCGTTTAGACTTTTAGAAATAGAAATACAACCTATAATAATGGAGCATAATAAGTAAGAAAAAAAAATCTAATTTTATTAATAGACTAACCAACTAAATCAAAACAAAACAGAAGCAACATTTTAAGGAGAAGAGAAACCGAATCTGACATCAATCAGATTTAACAACCTTAAACTAAATTTAAAACTGTAATTAACATCATTTAAACAAAAATTCTAAATTCTTAATCCACTTATGTTGAACCATTGTTGGGTTTCCAGAGTGGGTAAAAATATAGTAAAAATAGACTCTAGAACACTGTGTAAGCATACACAATCCGCAGCAAGTAATAAGTATTTATCGTATCCACGGGGCTGAATAGCTCTCACTTTATCTATTTTATATATTCTTCTAATGGTTTCAAGAGTAGTTAAAATGATTGATATTTGGAACAATGCTGAAGCAAAAGAAATGACAGAACAAAAAGTAAACAAATAAAGCAGACATATTAGAAACAGACGTTGGTCAGGATTTAGTAATTGTTTTAAAAGATGCTCTAGCAATATTATTGATTAGGCAAAACTCTTGCAGTCTTATTAGCAGGATCCTCCCGGAACTCTGGATTTTTTGGAATGTGTTTCAACTCCAATGATGCTTTACCGATCAAGCACTAGGCAACTGGTTATCCCTAACTCAGTCACTGACGTTCACCAATACACAATGGTCTAGTTTGATTAAATGCCACACACTTCTCAAATCATCCCTGAAACTAAGAAGTGGTATTCATACCGGCTGGCCAGGTGGGTACAAAATAAAGATATGCACAACAATTAATCAAGATGCTCAAATCAACATATATTGCATAGAGAATTAAACACGACAATTACATCACTCCTAACCAACACCTAAGCAAATTTAGTTCATAAAGCTCATGATAACACACGCTACGATCTGAGTATGTGCATCCATAATTACAAGAAATTACAAGAAAAGATTAATTCCCTTGGTCAAATCCGTAATTGATGGTCTTCTTGAAGTCTCCAATCTTTCCTCCTCTATTCGGCTCCCAAAGATGGGAAGTAAGCCTACACGAATGGAATAGAACTTTCTTCTCCAAGAATGGAATGTTTTTGACTTGAGACGGCTCTTTCCTTTTATAGAGTGATAGCAAGCCCTAATTAGGTCAATTTGTACACATGGCAGGCTCTCAAAGCTTCTTAGATCCGAAAATAGCTTAACTAACTTCAGTTCATTAAAATGGATTACGAGCTGTGACGTGGCAGTTTTGCTCCCTGCTTTGCTGGATCACAGATTTTGCTCCCACAAGTCTCTCAGCAATATATTCTGGACAAAATAACTTCCAATGCATCCATTCTTCCAAATGGGTTAAACAGATATAATATTCATCTAAAAACAACCCTATTTAGCACAAATGACACACAAAACACTATAGAACTAAGGCCTAAATAACTCCATTTGATCTAAGTTGTAAGTTAAAGAAGAACAGTGGTGAAACGTCTTCTCTAGAATACTTTAGAGTTGTTGGTAGCTTAATGTACATAATGAACTATACAAAACCTGATATAGCCAATTCAGTAGGAAGGTTAGCAAGATATACCAACAATCTTGGGCATGATTATTGGAATGCTTTAGTTAGAGTTCTAAGGTACTTGAAGTACACTCTGAACTATGGATTGCATTATATGAGGGATCCACATGTACTGGAGGGATTTAGTGATGCTAATTGGAATAGCATGAAAACTAAATCAACCAGTGGGTAATATTTACCTTAGGTGGCACAGCTGTATCATGGAAATCCTCAAAACAGACGTGTATAGCACATTCTACTATGGAATCAGAGTTTATAGCTCTTGATAAAGCTGGAGAAGAAGCTGATTTGCTTCGAAATTTTCTTGAAGATATTCCATTATGGTTGAAGCCTGTAAGCACAATATGTATTTATTGTGACAATTTAGCGGCCTCTATGAGGGCCAAGAATAATGTCTATAATAGAAAGTCGTGACATATTAGAGGAAGACATAATTCGATAAGGCAATTGCTCTCTAATGGAATAATTTTCATTGATTATGTGAAATCCAAAGAGAATATAACAGATTCTTTAACGAAAGGATTGTCAAGAGAGCAAGCAATGTATGCATCGAGGGAAATGGGACTAAAGCCTATGAAATAAATTATCTGGTGGTAACCTAACCTAGTTGACTGGACATCCCAAGATCTAGGTTCAATAGCAAACTGGCTAGATAATTTATAGTTGACACACTAAAAAACTTATAGTTTCTTCCCATTTCTTCGATGTTGTAAAGTGTGTGATCTGTTGATGCTAAGGTCATGTTGATATCTTGTTTACAAGAAGAGTAATGACAGAATACTCTTAATCAATATCACCTATGTGAGAGTAGAAGTGAGGTCGCTTCTATGAGGACTTTCAAATGGCTTATGTTCTATAAAGCTCTCATGAATTCAGGATTATGTCCAGGACCAAAATGGACACAACCTTATGGAACTTAAAGATACAAGATAAGTTGTGTGTGATATTTGTCGCCTCAATTCACCAACAAGAAGGATAGTTCCAGAGCTTGGTCTCACTATTTTTTCAGTAAATTTGATAGATATTCACTAAGGAAGGTTCAAGTCCAGAAGACATCTCTCCTTATGCATAGCTTGTCTATTTGCTCTCAATATTTTTGTTTTTCTCACTTTCTTTAATGTGGGGGATTGTTGGATATATTTTTACAAATAAAATGTGAAAGAAAGTGATGTTCAAATTAAATTCATCAAAAGTTTGAAAATGGATTGAAACATCAAATTCAATTTGAAGTTTCATTTACAAATTTAACACATGGAAGTTAAATTTGGTGTTATAACTCAATTGAGTTATATTTTTCATATGTTTCAATTTTATTTAATTTTGTTCTTTGGAGTTACTAAGTTGCTAGCCTATAAATAGCAACTTGTTTCTTCATTTGAACCATCTCATTCCATTTGGAGCATTCTTCCTTCTTTCTTTGTTTGTTTCTTTTGATCTTAAGTTGAGTTGAGAGCAAGTATCCAAGAGTTCGAGGTTGTTGTTCAACCGGAATTAGTCGTTGTATCCTGTTGAGACGATTGTTGTAGCCTGCTTGCAACATGTGTAGAGCGAATAATTGTCTTCAGGACAGCGCTTTGTAAGCGTGCCTCAACTATTTATTGTCAATATATTTTGCAATATTTGTCATATATACAACGTCTGTATTGTTATTTACACTGTAATTGTTAGTATCCAGTTAAAGTGTAATCAGTTTGCTAGTATAATTCAGTTCTTATTTGAGCATATTTCCAACCAGTTGTTCCACAAATTACGATAATGGTTTCCAATTACCAAATTGATTTAGTCCAAAATTAGATTTTTTTTCCTTAACCATCTGTCACAATTACCCCAACAATATCGTACCTTGTTCCATTGGATATTGAGTTGGCGAAGAAGATAACCAAAACGCGGACGAGATTGGCCCATTATTCCATTGGTGTGTGTTGTGGTGGTCGGTCCATATATACTAATAGACTAGAGTTATGACCACCCAACCCCAATCCCATTCTCCAATTCAAACCCTTTATTAATACCTTTGTACCTCACCTTCTTTTTCTTTTCGCCTTCCAAACGACCAAATTTTTAAAACAAAGTAATTATAAACTAACTGCGCCTTGCAATGTTGTGTTGGACCCTTTAGGAGCAAATTTTATTTTATTTTGAAAACTGCTCTACTACCATCCAACAAAGATCGAAAGAAAATGCACATGCATTATATGCGTTTGGTGTAAATGAGAAATTATTCAAGAAGACTGTCATAATGTGACTGATAGTTTTGTACTATTGGATATATAAGAAAAAAATTGCAAAACAATCGTGGTTATTAGGTAACATGTAATTCTTTTAATAACTCGCATCTCAACTGTTGTTAAGAGGTAGCCACATTGAATTATTTGTACAGGAGTATTGTCGGTGGTGTTGTGTTACATAATAATAGTTTTTTACTGCACCATTATTAATTATCTAAATTGAAACACGTACACATAAATCAAAGATAAATTAGGCCTAAGTTATACATTAACTAGAAGTAGCAACCAATTGAAGTCGCCAATAATGGATCCCAAATTCCACCGCTCCAGCTGCTTCCTCCTCCTAGCTACCGTCCTCCTACGTGCCTATTTTCGCTGACGTACCCAACTCTCTCACTACCCCTAACTTCCTCTCCTCTTTATCTTTTTATTTCCAATAAAACACACTCATTTTCGCATCTCTTCTTTCTCTCTCTCTGTTGAATTATCAGTTTTGTCGAGGTTGGGTCAATTTAGTCCCAACTTTAAAACGTGTCTAATAAAATTTTCTAACTTATAGGTTCCTAACTTTTAAAAAAATATATATCTAATAGTTGTTGAACTTTCAATTTTGTATCTAATAAGTTCTAGTATATTTGAAATTTTTAAAAATTAACAGATCAATTAGATACTAAATTGAATTTTATGTCTATTGGGATCTTAAAGTTCTAATTTTGTATCCAGTAGACTTGAGAATTTTAAAAAATGTCGAATAGGTCAAAGGACTTATTAGACACGAAATTAAAAGTTGAGGGACCTATTGTACACAAAAATGAAAATTTAAGGACCTATTATATTTGATACTTTTTAAAGTTTAGAGACTTATTCGATACAAAATTGAAAGTTCAAAGACTTATTTAATATTTTTTAAAATTCAGGAACTAAATTGACACAACTTGAAAGTTCAAAGACTAAACTTGTAATTGATTTTTTTTTTTTTTTCTTTTAAGAAAATGGACGAAGAACTTTTTAGAAAGAAAAAATTATTGAACGAAGTTGCTATAATAACCACTATGAGAAAGTAATTACTTATTCACTTCATTAGTTTACCTTAGTAAAGTGGTAGGTAGGAATCTTTTTCTAATGGAATGCACAAGGGAGAAAGAAAATAAATTTCTTTTTTTAAAAAAACCAAATAAATGAAAAATACTTAACTACTTAGTCATCAATAAAAATCTTTCGACAGACCACCATTAAAAGTCTAACAAGTATTTAATTTCTTTGAAAAAAATCTCTCTCCTCTTTCTTTCCATTCTTGCACTTATCCCTAGTAGTTATAGAGACTATAATAGTGATGAATAGGAGATACCTAGTAACTAGCGAGAATAAAAATATTGTTCCAAATAAATAACCAACATATATTTGTGATGGTACTTTAGTAGACAAATATTATTCTTATTCGAAAATAAGCACTCCATAAATAACAAAATAAAAAATTGAAATACTTCTATGGATCCTCTCATATATTCAAGAGTGTAAAACTATCTATCACATAATAACGACATTGTGTACTAATTTTTCTCTCTCTAGGGGAGAGGTAGCTTTAAAGAGAAGTGAGTCGACAAATGGTACCTAAGTCAACCATACCAAAATGTGCTGGCACATGCTTTTCTACTTCTCCCTAAAACCACTACACACTCCCTTAAATTTGGCAAATTATTAGGCACTCCCGATATAATGAGTTCCCTCTCTAAAACCCTCAAATATGCATCTTCAAATTCATCTATCTGTAATAACCATTGAATACAAAATGAAAATACTTTTATAATTTCTCTCACTTACATCTACCCGGTGCAAAACTACCCGTTTCATTGTACCTGGAGTACCTAATAATTTCTTCTAAAATCTCTACTCTCCGGTCAAAACCATAATTATTTTGGAATATTACATGGCTAAACATCATGAGTCTCAAATTTTCCCTATAAATTAAGACCCTATTTTTATTCTCATTTCAACGAATACTACGTGTAGACTCCGAGAGAGAAAGAGAGAATTAGACGAAACTACAAATGGCGCCGGCCTGTGTTGAAACCAAAACGGCAATCTGCTGCGGTGAAGAGAATAATTCCGATGGAATTCCAACAATCGACCTTTCCGGCGAGAGATCAGAGATCTCGAAGCTGATGGTGAAGGCCTGCGAAGCCTACGGTTTCTTCAAAGTAATAAACCATGGCGTCTCTGAAGAACTGATGGGGAATGTGGAGAACGAGTGCGTTCGGTTCTTTTCTAAACCGCAGTCTTCCAAGCAAGCTGCCGTCGGACCATCGCATTCGCAGCCGTCGGTTTTCGGCTATGGCTGCAAGACCATTGGATTCAGAGGCGACGTTGGTGAAGTTGAGTACCTTATTCTCAACGCCGATCCTCTCTCCATTGCTCGCTTCTCTCAAACCATCTCAGATGATCCACCCAAGTTCTGGTAATATTGTAACAAACTATGTTATAATTTGCCAATTATTAATTTTTTTATAATGCTCGACTGACAAGGAGTAATCTCCTCTGACCACCGCTTGAAAGAGAGAGAGAGAAAAAAAAAAGAAAAAAAGAATATACTTCTTTGCTTTTCTTTTTTTTTTTCGAAAAGAATATATCAATGTCAAAATTTAAGTGATAGTAGTTATTATTATTATTATTTTCGTTTTGCATGGCTAATTTATTGCTATTATATTATAGTCACATGATTTGAACATAGGGTGTGATTGATTTTGATTCCACGTTCTTATAGCGGGGAAAAACTTGGTTGCATACTACTACATAAGGATCTTTTTACATATCACCATTAAAAACTTGATAACTAGGAGAGATAAAAAAGTTTTCTCATTTTCTCCCTCCATCTTTCTTAGTTGTCAAAATTTTAATGAGGTATGTCGGGAGATTCCTACCTACCAGCATATAGCTTACATTTATGAGGTGATTCAAAGATACATCAACACAACTATTATGTATCAAAATGGAAAAATGATTAGAAAACCATCTAATGGTTAAAGTTATAAGTAATAGTGATCAATAAAAATGTTTTTATCCGACATTTTTGTTCAAAATTTTACAGCTATATAATTTTTTTTTTTTTTTTAAAGGTTTATTTTCTTTTATAAGTTGTTAGATTTTTAATAGTGGTCAATAAGAGATTGTGACTAAAGATGTATAAGTAATTATTTAAAAAGGTACAATATGGCTGACAAGGTCGGATAAAGGAGGGAGAATTTAGAAATTATTATTAATTTCTACTATACATCTAACGATTCAAAAGGTAGAAGTTACAACGTAGTGGATACGTCAGATAATTTTTTATAATATTTAGTTACTCCCACTTTCATGCATGGTGACATATTCCTTTGTATTTCTACACCTAAACTATATGAATGTATGTATATATGACACAGCTCTGCAGTGGTGGCATACATAGAAGCAGTGAGAAATGTGGCTTGCAAAATATTAGAGCTAATTGCTGAAGGGTTATGGGTCACAGACAGAACAGTCTTCAGCAGACTGATCAAAAACCCAGAGAGCGACTCGATGCTGAGGCTCAACCACTATTTCCCCAATTACACAAACTGCAAATGCAACATGGTCGGCATTGGCGAGCACTCCGACCCGCAGATCTTGACCCTCCTCCGATCCAACGATGTGCCTGGCCTCCAAATTTCCAGCCGTGAAGACGCCAGTGGCTGGATCTCAGTGGTGCCGGACCCCAGGGCACTTTGCGTGAACGTGGGCGACACCTTACAGGCAAGGATAAAAATATCATTGATATGTCGATATATCTATAAATCAGAGGATCCAACATCGATGTTGAATTTCATTTTTTATAAATATTCATAATATATATATAAAACAATGTTAAAACAACTCAATTATTAATTTAAATAATTTTTATAAATCTTTTGATTTATAGAAATATTAGTTGACATAGAGATTTTATCGATATATACAGAAAATTGAAATTTGGATTAAAATATTGACATCCTTTTGTTGCAGGCAATGACGAATGGGCAGTTTAAGAGCGTGCGACACAGGGTGATGACGAATTCAGAGAAGAGCCGCATGTCGATGGCGTATTTTGGAGGTCCGCCGCTGAATGCTATGATTGTGGCGCTGCCGGAGATGGTGGGCCCAGAGAAGCCTTGCTTGTATCGGCCCTTCACTTGGGCTCAGTATAAGAATGCTGCTTACTCACTTCGTTTGGGAGATACGCGCCTTTCCCTCTTCGCCAACTCTACTTGACGTGTGTGTGAGTTGTGATTGAATTTGCTCCCCCCAACTCGTTGCTTTTCATGTAAAAATATAATATATCGTTTTTCTTTTCCTTATCACTCTCTTTGTAGTCCGAGCTTTTGGTTTTGCTTTCTTCATGAAATGGTCTCTAGTCTTTTCGACGATCCTCATTTGGTTCTTATTATCATTTGTGTTGGAGAAAATTGACCATCGATATATTTTCACTATGGCATGATATCGTCCAATTTTGACATGAGCTCTCGTGACTTTGTTTTGGTTTCACCTAAAGTGTTTCATACCCTTGAACCTAGCAAATTAGCTAGGGACAATTTGATATATATTTAATTAGCTTACGTGGAACGTGGTTTTCTTTTTTTAATTCAATGATATGTAGTGTTGATCATGATTTGAACATTTGACCTTGGTCAAGGATATACACACTTATATGTTATGTATGCATTCTTCCCTCCTTCAAGCATCTCGACACTCCGACGGTTTTTAAATAAGCAGGTCTCGGTTTTAAGCATTGTTAGGTTAGAATTCCGATTGTAGCTTTGTTTCTTTTCTCCCGTTTTTCTTTGTTCTTTATCATTCTCTTAGGGTCTTAGATCATTTGGGATGTATTTTCTTGAGTTAATTTCATTGTATTCATACATTATGCGTAGCTAATTCTCTTGTATCGTAGAATTTGGTTGACTGCATGTTGAACCTTTTTAATATTGGCTGAGTTTGATGGTTCTTATTCTAAATTTTAGGGATTTAATTTGATGTTTCTCATGTATCTTGTTTAAACTAATGTGTTTTATGTTATTTTCCCTTGAATTGACGCCTCATAGGAATATATCGAATGCATTACATTTATGATTGGTGATAGCCCCAAGGTTGAGACAAGAAGAATGCTATTTTACTTTAGAGTTCTTAGCGTAGATTCTTGATAGACCTAAGAGCATAGGAAAATTGTCATGATTTTACCTTAAATATTTATTTGAGTTAATCGTTGTAATTCCAGACCCTTGTTCGTCATGTAATTGATTTAAGTAACCAATTGCGAGGTTTTGAATTGCTTATGCTAGATTAGTTAGAAATAACTTAGATGGTGATCGGGGTGTGTATGAGGGGTAGCGGGTGCAATTCTCAATTAGCTAATTAATTTAATTAACTAGACACAGGTTAGTTAGGAGGGTCCTCCGAGTAGCCAAGAAGCAGTACTAGACTTGAATTTAAATTTATAAAATTAATGTTTAGATCAAACTAGGAAGTCAAGTCACAAAAGGTTTTGTAGGAAATACCAAATCCGACAATCGTTCTTCTCATCTGTTTTCATTCAAATTTTTGCTCTTGCATTTTTATTTTCTTTCTGGCATGCATCTATTTTTATTGTTCCCGTCTGTGACAAAATTATTTCCAAAACCCCCCTTTTTTTGTGTTATTGCATAAAAACCCAAACTCCATTAGAAAACTCCCTTCCTTGTAGACGACTCGACCATTACTATTGCAGAGTAGCCGGGCGCCAGAGTTTATAAATTTTCTTTGGTCGAGAGGCCTCAACAACCTCTCCGTTATCACTAAGTCCTTGCTTACCTTGCAATAAACTAAGTTTTTAAAACTAAATAACACACATAAATGAGCGTTATCAATATGCGCCTGCATCTCATTCTCTCAAATTCTGTACGGTTTAGGTAGAATGCAACCAAATGCGCCCGCAACTTATCCTTTTAGCACTTAACTTGTGAGTCAAGTTTTCAACATCTATTCAGCTCCACTTTTGGTGCCTTTAGAAGACTAAACTAATTAGAGCACTAACGGAAGAGATTGTCGCGGTCTCTTGTCAAATAAAATTTATAATCCACGATTTCTAAAGCTAACTTGTAGCAATAGTGGTCAGGGTCGATCACAAGGAACAATCAGTTTATTTCTAAGTTCTTTTGTTCTTTTGAGGTAACCAAAAAGGGGGGTTTATGGATAAAGGATTAAGACATAAAATAAAGGCAAGAAAGTAAATACTAAAATTAAATGCAAAAAAAGTAAAGGCGGGGTTAGTTGATCTTACCACGAGGATTACTATGATCGGGGTTGCACTCAGTGTTTAGTTTAATTAATTTCATTCATCGATTATCAATTAATATTTAATTAACTATCTAAGCTCGGCGTACTCCGGGAACAACCCAAGAGTCATGATCCTACTATTACACAAAGATGCAAACGCTAAGTTTGATTCTAGTTTAAATTAATTAATTGGACGATTAACTAGTCTAAACCGCATCGGGATCTAACCGAATTAATACACATGCATCGAGCAACAAACCTCAATTACAATTGATTAAATCTTTTAGTTCTAGGAACGCATGAGAAATATCAAAACGTTATCCTATTTGCTACTTAGATTTAGCAATTAAATTTAGATAGACCGTGGTAAAGGTAGTGAATCTTTCCTAGCACAATCTAAACTTATATGCAAAGAACTAAATTCACATAGACAATTAACTAACAATTAAGAATAGAAATCTAATAAAATTGAATCAAACTTACACACCGAAGTCCCGATTACAGCAATCCGAGCTTAGTTGGCCATAGACAAACGCACTCCAAACTCGAGGCTTGATTAACCGACCCTTAGAGTAAGAAATTTGAGAAGAAAGCATGAAAACTAAAGAGGAAAAATGGCTACAATTGCAAGAATGAGAGATGATTGAAGGATCATTCAACCTTAATACAATGCTACATGTTTATAGGAGTCTTTGGCCTTGAATTCATGGTATTTTGGCGCTGAAACAAGGCCTCAAACATGGAAGGAATCGCGAGCAAGAAAAGGAAAATTCATATATGGAAAGTCCATAGTGTCTCGACGCTACCCCCATTTTTGCCTTAGCGTCGAGACGCTACTTTATGGCGTCGAGACGTTGTCCTCTCGGGTTTTTGGCTTGGATTTGCTGCAGACATGTCGTTGAGACGCTGTTTTGGAGGGTCTCGACGTTGTGCTTTGACTCCAAGGGCATTTTGGTCTTTTTACGCTCTGATTTTGCTCGTTTTAGTCCCGTTTTGGCCCCAAACCTCCGATATGGACCTGTATTGTAACACCCCCAAAAATCAACCTAATTAGGAGACATTACTTAACGTTTCCCTAATGTCAACCTCATGCTCCGAAAATTTCGGAGCATGAGGTTGACATTAGGGAAAAGTTAAGTAATGTCTCCAAGTTAGGTTGATTTTTGGGGGCGTTACAGTTGGTATCAAAGCGGAGTTGTTCCTGTAGACTAATCTAGGCAAAACTAGATTGTGAATTGTAACTGGTGTAAGGTTAGGTGTAATGTCTTTCTTAGCCTCCTCTCCATCACTAGGTATGTGAATGTATATTTGTTATAATAATTGATTTGTTGATTATTGCCTTGAATGTCTATTGCTTGACTTGAATGTCTTAGCTGATCATACTTGCCTTGCATGTTTCGTGAGTTGTTAATTTGCTTTATTGCTTGGTATTGTTTCTAGTAGGCATAGGATGATGCCATAGTAGCTAGATAGCTTGTGCTTTGTTTCCGCTTGTTGCTTGTTAAGTTTTGGATCATTAGTAAGTTGGCTTTATTTAAGATCCCCGCAAATGAGAAGCAAAGAATTTCCTTAATAAGTAGAGCAGTTGGATCAACATGCGATGCAAGCAATACCTTTGGAGCAAGGTTTATTAAGTTGGATCATGCAAGACTTTTGGCATATGTTAGATGTGAATTAGTTGGTTTTTAGTTAAGAAACCATGAGATGATTTGGGAAGGAAGTTTACTTCAAGTTACCATTTGGCCAAAGTGTAAGTTCAAAGGAATAAGGATCGAGAAATCCTAAGATAGCATCTATCCTAAAGGTCGAGTTTGTAGTTGGTGCTTGAGCATACTTTGCAAATGTGATGGACTTCTAGATATCGTTGTTACTTGGAACAACCCTATTATCCAAGTCACCTTATCGAATCACGCAAGTTAAAAGAAGTAACTTAAAGTATTGTTGGAAAGACCCTTGTACGTGGGATTTACTGGCCCCAGTGTGTCTCACCAGTTTGGTTTATAAAGAAAAATAGCGGTTCAAGAGGCTTTGCTTTGGACATTGAGAATTGAGGGATGTGTCAAGTGAAGGATAAATATTCTCTCCCTCGCATTGGTAGTTTTTGACTAGCTTCAAGGGGCAAAGGTCTTCACAAATGAAATTTTGATCAAGCTACTATCAGTAAGGATTAAGTAAGTTGGTGAAGATTGCCTTCAAAACCAAGTATGGGCATTACAAGCTTACTATGATGTATTTGGACTTACTAATGCTCCTACAGCTTGTGTGGACTTCGTGAGCCAAGCCTTCAAGATCTTTTAGATTTGCTCGGGGTAGTGTTCATTGATGATTTGTTGGATTATTCAGAGACTAAGAAGGTCTGAGAAAGAGATAAATTTTAATACTTTGTAGTTGGGTTTTGTCTTCTTATGGTCTTGTTTTCTTCCATTCTATGTTACATGTCTTTAGGCTTAAAGTTGAGTTGAATCGTGTTGCAGTTGTTGTTCCCTTTCGAAATTTAATTGAGTAAGGGTTGGTGATATTTGAAGTTAGTGTTGTTTGGAAGTTGAAAGTTTGTTTTAGGATTTTCTACTTTTACTCGGTAGTTGTTAAAGTTTGTATAGTTGGGAGTTTGTGGATGTTATGTTGTGCCTGATGTGAAATGGAGATGTTGGTTGGTTATTTAGAACTATAGGAGTGTATAAATCTTGTTTTCAGATAATAACTAAATTTTGGGATAGTTATAGTTACGTCGTTATGCTGCCGAAATTTTCGGAGCATGAGGTTGACATTAGGGAAAAGTTAAGTAATGTCTCCTAGTTAGGTTGATTTATGGGGGCGTTACATGTATACATATTATACTCATTTTAAAGTGTTTTTCGCAAGGAATTCAATAAAGATAAGCACATTGGGAGATTGTAAACATATAACAAATTAGACCTATCAAGCACCGACAGGACGTTTTGGAGGGTGTTGAATTCTCCAAAATCCAGATCAAATAAATTTATATTCACCAATCCCTAAAGCTAACTTGTAGCAGTAGTGGTCGAGGTCAAACACAAGGAGCATGATTGTTAATTTGCCTAAATTGGATTTATTGCAAAGACCGAACTAATGGGGGGGTTGGATTCGAAAGGAAAATTGCAAGAAAAGATAACATGCAGGAAAGTAAATGATAGAAAATTAAAAGCAGGAAAATAAATGGTGGGTAGGTTAAAAGTACCTTGGTGATTACTGCAATTGGAAATATTTGGTGTGCAGTATATTCAATTTCATTCATCGATTATCTAAAGATTTATTTTAATGAATTATTATGAGCTCGGAGTGCTGATAGCGAGCATAACAAACTATTTTTCCCTATCTATTTTATTTAGTCTTTGAGATTATATTGGCCAAATTTATGCATTTTAATGTTCTATTTGTAGGAATCAATTATTGGAGCTAAATTGAGAAAATGGGATTGATCGGGTGTTTGGGACGTGAAAAGAGGCCAAAGAAACAAAGATGAATCGAAGTTGGAAGCTTTTAGATGTGTTCAATCCGAGAGTAGTTTCTGGGCGTCTTGACGTTGGAACTTTCCTTGTTTGATTCAGGCAGCAACAGAGCACAGCGTCGAGACGCTGTGTTATAGCGTCTTAACGCTCTCGATTTTTTTCCTAAACAGAATAGGCGGAAATTGGACAGCGTCGCGACGCTACCTATAGTGTCTCGACGCTATCAACATAATCTCTATAAATAGAATGCGATTAGGGCTGGCCAAGGGGACTTCTTTGGATGCAATTTTAGCCTAAACTCGACTAAAGACCTTCTGTGGGAGCTGAAGCAAGTTAGAGGAGTGGGATTCGAAGGCTTGGCTCGTATAGATCGTGACGGGGACGTGCGGTTTCAGCGACTTAGTGTTTAATCCCTTTTCCCTCTTGACTTTAGTTGTTTGCAATGGTTGTTTTAGACTTAGTTTATATCGTAACGCCATGTATGAGTAGCTAAATTAACTATCTTATGGATTGATGTAGCCCTTTGGGCAATTATGGATTGATTTTGGATGAATGTTATGATTTCATTTATGCATGAACTTCCCTTAATGCTTTCAATTTATTGGCCATGAATTGAATGATGTTTTGTCTAATTCTTGCTCGGGAGAGGGGATTTAGCTTAGATCTTGTTATGCATAACTAGGATAGTCTTAAGATTGGGAGATTTAAGATAATATTAGAAATCGCTAAAAAGGATTAGACTTAAGGCCTTGCATGTTAATGAGTTTAGATAGGGATATCGAATTCATTGCATGTGAGAGAATTATTTATGCTCAGGAGAGATAAATATGATTCAAGTAGTCCTAGATTTATGAACTATAGCGTGTTAATCATCCATGAATTAATTCATAATCCCAATTGGTGAAATCAACTCCCTAAAAGTTTTCCATCATTTGATTTCCATACTTTAGTTTTGTATTTGTTTACCATTCTTTCTCACTAAAATTTGTTCCCTAGATAAAATTGGACTTGAGTATTTGCGGTAATTAAATTAATTAGAAAACCAATCCAGAGGACGACATTCGATCTAATAAATCACTATATTATAACTTGGCTCGTACACTTGCGGTAAGCAAATTGCGCATCAAGTGCTTCTTAGTTATTCAAAATAATTCATCCTACTAAACCTGTGTCTAATTGATTAACTCATCTGATAGTCCACGAAGCTAATTAGCCGATTAATTAAGAAATTGCACTCACTGCCCCTCATGTTTAGCCTGATAAATACTCAGACTAAATCTAGTTAACTAGAAAAGCAATCTGATCAGTCCTCTAAATTACTCTCTAATTAATCGCATTATGAACAAGACCCAAAATTAATCAATTAAACTAGGAATTAATTCTCTAATTTAACTAATCCAATTTCTCCATGATTCTTAGGTCTATCAAGAGTCTACGCTAATCTTGAATTGCACTACACACTACACATCATTTCTTTTTTTTTTTTTTGGGAAAAATACACTTTTAGTCCCTGAGGTTTGAGTTAGGTTTCATTTTGGTCCCTGAGTTTTCAAACTCAACAATTTAGTCCCTGAGGTTTGGTTTTAGTTTCATTTTGGTCCCTCCATCCATTTTTCCGTTAAATACTAACGGATTGCTAACGTGGCACCTATTTTTAATTTTAAAAATAGTTTTTTTTTTAATTTTTAAAATAAAAATAATATTAAATTAATAAAAAAATAATTATTCTTTAATAATTTATTTCTCTCTCCCCCTCCTTCTTCTTCACCACCCACTCCATCCCTGTAATTGTCGGCGACAACACCGGCACCGGCCACCGACGGTTGTCGGTGGCCGTCGTCGGCAACTGGTTTTTTTTTTCTCTTCTTCTTCTTTCGTTTATTCCTATGTTTTTACTTCGTTTGAAAAAAAAAATGCTGGAAGAAGGAGAGGGCCTCGTTGGATCCCTCTCTATATCTTGTTCGAGAAACGCCACCAGATCTAGAGGAAGGAGAGCGTCGCCCCTCGTTTGATCCCTCTCTCTATCTCGCTGTTTCTTATTCAAGCCTAAATCTAGAGGAAGGAGATCCTTAAAAACCTTCCTCAAACCAGCGCCGTCGACAAGAGACCCACGACCAGCTTCGTTCTCCTTCCTCATCGGTCTGAACAGCAAGAGACCCACAACCAACACCGTTCTCCTTCCTCGTCGGTCCGAACAGCAAGAGACCCACGACCTTGAAACCCTCTTCCTCTCCTTCGTTCTCCTTCGTTGCAATCACATTTCAAGATGGAATCGAAGGGGAAATCCCCTTCGATTCAGATCTGGGTTTCGTTCCAAATCTGAATCGAAGGGGATTTTCCCTTCGTTTCAGACCAGCGGCAGCGCAAAGACACGATTTGGGAGCTTGGTTGCTCGCCGGAAGGAGGGAAGATGCTTGTCATCTCTCTCGAGCTTGGATGCTTGCACGAGTGGCGGCGTGAAAATGCTCACCGGATAGAAGGAGCTTGGAGACGACGGTGCAGATAACCGAGAGTAAGGGAGAGAGCACTCGCCGGAAAAGAAAAGGGATGAACGACGACTGGAAAAACGGGAGGAGGAGAAAATGGGAAGAAAATAAGGGAGAAAAGGTAAGAAAAGAGGAAAAAAATTGTGCCGGCGGCGAGCGGCGGTCATCGACAACTAGTTGGGTGGTGGGTGGTTGAAGATAAGGTTTGGTGGTGGGTGATTGAAGAAGAAGAGAAATAAAAATATATAAAAAAATAATATTTTTATTATTTTAAGATATTTTTATTTTAAAAATTATAAAATATTTTTTTTAATAAAAAAATCTTTGCCACCTGAGGAATCCGTTTGTTATTAACGGAAATTTTGACAGAGGGATCAAAATGAAACAAAATCCAAACCTCAGGGACTAAATTGTTGAGTTTGAAAACTCAGGGACCAAAATGAAACCTAACTCAAACCTCAGCGACTAAAAGTGTATTTTTCCCCTTTTTTTTAATATATAGACTTTGATTCCTTACCAACAGTGCCAATTTAATTTTAAATCATAACTTAAACCATCTAATTTGCTATTCATCTGCTCTTGATCTACTTGATTGGGATAATTCTTTTCTTGTATTTGTTTTTTGACAACATGAATTAAATGGAGGACACTGATAAACTCTAGCATTTTATGGCTATAACTGGTACAAGGTACATTAATGAACTCTTCTTTAACTTTCCTTTAAGCTATTTACTAAAATTTATGGCTTCAAGATTCCATATACGTGCAGTTGTTTCCCTTTTTCTAAAGGAAGACTAACCTTATGTGTGGATACTATAGAAGTAAGACGTAGATTTTTGTTGAAGATATAATTCTGTTGCATTGTATACTTTCGATAATTCTTGATTTTCAGTCATGTTTAAGGAAACTGTATTACAAATGATCTTCATTAACGATCCCATAGATCATAGAAAGTGGAGATTCAACGATAGTTTGTAAGGTTACTAATCGTTTTTTAGACTAATTAACCTTAAGATGAAACTGTAGAATTAACATTGCAAAATCTTAGGAACAAAATCTATGAAATTGTCATGATTTAATAATATCCACATAATTTTTTTAAGGTTGTATAAATATTTTTTTGCCCATAATTCCATGCATATTTCGTCCATAATATCCACATAATTTCATGGATATATTTTTGTATCAGCATGCATAAAATTAAATTGGGACGAGTTGCATAAATCATTCCTAAAATATAGTGTTTATTTTAATTATAACCCTAATTTTTTAGATGTAAAAATTAAACACTATACTTATATAATTTTTAGGGGAAAATACACTTTTGGCCCTTGAAGTTTGGGTTAGGTTTCATTTTGGTCCCTAAGTTTGAAAATTCGACATTTTGGTCCTTAAGATTTGGATTTCGTTACACTCTTGGTCCCTCCATCAAATTTTCCATTAATTCCTAACAGATTGCTGATGTGCCATTCATTTTTTTATATATAAAAACATATATTGTTTTAATTTTTTTAAATAAAAAACATTTTATTATTTTATTATTTTTGCTTATTTTTAAATTTCTTCTTCTTCTTCATCTTCATCTTCTTCCTCCATTTTAACGTTCATCATCATCTTCTTCCTCTAACCCTAATGCCAATGACCATCACTGTCAGCTGTCATCGTCGATCGTCGGTCATTGTTAGAATTTTTTTCCATTTTTTTCATTTTTTTCTCCCTCTTATTTTCTTCTATTTTTTTTCGTTCTTTTAGTTTTTCATTTTTTTTAAATGAAATTGAAGAAGAAAGAAAAAGGGAATCGTTGGTCGGAAGTGGTCGCCGGAGGAGGTGACCAACGATCAACAATCGGTGATGGTTACCGGCGTTAGGGTTATAGGATGAAGAAGATGAAGATGGAGGGAAGAAGATGAAGAAGAAAAAAGATGAAGAAAAAAGATGAAGAAAAAAGAAAAAAAATAATATTTAAAAAATCAAAAAATATATATTTTTTTAATAAAAATGCATGCCACGTTAGCAATTGTTAGGATTTAACGAAAAATTAGATGGAGGGACTAAGAGTGTAACAAAATCCAAACTTCATGGACCAAAATGTCGAGTTTTCAAACTTAGGGACCAAAATGAAACTTAACCCAAACTTCTGGGACCAAAAGTGTATTTTGTCATAATTTTTATTTAGCATTTCATATTTTCCAAAAAAATTGTTTTATGTCTTAGCTCATTTAATTAAATCATTTAAAATTATAAATAAAATATATATTTTACAATTTTAAATTATAACACAATATCTTTTTATTCAAAATAAGATCGTTTGTGTAGAAAAATATATAATAATAACCATAATTATAACACATAACTTTAAAATATAGATTCCATTAAATCTTTAAATATGAAGGACTATAAAGGAATGAGAGTAGGAGATCCGAAAGAAAGGCACGGAAGTTTGACTCGCACCAAACCTCACTCTTGGCCCCATGCCGAGGTTGAGGCTCGTCTAGCCGTTTCTAGAATCCCTCACTTTTCTCATTTTTATCTTACCTAACCCCTATTCAGGGAGCCTCCGATTTGTCTAATCTTTGTCCTCTTTTCAGGATAATAAGAAACATATAAACCAACAAAGGGGAAGATCATTACTCTTAAATTGGGCTTAAGGAGCTCGATTTATAGCGATAAGCCACACCTGAATCTCAATTCAAGAGTGGGGCTTAATGTTATAGGTAATTTTGGACCACTCCAAGATGTAAGGAACTGACGAGGATAGCACAACACCAACCCGAAGTCACGACCAGGAAGCGGACCCAAAGGAGAAATAGGTCAGTGGATTGGGCCAAGGCCGAAGGCCGAGGTCGACCCTCTCCCTCTGCTCGATTCCTGGTGTCCTGGGTCAGCCCTGTTCGACTTGGTTCGACCCTGAATCGTCTTCAAATGCCTAAAAACCCTAAAGTAGGAAAATGTATGTAAAACCTTCTTCGTCATTGAAGAAGAGATCTCGAACTCTACTCTCTGAACTCTCCCTTCTTCCTTTAACTCTCTGGTCTTGCTCATCTTCCTTCAGTTTTCTGACTTAAGCATCAGAGACGGTGTGGCAAGCACCACACCGGTGTGCAAGTTTACCTTGTCTTGCATGTAAAGCCGGTAATTTAAGCTAAACGTCAATTTCTCAAGTTATAAGTTGAATTTAGCAAATTTGGATTAATGATTTGAATTAAGAGTTCAATTAAAAAGTTAATTGGATGGGGTTTGGGATTAATTGTGTTGGATGGCACTGTGGTAAATAAACTGTCTTTTAGCCAAGTCAAGCAAACCCTAACTTCTTCTCATCTATTTTAGCCGCACACAACCCAAGAAGGAGTCAACCAAGCCACTTCTTCTTCCTCCATCTCTCCCCTTCTCTTACCCGATTTTCTATGTCATCTCCCATCTTCTTCAGATTTTCTTCTTCTCCTCACAGTTTAGCAAGGATCCTCCCTCCGATTGTCTCATCCGTCGAAGTGCAGCAGTTAATTCATCTTCTCCTTCACATTTCCAGCGAGCTGCAGCGTCAAGGGCTCGTTTCCAGCGGCTTCAATCATCTCAGACAGCAGCAACAACACACGACTTGCAGCGGTGGAACCTTTTCCTCGCAGTTCCGGCATGTTCAATGATGGTTGTCGGTCGGATTGCGTGTTCCAAAGAGCAACGACGCGGTTCAGCATTAGGAGGTTCGTTTTTGGGCAGACATCAAACAATTCCAGCAGCCTTAGCTCGCATTTTTGGCGTTTGTTGCAACGTGGATGGTCGGACAACAACAATCTGTGATTTTTCCAGCCTCTTGGATAGTGGGTTTTCGTTTTCCCGGTGGATTTGAGCATTTCTGGTAGTGGGTAAGAGTTTTTAAAGTGAATTGGGTCGATTTTAATGTGTAATCAAATACCCATTGATGTTAGCTCTCTATTTCAAGGTACCCACAATATTTGGAGGTCGAACTGTCGAGCTAGAGCGAAGTTGAAACCCCGAACAGCAAGCGTCGGTTCAGTTTTGGTTAAGTTTCTAGGTGCAAAATCGTCTCTAAGTTGATTGGCTCTTAGTAGAACACTCGATTTAAACTCCTATTGATTTTTAGAAAATTTTCCCCTTTTGTGTAGTTGCTTAAAGCTTTGGAGTTAAAGAATTTGTTAAGGGTTTGTCAAGTATTTGTTTGGTTAAGGTAAGTAGCTATTTGGACGCAATTTCTATGCTTTAGACCCATTGCATGACTGTTATAATTGATAAGTAGCCATTGGGTTAAGTTTTATGATTTAGACTAATTTTCTTTGAGAATTTACTATGCTAGCATGAATAAGATTTAAGCCTTGAGTTTTGCTTTTGGATTAAAATAAGCATGATGAGTTTTATTGTAAGGCATGATGACAGTATGAGAATTTTATAGTTAATTGTAGCATGTTGGCTTTCAATTTATTTGGAAGCATGTTTTGTTTGGATAACTTATGGTTGGTTCTGGATGTCTGTTTAAGTTATTGGAGTTGAGTTGAATGTCTGTTTAAGTTATGGTTGTGTTGTGGACGAGAGATCTGACTCGCTTTGGTTGCAGAAGTTCAAAGTACCGGGAGTGTTGTGGACGTTTGTAGTTGGGCAATTTTGAATATAGAAGTGCATTATCTTTGTTTCCAGGTGATAGGAAAATTTGGGGTTGACTATATGTATGTCGTTATGTTGCCGAATTGTCGATAGCACTACAGTGATTATGGGACTACGCTCAGTAATATTTCTTGGTTATGATGTGCGTGAGAACCATATGTATGAATGAGAATAGACTTAGAACATGGACCTTAGTCACGTTTAGGGCCTCATGTAGACTTAAAGGATCCTTAAGTCTTTTGTTAGCTAGGGTTATTTCTTTCGTCATCTTAGGACTGATGGAACCAGTTTTCAGGCACGGGATCATGCATTCTATCATTGATTGGTAGATTCAAATTTTCAAGCACGAGATCGTGCATTCCATCAGTCGACTGTTAGAGCCTAGTTTCCAGGCACAGGATCGTGCGTCAGATGGCACTCAGGCATGTTTTCGTGCACCAGATTGCGTCAGATGGACAGTGTAGAAACTAGATGACACTCAGGCATGTTTTCATATTTTCATGATTTAGGGGTGTTGTGTTGGGATAGGTGTAGTTCTGCTAGAGGTTGCCAACTAGTCTCTAGTTTACTTGCCTTACCCGACTGACCCACACAACACTCTAGTTGGCACAGGTTGGGGATAGGTAATCACCCTAGACAAAACATTTCATGAACCCAGTTATGGCCCTAAGGTTAGAAACCCAAATGATTGTTCCAGTTAGGTCCCTATTGTTGGGTTTTATGCCCTAAAACTCGTAGATAGTAAATGAAACAAATTAATCGATCTCAATAAAGTGTTATTTGAGTAATTCAGTAATTTGGTTATTGAATAATCGAGTTTGCATTAATAAACCCTAAATCCAATAAACTAAGATCCAAGGTTGTTTAAATGAAACTTGGACTAGTATGTGGGGACATACGGGGATCAGTGTCCAAGTAACAACCTAAATGGTCTATAGTATAGGGATAAGGCTGGGTACCTTATCCTGGTGACACTATGTGATACGGCCCACCTTGTATTCGATACAGATGCAATGATCCAAAGCATCCATGTAGGAGACATGCGGGTGGGGGTATCCTATGCAATGAGTTTGCATAAGACCGGACCGCGAAATAGTAACCACTAGATGTAACGTCGTTAACTAGTTTAGGTTTCTATTTCAATAGGATGACCTAGGTAACTCAATCTCAATCCTGAGTCTGTTATGAATCCCTTTCAGGAGGGACTGTCCTTAGATTTGTATGGGTGAGAGTGGCCAGTTCGCCGACTCAATAAGCCTACCATTTCAGGGGCAAGACCGAATGGGGGCTGGGAACATAACAGTACAAGATGGAATTCACTTCTTCCCCTATTGGGGTAAGTAGATGTGTGTTCCCTTAAGGGCTGATTCTAGGGCTTGAACAAAGGCGCGTCGTCCTCTCCTAGCCTGAGAGGAACTCCTGTTTAGTGGTTGGACCCTAAACAACTTGTTCATTAGAGGAATCAGTGGTACTTAAGGAACCAGAGGTAACCCAGGGGTAAAACGGTAATTTGACCCAGCTGGTGTTACGAACACACGTGAAGGATTGAGTTACTGCTTGGTCGATATCCGTGGACACAGAAATATTCTATAGTGAGAAGAGTGCAGCTGTGGGTCTTTAGTGGAGTGACCCACAGTTAACGAATGTTGACTAAACTTGGTCAATGAGTTTGGCCAATTAGTCTCGTATCGTTGGAGCTTCTGATCTGTAGGTCCATTAGGTCCCACTAGTAGCTCGTAAAGAGACTTGAGGCAATTAAGTATAAATTGTAAATTGAAAGTGTTCAATTTATTTGGGGAATCGTATAATGTATATTGATGCATTATAATATAATGTATAATGTATAATATAATTTTTGAATTAATTAATTCTTGAGAGAAAGTATTTGAAAGAGTTCAAATAAATTTAATATGAATTGGATTCATATTAATTTTAATTTTAATAAAATCCCTAAGATTAAATATATGATATTTAATTGGGTAAATTAATTAATTATGGAATTAATTAATTATTTATTAAAATTAGAGACCTTTTCCTATTAGGAAAGAAAATATTTGAAAGAGTTCAAATAAATTTAATATGAATTGGATTCATATTAATTTTAATTTTAATAAAATCCCTAAGATTAAATATATGATATTTAATTGGGAAATTAATTAATTATGGAATTAATTAATTATTTATTAAAATTAGAGACTTTTTCCTATTAGGAAAAGGTCTCCCTTTTCCTATTAGGAAAAAGGTCTTGGCCTTTACTATATATAGGACCCCTGGGGTGGGGTGAAAGGTATCCCATTCATTCTCCTACTCTCAGAGAATTCTCCCAAAGGCTCCCACAAGTCTCCTGCCTCTAGAAGTCTCAGAGTCATACCGGTGTAGCCATAGTGGTGGTGTTCGCACTAGTTCGTGATTAATTCACAAGCAGTTGGTGAATTTAATCTGAGTCATCAACGAGAGTAAGTAATTTGTTACTTTATAAATTAGATTTAGATCTAATATTTTTGTATGCTTAGCCTTAATATATATTTAGAATACTTCTAATATTATTGCCAATGTATTGGTATTTTAGATTAAACAAAATTAATTACGAATCGGTCCCAATCACGCTTCCGCTTGACGGAATTACGGAATTCCAATCCTTCACCTATGATGTTAAGACCCAAATTCAAATTTCATTCTATTAGATTTCATGTTATTAATTTCAGTCCTTAAGTGGGCTACTTACTGAGTATATTCTTATATACTCACCCATGCTACATGACTTTCATTTTCAGGTGGTACTTGATGACATCAGGCAAGGGGCGAGGACAGTGCCTTGGCTAGGCTATGGGATGCAGCTGCAAATCATGTCCCTAGAAGTCTAGGATCGAGTTTCCTAGTTTCCTGTTTTCAGATGTTCTTAATGTTCAATTTTAGGAAAACTGTTTATGATCTTTTTTTACAGTTCGTTTAATGTAAAATGACTTATGTTTTTGGGCACAGTTTATTAAACAAAAGATTTTTACTTATAGTCTCTTCTGTTTTAAAGTTTCAAAAGTTTTATGTGTTCATGTATGTAGTAGCGATCCTCGATATGTTTTTAGCTCCTTTTAGTCGGGTCATTACATTGTATGCCACGTCTTCCCCCTCTCAAACAAATTTACCCTTGGTGGCACGTGAAGGTCAAGTGAGTTCTCTCTGTCCGAATTTTTTCATCAACAGATATGATTGTCACATTTCAACATTTTTCTTAAAATATGTCTAACGAATAAATAAATAAGGTTTAGTTTTGATCATATATATTATTTTTGCTATGTTTTCAATATTTTATGTTGGAAAATTTATATTGTGTACTCATGCTTTCTTTTCCAAACAAAATAATTGAGGCCCCGTTTGATAACCATCCATTTTCACCCTTGGATTTTAGTTAGCGGCGAGGATATTTATTAAGTAAATCGAATTGATATATTATATTATTTAGATGTCGTTGTGGTTTGAGCCTCTCCTGGAAATTGATATATTATATTATTTAGATGCCGTTGTGGTTTGAGCCCCTTCTTGACCTTCTTTTTTTTCCCGTTTTTTCTTCTTCTTTTCCTTTTACATTTTTTTTTCGTTTTTTTCCCATCTTTTCGTTGGTTTTTGTTTTTTTTTTGTTTTTTTTCTTTTTTTTCCCATTTCTTTCTAGTTTTTTTTTCTTGTTTATGCTTATATATTTTTTTTATTCCGTATTCTTTTTACGTTTTTCTCCTCGTTTTTTTTCAGTTTTTTTTTCTTCATATGTTTAAAATAGTTTAAATTAAAATTTAATTTTTTTATTTAAAAATAAAAATAAGAACAAACCTATGTCATTATAGTTCTTTTTTCAACTTTATTTTAAAATTTTCTTTTTTCATTTTTGAGTCAAATAAAGATGAAACAATACAAATATTTTTAAATTTTAGTATTAGGTTTTTGAATTTTTTTTAGACATGCAATTGGCCATTAAACTTTCAATTTTGTATCAAGTAGGTTTCCAAGTTTTCAATCTAATGTCTAATAGATCTGTGACCTAATAAAGTAATAAACTGTGTATTTTTTTAGTTCAAAGTTTAACATACAAAATTAAAAATTAAAAAATCTATCAGATAGAAAAGTAAAAGTTTTAGGAACACTTAGTAGGAATTTTTTAAAGTTAGTGATTTATTGAGCATAATCTTGAAAACTTAATAATTAAATTTATAATTTAACAAATTTAATATCAAAATATATGAATTGATATTAACATATATCAAAATGTTCAAAATATCATTTTGGTTATTGATCACTCTGGGTTTTGTTTCATTTTAATCATTGTACTTTGAAATGTCCAATTTTAGTCCAAGTAATTTCAATAAAGTTTAAAATTGGTCTCTATAGTGAGTTTATTGTTAATTTTTCTAAAAAAATCGGTCTCTATTATTATTATTTCTATTAAATTTTAGAAATATGTTCACATCGTGTCTCTTATTGCATGAAGATTATTACTTAGCAAATTTTGATCAAAATTAACTTAAGCTTACGGTAGGGACCAATTTTAAGCATGGACTAAAATTATTTCTATATAACCCCCCTCGCATAGACTAAAATTATTTCTATATAGCCCCCCTCACATAAGTGCCATGTCAGCGATCTGTTAACTTTTAACGGAAAAATGAATGGAGGGACCAAAATGCTACTAAATGCAAACCTCAGGGACTAAAATGTTGAGTTTGAAACCTCAGGGACCAAAAGTGTATTTTTCCCAACATTTAATCATAAATAACAGTTTAGAAATCATTTTCGAAATTTGTTTTGTCACTCACGGCCTTGGGCTAGTTCCTTGGCCTGTAGACTCGGCCTATTTCCTCTTGGCCTGTCAAACAAACCAAAACCAAGCATCAGAACCTTAAATAGTCTTGTTTTTCTATAATAAGCTTAAGATGACATACAAAAGATATCACTCCTAAATTCTAAACCTTAGAAATAAATCACATTTCACACTTTTCCTAGAATTTTCCAGATTCAATACCCTAACTTCAAACACTCATAACTTCCTCAATACTTGACCAAACTTAATGTACTTTATATAAAACTCTTCATTTTGGAACCATCTACAACTTACTTGAAAGAATGAAAAAGAGATTCCCAACGGATTTATTCAGAAATCCCCCGAACACAGCTATTCCAAATTCGTGTTTTCTGCTACCCTCTACTTTCTCCTGAAATTAAACCTACTTCTAGTCATTTTTGGCTCACGAGTTCTTCCTGATAGTTATAGGAAATTGAATAAGCTTTTCAACCATACCAAATTGAGCATCTAATGCAATCTATACACTCTGGGACGTTCAAAAAACTAGAGACCCTTCAGATTTGCGCAAAAATTTTGTGCTCTGTTTTTCTCTTCAAAAATCATTAACTTAACATCAAAATTAGTTCAAGCTTTCTTCATGAAATTTGTTAGAAAATGAATTAACTTTCAATAAGATCGGGCCTCACCTCTTAATTCTTCTTGTGTAGCTCAAACCGAATTAAAAACCAGAGATGGGTAGATTGAACCAAGATTCTGCCATGGTTGCATTTGCATGGGTTTTCCCCTCTCTTCTTCAACCTCAAAACTCCAGTAAGCTTCCTCCTCTTCTTCCTTCAAACCCTCTCTCGAATGGTTCTGCAAATTTGATGGGAAATGAAAAGAAAATGGGTTGGGAATGGACCTTAGGCAGTGGTGGAATGACTTTAGAACCACTAAGCACCGAATTCCCCTTTTCTTTTCTTTTTCTTTCTTTTCTTTTTCTTTATTTCCTTTTTTTTAAATTAATAAATTCCAAAATTATAAAAAAACAACTTCAACCAAAAGCTTTGTCATTCTTCTTCAACAATGAAACAACGACAACTTTAATCCAATTTCCTACAATATGTGACAAGAGCAAATAATCTGAGAAAAGTCTCGGGTTTACACAAACTAAGATGACACAATTCAGTTTTTTGGTAGAAAAAAGGATAGTACATAGCTTCTTATATAGTTGTAAGAATTGAAAAGGTTGCAAAACTATTAAAATTCCAAAACTTTTATAAATTTCAATATTAATCTATATATATATTGTGACGCCCCGTGCATTTTGGTGTATTTAAATTCCATGTATTTAGTCGAATTAAATGAAAATTATTATTTGGCTTGTATTTTGGGAATTTTAATTAAATACTAAGGTGTTTGGGGAATATAAGCGTTGCGTTAAATTAATTCCTCCCTTAAGCTCGATTAAAATTGGTTAGCGTTGGTTGCAAGGTTTGTTAAAGCGTTGAAATTGTTACGCTGAATAAAGGGTTTTAGTTGGGAAGTTCCTATTCTTGGGTTTTTGGTTGTTAAAGGAAAAGGAAAATAATAAAGGGAAGAAAAGAAAAGAAAAACCCTAGATCTCATTCTCCCTCTCTTTTGTTCACGTGAAAGACCCCTCCCTCAACTTTTTCTTATCGTGGATTCCAGCTCCGTCGAAGTGCATCACCGCTGTTCAGTCGCCGCCTGTAGCAGCTCGAGCATCACCGTGGGTTTTTCCCCTCGTGCGGGTCTCTCTCTCTCTTTTCCTTGTGTTTTCGACCAAGAACCCGTGGGTAAGCCTCTTTCTTTCTCATTCCTAGTCAATTTAAGGCCGATCTAACTCCCTTCGCTCTTTTTAGTCAGATTCGTGCGCGTCCAACAACTTGGGCCTTGTTTTCTCACATTTCTGCTTCTTTCCAGTGGCTATCTTGCCTTCAGATCCCCCTATTCGGTAAGTTTAAGCCTTACCCATGCTTGGTTGGGACTATAATCAAATACTCATTCCCTTTGTATGTTGGAAATTGAGTCTTGTGTCGAAATTTCTGTTCTGCAGCGCCGTCTAAGTGATCGATTGGGTCCGAATCACAATAAGCTCGAATATCCACTGCCCAAGGATTGTTCTAGTGTGTTGTTCGAGGTTAATATAGCCCGTCTAGGGTGAAATTGGGTCCGTTTGGGTAAGATTCATTGTTGTTTTTAGTTTAATAGCATTTAGGATTGTTGCCCATTAGATGTTAAAGCTTTAAAAGCATGTTTAAATCAATGCCCATTAATTGATTAGGCCTTGTTAGCATTGCCCAACCTCTTTAGAGTCCTTAGAATGTAAATAAAGGAGTTTTGCTTGCTGGTCGTGGTTTAAAAAACATGCTAAATTAACATCTATCAATTGTCTAGGTCCTAGTAGCATTGTCTAATCTCTAGTAGCCCTTAGAATTCAAAAATGTATCTTATTTACTTGTTGTCCGGTGGCTGAAAAGCCTTGATTATGGTCATTCGGTGAATACCCATTGCCCATTGTGCCTTAGACATGGTTGCCCATGGTCTAAAGGTTTTGGGTTTTTAATTTGGAAAATTTTGAGTGGTTATCCAGCAAGGAAATAGACTTTTCTCAATTGATTTTGGCCTTTCATAATGTCTAAAGTATCTTTAGGTTGGTTCTAATTCAGTAGAAGTTATCCTTGTTCTCTAGGAGCTTTCTTGGACTGTCTTGGATTGTTGAAGTTGCTTTAGAAGCGTTGTAGGTAAGTAGTTTCTACTTGTTGGGTTATGTTTGACTGCATGAAGCATGTTTGCTTGATATCTGCTTTACTTATATTTGTGCAAAGTATGAATTGTTGAGTTGTACTGTTGTATTGCTTGGGATGAACATGTATTGTGTTATTGTTTGGGATGAACATGTACTGATGTATTGCTTCGAATGAGCATGTTTGTGGTGTTTTAAACATGATGAGTGTTGTGTTAAGCACGATGAGTCTGGCTAGCATGTTGCATGGGGATGTGTAGCATGAGTCGGGTGTGAGGCGTAGCACATGGCGCGTAATTCATGTGTAGCGAAGTATGACGTGGAAATCACATGGGTGTGAGTGCGAAGCGTGACGCGGAAATCATGTATGAGTGGTGCAATACATGACGCGTAATTCATGTGGGGTAGGTGCGGAGAATGACGAGGAAATCATGTAAATGTGGAGCATGACGCGGAAATCATGTAGTTGCGGAACATGATGCTGAAATCATGTAGTGTCTAGTGTGTGAGATGCATATGCATGGTTGTTTTATTGCTTTCTAAGCATGATGATTGTTTACAGCTTTATAAGCATGATGACTGTTTACAGCTTTATAAGCATGATGACTGTTTACAGCTTTATAAGCATGTTGGATGCGTGTGAGAAGCATGATGGTTGTAATTGTTTGTTGTTTGTGACTTAGTAAGTGTGAGCTGCTTACCAGTACCACGGTTGTAATGATTTTTTTTCTTTAATTTAATTCAAAAGAAGAACTTATTGATCAATTACAAAGTATGTTACTTTTGTTAAGAAAATAATCATGTACCTGATGTCACACACATTTTTAATTAATTATAAACAATACATTAATTAATTCTTAATAATAAATTAAGAATTATTCATCCACCATAATTTACATGGAATATGAAGGATTGAAATACAAAAAGTTTTCTCATTCCATTCCCAAAGAAATTAAATAACTTTTCTTTTATTATAATTATAATATGAAATCAAATTAGTAAATCGATTTTAATGCAGTATGAAGGATTAAAATACAAAAAGTTTTCTCATTCTATTCCCAAAAAAATTAAATAACTTTTCTTTATTATAATTATAACATGAAATCAAATTAGTAAATTTATTTTATCTTTATCAAGGTTGAAAAGAACAGTACATAACAAAAAGTTAGAATTGAAATATTTTGAATTTTTAATAAAAAAACAACATAGTAAAAAAATAATTAGTCCAAATTAGGTAAAATAAAATTTTCAAAATACAAAATAAAAATAAAAATACCTATATATTTTTCAATTGATATATTGAAAACAATAAAATGTAACCTAAAGTTTATTGATAACTTTTTTTTTAAAATAAAGTTTACTAAGATTATGGTATATGAGATTGTAACGACCCGACTTCTAAAGTAAATCTATTCGAGGCCATTACCACATGCATGCTATGGAGGTCTTTCTAAATAGAACATTTCTAAACATAAACTCAAATTTAAGCAAAATCTCATGTCAAAATCTTTATTCGGGATCCCTAAATTTTAAAGACACAAAAACATTCTCAAACAACTTTAAAACCAAAGTCAAACATGGCCTCTAACAAGTTCTCAAAACAAGTTCATAAACTGAAATAACAAAAAACATAGTGTAAAGCGGAAGGAAAACATGAAATCCTTCTCCCATGGCTGCCTAACAGTTCTCATCAATCGTCTTCCACACACCCCTGCTTTTACGTGAAAAAAAAAACATTTATGGAAAGAATGAGTATTTAAAATACTCAGTAAGTGACCCTACTGTTGGGATTTGGTCACGCTTATACATGTTTCTAAAATCAATAACAGTCATATTTTAGTGGCTCTAAACTTTATCTTAAACTTATTAATTACTGGGATATACATCAATTCCATGCATATTCTAAACACATCAATTTCATGTGTCGCCAATGGAGGAACGTCAATTTCACGAACCACGACTTAGGTACATTAACTTCATGTCCCTAAGTCCTGGATAGGCATCTAAAGTACATCAATTTCATGTACCCTTTCGACATTTAAGAAATTTCAAGGTCATTCATGCTCATACAAACTATAAAATTTTTTAGAGACCACCAATTCAAGATTTCAAAACTCAACATTTACAATCATTCACAATAAATTTAATACTCTCAACAATTTTTCATAATCATATACATATTCAAACAACTCATAAAACACACGAATTTTGGAAAAATCAAACATGCGCTCCCAATTAAAACTTCAACAGTAAAGCCACTGTTCACACGTAACTTCGAAGATGGAGACACGTGGAATAAACGTATATTTGTATTAATATTTTTATGCGTGTGGATGTACAATCTCTAATGTTAATCCTCTGATTCTCTCTCTTGTGTGTGGATGTGTTTCACTCGAGGGCTAGAACGCTTGATCTCGAGTCTGAAGCTTCAATGGATTCTTGGAGCTTGAAGTCTTCTAATCTTGAAGGAGTCTTCAATCTTCAAGAAGTGTTCAGCACTTTGAAACTTATGGATTTCAAGGAGTCTTCAGTCTTCAGTCTTCAATCTTGATGGAGTTTCTCTGAATTCTCTGACTCTGGCTTGGGGCTTCCAAATTCTCACCCCCCTAAAAATGGAAGAGAACCCCTCTATTTATAGAGTTCTCGCTGGATGGGCCCTGTCGACTTTTGGTCCAACGATGTGATCCTAAATCGTCCATGTAGAGACATGCGAGTGGGGGCGTCCTATGCAATGAGTTTGCATAAGACCAGGACCAAGAAATAAGTCGCTCTCGCTTTATAACACCGTTTACTGACGAGACTGACTATTTCATGTGATGACCTAAGTAACTCGATCTTAATCCTGAGCTAACTATGAACTCCTGTTTATTCGGACTTATCCTTAGATTTGCATAGGTGAGAGTGGCTCAGTATCGCCGACTCAATAAGCCTCCCATTTCAGGGATAGGAACGAGTAGATAGCTGGGGACATAGTCGTGCAAGAAGGAATTCACTCCTACCCGAATTAGGGATAGTAAAGAGGTTGTTCCCTTAAGTGCTGACTCCGGGGCTTGAACAAAGGGATCCCGCCCTCTCATTGGCCCGAGAGGGACTCGGTTTATTGGTTGGACCATAAACCAATTGTTCATTAGAGGATCAGTGGGACTTAAGGAACTAGAAGTACTATAGGGGTAAAACGGGCTTTTGACCTAGCTATAGCTACGAACAACCTGTGAAGGATCGACTTACTAATCATGGTTAAATCAAGTGGACAAAAAAATATGTCTATAGTGAGGGGAGTGCAACTATCGGGCTATAGTGGAGTGTCCCAGTAGTTAACGAATGTTGGCTAGCTTGGATAATGAGATTAGTCGGTTAGCCTCGAATCGTTGGAGCCCATGATCTATAGGTCCATTAGGTCCCCCTACTAGCTCATATCGGAACAAAGCCTAGAACAAAAAGATAGGAAGTTTTGAATCGTTCAAAATCGGGAAAACGGGTATTATCGTAAATTGTGTTTGACACAATAATTTAATTATGAATTAAATTAGAAAATGAGAGATGGAGTATTTAAAAGTGTTTTGAATACCATATATATGTATTAGGAATCATATATAATTCATGGCACTAGGTGATAAAGATTAATAGGATTAATCATGTAAAAATTACTTGGAATTGTACAAATTAATTGCCTAGAAATCAATTTCAATTTTGAATTGAAATAGGAATGAATTGCAAGCTGAAAATTGAGAATTTAGATTCAATTTTAAGTGGATTTAGTGGCATTCCCACTCTTGCATGTTGATGCATAGTGGAAAACAACACAACCATGCACTAGTTGCATGTGTTGTGAATTAAACACCTAGAATCCACTTTGAGTTGCAATTTCACCATGTGTCTAGTGTCATGAGGCTTCTCTTTGCATGGAAGATGTCTATATAAGGAGTATGAATCATATTCAAAGGTAGGAGAGCCATTTTCCATATTGTTATGCTGCTGGATTTTGGTCTCAAACTCACTCATCTCCATATATCTCTCTAGTGCTTGAACCTTCAAGCATTCCCTTCCCATTCCCTATCTCTATAGACTCCCACAAGTCGTTCTTGGCCAGGAGAATAGTAGGGAAGACACTAGAGGTGGTCCACACACCGTTCGTGATCAAAGGAATCAAAGGGAGTTGTTGAATCGCTCTCCAAAAGGTTGGTAAAAATTCTGCTCTCTCCTTACGGTATTTGGACAGCATGTTTTCATTTTCTAAAATTGATGTAGTTAAGTGCCTCCGATCCTAAAATTGCTTCCGCATGTGTTATATGAACACCTTCAGTTGGTATCAGAGCATGATTAAGGCACCTAACATGCATTAATTTTAGCTTGGTGGGTAGCTTTTCATATGATGAAACTGTGTAAAAACTAAAGAAAATTGGTTTTGGGATTGATTTTAATTTTCAGTCAATTTTTTGGAATTAATTGTAATTGCCTACATGTTTATGGGCTTTAATGTGTTCATATGGAGTCTGTAAAATTTGAGAGTCAATAGAGTCTATTTAGGCTGTCAATTTGAAGAAATTCGGAGACTGCTCGCTGCTGGCCGAAAATTCCAGCATGCTGTTTTTTAGTTCCAGCTCAAGTACGTTCTTCACGTAACGGTAAAATGGTCTGGTTCAAGCAATCCAAAGGTGGTTCGGGTCGGTTCGAATGGTTCGGAAGCGGTCCAAGCCCTATTTGAAATTATTATTGTAATAGTTTTAGTTTTTATTTTTGCTTGATTAAAAATCCCAAAACCAATTCACTTTAGTAAATTTAATTAATTATGCATTATTGAATGTATGTTTTAATTAAATAGTATTTTATGTGCATAATGTATGTCATTTATATTTAAAACCCCACCATAGGAAAGCATGTTCATGCATTTGTTTAATTTGAATAAGTGTTATTTATTAATTCAAATGCATGAGGGAAATTTCATGTTTTATTAATATAAGAGTTGTATTAATTTAGGGAGATTCATGCTTGAATGGTTAATTAAAATTGATTAATTCTTATAATAGTTATAATTATTAAATGATAAAATTAACCAAGCATGAACATGAAATTTCATTAGTTTGATTATAATTGTTATACTCAAATTAGGCTTGTTATGGATTTGTTTTGTAATTGTTATAAAAGAGATAGAAATCTAAAATCTATAACAAGATAAAGAGCATGCTCACTTAGGTTAATGAACCTTCAACAATTAGATCAACTTGCATAGTTTAGGTCGATATCTTGTAAAACAACGGTTACGAGAGAACTCACCCGACAAAATGCTGTCTAAGGCTGGACGTATTTAAGTTGACGGTTTGCGGAACACCTCCTACCTGGGCATTGAGTCGGTTCTTGAGTTAAGTTAACTCGAGTTTTATGAGCATGCGTGAGCGGTGTGAGGTTTTAAAGTGTTATCACCTAGACATCGTAGTATAAAGAGTTATACAAACCTAGACATAGGTTGTTTCTAAAGGGTGCTTTTCTTATAACTTGAATGATTGATTGTTATATGCTTTAAAACACCATTAGAAAGCATGTTATAGGGTTTATTCATTAAAAGTTATAAGAGTTATAAAAGTTGATGAATAGAAACCGTAAAATCTATAACAAAGAGTTGCATGCTAACATAGGATCTTAGGATCTTATCATTCTTTAAATGGTTTAAAATGAAATAGACCTAAGATCGCCTTTTTCTAATAGGATTAGAAATATGTCTTACTTAGTTTTTTAAAATAGTTTTGAAATTCGAGTAAGTAGGACATAAGACCTTGGTTATAAGGGAACTCTCCCGGCAAATGGTTCGGAACCTGAGTTGAATTAACCATAGTCTTACTAGCATGCAATGTCACTAGGTTATTAAAAGTGTTTAATCACCTAGACATTTAGTGTAAAGACCTTGTTTAATAAGGCATAGACTTAGATAGATTCATTTAGCCGGAATTTACCTAAGTAATAAGACCCTAAAACTTTACAACACTTTAGTGGGAGGAAAAGTATAGAAACGAAATATTCATATTAAGTTTCTACTCTCACGTCCCCCTGAGTTCACACCGTGAGATCCATGCTTGGCCTCGAGGCGCCCTGGGAGCGTCCCCCTACGGATGGTGTTTGCATGGGTTAATATCAAGGTGAATGGGGAAAGTGTTCATAGTAAGTGGGAGATGGAAACGTGTCAAACGTATCCTGCGGTCTCCATCATTAGGTTGCACCGTGAGATTCCTATGCGCTGCCTGCGAGTCGCCCTGGGAGCGATCACCCTACGGAGGGCTTGCGCATGGGATTCGGAACAACGCAAACTCCAGAAATGGATAGGGTTTCCTAGGGCCATTCCCAACATTAGCTCTTCCCTACGGTGGCATTATTGGGGCCGTCCTCTGCGATCTGAAAATGATGGGTAACACTTACAAGATGGTCTTGACCAAATTAACGTTAGCTAATAACTATTGGAGTAAGAGTTATTCTGGGAATAGTATTTGGCCGAGATTGTCTCGATTCAGAGGAGGAGTAGCTGACTGCCCTACGGTAGCGGTTATTCTATACCCCTGAAGTATCGTTGCAAAATAAATCAATTGTATAATGGGTCGATGATTGCTTTTGCTAAAATCTGATTGGATTATATGATTAATGGGTTTAGTGCATGTTTCTAATAGAGATTAATTTGTTTGTTTTAGCAATATGTCGAAAAACGAATGTGCTTTGTCAAATGCCAAATTAAACGGTTTAATACATACGACTAAGAATACTTACTTAAACGCTAACCACGTGGCAAAGAATTTAGGTTTGGTCTTAACTGAGGAATATCCTCAAACTAACTGCATAGCCAAGAAAAACATAATCCACGACTCTAAATGCGATTTATTAGTCTTGGAAACGTGTTTAGTGGAAAACGACGATTCTGCCTGGATACACAATTCAGGTGCCACTAATCACGTATGTTCTTCATTTCAAGGAATGAGTTCCTGGCAACAGCTATAAGCTGGAGAGATGACTCTTAAAGTTGGAACAGGAGAAGTCATCTCGGCTATTGCAGTGGGAGACATAAAATTATTCTTCACCAAGGAACGTTACATGATATTAGATAATGTGTACATAGTTCCGAAAATTAAAAGAAATTTGATTTCTTTATCTTGTTTATTGGAACAAGGTTACTCAATTTCTTTTTCTGTTAATGAAGCGTTCATAACTAAAAGGGGTATTAATGTTTGCTCTGCAAACTTGAAGAATAAATTGTATGTTTTGAGACCAATTGAGTCTAAAGCTATTTTAAATCACGAGATGTTTAAAACCGCTGAGACTCAACCTAAAAAGCGAAGAGTTTCTCAAGATACCTATCTCTGGCACTTGAGGTTAGGCCATATCAACCTCAATAGGATTGGGAGATTGGTCAAGAGTGGACTTCGAAACAAGTTAGAAGACGACTCGTTGCCTCCTTGTGAGTCATGCCTTGAGGGCAAGATGACAAAACGACCTTTTACCGGAAAAGGTTATCGTGCCAAAAAGCCCCTAGAGCTCATTCATTCGGACCTCTGTGGACCAATGAACATTAGAGCTCGAAGAGGGTACGAATATTTCATCAGTTTCATTGATGATTATTCGAGGTATGACTATCTCTACCTGTTGCATCATAAGTCCGAAGCTTTTGAAAAGTTCAAAGAGTACAAGGCCGAGGTTGAGAACCTATTAGGTAAGACGATAAAAACACTTCGATCCGATCGAGGTGGAGAGTACATGGACTCAAGTTTTCAAGACTATTTGATAGAGCATGGAATTACATCCCAACTCTCAGCCCCTGGTACACCTCAGCAAAACGGTGTATCGGAAAGGAGAAACAGAACCTTGTTGGACATGGTTCGTTCGATGATGAGTTATGCTCAGTTGCCTAACTCGTTTTGGGGTTATGTAGTAGAGACTGCAGTTTATATTTTGAACGTAGTTCCCTCAAAGAGTGTTTCTGAAACACCGTTTGAGCTCTGGAAAGGACGTAAAGCTAGTTTACGACATTTCAGAATTTGGGGATGCCCTGCATACGTGCTAGAAGCAAATCCAAAGAAATTAGAACCTCGTTCTAAATTTTGCCTATTTGTAGGCTATCCCAAAGAAACGAGAGGTGGATACTTCTTCGATCCAGAGGAAAATAAAGTACTTGTATCGACAAATGCTACATTCCTAGAAGAAGACCACCTCAGAGATCACAAGCCACGAAGTAAAGTCGTTTTAAGTGAACTATCAAACGAAGCTACAGAAACATCAACAAGAGTTGTTGATGATGCTGGCACCTCGAGTCAATCGCGTCCTTCTAAAGAAATAAGAGAACCTCGATGTAGTGGGAGGGTTGTTAGACAACCTGATCGCTATTTGGGTTTAACTGAAACTCCAGTCGTCATACCTGATGACGGAATCGAGGATCCATTAACCTTTAAACAGGCAATGGATGATGTTGACAAGAACGAGTGGATTAAAGCCATGGACTTGGAAATCGAGTCCATGCATTTTAATTCAGTATGGGATCTTGTAGATCAACCTGAAGGGGTTAGACCCATAGGGTGTAAATGGATCTACAAGAGAAAACGAGATGCTGCTGGAAAGGTACAGACCTTTAAGGCACGACTTGTGGCAAAGGGTTTTACCCAGCGGGAGGGGATTGACTATGAAGAAACCTTCTCCCCTGTTGCCATGTTAAAGTCGATCCGGATACTTTTGTCCATTGCCACGTTTTACGATTATGAAATATGGCAAATGGATGTCAAGACTGCCTTTCTGAACGGTAATCTTGAAGAAAGTATCTACATGTCTCAGCCAGAGGGGTTCATAGCTCAGGATCAATAGCAAAAAGTTTGCAAGCTTAAACGACCCATTTATGGATTAAAACAAGCATCTAGATCCTGGAATATGAGATTTGATACTGCGATCAAATCTTATGGCTTTGAACAAAACGTTGATGAACCTTGTGTTTACAAAAGGATCATCAACAACTCCGTAGCTTTCTTAGTACTGTATGTGGATGATATCCTACTCATTGGGAATGATGTAGGTTATCTAACTGACATTAAACTATGGCTAGCAACTCAATTCCAAATGAAAGATTTGGGTGAGGCACAATTTGTTCTAGGGATCCAAATTGTTCGAAACCGAAAGAACAAAACGCTAGCCCTGTCTCAAGCGTCTTACATCGACAAATTATTAGTTAGATATAAAATGCAAAATTCCAAGAAAGGACTATTACCTTTCAGGCACGGAATTAACTTGTCTAAGGAACAGTGTCCTCAGACACCTCAAGAAGTTGAGGACATGAGAAGTTTTCCCTATGCCTCTGCAGTAGGTAGCCTAATGTATGCCATGTTGTGTACAAGGCCTGACATTTGTTATGCAGTAGGGATTGTCAGTAGATATCAATCAAATCCAAGATTCGATCACTGGACAGCCATTAAAAATATCCTCAAATATCTAAGGAGAACGAGGGACTATATGCTCGTGTATGGTTCGAAGGATTTGATCCTTACAGGATACACTGATTCTGACTTTCAAACCGATAAAGATTCGAGGAAATCTACATCGGGGTCAGTATTCACTCTAAATGGAGGAGCAATAGTATGGCGTAGCATCAAGCAAGGATGCATTGCAGACTCGACCATGGAGGCCGAATATGTAGCCGCTTGCGAAGCAGCAAAAGAGGCAGTATGGCTCAGGAAGTTCCTAACTGACTTGGAAGTCATTCCAAATATGCATCTGCCTATCACCTTGTATTGTGATAATAGCGGCGCAGTTGCAAACTCAAAGGAACCTCGCAGCCATAAGAGAGGCAAACACATCGAAAGGAAATACCATCTCATCAGGGAGATTGTGCACCGAGGAGACGTGATCGTCACGAAGATAGCGTCGGAGCACAACATTGCTGATCCATTCACGAAGGCTCTCACGACTAAAGTGTTCGAGAGTCATCTAGAAAGTCTAGGTCTGCGAGAAATGTACGAGAAATAATCTAGGTCAAGTGGGAGAATTGTAACCGGTATATCGATGCCTCAGTATACTGGGTATTTAGATGCCCTAGTTTATTGTATTTTTACTTTGTTATTAATACAAGTATTTATTCACCCACTGCTGTTATAGATTATAGTACATCCCACTAAACTAGAGTTTTAGTTCAAGTGGGAGATTGTTGGGATTGGTGTCCTAAAACTCGTAGATAGTGAATGTTAAACGAATTATATACTTATTCGATAAAGGCGTTATCGAGATTAATTCAGTAAAGTTATTACTGAATAAAGTAAATTGCACATATAATAACCCAAATCCAATAAACTAAGATCCATGGCTATAGGATGAACACTTGAGCTTTATGTAGAGACATAAAAGTGGATCAAGCTTGAGTAATAGCCAAAACGGTCTATAGTATAGGGATAGGGTTGGGTACCTTATTCTGGAGACACTATGAGATGCGACCCACTTTATAGATGGTATAGACGATGTGATCCTAAATCGTCCATGTAGAGACATGCGAGTGGAGGCGTCCTATGCAATGAGTTTGCATAAGACCAGGACCAAGAAATAAGTCGCTCTCGCTTTATAACACCGTTTACTGACTAGACTGACTATTTCATGTGATGACCTAGGTAACTCGATCTTAATCCTGAGCTAACTATGAACTCCTGTTTATTCGGACTTATCCTTAGATCTGCATAGGTGAGAGTGGCTCAGTATCGCCGACTCAATAAGCCTCCCATTTCAGGGATAGGAACGAGTAGATAGCTGGGGACATAGTCGTGCAAGAAGGAATTCACTCCTACCCGAATTAGGGATAGTAAAGAGGTTGTTCCCTTAAGTGCTGACTCCGGGGCTTGAACAAAGGGATCCCGCCCTCTCATTGGCCCGAGAGGGACTCGGTTTATTGGTTGGACCATAAACCAATTGTTCATTAGAGGATCAGTGGGACTTAAGGAACTAGAAGTACTATAGGGGTAAAACGGGCTTTTGACCTAGCTATAGCTACGAACAACTTGTGAAGGATCGACTTACTAATCATGGTTAAATCAAGTGGACAAAAAAATATGTCTATAGTGAGGGGAGTGCAACTATCGGGCTATAGTGGAGTGTCCCGGTAGTTAACGAATGTTGGCTAGCTTGGATAATGAGATTAGTCGGTTAGCCTCGAATCGTTGGAGCCCATGATCTATAGGTCCATTAGGTCCCCCTACTAGCTCATATCGGAACAAAGTCTAGAACAAAAAGATAGGAAGCTTTGAATAGTTCAAAATCGGGAAAACGGGTATTATCGTAAATTGTGTTTGACACAATAATTTAATTATGAATTAAATTAGAAAATGAGAGATGGAGTATTTAAAAGTGTTTTGAATACCATATATATGTATTAGGAATCATATATAATTCATGGCACTAGGTGATAAAGATTAATTGGATTAATCATGTAAAAATTACTTGGAATTGTACAAGTTAATTGCCTAGAAATCCATTTCAATTTTGAATTGAAATAGGAATGAATTGCAAGCTGAAAATTGAGAATTTAGATTCAATTTTAAGTGGATTTAGTGGCATTCCCACTCTTGCATGTTGATGCATAGTGGAAAACAACAGAACCATGCACTAGTTGCATGTGTTGTGAATTAAACACCTAGAATCCACTTTGAGTTGCAATTTCACCATGTGTCTAGTGTCATGAGGCTTCTCTTTGCATGGAAGATGTCTATATAAGGAGTATGAATCAGATTCAAAGGTAGGAGAGCCATTTTCCATATTGTTATGCTGCTGGATTTTGGTCTCAAACTCACTCATCTCCATATATCTCTCTAGTGCTTGAACCTTCAAGCATTCCCTTCCCATTCCCTATCTCTATAGACTCCCACAAGTCGTTCTTGGCCCGGAGAATAGTAGGGAAGACACTAGAGGTGGTCCACACATCGTTCGTGATCAAAGGAATCAAAGGGAGTTGTTGAATCGGTCTCCAAAAGGTTGGTAAAAATTTTGCTCTCTCCTTACGGTATTTGGACAGCATGTTTTCATTTTCTAAAATTGATGTAGTTAAGTGCCTCCGATCCTAAAATTGCTTCCGCATGTGTTATATGAACACCTTCAGTTATTCCTTGCTGCAAGGAATTGTTAGCGTCATCTGACCAAAACAATGAAGGCCTCCCGAAAAGTTGTGAATATTTATTTGCTGCTTATTATCATATAGCCTCTCAGAACCGTGATCATTTCCAGATTTCCATTAGTTCATGGATTTCTTTTTGGTTTAAGAGAGACTTGAAGTATGAGAAGCCTCCTCCTCGAAAAGCGAAGAAAGCTAGTCGTCCTCGTTCGACTCATAATCCAAATGGAGTTCCTATCAAATGTTCTGACTGGTCTGAGACAGAACTCGAGTTCTTTCATGAGCTGGGTGTAGAAGACGATTTGATAGAAAAGACTTACTTGGCTGCTTTTCTTTCTTGTTGGTTATGTGTATTTGTGTTTCCCAACAAGCAGGTTTCTCTTCGTCCAGAAGTCTTCAAAGTTGCAAGCCTTATGGCAGAAGGTTATGCTTTTAGTCTTGCTGTCCCGGTTTTGGCTAATATCTATCATGGATTGGGCCAGATTTATAAAGCGTCTCCTTCGGCAGGGCGTTCAGAGGCTTGTTTTCCAGTGCATTATGTTTACGCTTGGCTTGCTTATTATTTTAACACGCATTATGCAGTTCCAGAAAAAGTTAGGGGCCCAATAATGGTTGAGTTTTCCAGAGAGGGTGGAGCCAAATACTTCGACGATTTTGAAGCTCGTGTACATATTCATAAAGGTAAATATGTATCGTGGTATGCGAATCTCCCTCCCCGCAACAAAGGCATGGTTCTGACAGATGATGACCAGCTATCATTTTGGCATTCCTCATTCTTTATAAGTATTCGATCATGCTTCTTATCTTCCCGATGTGGGTCTTCGATGATCATCGAATCTTATAATCCTTGTCGATTTAGCCGACAATTTGGATTTTACCAAGACGTGCCAAACGATCTAAGTGAAGAAGTTCCTGAAGCCAACTTAGATAATGTATTGCGCCTTTGGATGATATGCGTTCGAGCAAAAACATTGTCTCAAGTTTATCTCCCTACGCACGCGATGAAGCCACACATCCAAATCACCCAATGCTACAGGAGTTGGTGGTTGGCAAAAAATGGAAATTACCTTGAAGAAGGCAGAGATAAATTGGTGGCTAGTGCTATTCCTCTTCCTCCCAAGCCGAAATTTCCCAAAAAGGTTGGTAATGACAACGGAGGCAAAAGGATTCGCATGTTTGAACCTGGTGAATTTTGCTCTAAGGATAATGATGGTAGTCAGAGCAGTGGCAGCGATCATCATTGGAAAAGGTCTAAAAAGTCCAAACAACCATCAGTATGTGAAGATGAATATTTTGATGGAGTTCCTAGCTCATCACAATTTCCTGAACTCCCTGCACCACTGGTAAGTGTTTTTCATTCCCTCTTCATTATAATATTTTACTATTATTATTATCATTATTACTTACCCTTTTTTTTTTTGCAGTCACCTTTAAATGATCCCCTTATAGAAGTCGAAGGGCATCATAGTCCTCCTTCTTTTGTGAGTCCAGACGTTTTTGACTCTGTAGCTGCGCGTGTGGGCAATTCCAAGGCGCCAACGGATAGAGTCGTGATTCAATCTTGTCATCCTGTAATTGATGAAATTCCTGAACAAAAGAAGACAAAGACCCATGCAGCTGCGTCTGAGATCTCTGATTACTGTGCTGACGATGTTATTTCCAACTATAGGAAACAGTCTGCCCTTGCCCTGTGGGAGAGCATACACCAAAAGATCATACGCACTCCGTTCGACAAAATACCTCGTCTTAAACAAGAGGCAGTCAAAATACTTCATACAATTTCTGAGATTCGTGTACCCGGCTTGGATTCTCTTAAAGAAATTGTAAGCGCGTATTTCAAGAAGGTAGAGAAGTATAACCAGCTGCAGTCGTCATTTTCTTCTCAATTAACTTCGGAGAGTAAGAATCGCCAACTGAAAGAGACTAAGTTTAGCTTGGAGAAGATACTATACAGTGAAAATGAACTACTCACAGTGAAAGGTTCACTTCAGCAACAACATCTGCAAGCATTGCGAGAAGAAGAAGAATTGGAAGCTAGACTTGAAGCTCTGAAAGCTAAGCGATGTGAGATTTCTAAGTCGATTATCGAGAAGGATGATCTTTTAAAGCAACATCAACTCGAGGCTTCCAAACTGTGAGGAACTATAAGTAGTATTGAAGATGCCCTTGTTCTTACTGATGCTGATGCTAAAACTCTGACGATACTTCGTGAAATGTTGGAAGATGCACAAGAAGAGCTGAAGAACTACAAGTGGATACCATGATCAGACTTCATTATTTTTATCATTGTAGGACTTTTTTTGTTATATTTTTTTTATCGAAGATCTCTCCATTTTTTTGTAATAGGTAAATTTTTTATCCAACATCAGACTTGTTTCGCATAATGGAATGATGATTTTTTTTATTTTATGGACTGAGCTTAAAGTTTCCTTTAAGTTGCCTACGTACCCATTAATAAACGGGATCAAGTCATAACGTAGTTCAGGGTACAAATTTGATTATTTTTTTATTATATATATATATATATTTTTAGCCGTTCACCCTTTTAACTCATGCGGGCCAGGAGTATCATGTAGTTTAGGCTCTTGCGATATGGAGCACTACATTTCACGCATAAAACTTTTTAAGAAATTTGCCATTTATCGGGCCTATTCTTAATCCGTCTTTATCCACGATCTTGTAGGCTCCATTTGTGTAGACTTCTTTGACGACGTAGGGTCCATCCCATTTAGGTGTGAATTTGTTCCCTGTATGTCGTGTCGTGATGATGGGTCTTCGAACAGCAAGTACAAGATCACCCACTTGAAATGATCGAAGCTTCACATTCTTGTCAACGGCTTTAGACATTCGTGCTTGGTAGCATTCCAACGCTTGTTGAGCCTCTAACCTTCTTTCATCAAGTGCTTCTAACTCTTGAAGGCGCAACCTAGCATTATCTTCCGTTGTCAACCCTTCTTGGACAGCCATCCTTAATGAGGGAATCTCTCTTTCTAACGGGAGCACAGCTTCTACCCCATAGACGAGAGAATAAGGTGTGACCCCTGTAGGAGTGCAATGAGTAGTTCGGTAAGCCCACAACACTTCACCGATCTTTTCTTGCCAATCTCTCTGTCTTGGAGACTACTTTCTTCAATAAGTTACACAACGTCTTATTGAATGCCTCTGCCAACCCATTTGCCGCGGCATTGTACATAGAGGACTTGTATTGCTTGAAGTTAAACTTCTCACACAACTTGTCCATTAGGCCGTTGGAGAATTGCTTTCCATTATCTGTCACAATGCGATGAGGGATACCATACCGATAAATTATATGAGTTCGGACAAAATCCACAACATTTTCTTTCTTGGCTTCTTTCAATGCGACAGCTTCAGCCCATCTTGAGAAGTAATCCGTCCCTGCAAGAATGTAAGAATGTCCTGCCGAAGACTTGGGTGTTATAGGGCCAACAAGGTCAAGTCCCCAAGCTTCAAAAGGCCATGAAGCTACAGTCGGATGAAGAGGCTCCGGTGGCTGATGTATGAAGTTTGCATGGAATTGACAGGCTTCACAATTCTTTGCATATTCCATTGAGTCTTGAATCATTGTAGGCCAATAATAACCCATCCTTTTTAATTGAAACTGGAGTTTTGGACCCGACTGGTGGGCGCCACAAACACCTGAATGTGTCTCAACTAATGCCTTTGCTGCTTCTTCCTTTCCAAGGCATCGAAGGAAGAGTCCCTCGTAAGAACGACGATAAAGGGTCTCTTTGTAGTAGATAAATCGAGCGCCTCTTCTTCGTATATCGGCCCTACGTCTGGGATCTATGGGAAGTCTTCCATGTTGAAGATAATTTATAATAGGTTGTCGCCAGTCCTCTTCTTCAATTGCAAAAACAGTAATCATATTTGCTTCTTGGCATTCATCTTCTACTGGCGGCACAATCCACCTCTGACAAAGTGAGATGTTCATCGACATATCTTCCGGGATCGTTAGGGCAGTCGCCAAATTTGCTAGAGCATCTGCCTTTTTATTTTCTGATCTCGGAACATGCTCCAGTACTATACTATCAAACCTTTCTAGCAGTTGTCTTGCATAGATAAAATAAGGCTTCAAGTCTTTATGCTTTACTTCATACTGGAGTAAGAGTTGACTAACGATCAACTTTGAATCACCATAGACCTCTATATATGTTATGTCAATCTCCAAGGCCATTTGGAGGCCAATTATCAGCGCTTGATATTCAGCAACATTGTTTGAGCACAATTCACCAAGCACAAAGCTGTAGGGGAGCATGTGTTTCTCAGGCGAAATAAAGACGATTCCTGCCCCTGCTCCACTTCTTCGTACTGCGCCATCAAAATACATGGTCCAAGGTTCGGCGATTTCAACATAGAAGACTTCTTCATCAGGTAGGTCTTCACATAACTTCCAATCCGACGGGATTGGATGATTCGCCAAGAAGTCGGCTAATGCTGCCCCTTAATCGCCTTCTGAGGTACATAAACGATGTCATATTGCTGGAGTAAGATGGCCCACTTAGCTAGGCGTCCAGAAATAACCGGCCTCGATAGAACGTACTTAATAGGATCAGCTTTCGCGACCAAGTGCACTGTGAAAGCTTGCATGTAATGCCTTAACTTGTCAATAGCGAAGAAAAGAGCAAGGCACATTTTCTCAATGGGTGAGTAATTTATCTCAGCACCATTCAGAGTCCTGCTTAAGTAATAAAGGGCTCGTTCTTTTCCTTTCTCACCTTCTTGTACCAATAACGCTCCGAGCGATCTTTCTTGAGCAGCGATGTATAAAATCAATGGCTTTCCAGATATAGGGGCTCCTAGGACAGGAGGGTTAAGCAAATATTTCTTAATGCTTTCGAAAGCGTTTTGACATGCTTCATCCCACTCGAATTTTTCTCCTTTCCTCATTAGCCTTTGAAAAGGTTGGCATCGACTGGCTAAGTTAGAGATGAATCTTCGAATGTAGGCTAGACGACCTTGCAAGCTTCTCAACTCATGTAAGTTTTTAGGCCTTGGCATCTTTTGAATGGCGTCAATCTTTGACTGGTCTATTTCGATTCCTCGATGTCTAACAACGAATCCAAGGAATTTCCCAGAAGTAACACCGAATGCACATTTGAGAGGGTTCATCCTCAATTGATACTTTCTCAAACGATCAAAGACCACTTTTAGATCCTTCAAGTGATCTTGTCGTCTCTTTGACTTAACAACAAGATCATCGACATAGCACTCGACATGTTTATGCAGCAAATCGTCGAAGACCTTTTGCATAGCACGTTGATAAGTAGCACCAGCATTCTTCAATCCAAAGGGCATCACTTTGTAACAGTATATCCCTTTTGGAGTTCGAAAGGCTGTCATTTCTTCATCTGCAAGAGCCATTCGAATCTGGTTATAACCCGATGATCCATCCATAAAAGACAAAGCTTCATGTCCTGTGGTGGCATCCACCATGAGTTATGTGATTGGCAATGGAAAATCGTCTTTTGGGCATGCGTTATTCAAATCGCGAAAGTCAACGCAAACGCGAAGCTGTCCATTCTTCTTTCTAACAGGAACAATGTTGGCTATCCATGTGGGGTATTTCACCTCACGGATAAATCCTGCTTCTATCAACTTATTGACCTCTATTTCAATTTGAGGGATAAGTTCCGGGCGAAAGCGTCGTTGAGCTTGCTTGACTAGTCGATAACCCTCTTTAATTGCGAGATGATGGACAACTACTTTTGGATCAAGCCCAGGCATCTCTTTATATGACCAAGCGAAGATGTCTCTATACGAAGCGAGTAAACTCATATATTCACCCTCTTCTTCGGGAGTAAGTGACATGCTTATAAAAGTTGGGCGCGACTCTTCTGGTGTACCCAGGTTTACCTCTTTAAGCTCATCTACTGTGGATTCGCTGCCGTCTTCAAGTGATAAAGGTGCTTCATCCTCATCTACTTCAGACGTTTCGACCTCTGCTTCTTCTTCAACAGTGATATGAAGACAAGAGGTTTGTTCTTCTTCCTGGTCCCTATCTTCTTTCGAAGGATTGGTGATGACAACATCTCACCTTCAAGGAACCATCCGTATCGACAGTAACAAAGGTTTTTCTTTTCATTCGCGAAGGAACCGCACTACGAATTTCTCCATCAGCCTTCGTGATCTTTTCATTTTTCATCGCATCTTCATACTGAAGTCGGTGAGAAATCGATGAAGCAGACTGTTCTTTTTTGTCTCTTCTCGTGGTAACACTTAACCTCTGAAAAACTGATGGTCGAGTCACGTCCAGAGTTGAAAATGTACTCTTTTCTTTCCCCATGGGCACATTTAACCTTTGAAAAGCTGAAGGTCGAGTGACATTCGGAGTTGAAAATGTACTTTCTTCTTCCTCACTGGGCATACTTAACCTTCGAAAAACTGAAGGTCGAGTGGAGCTATTGGTAGGTTGTGTGCTCTCTTCTTCTTTTTCATTGACACTTAATCTCTGAAAGACTAAGGCACGAGCAACTGGTGGCCTGATGCGCCTAAAAACAGAAGTTCGTTGGTCGACACTCTCTTTTTCTTTTGAGTCATCCACCTCCTCTACTGTTATATGATTTGTGTCTGCCACTTTCGCCTTCCCTCTTCTTGTTATACGAACCGGCTCTGGCGACCTATATCCAAGCCCTTTTCTTGTTGTAGGCAGACTATAACCTTCCTTTAGAAGTTTTTTCTGTGTTGCAGAGAGCTCAGATCTTCCATCAAAAACCCTTAAACTTTTAAACTCAGTGTGAGTTATGAAATCATAACCTGCTTTCGCTAGAAGTTTGTATGCCTTGGGGTCGAACCCGTCTTTAGTTCGTTTGTCAGGCAAGATCGCTTTTATCTGATCATCCTCAGGTTTCTTAACCTCTTGTCTTGTGATCTTCGTAAGAGGCGTAGTGAAACTTTCCTTCAAAATTTCAACGTCATCGACCTTTATGCTCTCTGAACATTCAGTGAAAGGTGATTCCCCTTTTTTTCGTCGAGATAAGGGGACATATCGTAGGATAGGTGAATTTAAACATTTCTCATCCTTTACAACCTTAGGCTTCACAAGGCTTGTGGACGTTTCACCCTTTTTCAGGTCGGAAGTATTCACATCTTCAACAACTTCATTTCTTGCATCTGCCTGTGGCTCCAAATCGAGTTTATCATTTTTTTTATCAAGGGGATTTCTGCAGGTATGGTTTCCCCTGTGTTTTCATTCTTCAGATAAAACTTTGCATCAGCGAAATGAGACTCAGCTTCTGAAAATGGGTTAGTGTCAGCTTCAACTTTCTTGATGCCATCTTGATAGAATTTGAAGCACTGGTGCAATGTAGAGGTTATGACTCCATTACCATGGATCCAAGGACGACCTAGCAACAGCTTATAGGTGGTCTTAGAATCTATTACATGGAACAAAGTATCAGATTTTAAGTCTCCAATGATGAGTTCAAGGCGTATCATGCCAATCGCTCGTTGTCCCCCTTGATTGAAACCTTGAATCACCAACTTACTGTTTGATAGTTCTTCCATCGAGATGCCTAACTGCTTCATAGTTGACTTAGGCATTATGTTGACAGCTGATCCATCATCAATGAGGATCCGACCAACCTTCTGTTCTCGGATGTATCCCGAGACAAATAAAGGTCTATTGTGAGGCCTCGACCCTAACAACAAATCTTCATCAGAAAATCCTATAGACATACAACACGAAGCCCATGTGAGTGCCTTAGAGGTCGGGATGTTTGAACTATCAGACTCGATCAACGCATCAATAAGGACACTTTTAGCTTCCTGAGGAAGTGACAATAAGTCCTTTATGCTGAAGGAGGATAAGTCTCCTGGACTTGCCACCGTTTCCGAGGAATTAGCAGGGACATCATCATCTTCCACCACGTCCACAATGTGACACGTGACGATTTCAAGTGCTTCTCCTTGACTATCATCGAGAAAGCGCCTTGGGAAGTATTCTGCCAAAGTTATGGGTTGTGGAGGGCAAAAGAAATCTTCATTTTCCTCCACGACAGGCTTTGACCTCCTTGACTTCTTTTTTCCCTTCTTCCTTTGAGACTTAACCTTTCTTTTACTGTCTCGAAATAGGCGGGACTCTTTTCGTGTATAACTTTGCTTTTGCTTTTTGCGACGAACGACAAGGGTCCAGCCTTCTTTCTCATCTTCAATGGAATCATATTTTTCTTGGGATCCCTTCATTGTGGCTTCTTTTTGGAAACAAACCACTACAGGATCAAGGGTGCCAAACTGAACCAGCCTTTCTTCATAATCACATGAGAAGATTAGAGGAATTTGATCCCCTACATTCGCCATTATCGTTGCATGATTTGCTTGGGCCACCTCATCAAGGTCCAACTCAATTTTCTTTTCACGAGCCAACTTAAGGATTAGCTCCTTTAAAACGAAACATTTCTCCACTGGATGGCTAACGACTCGATGATACTTGCAGTAGTTAGGATCATTGACTTTTCCTAACTCTTCCGGTCGTTTGCATTCGGGAAGTTCAATTAATTGCTTCTCCAACAGTTGTTCCAACATATTTGGGACGTCGGAGTCTGGAAACGGATACACCTTTTCTTGTCTTTCTTTTAAAGTTAGGCGACGTCTGTCGCCTATCTCCATTCGTTTATCGGTTTTACTTTCTTTTCCTTTGGAGGAAAATTTCAAAGGGGTCGTGTTGACGACCATGGATTCTTTTGTGGCACTCTTCGTAACTTTCTTAGTGCCTTTGACTTCCTTCTTTTCCTTCCTCATGTCTGGGACTACGGGATCTTTGTTCCCTCTACTAGCAATGCTCAACTCCATATCATGAGCGCGAGTCGCCAGTTCTTCAAAGGTCCGGGGTTTTATCCCTTGCAGGATGTAAAGAAGTCCCCAGTGCATGCCTTAGGTGCACATTTCAACAGAGGATACCTCGGAGAGTCTATCCTTACAGTCGAGACTAAAGGTTCTCCAACGGTTGATGTAGTCAATGACTGGTTCACCCTTCCGTTGCTTTGTGCTCGTGAGTTCCGTCATACTAACTGTTCGTCTCGTACTGTAGAAGCGATTCAGAAACTCTCTCTCAATCTGTTCCCAACTGTCAATTGTCTCAGGCTCCAGGTCAGTGTACCAATCAAACGCGTTTCCTTTCAGTGTTCGGACAAATTGCTTAACAAGCAAATCTCCCCGAGTACCAGCGTTCTCACAGGTTTCAACAAAGTGGGCGATGTGCTGCTTTGGGTTGCCCTTTCCATCAAACTGTTGGAACTTGGGAGGCTGATACCCAGCGGGCAGTCTGAGATTGTGAATCCTCTTTGTATAAGGTTTAGAATACAAGAGGGAACTTTGAGTGGGTCCACCATATTGAGCCTTGATGGAATTCATGATCATGTCTTGCAGCTGTTGGACAGACAAAGAGGCCACTAACGCAGAGTGTTGCAGTTGGTCCTCATGCACGATAGCCTTCCCCTTATCATTCTTTCCTGCACCAGGGGTCTGGCTAGACTCAGCTACTTCTCGGTTTTGCAGCTGGTTCTTCAAATAGGCAATCTCCAGATCTCTTTCATCAACTGCCTTCATCAAGAGATTGAGTTTTCTTTCCATCTCTGCCATTCTTTCATCCTGGTCTACATCATCCATCATGATAGCCATCACATCTTTGGCTGCTTAGATGTTGGAACGACTGATTCGAACAGCGGGTTGTCTTTGACTGCAACCTTATCCTTAGAGGATTCTTCAATCAGCTTTGAGATCCTGTTTGCAACAGCAAGAGGAGTATGATCCTCCCTAATTTCAATTCCTTGGGAACGACTACGAGTGATAGGACCAGTGTAAGAGTCGCTTGATGTTGTAACCTTCGCGGGAGCTTTCTTTGATGCCATCACGTTGGTTGGATCTTTTAACAAGAGAAAAAGATGAGAGGTAGAGATGTCCCACTGGGCGTGCCAATTTGTTCACACGTAACTTCGAAGATGGAGACACGTGGAATAAACGTATATTTGTATTAATATTTGTATGCGTGTGGATGTACAATCTCTAATGTTAATCCTCTGATTCTCTCTCTTGTGTGTGGATGTGTTTCACTCGAGGGTTAGAACGCTTGATCTCGAGTCTGAAGCTTCAATGGATTCTTGGAGCTTGAAGTCTTCTAATCTTGAAGGAGTCTTCAATCTTCAAGAAGTGTTCAGCACTTTGAAACTTATGGATTTCAAGGAGTCTTCAGTCTTCAGTCTTCAATCTTGATGGAGTTTCTCTGAATTCTCTGACTCTGGCTTGGAGCTTCCAAATTCTCACCCCCCTAAAAATGGAAGAGAACCCCTCTATTTATAGCGCTGGATAGGCCCTGTCGACTTTTGGGCCAACAACTTGGGCTTGGGCTTGGGCTTTATTGGTCTTGGGCTCAATCATTTAGTCTTGGGTCTGGTTCATATTTGACCCAAAATCTTATGACCCAAATATTTAAAAGACCCAAATTTGATCCAAATAATAATTATTTTTTTTAATTAATTGGTCAAATTAATTAATTTGATCAAAACAATTTAATTTTAATTAATTGATCAAATTAATTGGCCAACTTTGTCTTCAAATTAAATTTGGGACACATGTCAATTTATAATTGGTCCCAAATTTAACTAATTATAATTTCGTCATTAATTTCGTGTAATGACGTGGCAATTTGTGATTGGTCAAAATTTCTCCTTCAACAGCCACTTACCTTGGCTTAGATATCTTCGCTCTAAAATTTCAAATAATTCCAGCAATGCCAACCTCAACCTTAATTGATTTATTGTCTTCCAAACAAATGATTCCTTCGAATCTCCTCTTTAACTTTAGTCAAAATCAAACACAACTTCACCCACAAAAACCCACTTGAAGCCACTTAAATGTCCACTGGACAGTACCTCAAAGTCGCGAAAATCTGCAAATAATGAGTTGAAATTGGGTGGGGAACGCTAAAACGGGTTCAAAACACAATGGGTTAACACCGAATAAACCTGAAATCTCAATCGGAACACAAACGGATAAGAAAAACTCACCCAACTAGAAATTCCCTTGTTGGACAGTAGCTTAATTGGGCGAGTAACCGAGTTTGAAAGCCAAAATTGAGTGAGTAAGATTGAAACTAAAGTGTCATTACAGTGGGTCAACTTAAATCTCCAACAAAACTCATTCCAACACCAACCGGAAGCGGAACTCATCCAAACCAAGCCAAGAATCACGCTGCTGCACTCCACAGACGGCAACGGCGACACCAACCCGCAACAGCAGTGGCTAAATAGAGAACGGTCTTGGCGAGTGATGAGCGGACACGCGACACAGACTGGAGCTTCACGGCGACGACGACCTACAGCAAACGTTCAACGACGGCGGCGCACGAAGTTTAGAAGGCTCGATGGCGTGACTTGCGGCGGCGACGCGGGTCTGAGATCGTTGCTTGGACGGGCGGCCGCGCCGCGAGGCTAAAGCTTCTACTCGGACAGCGACAGCTGGTTTGACGTGAGCGAGAGAGAGAAAAAGGGGAGAGAGAGCTGGTGGGGGCTGAGAGACACGAGGAAGAAGGGAAAATGCTGCTGGAGGAAAAACATGAGGATGAGGCTAAACTTTCTTTCCCTTTTTTTTTTTAATTTTATTTTCGCCAAAATCAATCAGGGTTTCCACAAATAACAAACAATACCCAATTTGACTTGAATAACCCACAATTGACTCTAAAACCCAACCTTCTCCTTTAAATTCTCAAAATAACGAGGATTCATGAAGTCAATTAAATCTCAACAAAATTTCTATATACTTTAATACGAATAACGAAATTTAATTAGAAACTTGAAATCAACTTAGGACTCAAAAAGAATTTTACCTGAAAATTTTGGGGCGTTACATTTTTCCCACCTTAAGAACTTTCGTCCTCGAAAGTTTCCTAGTCTTAGAAAAGTTCAGGGTAGTTGGCCCTTGCATCATCCTCTCGCTCCCAAATTGCTTCCTCAACTACTGGTTCTGCCAAAAGTTTAACCAACGCTATCTCCCGATACAATCTAGATAGGTACTCCATGCAAGCTAACTACATCCACCAAATATAATTATGCCTACTTATCCACAAAGTAAGTAGGGTTACCTAGAAGGAAATGGACCGACTTGGTAAGTGCAACATCCCGAGTTCTATACCTAACCTAGCAACATTAGTAAACTTCTATCTTAATGTTAATCGAATGCTCCGAAAATTTCGACAGCATAACGGCATAAAGATGGTTAACCCAAAAATTTTCTTAACCTGATAAACAAGAGAACACACTTCTATATGCAAAATCACCCAACTACAACTCACAACACCTCAGATCAACAAACAGGTTCCAACATACACAAGTAATCGAGTCAGATCTCGCACCAATCACAAGCTAAAGCTAAACAAAAGAAGAAAAAGGACATCAAACCAAACATACTTTATTCACCTCATTCCTGCTAATTCATAAGCAATGGAGAATAAGAAAAATGATTAGCTATTTCAAGGTTCAAATTCAACACTTAAAAACCAAAATCCACGCCAAACTAAAATATTAACACAACAACTAGAGCCATATCTCGACAAGCAAAGTAAATAAAAAGGTAACTACTAAGGTCATTCCTAATGAGCCTCCTCCTCGGCATCACTAACTCTCAAGCTACAAGCAAAACTGCCACTACTGAAATTGAGTCATTAGCATCCTGGCGGTTAGTGGCGCAAACTTTTCCCCTATTACGTCTGTCTCAAGAACCAACCTGACTTGAGCTCGAGGGTAGGCTCCCACTACCTCCTGCGTTCTTCTGAGGGCAGTTATTTGCCATATAACCTTCTTGGTGACACTTGAAACACACACATTTCCCTGCTAAGCATTGGCCCCAATGACGCCTTCCACACGAGTTGCACATTGGTTTATCGCTACCATTACCTTCTTGTTTGAGGTGTTGAGTTGTCTGTGATTGAGCCTGTCGTGAACCTTTAGAAGAGTGTTGAGACCGCTGGGAGTTAGCAGTTGTCTGCTCGAATTTCATCTTCTGTCTTGAGTTGACCTCCGACATTGGCAGCTGTCATACCCATAAATGTGGCCGCTCGAAGGGCCGCTGCGTAATCTGTTGGGACAAAGGCCCCTACGACCCTCTGGACGTCATCTTTGAGGCCCAAGATGAACCTCTTTGTTTTCTTCACCTCCGTGTCTACCATTTCAGGGGCAAAACGGGACAGTCGGGTAAACTGAAGTTCGTACTCTTCCACTGACTTTTCTCCTTGCGTTAAGGCTAGAAACTTCGCGCTCCTTTCTGTACCTGATAATGGTCGAGTAATACTTCTAGAAAAACGCCTCCTTGAACTGCAACCAAGTGACCGGACCAACGCTAACATCGATGGATCTCTCTACCGACCTCCACCACAACAAGGCATCGTCCCTTAGCATAAATACTGCGCATGGCATTGGCTGTGCCTCGGGACATCCCATATAGCGAAAGATCTCCTCAATCGTGGCAGTCCAAGTTTCGGCCTCCGTGGGGTCTACAGTCTTCCCGCTAAACGACGACGGGTCGTACTTCTTAAAATCTTTCAAACATCGAGCCCCCTCCGTAGAGCTCGTCCGACCTTGGTTCCCAATCTGGTTCGCCTGGGGCACCTAGTTGGCAACGACATTATTCATAAGCATCTGAAGGGCCTCTAGAGTCAGAGTGACGGTCTGCGCCTGCGCTGGAGGTGCAGGCTATGTAGGAACTTGATCATTAGGGAGATCCTTAACGTGTTGATCCATGGGAGGATCTACTTGCTCCGGGGGTGCCTGGCCTCTACCACCCCTACCACGACCACATCCACGTCCTCATCCTCGACCTTGACCACGTGGAGGCATACTTCAAGTTTCTACACTCATACTAAGCCTATTTAATTATCTAACCGAACATTAAATGGCAAGAGAAAAAAATGCATCTCATGGAAAAATAAGTACATAAACATATAATCATTTAAAACGTAGTTTATTACAATTGCATGTTGGGTTCTATGCCCTAAAACTCGTAGATAGTAAATGAAACAAATTACTCGATCTCAATGAAGTGTTATTTGAGTGATTCAGTAATTTGGTTATTGAATAATCGAGTTTGCATTAATAAACCCAAAATCCAATAAACTAAGATCCAAGGTTGTTTAAATGAAACTTGGACTAGTATGTGAGGACATATGGGGATCGGTGTCCAAGCAACAACCTAAAAGGTCTATAGTATAGGGATAAGGCTGGGTACCTTATCCTAGTGACACTATGTGATACGACCCACCTTGTATTCGATACAGATGCAATGATCCAAAGCATCCATGTAGGAGACATGCGGGTGGGGGTATCCTATGCAATGAGTTTGCATAAGACCGGACCGCGAAATAGTAGCCACTAGATGTAATGCTGTTAACTAGTTTAGGTTTCTATTTCAATAGGATGACCTAGGAAACTCAATCTCAAATCCTGAATCTGTTATGAACTTCTTTTCAGGAGGGATTGTCCTTAGATTTATATGGGTGAGACTGGCCGGTTCGCCAACGCAATAATCCTACCATTTCAGGGGCAAGACCGAATGGGGGCTGGGAACATAACAGTACAAGATGGAATTCACTCCTTCCCCTATTGGGGTAAGTAGATGTGTGTTCCCTTAAGGGCTGATTCCGGGGCTTGAACAAAGGCGCGTTGTCCTCTCCTTGCTCGAGAGGAACTCCTGTTTAGTGGTTGGACCCTAAACAACTTGTTCATTAGAGGGATTAGTGGTACTTAAGGAACCAGAGGTAACCCAAGGGTAAAAGGATAATTTGACCCAGCTGGTGTTACGAACACACGTGAAGGATTGACTTACTGCATTGGTCGATATCCATGGACACAAAAATATTCTACAGTGAGAAGAGTGCAGCTGTGGGTCTTTAGTGGAGTGACCCACAGTTAACGAATGTTGACTAACTTGGTTAATGAGTTTAGCCAATTAGTCTCGTATCGTTGGAGTTTCTGATCTGTAAGTCCATTAGGTCCCACTGGTAGCTCGTAAAGAGACTTGAGGCAATTAAGTATAAATTGTAAATTGAAAGTGTTCAATTTATTGAGGGGAATCATATAATGTATATTGATACATTATAATATAAAGTTTATGAAACTTTATAATATAATTTTGAATTAATTTCAAAATTAATTCTTGAAAGAAAATATTTGAAAGAGTTCAAATAATTAATATGAATTGGATTCATATTAATATAAATAATTTTATAAAATCCCTAAGAATTAAATATGTGATATTTAATTGGGTAATTAATTAATTATGGAATTAATTAATTATTTATTAAATTAAATATGAATAAGATAATAGATTTGATCTTATTCATGACCTTTTCCAATAAATAGGACCCCTGGGGTGGGGTGAAAGGCATCCCATTCATTCTCCTACTCTCAGAGAATTCCCCTGAAGACTCCCTCTAGACTCCCACCAGTCTCCTGCCTCTAGAAGTATCAGAGTCATACCGGTGTAGCCATAGTGGTGGTGTTCGCAGTAGTTCGTGATTATTTCACAAGCAGTTGGTGAATTTAATCTGAGTCGTCAACGAGAGTAAGTAATTTGTTACTATATAAATTAGATTTAGATCTAATATTTTTGTATGCTTAGCCTCAATATAAATTTAGAATAGTTCTAAGATTATTGTCAATGTATTGGTATTTTAGATTAAAAAAAATTAATTACGAATCGGTCCCAATCACGCTTCCGCTTTACAGAATTACGGAATTCCAATCCTTCAGGGCATACCTAGCGATGATGAGAATCTCGTTATTTAGCCATGGGAACGCATAAGCTTACTATGTAAGCAGTCTATAGAACCCTTAACTGGGCTCTGATACCAATTGTAACGACCCGACTTCTAAAGTGAACCTATTCGAGGTTGTTACCACATGCATGCTATGGAGGTCTTTCTAAATAGAACATTTTTAAACATAAACTCAAATTTAAGCAAAATCTCATGTCAAAACCTTTATTCGGGATCCCTAAATTTTAAATACACAAAAACATTCTCAAACAACTTTAAAACCAAAGTCAAACATGGCCTCTAACAAGTTCGCAAAACAAGTTAATTAGCTAAAATAACGAAAAACATAGCGTAAAGCGGAAGGAAAACATGAAATCCATCTCCCGTGGCTGCCTAACAGTTCTCATCAATCGTCCTTCACACGCCCCTACTTTTACCTTGAAAAAAAATACATTTATGGAATGAGTATTTAAAATACTCAGTAAGTGACCCTACTGTTGGGATTTGGTCATGCTTACACATGTTTCTAAAATCAATAACAGTCATATTTTATTAGCTATAAACTTTATCTTAAACTTTTTAATTACTGAGATATATCAATTCCATGCATATCCTAGGCACGTCAATTTCATGTGTCGCCTACAATTTCACGAACCTCGACTTAGGTACATCAATTTCATGTCCCTAAGTCCTGGATAGGCATCTAAAGTACATCAATTTCATGTACCCTTTCGACATTTAAGAAATTTCAAGGTCATTCATGCTCATACAAACTATAAAATTTTTTAGAGACCACCAATTCAAGATTTCAAAACTCAACATTTACAATCATTCACAATAAATTTAATACTCTCAACAATTTTTCATAATCATATACATATTCAAACAACTCATAAAACACACGAATTTTGGAAAAATCAAACATGCGCTCCCAATTAAAACTTCAACAGTAAAGCCACTTACCTTGGCCTAGATATCTTCGCTCTAAAATTTCAAATAATTCCAGCAATGCCAACCTCGACCTTAATTGATTTATTTCCTTCCAAACAAATGATTCCTTCGAATCTCCTCTTTAACTTTAGTCAAAATAAAACACAACTTCACCCACAAAAACCCACTTGAAGCCACTTAAATGTCCGCTGGACAGTACCTCAAAGTCGCAAAAATCTACGAATAATGAGCTGAAATTGGGTGGGGAACGCTAAAACGGGTTCAAAACACAATGGGTTAACACCGAATAAACCTGAAATCTCAATCAGAACACAAACGGATAAGAAAAACTCACCAAACTAGAAATTTCCTTGTTGGACAGTAGCTTAATTGGCCGAGTAACCAAGTTTGAAAGCCAGAATTGAATGAGTAAGACTGAAACTAAAGTGCCATTACAATGGGTCAACTTAAATCTCCAACAAAACTCATTCCAACACTAACCGGAAGCGGAACTCACCCAAACCAAGCCAAGATTCACGCTGCTGCACTCCATAGACGACAACGACAACACCAACCTGTCCCCACGTGCCTGCGACGCGGAGCGGCCAACGTCCTCGAAAAAGGGTAAAATAAAAGGAGTCGCCACCAATCTTTTTTATGGTGTGATTGGACACCAAAATAAGATAAAACTATCATTTTAAGAAAAAATAATAAGAAAAACGATCTGCGAAAACCAAATTTGGGTTCGGGAGTTGTTCTTGTATGGGGAAGGTGTTAGCACCCCACAACACCCGTTAAACAATGGTGGCCACAATTTTATCTTGAATTGAAAATAATTTAGAAGAAAATATAATTTAGGAAAAAAAAATATTTTTAAAACAATGTCTTATTTTACCCCTCATTACTCCAACATATGAAGTAATAATCCCATAAAATAAGTGAAAATAATTTCATTGATTTTGCTATATTAGAATTAAAGTTCTTCACCTCGAGAATATGAGAGAATTTTACCATTCCTCAATTCTGTCATAGGATAGCATTTCCTAAGGGAAATATTTTTTTTTAAAAAAAAAAAACATTTTTTAATTAAATTCATTTTTTTCTTGGGATCAAAATCTCGGACTCCCAAAGATTAAGATCCCTCACCTTAGGAATTCTAGAAAATTGGACTCCCAAATATTTCTAGATTCCATCATAGAATTTTTTTTTTTTAATGAAAAACGGTTTTAAAAATCGATTTTAAGGGGAAAAAAATCCGTAAAACCCTTTGGAGATAAAATTTTAGGGATAAAACTGTATAAGCTCAAATACAGCAAAAATATTAGAAAATTAGAAAATAAGCTTGGAAATAAGTTTAAAATAAAAATAAAAGAAAAGTTAAAACGATTGAGAAATTGGGGTATTGAAAATAATAATAATAATAATAACAACAACAACAATAATAATAACAATAACAATAATAATAATAATAATAATAAAATTAACATACACAAGCACCATGGACAAAAAATGCAATTTTAATACATGATAAAATAACATAATAATTGAGCAATAAAAAAACAAGAAAAATACATATTCAAGTTTGTTAGAATTTAAAAAAAAACATATTGGAATCGATCTCGGACTCCCAACGAATCGACTTCTCACCTCGGAAAAACTAGAAAATCGGACTCCCAAATATTTCTAGATTTCGTCGTCGGATATTTTGATAAAATGAAATATAGATTTAACATTACAACCATGTACCTATCTTTAAAAAATGATGTATTTTACAACACGAAATGAACGCGAGTATATATATATATTAAAAAATAAAGCATGGTCTCTTTCAAAAAAAAAAAAAAATAAAGCATGGTCAATAAATAAAGATGCTACCCTAAATTCACACAAACATACTAAAAAATCTAATTATGAAGTGAGAAGTAGTAAAGTTAGGATTACAAAAAAGTGAATAAGTAAAAGGAATAATAAATAAACCAAAAAACTAAAACAACAAGTAAGAAATCTAAATTTACTGGAATAAAAAAAAGCAACAAATAGAAAAACATTAATAATACAAATAATAACAAAATGAAAACATAAACGAATTACAAAAAGAAACAAAAAAAAAAAAAAAAAACATTAATTTTTTTTTTTTAAAAAAAAGGAAAGAAAATGGGCACCTTTTTTCTTTACCCACACAGACTGCCAATGCCACATTTTTAACTTATTAAGTGTTTTAATTTAATTTTTTTTTTTTAAAATCCCCATCAAGTCTATTAGCCCCTAATTTTCATTGTTTTTCTTTTCTTCTCCTAACCTTTTTTTTTTCTTCTCTCTGTTTCTTTTCTTTTTAGCTCATTATTTTCCAACTCTTCTCCCTCAACCTACAATCATTCCTTTTTTTTTTTTTTTTTTTATCGAAAGCAAAAGTTCATCACAATCACCTAACTAAGGTATGTTACACTCTCTTTTCTTTTTATCTCACAACATTTTTTTCTTTTCGCTTACTCTTCCTTTTCTTTTAGCAAGTAAAACTCTTAATAAGTAAGAAAGAAATGAGAGATGAGTGATAACATAGATAGATAAACAAGATTAACAAAAAAAATGCATGTAAAGATTAGCAAGAGTTCACATTGTAAAAATAAAGAGTTAAGAACAACAATATAACAAAAGTAAGCTTTAAATACCCTTACTCAACTATTGTTTTTCAGGGTGCTCGAGAAAGAAAGAAAAAAAAGAAGGCGTAAGAGACGAAATCAAGAACAACAAAATACCCGCTTGTTGCTTGTGGTGCGGATCCTTGGGACAAAAGCCCTACCAAATGCAACCTCCAACTAAGATGGGTTTTCTTCTATATTCTAGATTTTGGGTTTTTTTTTTTGTTGAGGGCTTTGTGGCTATTCTTGTGTGGAAAACTCATATTTGGTTGGGAGAGTATGGATGTATGTGGTTTCTTTCTAGGTTTTTTTTTTTTTGGTTGAATGAACTCTCTTCTCTAGGGTTTTTTTTTTTTGGCTCCATCAACTCTCTCTCTCAAGCTCAACGAGAAGGGTTTATATAAGCAAAAACCCTTTCCTTTTTGGGTATAAAATTTAATGGCTGTTTTTTTTTAATTTGAAAACAAAGCCAAATATAAGCTTTGCTCAAAATGGAATGCAACTTTTCTAAACCAATTCATAATTCAAAAAAACTTGCTTCTTTGATCCATTGGTAACCAAACCAACTAAATTGGTTCCTCTAACCAAACTAAGAAGACCAAATGACATTAACAAACATTTCTAATTAAATCAAATATTCAAACATAATTATGCATTTTAATGATTAAATTAACAATTAATTTAATAAGCCGGGCAAAAATATAGGTGGCTACAGCATGCCCCCCTTCGTACATCCTTGTACAAGTAGAAGGTGGACGAAGGTATATAGACACTATTTTGCTCGGTTAAAGCTTAGAGGCATTTGAATATCTCAAGCAAATTATAAAAGCGCAAGGAAAGGGTTGTCTTTGGAAAACCAAGGACACAACCAATACTAGGCTTAATAGAGATAAGATAAATGCTGGGGGTCAGGGATATACAACCACCATCATAACAAAAGCGACAAAAGCTGGAGGCTAGGGATAAACAATCGCCATCACAGCAAAGGTGTCAAGGGTCAGGGATAAACAAGTGTCACATGACATAACGAAAGAGAACGCTGAAGGCCAGGGATAAACAAGTGTCACTACAACAAGAAGATGAAAAGTTGGAGGTCAGGGATAAACAAGCGTCATCACAACAAAGGTGTCAATGGCCAGGGATAAACAAGCGCCACATGACACAAAGAAAGAAATATGCTGAGGGTCAGGGATAAACAAGTGTCACTGTAGCAAAAAGATGAAAAGCTGGAGGCCATGGATAAACAAGCGCCATCACAGCAAAAGTGTCAAGAGCCAGGGATAAACAAGCATTTCATGACACAAAGAAAGAAATATGCTGAGGGTCAGGGATATACAAGCGCCACTTCAGCAACTGATGAAAAGGCTGAAGGCTAGGGATAAACAAGCGCCATCACAGCAAAGGTGTCAAGGGCCAGGGATAAACAAGCGCCACTGCAGCGAAAGAGATAAACTGGAGGCCAGGGATAAACAAGCACCATCACAACAAAGGTGTCAAGGGCCAGGGATAAACAAGTGCCACATGACATAATTAAAGAAAATGATGAGGGTCAGGAGATAAACAAGCGTCACTGCAGCGAAAGAGATAAGCCGAAGGCCAAGGAAATAAACAAGCGCCATCACAGCATAGGTGCCAAGAGCCAGGGATAAACAAACACTTCATGACACAAAGAAAGAGATATAGATAAATGACACTCATGGATGGATGCATGAATGTATATGATATATATGTTTATTTTACTACTAACTTTTATCCTTCTCTTATTCTTTTCAATAGAAGAAAAAAAGTTGAAGTGTACAAAACAACTCATTGATACTCCTCCACATAACTTGGTTAGATATCATGATCTTGGAACTATAATCTGACTTCTATCTTTGGTTAAAACTTTAAGATAGGATTGATGAAATTGCTTCATATGAGAGTCCACAAATCTTAAGAACGCTCCTGACTTCCAAATAAATGTCATCTTGAGACTTTGGTACTGATGGCAAAATGGTGGATGCAATGAAGGTCAAATGATCCAGAACCTTATAATAACTCATTGACAAGCTCTGCACTTACCAAATTAAATTGGATGATTCATCCTTTCATAAACTTTATCAAAGAAGGTTTTTTATCTGCGTGGACTCCATAATTTGGTGTCCACTTTCCTTGATGATACTTATAAAGTGGGAGAATCCTTTTTAATGCTAAATTCCCTTCTTGCAAGAAACGATGGCAAAATTCTCTTGCAGCACTCTGAAGGATGATACTTCAACTTCAATAGGCAACACAAACTCCATGTTGTATATTAAAGAAAGGGGGACTGCCCCAGTTGGTGTGCAAGCATGCAACATCTTGTGTTAGTTCCCGCGAGTGCTTGAGGAAGAAAAATGTGCCACGATCCTCTTGATTTTTCATTTGGAGCTTCCACTGCACTGCATAACTTCAAGTCATAGAGACAATGTCACAATCTACATATTCAAGCCAGACATATCTGATATAATTGTACAAAAGCATCCTTATACTCATGAAGTAGGGTTAAATGGTCTAAACGATCATGCTTTGCTCGAGATTGAAGGTGGAACATTGGAACCAACTCTTAACGCCATTTTCATTCTTAATATCCTCCTTACTAATCTTGTATTATCCTTTATGAGGGATAAATGGAAGCGGGCAAACATAATCATGAGTACACTTGTATAATGAAATCCAATTCATTTCATTCTACAAAATTGGATACAAGTGGCATTAATGCTTCAACAAGATTAAACTGCCCCTGTTACAAAGTCATCTTCAAAGCCTTAGGCATAACCACATGATCATTACTCTTGAAGTTCTTCAATGACTTCCTTCAATCAAATTTATAAGAGAATTCTCATCATTCAGAAGAATATTCTACTCCTCCTTTGTTTTATCAGACTTCTGCCATCTTGCTAAACTTTGCACCTCAAATTTGGAGACAAATCTCTATAGAGTTTTCCACCGCCCCTGCATGGTACTCACATTGTGTGTTGGATCTCCACTTAGAATATGGAAGTCTTATGGGGTCTTCCTCTAGCAATTATGTCAAGAGATCAATGTGTGTCATTGGAATGGGATTAAATTGCATCAATCTCCAACTATTCTTAGCCCATTGTTAATTTGGTGCATTTGGATGATTTTGTCCATCTTGCTGATGACTCTGAGCATATTTCACCAATTTAAATATTGGTGATGAAAGGTGGCTAATAAATCTTCGCCCCGAATTGATCTCATGCACTTTTCTTCTTCCATACCTTTTAGGGTGGTAGCTTCTGCATTTTCATCTGCATTTATAATTCCTTGTTCAGTTTTCTCTCTGATTGATGTCAGAGAAGTTCGTTGAGGCATTTCCAATCATCTTGCCATAATACGGAGCTCTTTGAACATTGCTGACATTTCTTTATCAGTCAGTGGAGGTTGCACTTGGGTTGCCATCTTTGAGTATATATTTCTTGAAAGTTTCAACACCTTCCTTTTCCGTATGTTGAAGATCGAAGCAACCTAGCGCCATATATCAAATATTGTACTTGTATTCCTTCGAAAATGCATCTACCAAGTTTCTTCCATTTGTAAACTTGTGAACTACCCAATTGTATGTACCAATGAGAAGTCAAGTTGACTAGGTTGTCTTAAAAATAGTGAATAAGCAACTATGTATCATGGATGTGGGTTTGACATTTTCTCACAATATATGATGAGGTAGCTTTTCAGACAAGTGGTCCCATTAAACTTGTTGAACTTATGTGGAAATATGACGTGTATGACTAAACATAAATGTGTTACATCCATATTTAGCATCTTCTAACGTGTGTAGCCTTTTCTTCTGGGAACCTTAATCCTCATTTACTACTTGAATCATCAAAAGATTTCTTGCCAATCTCCCTGCCTGGGGTGAATATTGAGTCATCCACATGATTTCCTTGATGAAGGGCTTGATTAGGAGCTTGCATTGAAAACGATGCAAGGTACGACGTCACTCTTCCCAATTGTTGATTGGACAACTTCTAAGGCATAAATCCAGAAGGGTAAGTTGGGATTGAAGGATTTGGAATTCCCTAATTCCGTTAAAGCGGAAGCGCAATTGGGACCGATTCGTAGTTAATTAAGTTTATCCAAAAATACTATTACATTGGCAAAAAATCATAGAACAAATTCTATAGAAACTTAAGGCTAAGCATACAACCTTAGAACTAATTCTAAAGGGGAGAAGCAAACACACCGTCGTTGTCGTCTCTGAAATATCAAAAACGCCTTTCTTGATTTTGGACCAAGCGTCAACAATTGGGACACCACCAATTGATCTTCCCCGCTATAACTCTGAGATTAGGAACGTAGTTGTGGGACTACCTAATCTTGAATGGGAAAAACTCTAGCGATAAAATTCTCCCTAGAGTTCTTGGGTTGAGAGAATATGAAAGGGTCTTATGGTGGTCGTATGTTGTAGTACCTAAACCCTAGGTTTAGTGTTCTATTTATAGGAGAAAGGTTATGAATAAAATATTCAATTAAAATCAATTATTTCCATAACTGATTTAATCTTTTCCATAATTAATCAATTCCATAACCATTCAATTCCATAATTGATTAATCTTTTCCATAAATGATTGACCACTTCCATAAGTGATTAAATCATTTTCATAAATGATTAATTACTTCCATAAGTGATTAATCATTTCCATAATTGATTAATTTCCAATTAATTAATTCTTTAATTAATTAATCACTAATTAAATATAATATATTTAATTTTAGACCTTCTATTAGTTAATTAATTAATTGCCCAATTAAATATCATATATTTAATTTCAGGCCTTCAATTAATTAATTCTATAATATGAATCAAATTCATATTAAAATTTGAACTCCTTCAAATTCTCTTATGAATAAATTTAGTATGAATCAAATTCATATTAATATTTGAACTTCTTCAAATATTTATTTCTCTCATAATAATAAAGTTTAATTTCAAATTAGACTTTACATTTTAATGTATCACTATCATTATATTAATTTGTATCTCATACAATTAACTTAATTCCCAATATGAATTTGAACTATTCAAATTCTCTCAAAATATAATTGTTCCTAATTACTCTTTACGAGCTACCATTGGGACCTAATGAACTTACAGATCAGAAACTTCAACGATACGAGACTAATTGGCTAAACTCATTAACCAAGTTAGTCAACATTCGTTAACTGTGGGTCACTCCACTAAAGACCCACAGTTGAACTCTTCTCACTGTAGAACATTTTTGTGTCCACGGATATAGACCTATACCGGTAATTCAATCCTTCACGAGTGTCCGTAATCACAGTTGGGTCAAATTACCGTTTTACCCCTGTGTTACATCTGTCTCCTTAAGTACCAGCGCTCCTCTAATGAACAACATGTTTATGGTCCAACCATTAAACAGAAAGTCCCTCTCAGGCCAGTGAGAGGGCGGGATCCCTTTGTTCAAGTCCCAGAGTCACCACTTAAAGGAAACTCATCTACTTCTCTTAGAAGTGGGAAGGAGTAAATTCCTTCTTGTGTTGTCATGTCCCCAGCCTCCCACTCGGTCTTGTTCCCAAAAAGGAAGGCATATTGAGTCAGCGTATTGGCCACTCTCACCCATGCTAATCAAAGGACAATCCCTCATGAGAAGGAGTTCATGACACACTCAGGATTAAGACTGAGTTACCTAGGTCATCCTATTGAAACAGTAACCTAACTAGTTAACGGTGTTATATCTAGTGGTTTACTATTTCATGGTCCGGTCTTATGCTGCAAACTCATTGCATAGGATACCCCTGCTTGCATGTCTACTACATGGACGCTTTGGATCAATATGTTTGTATCGAGTCGTATCTTATAGTGTTACCAGGATAAGGTACCCAACCTTATCCTTGTACTATAGACCTTTAAGGTTGTTACTTGAACATCGATCCCCGTATGTCCCCACATACTAGTTCAAGTTACATACAAACAACCTTGGATCTTAGTTTATTGGATTTGGGTCAAATTGTGCAATATTTAACAATAACACTTTATTGTAGAAACTCAATAACACTTTATTGTAACAAGTATATAATTTGTTTACATTCACTATCTACGAGTTTTAGGGCATAAAACCCAACAAACTCCGACTTGAACTAAAACTCTAGTTTAGTGGGATGTACAATAATCTATACAGCAGCGGGTGTATAAATACATGTATAAAACATATACAATGTACAAATACAATAAACTAGGGCATCATTATACCCATTACATAATGGTATCACTATACCCATTACATTTCTCCCACTTGCCCTAGATTTCATCTTTGTACATAACTCGTAGACCTAGACCTTCTAGATGACCCTCATACACTTTAGCCGAGAGAGCCTTCGTGAATGAATCAGCAATATTCCATTCAATTCAATGCGTCTGCATGTCTTGGGTTGCGAGGTTCTTTTGAATTTTGCCACAACACCATTGTATCACTATAAAGTGTGATGGGCAAGTTCACATTTGGAACAGATTCCAAATCAGTCAAAAACTTTCTAAGTCATACAGTTTCTATCGTTGCTTCACAAGCAGCTATATTTTAGGCCTAATTGGTCAAGACTGTAACTATGTCATACTATAGGTCCTTCGTAAAGATTGACCATGGATACCGATGTAGATTTCCTCAAATCCTTATCAGTCTTTAAAATCTGTGTCAATGTATCCTGTAAGGATCAAATCCTTAGTCCCATACACGAGCATATAGTTCCTCGTTCTCCTAAGATACTTGAGGATATTCTTAACGGTTTTCTAGTGATCAAATCTTGGATCAGATTGATACTTGCTAACAACCCTACTACATAGGGTATTCGTCTCATGAGGTGTCTGAGGAAATAGTTTCTTAGACAAAAGAATTTCATGTCTGAAAGGTAGTGAACTCTTCTTGAAATTCTGCGTCCTATATCTAACTAACATCTTGTAGATATAAGACACTTGAGACAAGGCTAGCTTTTTGTTCTTACAGTTCCTAACAATTTGGATCCCAAGAACAAACTCAGCTTCTCCCAAATTTTCATTTGGAAATGAGTTGCTAGCTCATTTTACTAGTCAGTAAGATAACCTACATCATTTCCAATGACTAGAATATCAATCATATACAACACTAATAAAGCTACCGAACTATTGATGATATTCTTGTTAAGACAAGATTCACCAATGTTCTGATCAAAGCCAAAATATTTGATCACAATATCAAATCTTCTATTCCAAGATCGATTTGCTTAGGTCAATCCATGAATGGATCACTTAAGCTTGCAAACCCTTTTGTTTTTTATCTTGCTAAATGAACCATTATGGTTGAGACATGTAGATACTCTTAACGTCTCGTTTCCTCTTGTAGATCCATTTGCAACCTATAGGTTTAACCCCATAAGGTTGATCTACAAGATCCTAGATAGAATTGAAATGCATAGATTTTAATTACGGGTCCATTGCTTTAATCCATTGGTCCTTGTTAACATCATTCATTGCCTTGTTTTAAGACAATGGATCCTCAGTGTCATCATCAGGTATGATGATCTGGGCTTCAGTTAAGCCCATGTAACGGTCAGGTTGTAGAACAACCTTCCCACTACATCGAGGCACTCTCAACTCTTGAGATAGATGTAACTAACCAGTTGTATCGACCTTATCAACAACTCTTTTAAAGGTTCAGTATCATCAACAACCCTTGCTGACTTATCAACAACCCTTGTTGACTTATCAACAACTCTTGTTGATATTTCTATAGCTTCATTAGTTAATTTACTTAAAACGACCTTACTTTGTGGCTTATTATTTCTCATGTGGCCTTCTTATGAGAATGTAGCATTTGTCGGTACAAATTCTTTATTCTCTTGTGGATTGAAGAAGTATCCACATCTCTCGTTTCCATGGGGCAACCTACGAATAGGTATACTTTTGAACAGTGTCCCTAAAAATATCGTAAACCACTTTTACGACTTATCCACAAATCAAAAGATGTTTCAGAAACATTTTGATGGAACGTTGTTCAAAATACACACTGTAGTCAACACTGCATGACCCCAAAACGAGTTAGGCAAATGAGCATAGCTCATAATGAATCGTTCCGTATCCAATAGGGTTATATTTCTCCTATCTAATACACCGTTCTCCTAAGTTGTTTCAGGGGTTTGAGAGTTGGGATGTAATTCCACGTTCAGTCTTGGAATCTCAAGTCCCTTCTACTTTACAACTCGATCAGATCGAAGTGCTTTTATCATCTCACCTTACAAGTTTCCAACTTCAGTCTGTCACCACTTTGAATTTCTCAAGAGCTTTAGACTTAAGTTGCATTAGGTTGAGATACCCATACCTTGAATAATTATCTATAATATAGATAAATTATTCATGCCCTCCCACTGCTTTAACATATTGGACCACAAGGATCCAAATGTACAAGTTCCAAGGGCTCTTTGGCTCTATAGTTCTTTTCAAGCAAAAGGACCTATTAGTCATATTGCCCTTAAGGCATGACCTACAAGGTATGACCAAACTCCCAATCATATTGAGGTAAAAATGGTCTAACCTTAAGGGCCAAAGAAAGGTATTTTCTTTTAGGAGAAAACATTTGCCTCTTATCACATTGAGTAGTAGCAGTCTTAAACAGCTCGGTGTTCTTAATTGCTTTACTCACAATTAGTCTTTAAAACATTTATGTTATTTTTCAGTTTAGATGAAAAAGCTAACTCCCTTTCTTGAAATGAACTGCGTTAGCAGGAAAAGGTAAAAAGTAACTTTGTTCCAGCCAATAAGATACAGAAATCAAATTTCTTTTGATCTTAGGAATCACATACACATTATCAAATAATATCTATTTGCTCCCACTGGGAAAATTAACTTAACGTTCCCCATTTCTACAGCCAAGATAACTTCTCTAGTTTCAACTTTGAAAGCTATATAACCAGCATCAAACTGTTGCCAGAAAATTATTCCTATTAATAAGAAGAATAATCGTTATTTGTGACCATGAATCAAGTATTCAGGTAGAATCACCATTCTTCACAAATTACGCATCCAATATTAGAAAATCAAATTTACTGTCTTTGGACAGGTCTTCTTTGGCTGAGCAAGGTCCAATGTCATATTCATTAGGAACATTTCTTAATGAGTTAGACATTTGGGGCATGAGGACACTCCTCTGTTAAGACTAATCTTAAATCATTCACCACAAATTAATCGTTTAAGTTTGTTGTATAATCACCGTTATTTATTACATAGGCATAAGACAATGCACATATTTTATTATTGAATTGCTGAAGTAACAAATTACTTGACTATTTATCGCACTAACCCATTACATCTTATCCAATCAAATTCAGCAAAAACACACAAGCAATCAAAGAAACCCTAGAAAACTATTGATTTAGTTTTGGCAACGATACTTCAGAGGTTTAGAACAACAGCCACAGAAGGGTGGTCAGTTATTCCTCCTCTGAATTGAGACAATCTCAACCAAACCCTAACAACAAAATAACTCATATTTCGTTAGTGTTTAGTTACCGTTGTTTGGTCAAGGATTCGTTAACACATTTAACTCATCCCCGTAAGTGTAACCCTCTGATGCGCAATTTGCTAACCGCAAGTGTACGGGTCAAGTAATAATATAGTGTTTTCGTGTAAAACGAGTGTCGTCCTCTGGATTGGTTTTCTAGCAAATTAAGTATCGTGAATACTTTTGTCCAATTTTATTTAGGGAGCAAAACTCAATGATAAAGATAAAAGTAAAGACAAAAAGCATAAAATAAAGGGTGGAGACTCAAATGGAAAGACTCTTAGGGAATTGATTTCGTTGATTAAGATTGAGGATTGATTAATAGGAATGAATTGACCGTGCAATTATTCTACAAGCCAAGAAAACATTTATCACGATTACCTCTCCCGAGTATAATTGATTCTCATGCATATAACTAACTTGATATCCCTATCTAAGTTCATTAACATGCAAGGCATTATTCTGTTCGGTCCTTGTTATACTTCTAGAGATATTCTAAATCCTGTCACAAACTTAGAATTTCTACTCTAGTCATGCAATTAAACAAAGCAAGTCTTAGGCCAAATCCTCTCTCCCGAGTTAGATTCAACACTTAAATCATTCAATTAGTGATCAAGTAATTGAAAGCATTACACATAAAATTGCATGCATAGAATAAGAACACATTCATACCCAAAATTCAATCCAACAATTTAAACAACTACATCAAACCCTAAGACAAACAACTAGCAATTCATAGTCTTTAAGCCACAAACACTAATTGAAAGAAAAGCCATAAAAACTACAAGAGTTAAGGGAAAGAGAAAGGAAAACTCGAATCCGCCGACACCGCACGTCCCCGTCACGATCTCCACGTCTTCTCGCTTGATTCCCACTCCTTAGCCTTGCCTTTAGCTCCCACAAAAGGTCTCTAGTCGAAATTAGGGCTAAAATCTCACCAATTGAACTCCCCTTGGGCGTAGCATGAAAAGATGAATTTATAGAAAATCTGGCGACAGCGTCGAGACGCTATGGTCAGCGTCGCGACGCTGTCGCGATACCGCATTTTTGGAAAATTTGCCTATAGCGTCGCGACGCTATTTTTTTTTTTTTTTTTTTTAGATTGAAGACTCCATTTGACTCCAATTGCTGAATTAAGCTTCAAACACATACTTCCTACAAATAAAACATAAAAATGCATAAATTTGGGCAAATAATTGTAAAAGACTAACTTAATTAATCAGAGAAAAATAGCTAGCTATGCTCGCTATCACCCTCCCACTTTCAGATCTCAGAGGCACGCATCAACAGGTTACCGAAGGGAAAGACAACTGTTGGTGATTAGCCTAAGTGACCCTATCCTATTCAGGAGTTCACGGTGTTCCGAATCCTATGATCAGACCCTCCGAAGGGATGATTGCGCCAGGGCAAAACGCAAGCGGACCATAGGACTCTCACGGTGCGAACTAAGGGTGGAGACCGAGGGATACGTTGACACGTGTCCCGCTCCTACTTACTATAGACATTTTTCCCATTCACCTTGTTGTTGATCCATGCAAACACTTTCAGAAGGGAAGCCGCTCCTAAGGCGACACGAAGCCGAGCATGAACCTCACGGTGTGAACTCAGGGGATCGTGAGAGTAAAACTCGATCTTTTTTTTTTATATTTATCCTCCCACTTTCAGAACTCAAAGGTACACACCAACAGACTACCGAAGGGAAAGACAACTGTTGGTGATTAACCTAAGAATCCTTATCCTCTTTCAAGAGTTCACGGTGTTCCGAATTCTATGGGCGGGCCCTCCGAAGGGATGGTTGCGTCAGGGCAACACGCAGGCGGACCATAAAACTCTCACGGTGTGAACTAAGGGCGGAGATCGAGGGATACGTCGAAACGCATCTCACTCCCACTTAAATGTCCTACCATATTTTAGGGTTATTTAACTTAGATAAATTCGGCTAAGTCAATCTATCTAAGTCTAATCCTATTATAACATTTATGGTGAGGATTTTACTGCAACGTTCTAGGTGAATTAAACTCTTTTAATAAACCCAGCAATATTGCAAGTTAACATGACTATGGTTAATTCAACTCAAGTTTCGGGTTAGTTTCCAGGTAGGAGGTGTTCCGTAAACCGTCATCTTAAATACCTCCAGCCTTAGACAGAACTTCACCGAGAGAGTTCCCTTATAACCATAGTAATGTAAAGTCTTTACTCTAAAGATCTAGGTGTATTAAACTCTTTCAATAAACCTAGTGACATTGCATGCTAACATTTAACTATGATTAATTCAACTCCGATCCAGGTTAGTTCCCAGGTAGGAGGTGTTCCGTAAACCATCATCTTAAGTACCCCTAGCCTTAGACAAAACTTAACCGGTGAAGTTCTCTTATAATCATAGTAATGTTTTTCCTACTTAGTCAATTAAAACTATTTTTAATTCTAAGTAAGAATAATTCTAATCCTATTAGAAATGTGATCTTAGGTCTAATTAATTTTAAACAATTTAAAATTAATTCATTTTTCCTAAGATCCTATGTTTGCATGCAATTCTTTGTTATAGGTTAACGGTTTCTATTCATTAATTTTATAACACTTATAAAATTTTAATGAATTAATACTATAACATGCTACTATGGTGACATAAATTAACAATCGAATTCTAATTAATTTATAAACCATATACTAGCATTCATGACATACAAAAATATAACAATCTAATGTAATGTCATGCTCAATGCAATTTTATTTCCTTATAATTAACCTAACTCTTAACTTAATTACCCAAGAAAATTAAAATTAAGCATGACCATTTTCATACATTAACATAACATTAATATTAATAGCTTATGAAAATTAATTAAGCATGTTAATTACTTATATAAATATAACTCTTATATTTTTAAACTAAAGTAATTTCATGCTCAATGCAAATTAATCTTCTTCAATTAATCTAACTCTTAGATTAATTACCCAAGAAAGTTAAAATAAGCATTCACATTTTCATACATTAACATAACATTTATATTAATAGCTTATGAAAATTAATTAAGCATGTTAATTACTTATATAAATATAACTTTTATATTTTTAAACTAAAGTAATTTCATGCTCAATGCAAATTAATTTTCTTCAATTAATCTAACTCTTAAATTAATTACCCAAGAAAATTAAAATAAGCATTCACATTTTCATACATTAACATAACACTTTATATTAATTGCTCATGAAAATATATAAGCATATAAATTACTTTCATAAATATAACTCTTTATGTTCTTTACTAAAGTAATTTCATACTCAATGCTTCTTAATTTTCATCCATTTAATCATAACAATTTATATTAAATACTCATGAAAATAAAATTCATACATATTCCATACATTATAACATTATTTATACTAATAAATATGCATGAATATGCTTAACCTATGGTGGAATTTTAAGCTAAATCAAGGGCGGATCTATGAAGGGGCCAGGTGCCCCCCTCAAATTTTTCCGTCTTTATATTTTTAATATAATATAAATCAACTTTTATAATATTAATATATAAAAATCGTAATATTTATCAAAAAGAACGCTTGGATTATTGGTTGGGGGGGCACTTTGAATGTGTGAAATCTTGGTTTCAAGCCACGGTGAATGCATATATTTATTTTGCTGCGCATGAAGTCTGATTTAGAAAGTCTGTGTTTGGGGTGCTGGTTTCTGAAGTCTGTGTTTGGTTTTTTTTTTTTTCAATGTTATACAATTGTTTTAAAATTAATAATTTCAGATCTTCTTTCCATTAATTGTAAATATGGTTATTTAGGACACAATTTTGATGAAAAATACAAAATTGGATAGAAAGAAAAATAAAAGAAATAAATCTCCGTTCTTCAATTTATTTACACACTTGTTGCTCTTCATATATTTCCTCTAAATCTAGTTTTCTAGGTTGAGTCTCTGTTTCATGGTTCTTTTTTCCAATTTTACTTTTGGTCAATTTTCTATTTTGGTTAAAAAAAATAAAATAAGCATTGCAATTATTTTACTACTTGTTTTTTTTTTTTTTTTTTTTTTTGGTTTTTTTTTTTTTTAACTTTTCAATGCTACACAATTGTTATAAAATGGAGTAATGTAAATGAGCATTCTATTAATTGGAAAATTGGACTTATAAGTCACTTTTTATCAAAACCTCATAAACGGAAAATAAGTAAAAATCATTCTTCATTCTTAAAATAAGCATTGCAAAACGATATTGTCTTGTTATTACAAAATTCACTGGAATCATGTAGACCTTTGTCTTTGGTACATATTACATGAAGAAAATATTTGTTAATACAAACTAAGTTCCATGAAAATGACGAAGTAAGTGCAAGCAACAATGAAACATAGTACCTACAACACGCACAGAATAATATTGGCAGCAATTTTACATTATTCATTCCTTCCAAGAAGATGCATGCAATGTATTTTTCTCAAAGACATGGGCATTGATAGGAAAGTCTCGATTTGATGCATATCAACGAGCAGCACTTTGAGAAGTTGAGTTTTATCTCGTTCATCGAAGTATGTCATTTCTTCTATGTCCTCGACTACCAACTTACGGCGTGCATCGTCCCGTTCGTTCTTTCGTTCCGGCCACGATGAGATTCTATGAAGACTGGTAATTTGACTGTCCATTGCATCCTTTATGACCTCAGTTATCTCTCTCTTGTAGGAACAACGTCTCCTACTACTCCCTGCTGATGATGCATATTCTCGCCCGATTTTACTGCTCGTGTCAGACATATCCTCATCCACTTCATCTGTCACCATTGATGCCATTTGGTCGTAGATCGCTAAAGTATGATCGTTATAACAAAAAAGATTAATGTTAGGCACGTCCTGAAATGCATAACCATGTATGGTTAAGATGGTTTAAAAATGTTCGAAAATTAATAACAATTATTACCATTGTAATTTGTTTAAGTTAGACTTACACACATTCGTGTGTTATTGGTGACATTAGGCGTGAAGAATGAATTGCAAAACATTTTAAAGTAAAAAATGTACATGGGATAAGTGATACTGCAGAAACTTCGTGGACTGATTTCATTGACATTTGTAAGTTGATTGATTCCATAAACATTAGGAACATAATGATCAACCCTATACAAAAAATTGACGATGGGTTGACTATATTACAGTTAACAAAAAATAATGAAATGTCAGTCGAAGGTACATATTTTCGTAATTACAAATCAAAAGTATGGTGGAGGAAAGTCTGGTAGGAAGTCACCGGCGTTTGTTCAGTAGTCCTCGTAGAAAGCGAAGCTTGAGGTTTGGTGGCACAGACAACATCATATTTGTCATCTTCGGTTTGGCGAAGAGGATGCGCATAAGAGCAACTCTCTCATCGTCCGATAGCTCGTGCTGCGCCAGGAGCATCTCTCCGACCGTGTCCCGCCTCTTGAACTCTCGCGCGTCTTGGGCTTCCGGCCAGTCAGCGATCTTAGTGAACTGTGCCTCCTGCATAGTCACTGACTGCCTCATAATATCAAGGCTTCAGCTTCATATGAAGCTCTGCTCCGCTTTCGACTCTGGGAGGACCCTGCAGTGCTTGGTCGGCTTGTCGGTGTGATGGGGACGTCCTCGAAGTCCATGTCCGCGGCCAGATTAATGTCTGGAGGGGCGGGGACGTAACAATCCTGTTCCGCCTGGACATTCTGATCACCCCCGTCGTCCCCGTGGGTGTTTTCTGCCTGTTTCGCTGGAACATTACACGCGCCGCCACTCGCCCAGTCTTTGTCGAACACGAAAGCAAGATCCTAGTAATGAGGAAATGGCTTGTTCAGCAACCCCTTTGCGGCCGAGTGTGACTGCATGTATTGAAGAGTGTTTTAGCAACGATATTGTACATGATTTACATCAATGAATGACTAATGATCGTACCTTCACCCATGCATCATATACCTCCCTCTCAGCCTGGATGCATTTAAACTCATCATTCCAACCAAATCCACTGCAGCCTGGACCCAGCATCTCCGAGATGGCACTGTATTGCCGTTTCAAGGACCGCACCTTGCAGTCTATTACGGACGTTGACTCTATGGTGCAGGAAGGCATTTTATCTTTTATCATCCGCTTCAGTCGGGCTAGGTATCCGGCCCTGAAGGTCCCGTTGTCCCCTCTCCATCCACCTTCGTGGACGAGCTCCACGAGGGATTCCACCAACCTTGCCTCCTCCTGCCTCGTCCAGATGTGCTTCTGTTGTTTATCTGCACCTGCCATTAGTCTACATGCATAAAGTATTGTGTCATTAGATTTCGTAAGTATGTATTCTGATCAATTCACACTATCGGCGACATAATGTAGAATAGTTAGTTATGAAGTAATCGCAGACAAGAAGTTAGAAACATAATGTAGAATAACAACATGAACGATTGTTTTCCATAAATCTAAACTGAGTTACATGGAATAGATCGTTTAGATTGTAGAAAAAATGTACGGCCGAAGAAATGTCAAAACTGTATAAATTACAACATAGCAGATAGTCGTATGTCGAAACTGGATCAGGGAATATGTTGTCCCCACGCGTTGAACATCCTGTTCGCTAGGTCATCTCGCTTTTGCGTCCATTCAGTGGAGCTTTGAATGAAGGTTATGTTCTCACCATCTAGAGGTACGGGTTCAGATCGACCAACATCACCTTCATCCAATCCAACGTCCAGACCCATCTCTCGGGTGATAAGGTTGTGGAGTAAACAACACGCTGTTATGATTCAACACTGGGTCCGAGCAGGGTAGTAGGACTTCCCCCGAAGTATCGCCCACCGTCCTTGTAGAGCACCGAATGCTCTCTCGATAACATTCCATGCAGAAGAATGCTTCATGTTGAAGAACTCTCTTGGTGTAGTAGGTGGATTGCCTCCCCCACGCCAGTCGGTTAAGTGGTACCGCTCTCCTCTATAAGGTGTCAAGAAACCCTCTGCGTTTGGGTACCCGGCATCACAGAGGTAGTAGTAACCTGTTCATAAAAGATGTTTAATACCAAAGGATGACGTAATCGATCCTATTTTACATTCATACTTCGTTCCATACCCTTCGGCACTATTAGTCCATTGGGGCGTGATATAGCATCTCTGAGTACACGAGAATCAGCAGCCGAACCTTCCCATCCCGGCATAACAAAAATGAATTCACCTTTTGGGGACACAACGCCCAATACATTTGTTGCAATCTCACCCTTTCGCGTCCTATACCTTGGTCGATCAGCTGCACTAACATGGACCTTTACATACGTACCGTCCAATGCACCTAAACAATTCTGTTTCCACATCGCATTACAAATGTCAGAAGGACGTTGTAAAATCTTAACGATGTGTACAAACGTATAGTGTCCATACCTCAAACCATTTCCACCTCCCATCTTGGCAAGAAGTCGTGATCGGTTCAGGTTTCTTAAGTAGAACGTCGTACAATCGTAGTACGGCACTCAAAGTCGCGTTGAAGTGCCGAGAAACGGTTTCGCCCGACCGTGCAAACTGTCTTCTAATGACTCGATTCTTAACATCATGAGCAATGATGTGCAAGAACATCGCGACCATCTCTTCCACATCTACGATTTCCGTTCCTACCAACCCGGACGTCGTTCTCAACAGACTACATAGAATGGAAAAACATCTTCTATCCATCCTGGTGCTTTCTCGACAGCATAGGTCACTTTCATGAATCAACCGGAAGCAGGCTAACTGCCTTATCTGGTGTCTGAGGTATGGAGTTTGGTTTTCTATCCTAGGGTGGTTGTTCATGAAGGAGTTAATCAAGTTGAATAGTTGGCGCTGAGAGTCAGCCATTACTGAAAGTATGGACAGAAGTTCATGTGGGTTTATGGAATCCATTATGAGGTACTACTTCAGCCTGGACAAAACATAAACCGACTTTTATTTAGTTCAAAGCATTACTCATCTTACAAGGGGATACACTAGCATTCTAAAGATAGTGAACGATGACGTAAGTTACAATTATTCCGAACAGGAACCCTACAAACATCTGACTAATACTGTAACAGTTTCCTACGGTTCCATAGCCCCCTACAGGAAGGTTACGACACGCATCATGTTGGTCAACGAGGTTTGCTTCGCCCCGGGTGCCCGCAACGTAATGCCTAAATGCATACTCTGCTTCTTGAAATGTTGGATATGACTTGTGTAGTGCTCCCTTAAACTGGTTTACTTGTCTGTGGCATTCAACCCACAAGGTGTAAATTCCTAGGTTGCGACCAACAAACACGACATAGAATTTCGTTGCCCCCATAGTCCTATTATTCAAAATGTACCAAGTCAAGCAGTCACCTATTGTCTATATTTAAAGCATGTTATTTCGTTTTAAGTGGTTTAGGGTTTACTAGTTTACGGTTTAGTGGTTAACTGGTTTAGGGTTTAGGGTTTAAGGTTGAGTGGTTTAGGGTTTAGTGGTTTAGGGGTTTAGTGCTTAAGTCGTTTATGGTTTAGGGTTTACGATTTAGGGTTTGGTAAGTTTAGGGTTTATGACTTGGGGTTTTGGGTGAAAAGGTAATTCCTATAATTGGTTCTTTCGTCACAAAACAATTGTGTATTATTTTACCAAATAATTGAATCTATCTTTTGGGGTTTAGAAGTATACGTTCGAAATGCACAATAACCCCTAGACTAAACTAAGATAGATTAGCTCATATACAAGTATCAAAGTACAATTAAAGTAAAGTAAGCTTAATGAAAATCAAAGGATGTGATAAGATATAAATTGAGCATATATATAATAGTAACATTTTCAATACTTGTTATTTGAAATTCTTTGTGCAATTAAACTCATGAAAAATGAAAATAATTGTATATAAAAAACACTTCAATAAAGATAATAATATGAAATGCTCTTCAATGACAAAACATGATATTTTGATTACTTCAATTTTAAACTTCTTTTACTCAAATTGGAATTAGGGAATGTATTTTACTTCAAATTTGACCTTCTTACCTGTAACACAAATTAGGAAATCTGTTTTACCTTAATTTTGCTATTAATAACTCTAATGGAAAAAAAAAATTCATTTGACTTGGATGTTGTACTTCTTAACTCACTGAAGTTATAAAAAATTTTTTCCTACAATTTTGAACATAATAACTCTAATTGGAGGAAAAAAATGTTCTAATTGGAGGAAAAAAATGTACTCAACAGTTCATTCAGTGGCTTTTTTTGAAACCATATGAAAATGTTATTTTCATGACTTCAATTTTGTAAAAAAAAATAATAATAATAAAATAAAACATATTACTTTAACATGATGTATGTTGTTTATTTATTTTTTTATGAAATAACTTGTATTCATTTTAATTACATCAATGTGGTTAATTTATAATTTCATTCCTTTTTCACTTGTTAGTACAAATATGATATTAATCTATGTGTTTAAAAACTTGAATGAAAACTGAAATCCAAATTAAATTTCTTTTAATATGATTTATCCACTTGAAATAAATTTTTCACCAAAGTGTTGTAGATAAAAAAAAAAAAAAAAAAAAAAAACCGAACCTTTTTCATATTAAAGTGAGGTCTCAATTTTTTTAAAACTAAAATTCCAGAAGCAAGGAAGATGGAGTCAAACAAATTTTAACTTCTTTAAAGCAAATGTTCATAGTATTGAAATTTTGTGTTATAGTAAACTTCAAATTCCTTTTTTTTTCTTTGTTTCAACATTTTAGTGAACAAAATTGCTACTGCATATTTTTTTCAACATTCAAAATAGAAAATGATAGTAAAACCATGATGAATTTTAGCAACTAAATATTCGTTCAAACAACGTGACATATTTTTTACGTCCATTTATTTAAAATATATGTCAATTTCATAAGAAAATTTTCATTTATACATAAAATGGTATCATTACATAAGCTAAAATAGTAACGCAATGAACAATACAACGTGAAAAAAAAAAACCAACGAAATGTCCGAACTTAAATAATACAAATGAAGCAGTTTCTAATGTCCACAACAAATAATATACACAATTTTCAGAACAGTATAAGGGTATTTAAATTGAACGAACGAACGAACCTCGAATATAACTGTGTTTTTTGGAGTAAACCTGCAAGCATATCACATAAAGGGAGAAGGTTATTAAGATATGTCCGTATGAATGTAGACCAAGTAGAAACGAAATGAACAAAGGAAGAGAATGAAAACTTACCGTTATACGAGATCGGGATGCGTGAAACGAAACAGAAGAAGGTGGAGATCGGGTTTAGATTTGTCTTCAAGGGCAGAAGATAAGAAGAGATTGTAGTTAGTGAAAGGAAGAACTTGGTATACATAGCAACACAAAGAAAGAAAAGTATGCAGGTTGGAAAATGACTCACCGTTTAGAGGGACTATCCAATGCAGTGGAGACTTTCCTCAAAGAAATTAGGAATGGTTGGTCTTCTTTAAATAAGGAAAGGATTCAAGGAGGTAGTTGAATGAAAGTACAAGCAGTGGTTGCATAATTAAACCACGAAATATAAATGCCAGCTGCCTTTATTTATTAACTCAGAAGGTTGGTTGCATTTATAAAGTCAACATAAATGCAACCAAGTCTAATATTTTAAATGGAAAGATATGGTGAGTAAGGTGAAATAAATGCAACATCAGACTTTTCTCATCACAAATAAACTTGATTTACAAAACATTGGTTCAACCACAATGTGATTAGTCAGAAAGTAACCAAATATCAGAAACTAAGAACCAAAAAATATTTAAATACTGAAAAAAATGTAACCGGCCTCAGTTGGAATTTTTTTTTCAACCATGGTTTTGTTCAATGCAGAAAACATTTCAAAATTTGGAAAACAACATGAAATTGACATGAATAGGAACAAAAAAGACCATGGAAGTCAAACAAATATGGCAAAACAGAAACGGACAAAACAAGTATAAAATAAGAAAGAAGTGGAAAAAACACAGTCTATTGAACACTGGCTTGAAAATGAAGAACACAAACTTGAATTAAATATTGTGGGCAAAAGAAGACAAAATCAAACCAAATAATGTGTCCAACAAACAAACTTAACTCAAATTATGTGCGCAGAACAGGGTAAATAAGACGGAATCAGATCAGGAAAAAAAACGACAAGGAAAAAACAAGAATGCAACACAGATTACACAACAGCATGAACACATAATACGAATTGGGGGGGGTCATGAGAGGAATCAAATTTACACAACAGCATGAACACAAAATACGAATGGGGGGGTCATGAGAGGAATGAAATTTACTCAACAGCATGAACACAAAAGAAATTAAACATGGAGTCAAACAAATTTTAACAGCATGAACACAAAAGAAAAAACCAACCTACAAACAAAACCAATTAACAAACGGTAAATCAGAAGAGGAACAAACTACAACAACAAGGCAGATAAAAAAAAACAAAAAAAAAAGAAATTAAACATGTTTTCAGGTTGCTTGCTTCCAAAACATCATTGGCCGGTTACCCCTTACCTTCGTCCCACCCCTCACCGTGCCCCAATCTACCAGGCGGATACCGATTCATATCGTCGACACCCACGACAAGTTGAAGCGGCATGGGATGGGTTTCTGTAAAAACGAAAAAAATGAAACAACAAAAAGATTAAACCCGAAGAACAAAAACAGAGGAGAAGAAAAAACCAAATGACCGAATGGTAAAAAAAAAAAACTAAAAACTAAAAAAAATTACCCACAGTCGTAGATCCAAAAGAAAGGGCGAGGAGGAAACAAACTTAAACCGAGATTGATGAAGACGGATATCACATGTAGTTCATCCAAGACCCCAAGACATAACGGGACGGGAGTATGATGTTCAGATCCTAACAAAACGTGAAGAAAGAACACAAATCCGAGGTCAGATCGGAATAAAAAAAATGAAGAACACCTTCAGATGGCGAAAAAAAAAAAAAAAAGGAACAAACTCACCTAACCTTCAGATCTGCCAACCCAGAAGAGAGGAGAAGGAGAGAGGGCAAGAACATGTGAAGAACGAAGGAAGAAATGAGGTTACAAACCATCGGGCGAGAGAGAAAATCGGACGAACGAAGGAAAACGGAGAGAGAAGGGAAGCGTGTTACCGAAAGTGGGGAGTGAGAGAGCGGCGGATAATGAAATGAAAACGGGGGTTTGGAAAACCTAATCAGGCGTTTTCCCAAACCAGCAGCCCAAACGCATGTTTCTTAAAAACGGGGTGTTTTAGAAACACCGGGCTTCCGAAGTTGGGCCCCCAAACACGCCCTTAATGTTTCTCCAAATCCAGCAGCAACCTCTTTGAACTTTTAATGTTTCTCCAAAAGTCAAAAGGTATGGTTTGTTTTTTTATTTTTTATTTGTATGTAATTATCATTTACTATTTACATAATTTGATATTTTGTGTTTTTTTTTTTAATTTTCAGAGTTAATACTATAAGATATAAGTCATCGTCACTTGTTGTCAGGAATCATACCATCATTTGACACGACAAGTAAGATTCTAATTCTTATGAGCCTTTTAGTTCTAGTTGTTATAATTTTTAATCTAGGAAATTGTAATTAATGTTTTTTTATTAATATTTGTGTAGATTTAATTCGAAATCAAAATGGAGAGATATTATAAAAGAATAACAACAACAGAGTCATCATCTCCAAGAAAGAAAAGTAATACTAGTTCTGATACTGATAGATCTTATACAGAAGTCAATTTAGGAGAGCTACCTGCAGATCCTGGTTTAAGAACTAAAATTTCTGATTATAGTTTTAATATTCAAGATCAAGTTCGTAGAGCATATTTACAAAAAGGTCCTTGCGATATGTGGATGAAGGTCATGTGATTGAACGATTAGGATATTGTGAATGCAATGAATTTAGTCAAAATTTGTAAAGAAAGACTGCAAACTATGAGGGAGGTCTAGTTGGGATTCATTGTTGGATGTAGTTTCTAATTTCTGCAATAGCCATGACATTCAAGTTCTTAAGATGGATGATATATTTTTGATTCGAGGACGACAAAGACGAAAATCTCAACCAATTACAAATTTGCATCATTATCGTGTTGAAGTTTTTTATGCCGTTATTGATATGCAACTTCAAGAGTTGAATAATCGTTTTACTGAAACAAGTACTAAATTACTTCTCTGTTTGGCATCTTTGAACCCAAGTAACTCATTTGCTGCTTTTGATAGACACAAGCTTAGTCGGCTTGCTCAATTTTATCCAAGAGACTTTTCAGCTATTGAGCTCTCTGTACTTGAGGATCAACTTCAAAATTACATTGTTGATGTCCACTCAAATGTTGAGTTTGTTGGATTAAAAAGCATCAGTGATCTTGCAGTAAAAATGGTCACGACGAATCGAGATAAGGTTTATCCATTAGTTTACCGATTGTTGACCTTGGCATTGATTTTACCTGTTGCAACAGCTACTGTGGAGAGAACATTTTCTGTCATAAATATTGTGAAGACTCGATTGCGTAATCGAATGGGAGATCAATGGATGAATGATTGTCTCATAGCATATATTGAGAAAGATTTGCTTGACAAGTTAGATAATGAAGTTATCATGAATCGATTTCAGAACATGAAAACTCGTAGAGGCCAATTATAATGTATTTATGTATTGAATTAATTCATTTATGAAGATATGCATAATTTTTAAATTTTCATTATAAATTTTTTTATTACATTTTTATGTATATTGTGCCTCCCCTATATGAAATTCCTGGATCCGCCACTGAGCTAAATGACATACTTTATGCAACAATCAATTTATTTAATACATACATCACATGCATAATTAAATTAAAACTACCAAAACTGACCGGCATATTTGGCATATTCTAAGAAATTGAAAGAAATTTAAATTACAATAATTTAAATCCAATACATATCTTGGTCTTCAAATCTTTTCCTTTTTGGCATTTACAATTGATTTAATCAAAAGTATAAATTTAGGGTCCGTTTGGAATACATTTTAATTTAAACGTTTTTCAAGAATGCATTTCTTAAAAAACATTTTGTATAAAAATTGTTTAGAATTTAAACACTCATATGTTTGGTTGCATTTCCTCACAAATGTTTTTATACACAAGTTATTGTTTACTTAAGAAGTATTTTTTAAAAAGTTGGTTTCAAGTGTTTCTCTCAAAATGGTTTATTTATCAATCTCATTTTCTAATAAGTCATTTTTAATGGTTGCCAAACACTAGAAATTTTTTCAAAATGATTTATTTTCAAAATTAAACACTTGAAAAGTTAAACCAAACACACCCTTAATGCCAACAAATATGCCTAAATAATCAATTTTGTAAATTAAACCACATATCACATATATAACATTAACATACCCACCATTGAACCAATGCTAATTTTAGAGAAACGAAATTAAATCTGCGATCGGCTCTGATACCAATTGAAGGATTTGGAATTCCCTAATTCCGCTAAAGCGGAAACGCAATTGGGACCGATTCGTAGTTAATTTTGTTTATCCAAAAATACTATTACATTGGCAAAAATCATAGAAAAAATTCTATAGAAACTTAAGGCTAAGCAGACAACCTTAGAACTAATTCTAAAGGGGAGAAGCAAACATACCGTCTTTGTCGTCTCTGAAATATCAAGAACGCCTTTCTTGATTTTGTACCAAGCGTCAACAATTGGGACACCACCAATTGATCTTTCCCGCTATAACTCTGAGATTAGGAACGTAGTTGTGGGACTACCTAATCTTGAATGGGAAAAACTCTAGCGAGAAAATTCTCCCTAGAGTTCTTGGGTTGAGAGTGAAGGGATAAAAGCCCTACGTAGCGGAAAGAATTACCAAACCTACTAAGAGTCTTAGATTCTAATTGAAATACCAATACAATTTGAAAAAATATTACAGCAATAAATCTATATTTAATGGGTTGTATAGCGGCTATAAACATGCTAAAAATTAACTAGATCTAATCTAGACGATCCTAGTGATCAAGGATTTCATAGAAAACTTACTTTTGTAGAAAGCCTTGATCGATTCGCCTTTTCTTGCTAATAAGATGTAAAACGCAGCAACCTTCTTGTGCGAACACCACCAATTGGTTACACCGGTATATCTCTAAGACTTCTTGAAGCAGGAGACTGGTGGGAGTCTTTTGGGAGAGATCTGTGAGAGAAGGAGAGTCAATGGGATGTTTTTCACCCCACCCTAGGGGTCCTATATATAGGTAAAGGCCAATACCTTTTCCTAATAAGAAAAGGTCTATGAATAAGTTCAAATCTATTATCTGAACAATATCTAATTTTAATAAACAATTAATTAATTTCATAATCAATTAATTACCCAATTAAATATCATATATTTAATCTTAGGGATTTTATTAAAATTAAAATTAATATGAATCCAATTCATATTAAATTTATTCGAACTCTTTCAAATATTTTCTCTCAAGAATTAATTTTTGAAATTAATTCAAAAATTATATTATAAAGTTTCATAAACTTTATATTATAATGTATCAATATACATCAAAAGATTCCCTTAAATAAATTGAACACTTTCAATTTACAATTTATACTTAATTGCTTCAAGTCTCTTTACGAGCTACCAGTGGGACCTAATGGATTGATATCTTGTGAAAAGCAAGATTATTTATCCTCTAAACTTAAGCTAAAAGAAGGATACAAGGCCCTCAGATGCGTTATCTTAGCGCATAAAGAAAGAAAAAAAAGTGATTGTTATAAGCGGCTAGCTATATTTGTGTATGCAATAAAGAAATTATAAAATAGAGCGCTAACGCAGCTAATTTAGTTGTTTCAAGTTTCTTCTTAGCGCAGGCACACTCCCCTAGATGATCAAGAGACAGAAAAGATGGATGAAAAGACAGCTCTGACGCAAACGGCGCAGCCAGCGCAAGTGGGAGAAAAATAGGTCGAAATATTGCAAGTTGGCTAATAATTTGAACAAAGCAAGTTGCAAATTTCTCAGTGAAGTCACTTTCCCTCTTCTATAAATAGAAGCTCAAAAGACAGAATCAGGGAGGAGAGCAGGGATCAGGAGTAAACTTGCGTGTGAAATGTTTTATTTTATGATGTCTTGTTATGCCCGCATGAGCTAACTTTTCTCTTCAAGGCCTAGCGCAAGCACCTCATGCGGTGATAAGTAAATCTTGTAAGCGCATATTTTGATTTAAATGAAACATTGATTGCTTTCTGCTTAGTTGCGATAATCTTTTCATTACTAATCCCCGCTTGGCCAGCTGGATGCGGTAGCCGTATGCTTAATCCGTGACAGGTAACGCATATGGATCTCTCTAAGTAGAACAAGTTAGCGCATGACATGTAGTCTTGGTAGTATTAAATTATTACCGCTAAAAGATATTGCATGCTTGTACTTTGATTGCGTTGTGACCAACTCAGTCCCTTGTAAGTATTAAGAGAACTAAGCTTTACGCATAAACTAGTCAACTAATCAATTGGTAGTTTATTGCCAAACGCATAAGGAATACCAGAAGGGAAACTTAGTGATTTTTTCTCACTTAGGCGTCAATGGATCAATTTATCAAAGTTAGCGCTATAAGATTCTTATGAACGCATGAGGCTGCAACCGCAAAAGCCTTGATACTGCTCGCATTGTGAATTCTCCCTTAACTCTTATTACTTGTTTTCTTTTATGCAATTAATTACTGTTCGAATTATACCAGCCCTCGTTTTTATTCCCTTGAAGTAATATTACACGTTTTGAAGTTTAAATCAGTAAACATTATTAAGAAACTTCTGTATTCTTTCCCTGTGGACTCGACCCTGGACTCACCAGGTATTACTTGATTTTGTCAGTTTATACTTGGATTGATTAAAATCTACGACTAATAAATCAAACACTCTGACAACCGATCATGGACCTACAGATCAGAAACTCCAACGATACAAGACTAATCGGCTAAACTCATTAACCAAGTTAGTCAACATTCCTTAACTGTGGGTCACTCCACTAAAGACCCACAACTGCACTCTTCTCACTGCATAATATTTCTGTGTCCACGGTTATCGACCAATAACGGCAAGTTAGTCCTTCACGAGTGTTCGTAACTCCAGTTGGGTCAAATTACCGTTTTACCCCTGAGTTACCTTTACCTCCTTAAGTATCAGTGCTCCTCTAATGAACAACTTGTTTGTGGTCCAACCATCAAACAGAAACCCCTCTCGGGCCAGTGAGAGGGTAGGGCGCTTCGTTCAAGACCCAGAGCCACCACTTAAGGGAACACTCATCTACTTCCACAAAAGTCGGGAAGGAGTGAATTTCATCTTGTGTGATTATGTTCCCAGTTCCCCACTCGGTCTTGTCCCCAAAATTGTAGGCTTATCGAGTCAGCGTGCTGGTCACTCTCACCCATACAAATCAAAAGGCAATCCCTCGTGAACAGGAGTCCATAATCCACTCAGGATTCAGACTAAGTTGCCTAGGTCATCCTAGTGAAATAGAAATCTAACTAGTGAACGATGTTACAACTAGTGGTTAATATTTCACGGTCCGGTCTTATGCAAACTCATTGCATAGGATACCCCCACTCGCATGTCTACTACATGGACGCTTTTGATCAATACGTCTGTATCAAATACAAAGCGGGCCGTATCACATAGTGTTACCAGGATAAGGTACCTAGTCTTATCCTTGTACTATAGACCTTTTAGGTTGTTACTTGAACATCGATCCTCGTATGTCCCCACATACTAGTTCAAGTTACATACAAACAACCTTGGATCTTAGTTTATTGGATTTGGGTTAAATTGTGCAATATTTAACAATAACATTTTATTGCAGAAACTTAATAATACTTTATTAAAACAAGTATATATTTTGTTTACATTCACTATCTACGAGTTTTAGGGCATAAAACCCAACAAACTCCCACTTGAACTAAAACTCTAGTTTAGTGGGATATAGGGTAATCTATTCAGCAGTGGGTGTATAAATACATGTATAAGACATATACAATGTACAAATACAATAAACTAGGGCATCACTATACCCATTACATAATAGTATCACTATACCCATTACATTTCTCCCACTTGCCCTAGATTCCATCTTTGTACATAACTCGTAGACCTAGACCTTCTAGATGACCCTCATACCCCTTAGCCGAGAGAGCCTTCGTGAATTAATCAGCAATATTCCATTTAATTAATGTGCTTGTTTGTCTTTGGCTGCAAGGTTCTTTTGAATTTGCACAGCACCACTGTATCACTATAAAGTGTGATCGGCAAGTTCACATTTGGAACATATTCCAAATCAGTCAAGAACTTTCTTAGCCTTACAGTCTCTATTGCTGCTTCACAAGCATCTATATTTTCGGCCTATAAGGTAAAGACTGTAACTATGCCAGACTATAGCTCTTACGTAAAGATTCACCATGGATACTGATGTTGACACACCCCGCCCCAGACTACTCGTAACCACTGGTGACGTGGCGTGCCGACAATGAATTCTAACCGACCATAGGACCCTATTTCCATCTAGCATGCTCCTAACCATTCATAAGCTCATTGTAAATCCCGTAATAGCTTAAATATAACCAGAAATTTGGGCAGAGTTTCCTCTGAAACTCGGTTAATAAAACACCTGTAATAGGGCGATATATACGCATATAAACTCTCCAGAGATAAAGATACCATATCACACCATGGAGCCAGACTAGAGACACATGCGACTCAAATCACCATACTCAGCCTGACACTTCCTTACCAAAACTCATACATAATAAGTGATATGCGTCGTGTTGCAGAGACTGGTGGCAGATTCTGACTAGCTCATCTGGTTAGCTAACTTTGGTTGAAACTAAAGAGCAACCTGGTGGAAAAAAATTTAAAGGAAAAGAATGAGCTGAAAAGCCCAGTGAGTGGTAAGTTCATAAATAAAATAAATTCATAAAACCGCTCTCCTCTTTAAACATAATTTTATAACTCTGGAACAACAATGTAAAATAGGAGATGTTTAATATTTCTCAAGATAACTAAAACATAAGGAAATGCTTATGGGATAAACTCTTGAAAACAATAACACGTGTCAGAAAGATTTATCACCAAACCTGTACCCAAATCTCTAGTCATACTGGCATAGAGTAACCTCAATACGCTCAGCAGAGCAATCTCTGTCATACTATGCATTGTGTAATCTCAATATGCATAGTAGAGCCATCTCTGTCATACGTGCACGTAGAGCAACCCACGAGGGGCTAAGCACTCTAACACACAACTCAAAGCTTAAGCGTGTGCTAGAGCGGGTCCCAAGACCTCTGTCTCTATACTACGGAAACACATTCACATAGTATACGGGTAATCACCATGGGTACATAATACTAGTGGATTTCAAACCACTTTTAACACAGAAACTCAACATCATCAATAGCGCTAAAACCATTCTCTTTTCTAAAGCAACACTTCATATACTAGCGAGATTTCTCAAATAACACAAATGTTTTCAATTACTCAAATAACCATAAAATATCTCACATAATTCTAAATAATACTTCTGGCTAAAATCATAAAATACTGGCTCAAATAACAATCTTTTGAATTCTCGAGCGTGTGACTTGAATATTTCTCTAATATTTGTAAATGATAATTTCAGCAAACTAGCTCATAACTTTATTGGAAACTCATAGCAACTCTTTGGAAATCTCATAGTAGTTCCTTTAAAACCCAACATAATTGTAAAGCTCTTGAAAACTCATAATAATAATTAAATAACAATGAAACATTTTGTAAAGTAACCACTCACAGAACTATTGATGCCAATGCCTTGGATCGTAAACTATTCCACTCCCTTTCCAATCTGAAATTTCAATAATCATAACAAAGGTTATAAACTAATCTCAAAAGGAAATTAATATAAACTTCACCTTAAGCAAATCAAACCAATTCCCAATTCATTGCTCTCAATTAAAATGTCAAATTACACTTTCTCTCTCATCTCATTAATTACTAAGGTACAATTTGTCTTTTCCTTCCACTACAACTATCTCTCTCCTCCTTCATACCCCCGTTTTAGCATGATAAAATAATACTTCCTTCCCCAACTTCTATTCCCACGTGAAGCCCTCTCTCTCTCCTCATTAAACCCATCACTTTTGTTCCATTTCATTCTTTTATTATTTTATTTTCTCCTCCTGGCCTCTTCATCTTCTTCACCTCAAACTCTTTGCCTCTCTTTTCCAATCCAACCCTCTGTTATGCCCTCTTTTTTTAAAAAAAAGAGAAAAAAAAACATCTTAAACCTTTAAGCTTCCATTATCTTAGTTCCCAAAGATCCTTTTTTGTTTTGCAAACTTTTATCATGACTCACTCCTTTTGTTTTTCTTCTTAAGAAAGTCAAACTCCTCTTAAGTTCAAGGTTTAAGGAACCCAATTTCATTTTTCTCATTCCTATTTAACCAATTAACTCCAAAATCGTTAGCCCCACTCTAATTCAAGTATCAGATGGCAAGTATACAAGCAAGGAAGCATTCACGTGAGACTCTTAATTTAAAGTTTAAACACCCCAAACTCCCTTTCTTCATCTCTACCAATCCAAATAACACCATAATCAAATTTTGAAGCCTCCACAATAGACTTACGAACAAAGAAAGGAAAATCCATAAAAAGTCCTCTCCTAAAAACCAATTCTTTACATGATTTCCGTACAAAAAAATAACTTACCAAAATTGCACCTTCAAATCCTTGATTCTGGGTTTCTTAATAGCTTGGATTCGACAGAAACATAAAGATTCCTCTCCAAAATTTGTGTGTAGTTAAATTCACTCCATTCTTTCCTCTCACCCCATCTCTTCCCTTTCCCGAACTTTTTCCATTTCTCTCCACTGTCTTCTTTTATTTATTTGTTTTTTTTTTTAAAAAAACTTCCCTCAACAGCAACTCTTGGTTTCCTTGTTCCACATGCCAACCCACATACACACCACATATCCAACATACACGTGTCTTCAGCCATGCAATGGAATTTCTTTTTTTTTTTTTCTTTTTTTTTTTAAAAACAAATGCCAAAAAGACAGTGTAGTCCTTACAGATGTAGATTTCCTCAAAACCTTATTAGTCTTAAAATCCAAGTGAGTGTATCCTGTAAGGATCAAATCCTTAGCCCCATACACGAGCATATAGTTCCTCTTTCTCCTCAGATACTTGAGGATATTCTTAACGGTTTTCCAGTGATCAAATCTTGGATTAGATTGATACTTACTGACAATCCCTATTGCATAGGACATTCATCTCGTGTCCTCAACTTCTTGAGGTGTCTCAGGAAACAGTTTCTTAGACAAAATGAATTCCACGCCTGAAAGGTAGTGAACCCTTCTTGGAATTCTGCATTTTATATCTAACTAACATCTTGTAGATATAAGACACTTGAGACAAGGCTAGCTTTTTGTTCTTTACGATTTCTAACAATTTGGATCCGAAGAACAAACTTAGCTTCTCCCAAAATTTCATTTGGAAATGAGCTGCTAGCTCATTTTACTAGTCAGTTAGATAACCTACATCATTCCCAATGACTAGGATATCAATCATATACAACACTAATAAAGCTACCGAACTATTGACGATATTCTTGTTAAGACAAGATTCATCAATATTATGATCAAAGCCAAAAGATTTTATCACAGTATCAAATCTTATATTCCAAGATCGAATTGCTTAGGTCAATCCATGAATGGATCACTTAAGCTTGCAAACCCTTTTTACTTTTGATCTTGTTAAATGAACCATTTTGATTTAGACATGTAGATACTCTTCTCAAGATTACCATTCAAAAAGGGTAGTCTTTGACATCCATTCAAAATGAACAAGAGTTCTAACAAACTTCAGCATGATGACAGGAGATAAGAATTTCTTACGGTCTCCTGTCCCTGGGTATAACTCTTTGCCATAAGTCTAACCATAAGATTTTGTCTCGTTTCTTCTTGTAGATTCATTTAAAATCCATGGTGTTACCCCATTAGATAGATCTACAAGATCCTAGATGGAATTGAAATCACATATTTTAATTTCGGGTTCATTGCTTTAATACAATTGGTTCTTGTTAACATTATTCATTGCCTTGCTCTAAGACAATGAATCCTCAAAGCCATCATCAGGTATGACGATCTGGGTTTCAATTAAGCCCATGTAACGGTCAGATTGTAGAACAATCCTCCCACTATGTTGAGGCACTCTCAACTCTTGAGATAGATGTAACTAACCAATTGTATTGGCCCTATCAACAACTCTTGTTAAAGGTCCAGCATCATCAACAACCCTTGTTGATATTTCTGTAGCTTCATCAGTTAATTTACTTAAAACGATCTTACTTTGTGGCTTATTATTTCTCATGCGGTCTTCTTTTGAGAATGTAGCATTTGTCGGTACAAATTCTTTATTCTCTTGTGGATTGAAGAAGTATCCACATCTCTCGTTTTCATGGGGTAGCCTACGAATAGGTATATTGTTGAACAGTGTTCGAGTTTCTTTTGGGTTAGTGATAAGGGTAAAAAATATACCTATTTTACCCTTATATTTAGCTCATTTCTTTGTCAAATGTTGTATGTTTAGATCAATTCTACCATTCCCGAGCTCAAAATATGCTAAAGTTGTTAAGTTAGGGTGTTGAGAATCACTTTTGTCAAATTATGCTCATTTGTGCTTAAAAAGACTTAATTTTAAGAGAATTTGACTAAGTTTGTTGCTGTGCAGAAAAACAGAGGAGAAGCTGGAATTTGCCCAGAAATGCGACCGCATTTCTGAGAAGGCAAAATGAAATGCGACCGCATTTCTGGAAAAACTGAGACAGTTCCGAGTCGTCCGCGGGTCGTTGTTGACGAGTCTTCTTCGCTCCTAACCGGCCGTTTTGACCCCGAAACCGACTGGGCTACCTACCAGCACCTATTTCGCAGCTCCTCAACCATTTTTCACACTATATAAGCTCGAGATTCGAAGTCAAATTCAAGCAGAACTCATTTGGAAGAAGAGGGTGGTGACAGAACCCTAGTTGACGCCTATGAGTAGGGATGCCCGAGGTCCTTCTTAGATGATTGAATTCTAACCTTAGTTAGACATCAAACCTTAGGGTTTGTAGGGATTTTCGCCCATTCCCACATGTAAAAGCGAGAGAGTGGAGTGTCTAAGCGAACTCTAGAAGGATTGAGTAAATAGAAAACCCATAATATTTAGTTATCTCCATTATTCCCAGCTCTTGATACTTTTCATTATTATGTATTCTTTAAATTCTTATTTCAATGAAAATGTGTTCATTTTCTCTTTATCTCACCATGAGTAGCTAAATTCCGTTGAGGGGTTCAATATGGTGAATTCCCTTATGGTTCAATAGCTTGAAAGTGTTTTATTTGCTTAAGTTTTGTTCAATGCATGTTATTCTTTATTGATTATCACTCTGATCTTGCTGAGTTTAACTTGATCACTTAGACTTTGCATGTCATGTGAGTTTGATCTGGAAAGGGACAAACGATATCGGTTCTCATAAAGGTGATATAGGAGAAAAAGCTCGAAAGAGATTGTTCGGCGGTATAGGGAAAACTGCCTAAGACACCCTATATCGACTATAGGGTTATAGGTTGCATTCGTGAATTATCTATGTTGGATTCGAGTCACAAAAATGTGCATAATGGTACTCGCTTAGCCTTCTGTTGGGCTCCTAGAGTGAGTAAAAATATGGTGTAAAAAGACTCTAGAATTCCTGTGCAAGTATACACAGTCCACAGCAAGTAATAAGTATTATCAATCCGAGGCCTGAATTAGCTTCCACTTTATCTATCTTGTGTAACTCTCTAATGGTTTCAAAGATGGTAAAAATGTTTGGTTTTTATAAGAATAATGTGTTGGGTTTTATGCCCTAAAACTTGTAGATAGTAAATGTAACATTTTACCGAACATTAATAAAAAAGTTTATTTTGTTTGTATTTAGTAGATCTTGTCTTATTAACCCTAATCCAATAAACTAAACATCCTAGGCTGATAGTATGAGGCTTGAACTAATATGTAAGGACATACGAGGATCAATGTTCAAGATTCAGCCTAAAGGGTCTATAGTATAGGGATAAGGCTGGGTACCTTATCCTGGTGACACTATGGATACGGCCCACTTTGTATTATGATACAAACGCTATGATCCAACGCGTCCATGTAGTTGACATGCGAGTGGGGGTATCCTATGCAATGAGTTTGCATAAGACCGGACCGCGAAATAGTTAACCACTAACTGTAACACCGTTAGTTGGCTTGGTTTCTATTTCACTAGGATGACCTAGACAACTCAGTCTCAATCCTGAGTGGATTATGGACTCCTGTTCACAAGGAGTTGTCCTTTGATTTGTATGGGTGAGAGTGGCCAGCACGCCGACTCAATAAGCCTACCATTTTGGGGACAATACCGAGTGGGGAGCTGGGAACATAATCACACAAGATGGAATTCACTCCTTCCCGACTCTAGGGTAAGTAGAGGTGTGTTCCCTTAAGTGGTGTCTCCGGGACTTGAACAATGGGCCCAAGCCTCTCTATGGCACGAGAGGGACTTCTGTTTGTTGGTTGGACCTCAAACAGGTTGTTCATTAGAGGAGCACTGGGGACTTAAGGACAAAGATGTAAACCAGGGGTAAAACGGTAATTTGACCCAGCTGGGATACGAACACACGTGAAGGACTGACTTGTAGTATTGGTCGATATCCGTGGACACAGAAATATTCTGCAGTGAGAAGAGTGCAGCTGAGGGTCTTTAGTGGAATGACCCACAGTTAACGAATGGAGACTAACTTGGTTAATGAGTTTAAGCCGATTAGTCTCGTATCGTTGGAGCTTCTGATCTGTAGGTCCATTAGGTCCCACTGGTAGCTCGTAAAAAGACTTGAAGCAAACAAATATAAATTGTAAATTGAAAGTGTTCAATTTATTTGGGGAATCGTATAATGTATATTGATGCATTATAATATAAAGTTTATGAAACTTTATAATATAATTTTTGAATTAATTTCAAAAATTAATTCTTGAGAGAAAATATTTGAAAGAGTTCAAATAAATTTAATATGAATTGGATTCATATTAATTTTAATAAAATCCCTAAGATTAAATATATGATATTTAATTGGGTAATTAATTAATCATGGAATTAATTAATTATTTATTAAAATTAGAGACCTTTTCCTATTAGGAAAGAAAATATTTGAAAGAGTTCAAATAAATTTAATATGAATTAGATTCATATTAATTTTAATAAAATCCCTAAGATTAAATATGTGATATTTAATTGGGTAACTAATTAATTATGGAATTAATTAATTATTAAAATTAGATATTGTTCAGATAATAGATTTGAACTTATTCCTAGACCTTTTCCTATTAGGAAAAGGTCTTGGCCTTTACCTATATATAGGACCCCTGGGGTGGGGTGAAAGGCATCCCATTGTCTCTCATTCTCTCAGAGATTTCTCCCAAAAGACTCCCACAAGTCTCCTGCTTCAAGAAGTCTTAGAGATATACCGGTGTAGCCGTTTGGTGGTGTTCGCACAAGAGGGTTGCTGCGTCTTCAATCTTATTGGCAAGAAAAGGCGAATTGATCAAGGCTTTCTACAAAAGTAAGTTTTCTATGAAATCCTTGATCACTAGGATCAATCTAGTTGATCTTTTAGCATGTTTATAGCCTATGTACAGCCCATTAAATATATATTTATTGCTGTAATATTTTACAAATTGTATTGGTATTTCAATTAGAATCTAAGACTCTGAGTAGGTTCGGTAATACTTTCCGCTGCGTGGGGCTTTTATCCCTTCATAATGCTGAAGCAAAATAAATGACAGAACAAAGAATAAACGAATAGGCAGACAGATTAGAAACAGGCGCTGGTCAGGTTTAGTAATTGTTTTAAAAGATGCTCTAGCAATATTATTGATCATGCAAACTCTCGCAGTATTATTAGCGGATTCCTCCCGGAACTCCGGATCTTTTGGAATGTGTTTCAACCCCAATGAAGTACGACCGATCAAGCACTAGGCAACTGGCTATCCCTAGCTCAGTCACTGGCGTTCACCAATACACAATGATCGTAGTGTGATTAATCGCCACACACTCTCTAAATCATCCCTGAAACTAGAGAGAGGTATTCACACCGGCTGGCCAGGCGGGCATAAAATAAGAATAAGCACAACAATTAACCAAGTTGCAATAATCAATAAATATTATTAGAGATGAAGCACGGCAACTACATATTCCTTAACCAACGCCTAAAGCTACTTAGTTCATAATAAGCATGGAAACACGAATTACAAACTGAGTAGGCATGTCCATAATCTCAAGATAATAAAGAAAATAATAATATCCTTAATCAGCTTGCAGATGATGGTCTTCTAGTGGTCTCCAATCTCTCTATACTATTCGGCTTCCAAGGGAAATTGGAATGTCTTTGACTTGGGCGGCTACTTCCTTTTATAGAAGGGTAGGAGGCTTGAATTAGGTCAACATGGACACATGTAGGGCTCTCCTTGCTCCTTTATCCCGAAAATAATTCAACAGAAGTCGGTTCATGAAGTTGGCTAACGAGCTGTGACGTGGCAGTTCTGCTCCCAGTTTTGCTGCAGCACAGAATTTGCTCCCTCACGTCGCCCAGCAACAGATTCTGCACAAAATGATTTCCAAAGCTTCCATTCTTCCAAATGGGTTAAAACATACAATTTATATCTAGAACCAACCCTATTAAGCACAAAAGACACACAAATCAATATAGAAATGAGGCCTAAATAACTACCTTTTGGGCAGTTATCACACCCCCAAACTTGAACTATTGCGCGTCCCGAGCAATACTAACCAACCTTCCCTTCAAGAATTCAAAACATTAGACAAAGCACAGCTTAGTCAAACCAGATAATCCAATACTACCTTCAACCTATACCTGAGCACTCTGCAAAACCAAGCTCTGCTGCAGCAAAATAATTCTTCCGGCATGGACAAATAATCACCACTTTTAACTCAATTCTAAGAACTTGCCACAGCTTAGCTCTATTATCAGACATATCAAAACACATTTTCAAGGGGTTTATATTTTTGTTTTTCAGACTTAAAGCAGCCCTATAGTCATAAGCTCTTAGGCACGGGATGACCCACTTTATGGTGCAGTATACCCTTGCCTCATACTCATCACCAATTAGGCTAAATACTCTTTGCTAAGCTAAAAAATCCTTAGTTATTCCATCTCTTGCCCCTCAGAATGGCAACATTTTATGATGAAGCTCACCTAAGTTCTGGGAGACAGAAAAACTGTTGGACTATCATTCATCCCTCAAAACTTTTGCTCCATGAATTTTCTCAGCAAAATTTTCAACAATCACTTTTTTAGCAAATAATTTTTCATAATTTTTTTATATTTCCTAGGTCACCTTTTTACGCGAAGACAAACTGTGGGTATCACAAATGTCCCCGGTTACTCAATAACCTAACAAATTATTTAATGAAGGAGAGGAATGCTCGAGCAAAACAATTGGAGTAGCAAAAAGTCCCCCAAACTTGAATTATTCATTGTCCCCAATGAATTAACAGTTTTTGCAATTATACCCCCAAACTTAAATTTTCCTATCTGAATTCTAAAACTAAGCGTGGGACTAGACCTAAGCTTAAAGTGGATCACATAAGTCAACACTACCTCTAGAATTTTCTTTGCCGCAGCAACGACCAGGCCAGAGAAAATGCCCAAGCAAAAGGTTTCTGAAGATCAGAATACCTTGATCTAATTAAGCTTAGCCAGTCCAAGCTTCAAAAATTCAGAAGGAATTAGTTAAGTTAGATTTACTCAGTGCTTATGGAACAGAAATAACTTCGGAAATTTCATTAAAAGCATAGAAAAGAAATTACATAAGCAGAGATATATTTTTAGCAGCAGAAAAATTAAAAAGAAACAAGCAAACATATTAGCAAGCGGGGTCAGATATGCGCGAGCAAACAAAAATGGAAAAACAAAAGTAATGCTCGCTCAAAATCATCACACTAGTCAGTCTTCCTGACCCTGCTCTTCATCATCCTCCTCTTCTCTTTCAACAGGTGGGGGTGGAATCCAAGGGTTTAACAGATCCTCAGGGAATGCTGGAAGGGCTGGATACGGCTTGGAAAAATTTTCTTGCAGCGCCTTCTTCAGATTGGCATCACGATTTCTAACATAGTTCCAGAAGGTTAAAGCTTGCCTCTCGGCAAACTCTTGCCTGCTGGCCGAAAGTGCCAGTTGTTCTAAAACCGTGTTGATGCCGTAGATAAGCCCACCTTGACGTGCCTCCTGCGTACGCTGAAGCCGCGCCAAGTTAGGCGTATCTATAATTCCCTTGTCAAACAGGATAACATCTCCCTCATCCACTGGAACCCCTGCTCTTCTGCAAAGCATCGTGATTGTGTTCGGAAAGAACAGTTTCCCCACCTTTTTCTTCCAACAACCAGAAATTTCATTAACAATCATCTTCCCTACATCAATGCTAAGAGACCGCAAAATCGCGAAAGCCAGAAGAACCCGTTCCCTCGAGACCGTCGAGTCATGAGTCGTTGGAAGCATCCTCTGTCTGATAAATCCCATCCACGTGTTCGCTTCCCTCTTCAGATAAGCTGACTGAAATGTCCTTTTCCCTGTCTTGGACAGCTGCCACTGTGCCCCTTCAATACCCACCTCCCGCACAGCATCACTTAACTGCTCATTAGATGGCGCTACAGCCATCTCATTATAAGCTGCATGGGGGAAATTCTGAAGGTTATACAGTGCATTGATAGCACTAGGACTCCAGTCTACCTCGACTCCTCGAACAATCACCTGGAAACCATCTTCCTTGTCAATATTAGCATAAAATTCACGCACCACCTGTGCGTTTACAGCCTCAGGCTTTGAACAAAACTGCTCCCAGCCGTGGTCTGCAATGCCGGTCCTCAGAAAATGTGGAAGATTACCGCTAAATCCTCTTTCAAACAGGAAGTCTCTTTTCAGCAGCTCAGCGTATTTTGCTCTGGCAAAATTGTTGATGAAGCGACCATGTTCTTCTATTTCATCAGGATCCTCCGATGCTTCAGCAACACTTTTGCCCTTTTCCGCCCTTCGCTTGAGCAACCGCTCTTCCTCAGCCTTTTTCTCTGGCTCTTCTCTTGCTCTTTCTTCGGCTTCCTTCTTCTCACGCTCCTCTCTCTCTGCATTTTCTCTTTCAGAATCCGTGGTTGGAGGCGAAGGAGTATCAGTTCGGACAACCCTAACGCGGCCTGCTTTCCTCTTAATGCGGCGACGCTTTGGTACCTCCGGCATGATCACCTCCACTTGAGCCTCCTGCACTGGCTCATTATCCGTTACCTGAACATCTTCTGCCTGTTGCATTTGAACATCCTCGGCCTGCTTTTCTTGAATTTCCTCTGTAAGTTCTTCTCGAACTTCCTCGGTCCGATCTTCTTGCACCTCTTCTGTTCGTTCTTCTTCTGTATCCACGACCCTCTGCTCGGTATTTTCCTCGGTATTTTCCTCTGGTTGTTTCGGGCTTTCTTCTTCTACTGTGGCAGTAACAGTCGCAACCTCTGTTGCCTTTTCTTGTTCCTCAGCCCTCTGTTGCTTTCTCCTCCTTTTCGCTTCTTTCTCCTCTGGCGTTTTCTTCTTTTTCGTTTTCGCTTTCTGTTCTACAGGGGTAACAGGTACCTCTTCGTCCTCATTCTCCCTCTCTTTTCTAGCTCTCGTTTTCGCCATGGAAGACTCAAGGGATTCACAGAGAATGAAAACGACAAAGAAAGCAAAAGATCGCAGCAAGAAGGATGAAGTAAGAGAAACGTACCGTGGGTTGCCAATAAATAAGGCTTCAGCTCAAGAAATCCTAACAGAAAGATCTTGCTCCATTAATTACATTACCGCTTTAAATCGCATGCAACCGGTAGAATTAAACCATCCAACGGTAAAATCTGGAATTTCAAACGCCCATGGTAAATAATTATGCGCTGTCAAATAGCCAGACCGTTGGATCATTCCTGCATGACACGTGGCAGCATCCATGCACTCTACCTGCCCATAGAAAATTCAAAATCGAACGGTAAAAATAATTACTCCAACAAACCCCTTCTTATTCGGACGATTCGCTTCAGCCCTAATTTTGCCGCAACAACTTTCTGAACCTGAAGAGTCCTGGATACGTAATTCGAATTTCAAAGCAGGAAAATCAAATCTTTTAAATTCAAGTTTAAATTTAACCGATCAAATCAAATCTAATCCCCTTTTTTTATTTATTTAAAGCCGAATTAATTAGAGGAAAATCTTTATTAAACCTACACTAATTAAAATGCAATTCTAAACTAAAATCTAATAACCCCGAATCTAAGATAATTCAACTAAATAAATAAATAATCTGAAAATAAAATCCAACAAAATCAAAATAAAATTCAAATAGCCATAGATAAAATCTAAAATAAATTCTACGAAATTAAAAATAACAACAGAAAATATTAAACGAACTAAATCTAGAATACTCGAAATTAAAAATAAATCAGCGAAAAATTAAATTAAAACAAACACTGGGAGCTCAGAATATTGCTTTGTAAAATGCTCCCACAAACATCTTGCTCTCTCAATCATCAACCAACTTTAGGGAAGGATATTTCATCTGGAACTCCTCTCCCCAATAATGTTTGACACGCTGTCCATTCACTTTGAACATTCTCCCATCCTTCTCGTCTTGCAAAGTAACTGCTCCATGGGGAAAAACCTCAATCACCACAAACGGACCTGACCATTTGGACTTTAGTTTCCCAGGAAACAATTTTAATCTAGAATTATAAAGCAAAACTTTTTGACCTTTGACAAACTCTTTAGGCTTAATTTTCTTGTCATGCCACAACTTAGTTTTTTCTTTATATATTTTCGCATTCTCATAAAAAAATTGGCGACATTCTTCCAATTCGTTAAGCTGCAGCATTCTCATTGCTCCTGCACGACTCAGATCAAAATTTAACTTTTTCAAAGCCCAAAACGTTTTATGCTCCAGCTCTAATGGTAAATGACAAGCTTTCCCATATACTAACCGATAGGGAGACATACCCAGAGGAGTCTTATAGGCTGTCCTATAAGCCCACAGAGCCTCATCCAACCTAAAAGACCAATCCTTTCTAGATGGATGGACTACTTTTTCTAGAATTGATTTAATTTCCCTATTACTTATCTCAGCTTGACCATTAGCCTGTGGGTGATAGGGGGTAGTTATCCTATGCTTGATTCCATACTTAGCTAAAAGCTTAGTTAAGATATTATTAACAAAATGTGTACCCTCATCACTTATTAGAGCTCTAGGTGTCCCAAACCGCGCAAAAATGTGCGATTGGAGAAACCTTGAAACCGTCTTGGCATCACTCTGATGGCATGCAATGGCTTCCACCCACTTGGACACGTAATCTACTGCCAATAAGATAAAAACATTGCCATTAGAAGGGGGAAATGGCCCCATAAAATCGATACCCCATACATCGAATAATTCAACTTCTAAAATGTAAGTAAGAGGCATTTCATCTCTAGGCCCTAAGTTTCCTCTCCTTTGGCAAGCATCACATTGCTTGTAGAACCAGTGGGCATCCTTAAACAAGGTAGGCCAGAAGAATCCACACTGCAAAATCCTCATAGCTGTCCTCTGACTGCTGAAATGGCCTCCATACGGCGAAGAGTGACATTGCTCCAAGATTTCCTTTGCTTCATCACCTGAAACACACCTACGAATGATACCGTCAGAGCATTGCTTATACATAAATGGCTCATCCCAATAAAAAAATTTTGCATCATGCTTAAACTTTTTCTTCTGCCTCCAATCCATGTCAATAGGGGTGACTCCCTTCACTAAAAAGTTGGCAATATCAGCATACCAAGGGACATCCCTGACTACCTTTACCTGAACAGCAAAAAGCTGTTCATCTGGAAAAGAATCGGAAATAGAAGATTGCTCCGGCAAAGATGATGATGGATCAAGACGAGACAAATGATCTGCAATGACATTCTCTGATCCCTTCTTATCCTTTATCTCCAAGTCGAACTCCTGCAATAATAAAATCCAACGAATTAGTCTAGGCTTTGCATCTTTCTTTGACATTAAATACCTTATTGCTGCATGATCCGTGAACACCGTGACTTTGGATCCAACCAAATATGGCCGGAACTTCTCAAAGGCAAACACAACAGCTAACAACTCCTTCTCAGTAGTTGTGTAGTTGACTTGTGCCTCATTTAAAATCCTGCTTGCAAAATATATAGGATGGATAAATTTGCCCTGCTTTTGCCCCAGCATTGCACCTACTGCAGCATCACTCGCATCGCACATTACCTCAAATGGTAAATTCCAATTAGGTGCACAAAGAATAGGTGCTGAGATTAAAGCAGCCTTCAATGTCTCAAAAGCCTTCCTACACGCTGCATCAAAGTCAAAAACATGATCAGTGCACAATAAGTTACAAAGAGGTTTACTGATTTTGGAAAAATCCTTTATGAACCTTCTATAAAATCCAGCATGTCCTAAAAAACTCCGAATCCCCTTTACTGAATTTGGTGGTTCTAATCTCTCAATAACCTCAACTTTCGCTCTATCAACTTCTAGACCATTCTTAGAAATCCTATGACCTAACACTATGCCCTCCTTCACCATGAAGTGACATTTCTCCCAATTAAGAACTAGATGGGTATCCTCACATCTTTTTAATACCTGACCTAAATTATCTAAACAACTCTGAAAAGACCCTCCAAAAACTGAAAAATCGTCCATGAATACCTCAACAGTGGACTCAATCATATCAGAAAAAATTGCCAACATACACCGCTGAAATGTTGCTGGAGCATTGCAAAGGCCAAAAGGCATTCGCCTGAAAGCAAACGTCCCATACGGGCAGGTGAAAGTGGTTTTTTCCTGATCCTCAGGAGCAATAGTAATCTGGTTATACCCAAAATAACCATCCAAGAAACAGTAGTAGGCCTGACCAGCCAACCTATCCAACATCTGGTCAATAAATTGTAGAGGGAAGTGGTCCTTACGGGTGGCTTTATTAAGCCTCCTGTAACCCATGCAAACCCTCCAACCAGTTACTGTCCTGGTTGGGATCAATTCATTATCTTTATTGCTCACCACAGTGACACCTCCTTTCTTAGGAACACATTGGACAGGGCTTACCCAATTGCTGTCTGCAATTGGATAAATAATGCCAGCATCCAACCATTTAATCACCTCCTTTTTAACCACTTCTTTCATTGCAGGGTTAAGCCTTCTTTGTTGCTCAATACTCCTAAAGGATCCCTCCTCTAGAGTGATTTTGTGCATACAAAAAGATGGGCTAATCCCCTGAATGTCAGCCAATGTCCAACCGATAGCCTTGCGGTATTGCTGCAGCAATTTTACTAAGGCCTCTTCATGATCCGGCATTAAATCTGATGCAACAATAATGGGCAACGTCTCACCCTCCCCAAGATACACATACTTTAGATGATCCGACAAGGGCTTCAAATTTAGAGTAGGTGCCTCAATCAGGGACGGCTTAATCGGGGGAGCCTTTCTTTGATCTAAATCTAAAGACTCAAAAACATCCTCACACCTAAACAATTCTTTTTCATTTTTTCTCTCTAAAGAACAAGCTTCTAAATCCTCTACACTAACCTCTCCATGATCTTCCAAATGCTTGCTAGCCGAATCCTGTATTGCTCTCTCAAAAATTGTGCTCTCCAGAATCCTAATGAAAGAGCAATCTTCCATCTCGTCTGGATACTTCATGGCTTTAAACACATTAAATTTCACTTCCTCATTACAGACTCTCATTGTTAACTCTCCTTTTTGAACATCTATTAACGCCCTACCAGTAGCCAAAAATGGACGTCCTAGAATAATTGGGACATCTTTGTCAGCCTCATAATCTAAGATAATAAAATCAACAGGAAATATGAATTTATCCACTTTTACTAAGACATCCTCAATGTTCCCCTCAGGATATGTGATAGACCTATCCGCTAGTTGGAGTGTAACTGTGGTAGGTCTAGCTTCACCAATACCTAACTTTCGATAGACCGAAAGAGGCATAAGGTTAATGCTTGCACCTAAATCACAAAGTGTTCTACCTAACTCTTTTCCACCTATAGACACAGGTATAGTAAATGATCCTGGATCCTTAGCCTTGGTTGGTAGCCCATTCTTAAGAATAGCACTACATTCCTCAGTAAGAGATACAGTTTCAAACTCACCTAACCTCTTCTTTTTAGTTAAAATATCCTTAAGAAATTTAGCATAATTAGGCATTTGCTCTATAGCTTCTACTAAGGGGATATTTATATGCAATTGCTTAAGAATCTCTAAAAACTTTTTAAATTGACCATCCTGATTCTTAGGCCTTTGCCTTTGTGGAAAAGGTAAAGGTGGTACATAAGGTGAGGGCGGCACATAAGGTGGTTCCACATCTGGAACAGAACCAGATGCTCCAGAATCTTTATTGCTGCCTCCAGCACCCTGACCAGACTCCAACTCTTTCTCAATAACGACATTATTTCTATCACAATTATTATCTATATCCTGGGTTTTACTAGGCTCTTTTCTTTCTTCTAGTGGCATACCACTCCTAAGAGTCACTGCCTTCACCTGCTCCTTACCTTCCCTTCTAGGGTGTTCAGTATCTGATGGAAGTTTCCCTTGAGGCCTTGCCTTCAGCTCATTGGCTAGCTGACCCACTTGCAATTCAAGGGCTCTCATTGAAGCTTGATTACTTTGAATTGCGACATCTGTACGAGCCATAAATTCTTTCATCATTGCCTCGAGAGAATTCTCCGAATTTTGCTGGGGCAAAGCCTGCTTATTTTGCTGGGGTAATACCTGCGCTTTAGCAAATCCCGGCTGGTTCACCTTTTGCTGTGCTTGCACATTACTCCCTTGTCCTCCCCACGCGAAGTTGGGGTGGTTGCGCCAACCTAGATTATAAAAGTTAGAATACGGGTTGTTCCTCTGGTTACCTACAAAAAACACAGAAGCTGGATTGCTGGGGAAAAACTCGTAGTTGTGATTTTCACCACAATAGACACATGCTTCCTCTGTGACTTGGTTCACCACTGCAGCAGGCTCCACAACTGGCGGCTGCTGATGACTAATCACTGTCACATTCTTAAGAGCGTTAGCAATCATTGCAAGATCAGCCCTAATGGTGGACACACCATCAACCTCTAACACACTCTTAACCTTTCTATTTGTGCCTCTAACATCCGACCACTGACAACTATTAGTAGATATTCTTTCTAAAATTTCATAGGCTTCGTTAAAAGTTTTTGCCAAAAGGGCCCCTCCAGCCGAAGCATCAACCATACCTTGAGTTACCGCATTCAATCCATTGTAAAATGTTTCCATTTGGATACAATGTGGTAGGCCATGGTGGGGACACTTTCGCAAAAGCTCCTTAAACCTCTCCCAAGCCTCACTAAAAGTATCATCTTCAAGTTGCCTAAACCCTACTATTTCACTCCTTAATTTAGCATTTCTATTAGGTGGGAAATATTTACTCAAAAAATTTTCAGCTAACTCATCCCATGTCCTAATTGATCCTGGAGCAAAAGAATTTAACCACGCCTTCGCTCCATCCCTAAGAGAATACGGGAACAAAGTTAATCTAAGAGCATCTCTAGGCACACCTTGAATTACAAAAGAATCACTAACTCCTAGAAAAGACTTAAGATGTAAATGAGGGTCTTCAGATGACAAACCATGGAACTGCCCCACGGTTTGCAACATCTGAAACATTACCGGTTTCATTTCAAAATTTGCCGCTTGAATTTGAGGACGCGCAATCCCTGGATTCAACTCATCAAACATTGGAAAAGCATATGCTCGAATGGCTCTGGTCCTATCGTTCGCTACCAAGATAGGATTCTCAGCCTGATTATTTTGCTGCTCATTCTGCTCTAGCGACGAGTTTTGCTGCAGCACACGATTCTGCTGGGGGTTCGCTAGACCTTCAGGACCCTGCGGTAGATGCGGCACGTCAGCCATTTGATTTTGCTGTCTACGCTGCTCTCTTCTTCTTATCCTGAATGTTCTCTCGATTTCTGGATCAAGCTCGAACCTCACCCCAGGCGGATCGCTCATGCACCAAACTCACACCTGCAAAAACAAAAGAAACAATCAAAAAGTTCTAGCACCAAACCACCAAAACACATACACAAAATAGATCAGATAAAAACTTATTCAAGTCCCCGGCAACGGCGCCAAAAACTTGTTGGGCTCCTAGAGTGAGTAAAAATATGGTGTAAAAAGACTCTAGAATTCCTGTGCAAGTATACACAGTCCGCAGCAAGTAATAAGTATTATCAATCCGAGGCCTGAATTAGCTTCCACTTTATCTATCTTGTGTAACTCTCTAATGGTTTCAAAGATGGTAAAAATGTTTGGTTTTTATAAGAATAATGCTGAAGCAAAATAAATGACAGAACAAAGAATAAACGAATAGGCAGACAGATTAGAAACAGGCGCTGGTCAGGTTTAGTAATTGTTTTAAAAGATGCTCTAGCAATATTATTGATCATGCAAACTCTCGCAGTGTTATTAGCGGATTCCTCCCGGAACTCCGGATCTTTTGGAATGTGTTTCAACCCCAATGAAGTACGACCGATCAAGCACTAGGCAACTGGCTATCCCTAGCTCAGTCACTGGCGTTCACCAATACACAATGATCGTAGTGTGATTAATCGCCACACACTCTCTAAATCATCCCTGAAACTAGAGAGAGGTATTCACACCGGCTGGCCAGGCGGGCATAAAATAAGAATAAGCACAACAATTAACCAAGTTGCAATAATCAATAAATATTATTAGAGATGAAGCACGGCAACTACATATTCCTTAACCAACGCCTAAAGCTACTTAGTTCATAATAAGCATGGAAACACGAATTACAAATTGAGTAGGCATGTCCATAATCTCAAGATAATAAAGAAAATAATAATATCCTTAATCAGCTTGCAGATGATGGTCTTCTAGTGGTCTCCAATCTCTCTATACTATTCGGCTTCCAAGGGAAATTGGAATGTCTTTGACTTGGGCGGCTACTTCCTTTTATAGAAGGGTAGGAGGCTTGAATTAGGTCAACATGGACACGTGTAGGGCTCTCCTTGCCCCTTTATCCCGAAAATAATTCAACAGAAGTCGGTTCATGAAGTTGGCTAACGAGCTGTGACGTGGCAGTTCTGCTCCCAGTTTTGCTGCAGCACAGAATTTGCTCCCTCACGTCGCCCAGCAACAGATTCTGCACAAAATGATTTCCAAAGCTTCCATTCTTCCAAATGGGTTAAAACATACAATTTATATCTAGAACCAACCCTATTAAGCACAAAAGACACACAAATCAATATAGAAATGAGGCCTAAATAACTACCTTTTGGGCAGCTATCACCTTCTAATGGTTCTTGGGAGCAAGGCCAAATAGAAGTTAAATCTGACCCAATGCATTGAATAGGCTTAAGATTAAATATTGCATGATTAAAGTTATTGCCTTTGGGATGAATCCTTGTTGAATACCTCGTTTATTTCTTATTGTTATTCTTTTGTTTATTTGCTTGTTTTATTTATTTCTTTAAAAACCAATCACCAACTTATTTCTTTGGTTACCTTTTCAAAAGCGATCATTTGAGCAGTTTCTTCTTCAAATCTGAATTTCCAGTTAGTCCTCATGGGATCGATACCCTTGGAATACTTCTAAGGTTTTTTATTACTACGTGCGACAGTGTATACTTGCACTAGGGTTAGCTGAATTTATCTTTATTATTATTTACCATCTTATCTCACTTCCATCCATTCAGCTGACGACGCACCAGTTAGCCACAAGCACGTGTGTTGGACTCCCAAAAAAAATAACTTAAACTACTTTTACACCTTATCCACAAAAAGATGTTTCAGAAACACTTTTGATGGAACGTTGTTCGAAATATTTACTGCAGTCAACACTGCATGATCCTAAAACGAGTTAGGCAAATGAACATGGCTCATAATGAATCGAACCATATCCAATAGGGTTCTATTTCTCCTATTTGATACACCGTTTTCCTAAGGTGTTTCAGGGGTTTGAGAGTTGGGATGTAATTCTATGTTCTATCAAATAGTCTTGGAATCTCAAGTCCCATATACTCTACACCTCAATCAGATCGAAGTGTTTTTTGTCATCTCACCTAACAAGTTTCCAACTTCAGTCTCAAACTACTTTGAATTTCTCAAAAGCTTTAAACTTAAGTTGCATTAGGTTGAGATACTCATACCTTGAATAATTATCTAAAATATAGATGAATTATTCATGCCCTCCCACTGCTTTGACATATTGGATCACAAGGATCCAAATGTACAAGCTCCAAGGGCTCTTTGGCTCTATAGTTCTTTTCAAGCAAAAGAACCTATTGGTCATCTTGCCCTTAAGGCATGACCTACAAGGTAGTAGAGAGTCATCTTCTAACTTGCTTAGAAGTCCACTTATGACCAAGCTCTCAATCATATTGAGGAAAATATGGCCTAACCTTAAGCGCCAAAGAAAATGTATTTTTCTTTAGGAGAAATCATTTGCCTTTCATTTCTTTGAGTAGTAGCAGCCTCAAACAACTCATCGTTCATGACTGCTTTACTCTTGATTAGTCTTAAAACATTTATGTTATTTTTTAGTTCAGCTGAACAAAAGTTAACTCTCTTTCTTGAAATGAACTGTGTTAGCAGGGAAAGCTAAAGAGTAACATTGTTTCAGCCAATAAGATACAGAAATCAAATTTCTTTTGATCTTATAGGAAATTCATACACATTATCTAATAATGTGTATTTTCTCCCACTGGATAAAATAACTTAATGTTCCCCTCTGCCATAGCCGAAACATACTCTCCAGATCAAAGTCTGAGAGTCATCTCACCTATTTGCAACTGTTGTCATGAGCTTATTCCTTGAAATGAAAAGCAAACATGATAAGTGGCACCTGAATCAAAGATTCAGGTTGTATCCTCATTTTCCACTATGCACGTTTCAATGACCAATAAATCACATTTATTGTCATTGGTATTGGCTAGGCAGTTAATGTCATAATCATCATGAATGATTCAAGATGAACTACACATTTGGGCCTGAGGACATTCCTCACTAAAGACTAATCTAAAATCACTTACCACAAGTTTGTTGTTTAAGCAAGTTGTATCTAAAACCGTTATTAATAAATTGGCGTAAGACAATGCACTTAGAAATTATCACTGAAACAACAAATTACTTGATTATTTATGGCACTAACCCATTACAAGAGTAATACAAACAATTGCATACAATCCAATCAGTTCAGCAAAACAAGTAATCAAAGAACCGTAAAAAAAATGATTTAGTTTTGCAACGATGCTTCAGAGGTTTAGAGCAACAGTCACCGAAGGGTGATCAGCTACTCTTCCTTTGAAATGAGACACTTCTCAGCTAATTCTAATTCCGGAATAACTCATATTCCTATAGACATTAACCACCGTTATTCGGTCAAGGATTTGTTAACACACTTAACTCATCCTCGTAAGTGTAACCCTCCCACTTTCAAATCTCAGAGGCACGCACCAACAGGCTACCGAAGGGAAAGACAACTGTTGGTAATTAGCCTAAGTGACCCTATCCTTTTCAGTAGTTCACGGTGTTCCGAATCCTATGATCAGGCCCTCCGAAGAGGTGGTTACTCCAGGGCAACACGCAGGCGGATCATAGGAATCTCACAGTGTGACCTATGGGTGGAGACCAAGGGATACGTTGACACGTGTCCTGCTCCCACTTACTATGGGCACATTCCCCATTCACCTTGTTATTGACCCATGCAAACACTTTCCGAAGGGAGACCACGCTAAAACGACACAATCTCACATTGTGAATATAAGGACGTAGGAGTAAAAACTCGATTTAAATCAAGTCTTGATTTTTTCCTCCCACTAAAGTGACCTACCGTATGTTTTAGGGTTTATTAACCTAGATAAATTCGGCTAATTCAATTTATCTAAGTCTAATCCTATTATAACTATTATAATGAGAATTTTACTGTAATGTTCTAGGTGAATTAAACTCTTTTAACATACCTAGCAACATCGTATGCTAACATGACTATGGTTATTTCAACTCAGGTTCCGGGTCTGTTCCCAGGTAGCAGGTGTTCCGTAAACCGTCAGCTTAAATACCTCCAGCCTTAGACAGAACTTAACCGGGAGAGTTCACTTTTAACCATAGTAATATAAAATCTTTACTCTAAAGATCTAGGTGTATTAAACTCTTTTAATTAACCTAGCGACATTGCAAGCTTACATAACTGTGGTTAATTCAACTCAAGTTCTGGGTCAGTTCCCAGGTAGGAGGTGTTCCGTAAACCGTCATCTTAAGTACCTTCAGCCTTAGACAGAACTTCACCGATCCCTTATAACCAATAGTTATGTTTGTCCTACTTAGTCATATTAAAACTATTTTAAAACTAAGCAAGACTTAATTCTAATCCTATTAGAATTAACATGATCTTAGGTCTAATTAATTTTAAACATTTTAAAATTAATTCATTTACCTATGATCCTATGTTTGCATGCAATCTTTATTATAGGTTGATGGTTTCTAATCATTACTTTTAAACTATTCAAATTTTAATGATTAGCCCTATAATCATGCATACTATAGTTTTAAAATAATTAACAATCATATTCAAGTTAATATAATAAAACTATATATATACTGGATTGCATTGCATGAATTTAATATAACAATTATATTAAGCTGTGGATGTTTCATGCTCAATGCAACTATGATTTCCTTATTAAATAATTATAACAATTATAATATATTGCCAATGAAGGTAAATCAAAGTAGCCATGTTGTAAACAACTTATTAAATATAACTCTTTTATATTTAACTAAGTGATTTCATGCATCATGCTATTCCATTTTTCATGATTTTAATATAGCTCAACTATATATTAAAAAACTCATGAAAATAAACCATGCATTTCAATCCATACATTATAACTAATTATAATATATATAAAATGCATGAGCATACTGATGTGGACTTTTCCTACCGCAAGCGCACGGGTCAAGTAATAATATAGTGAATGTAATTCGAATGTCGTCCTCTGGATTGGATTTTTAAGCAAATCAAGTATTGTGAATTATCTTGCTCAATTTTATTTAGGGATCAAAAAGTGATGAATGGATGGTATCAAAAATAAATCAAAACAAGTAAAAAGTGTGGAAATTCAATTGGGAAAAACACTTAGGGAATTGATTTCGCCGATTTAGTCTAGGATTGATTTTAAGGATTAAGTTATTATGCACAATGAAATTATGAGCCTAAGACCCTTTTATCACAACTACCTCTCCCGAGTATAATTGATTCTCATGTAAATTAATCTACTTGATATCCCTATCTAAGTTGGTTAACATGCAAGGCAATGAGATCTTTTGACCAATTCTAAAGTTAATCTAAAACCGTCACGAATTAGAAAGTAAACTTTAGTCATGCAATCTTGAGTAAGTCTATATTAAACCCCCTCTCCCGAGCTAGATTCAAAACTTAAATCATTCAACTAATGGCCAATTAATTGAAAGCATTAAATCAAGATTGCAAACATAATCAACATTGCACAACTTAAACCATAAATCAATCCATAAACAAAATCAACTACATCAATCCCTAAGCTATGAGTTTAGCTACTCATGAATTTAACTACAAGCTCAACTAAACATAATAAAGCCATAAATCTAACTAGAGAAAAGGAAAGGGAAAAGAAAACTCAATGTAGGCCGAGACCGAACGTCCCCGTTACGATCCCCACGAACGATGGGTTGATTTCCGCTTTTCTCCCTCTTGTTCAGCCTCAATCCTCTGTTTTCTCCTCTGTTTTACGGCTCCAAAAGGTCCCAAAATTGAATCCCCCAAAACCTAGCCGAAAAGAAGCTTATATTCTGTTTTTTTCGTCATAGCGTCGAGACGCTATCAAGACAGCGTCTCGACGCTAAGGTCGCAGAGTCTCGACGCTGTGACCTTTACGCGCCTAATCAGATATGGAATGTGAGCGTCGAGACGCTCAAGAGCTAGCGTCTCGACGCTAGCCTGCTGTTGACCGAAATTTGACTTTTTTTTCCTCTTTAAATCTTTTCATTCCTTTGCCTCTTTTCACGTCCCGAGCACCCGATTAACTCCAATATTGCGCTATAGCTCCAATCAACCATTTCCTACAAAATAAACGATAAAGTGCAATAAAATGGCCAATAATCATCAAAGACTAGCTAAATTAAATAAGTAAAGATAGCTAGCTATGCTCGCTATCACATACTTTATAACCTAAGGTGGGATTTTAAATCTAAATGACATCCATAAAGCATTTAAATAGCATATTGATAACTCTCCAAAAGGGAGTTATTTAGGCCTTAGTTTTATAATGATTTGTGTATCGTTTGTGCTAAATAGGGTTGCTTTTAGATGAATACTGCATGTTCTAACCCATTTGGAAGAATGGATGCCTTGGAAGTTATTTTGTGCAGATTATATTGTTGAGCGACTTGAGGGAGCAAAATCTGTGATCCAGCAAAGCAAGGAGCAAAACTGCCACGTCACAGCTCGTTGGCCATTTTAATGAACTAAAGTTAGTTAAGCTATTCTCGGATTTAAGAAGCAAGGAGAGCCATCCACGTGTCTATGTCAACCTAATTTGAGCTTGTCTTCATTTTATAAAAGGGAAGAGCCGTTCAAGTCAAATTCATTCCACTTTTGGGGAAGAGATCATTTCTCATTTCCATCTTGGGAGCCGAATAGAGGAGAAAGACTGGAGACTTCAAGAAGACCATCAATTACAGAATTGACCAAGGGAATTAGTATTTTCTTGTAATTTCTTGTAATCATGGATGCGCATACTCAGATTGTAGTGTGTGTTATCGTGAGTGTTATGAACTAAAACTCTTTAGGTGTTGGTTAGGAGTTATGTAATTGTTGTGCTTAATTCTCTATACAATATATGTTGATTTGAGCATCTTGATTATTTGTTGAGCTTATCTATATTTTGTGTCCGCTTGGCCAGCCGGTATGAATACCACTTCTTAGTTTCAGGGATGATTTGAGAAGTGTGTGGCATTTAATCACACTAGATCATTGTGTATTGGTGAACGCCAGTGACTAAGCTAGGGATAACCAGTTGCCTAGTGCTTGATCGGTAGTGCGTCATTGGAGTTGACACACATTCCAAAAAATCCAGAGTTCTGGGAGGAATCTGCTAATAAGACTGCGAGAGTTTTGCTTAATCAATAATATTGCTAGAGCATCTTTTAAAACAATTACTAAATCCTGACCAACGCCTGTTTCTAATCTATCTGCTTTATTTGTTTACTTTCTGTTCTGCCATTTCTTTTGCCTCAGCATTTTATCAAAACCAATCATTTTAACCATTCTTGAAACCATTAAAGAGTTATACAAAATAGATAAAGTGAGAGCTATTCAGACCCTGGATTCGATAAATGCTTATTACTTGCTGCAGATTGTGTATGCTTGCACAGTGTTCTAGAGTTTATTTTTTCTATATTTTTACCCACTCTAGGAACCCAACAAGTTTTTGGCGCCGTTGCCGGGGACTTGAATAAGTTTTTATCTGATCTGTTTTGTGTATGTGTTTTAGTGGTTTGGTGCTAGAGCTTTTTTATTGTTTCTTTTTGTTTTTGCAGATGTGAGTTTGGTGCATGAGCGATCCGCCTGGAGTGAGGTTCGAGCTTGATCTAGAAATTGAGAGGACATTTAGGAGAAGAAGGAGAGAGCAGCGTAGACAGCAAAATCCAATGGCTGACGTGCCGCGTCTCCCGGAAGTTCTAGAAAATCCAGTGAGCCCCCAGCAAAATCGTGTGTTGCAGCAAAATCCGCCGCTGGAGCAAAATGGTCAGCAAAATAATCAGGCTGAGAATCTTATCTTGGTAACAAATGATAGGCCCAGAGTCATTCGAGCGTATGCTTTTCCAATGTTTGATGAGTTAAATCCAGGAATTGCATGTCCTCAAATTGAGGCAGCAAATTTTGAAATGAAACCGGTAATGTTTCAGATGTTGCAAACCGTGGGTCAATTCCATGGTTTGTCATCCGAAGACCCCCATTTACATCTTAAGTCTTTTCTAGAAGTTAGTGATTCTTTTGTAATTCAGGGAGTGTCTAGAGATGCCCTTAGATTAACTTTGTTTCTGTATTCTCTTAGAGATGGAGAAAAGGCGTGGTTAAATTCTTTTGCTCCAGGATCGATTAGGACATGGAATGAGTTAGCGGAAAAATTTCTTAGTAAGTATTTTCCACCAACTAGGAATGCTAAATTGAGGAGTGAAATAGTAGGGTTTAGGCAACTTGAAGATGAGACTTTTAGTGAGGCTTGTGAGAGGTTTAAGGAGCTTTTGCGAAAGTGTCCCCACCATGGTTTACCTCATTGTATCCAAATTGAAACATTTTACAACGGGTTAAATGGAGTAACCCAAGGTATGGTTGATGCTTCGGCTGGAGGGGCCCTTTTGGCAAAGACTTTTAATGAAGCCCATGAAATATTAGAAAGAATATCAACTAATAGTTGTCAATGGTCAGATGTTAGAGGCTCAAATAAAAAAGTTAAGAGTGTGTTAGAGGTTGATGGTGTGTCTACCATTAGGGCTGATATTGCAATGTTAGCTAACGCTCTTAAAAATGTGACAGTGGTTAGTCATCAGCAGCCGCCAGCTGTGGAGCGTGTTGCAGTGGTGAACCAAGTTGCAGAGGAAGCATGTGTCTATTGTGGTGAAGAGCACAACTACGAGTTTTGCCCCATCAATCCAGCTTCTGTGTTTTTTGTAGGTAATCAGAGGAATAACCCTTATTCTAACTTTTATAATCCAGGTTGGCTCAACCACCCCAACTTCACATGGGGAGGACAAGGAAGTAATGAGCAAGCACAGCAAAAGGTGAACCAATCAGGATTTGCTAAAACACAAGTATTGCCCCAGCAAAATAAGCAGGCTTTGCCCCAGCAAAATTCGGAGAGTTCTCTTGAGGCAATGATGAAAGAATATATGGCTCGTACAGATGCCGCAATTCAAAGTAATCAAGCTTCAATGAGGGCCCTGGAATTGCAAGTAGGCCAGCTAGCTAATGAGCTGAAGGCAAGGCCTCAAGGGAAACTTCCTTCAGATACTAAGCACCCTAGAAGGGAAGGTAAGAAGCAGGTACAGGTAGTGACTCTAAGGAGTGGTAAGCCATTAGAAGAAACAAAAGAACCTAGTAAACCCCAGGATGTAGAGAAGAATCCAGACGAAAGTTTAATGTTTTTAAGGCCATGAAGTATCCAGACGAAATGGAAGATTGTTCTTTCATTAGGATTCTGGAGAACACAATTGTTGAGACTGTTGGGTTTTATGCCCTAAAACTCGTAGATAGTGAATGTAACCGTTGATCGGATATTAATGAAATAATATTGATATATTTTTTCATTAAATGTTATTAGTTATTTTATATTTGTTTTTGCCTAAAAATAACCCTAATCCAATAAACTAGACATCCCAGGCTGTAATATGAGTCTTGAACTATATGTAGCGACATATGGGATCATTGTTCAAGAAACAGCCTAAAGGGTCTATAGTATAGGGATAAGACTGGGTGCCTTATCCTGGCAACACTATGGATACGGCCCACTTTGTATTTGATACAAACGCTATGATCCAACGCATTCGTGTAGGCGACATGCGAGTGGGTGTATCCTATGCAATGAGTTTGCATAAGACCGGACCGTGAAATAGTAACCACTGGTTATAACACCGTTAACTAGTTGGTTTTCTATTTCACTAGGACGACCTAGACAACTTAGTCTTAATCCTGAGTTGATTATGGACTCCTGCTCATGAGAGATTGTCCTTTGATTTGCATGGGTGAGAGTGGCCAATACGCCGACTCAATAAGCCTACCATTTTGGGGACAAGACCGAATGGGGAGCTAGGAACATAATCGTACAAGATGGAATTCACTCCTTCCCGACTTTAGGGAAGCAGATGAGTGTTCCCTTAAGTGGTTACTCCGAGTCTTGAACAAAGGGCCCTACCCTCTCAATGGCACGAGAGGGTTTTCTGTTTGATGGTTGGACCACAAACAGGTTGTTCATTAGAGGAGAACTGGTACTTAAGGAAATAGAAGTAACCCAGGGGTAAAACGATAATTTGACCCAGCTGGTGTTACGGACACTCGTGAAGGACTAACTAGTCGATATTGGTCAATGTCCGTGGACACAGAAAATATGTCTGCAGTGAGAAGAGTGCAACTGTGAGTCTATAGTGGAATGTACACACAGTTAACGAATATTGATTAATTTGGTTAATGAGTTTGACCAATTAATCTCATATCGTTGGAGCTTCTGATCTGCAGGTCCATTAGGTCCCACTGGTAGCTCATAAAGTAATTTGAGGCAACTAAGTAATAAATGTAAATTGAAAATGTTCAATTTACCAAGGGAAACAAATATAATATATATTGATATATTATTATGAGAGAAATTAATATTTGAAAAAATTCAAATATTAATATAAATTTATGGAAGTTTGAAAGAGTTCAAATAATGAATTAATTAATTTAAGGCCTAAAATCTATTTGGGCAAATTAATTAATTCAAGGCCGGAAATTAAATATGTGATATTTAATTGGTGATTAATTAATTAAAGAATTCATTAACCTGGAATTAATCAATTATGGAAATAATTAATCACTTAAGGAAGTGATTAATCATTTATGGAAATGATCTAATCACTTATGGAAGTAATTAGTCATTTGTGGAAAAGATTAATCAATTGTGGAATTGATTGATCATGGATTGATTAAATAAGGAATAAGATTGAATCAATTTTGGAAAAGATTGATTTAATTGAATATTTTATTCATGGCCTCTCTTCTATAAATAGAACACTAGACCTAATTGGTCAATGATACTCTCTTGCTCTTAGAATCACAAGACAAGACCTAGAATTCTCTCTAGCCTCCCTCTTAGAGAAAGACTCCCACAAGTCTTTTGCCTCCTAGACTTAGAGACATACCGGTGTAACCTCTGTGGTTATTGTGTCAATCAAGAAGAAATTTCCAGCGATTATAAGACAAGGAGGCTGCTGCGTTTTCGATCGTTGGAGCGTCGTTGGCGAAGAACGGTCAAGTCTGCAACGAAGGTTTGTAACGGTTCTTGCCCTTTTCTTTAGAAAAGCATGAAAATAAATTTAGATTTATTTTTCAGCATGTTTAAACCAATTTTCCAGCAACTTTAAAGTGTGTTTAAAGTGTATTTGAGTTTTTCGTAACGGTATTTTAATGTTAATTAATATACGGCGTAAGGTCCTTTTCGATGCGCTTCCGCTGCGTGGGGACTTTTATTCCCTTCAGAGACAGCAATGGAGGATTTGGCAAACAAGCATTTCGAAGATCATGGCAAGGTTAGTGTAGAGGATTTAGAAGTTTGTTCTTTAGAAAGAAAAAATGAAAAAGTGTCTAGGTGTGAGGATGTTTTTTAGTCTTTAGATTTGGATGAAAGGAAAGCTCCTCCTATTAAGCCATCCCTGATCGAGGCACCCACTTTAGATTTGAAGCCCTTACCGGATCATCTAAAGTATGTGTATCTTGGGGAGGGTGAGACGTTGCACATTACTGTTGCGTCAGATTTAATGTCGGAGGATGAAGAGGCCTTAATAAAGTTGCTGCAGCAATATCATAAAGCAATAGGTTGGACATTGGCTGACATTCAAGGAAGTAGCCCATCTTTTTGTATGCATAAAATCACTCTAGATGAGGGATCCTTTAGGAGTATTGAGCAACAGAGAAGGCTTAACGACCCTGCTATGAAGGAAGTTGTTAAGAAGGAGGTGATCAAATGGTTGGATGTTGGGATTATTTATCCAATTGAAGATAGCAATTGGGTAAGCCCTGTCCAATGTGTTCCTAAGAAAAGAGGTGTCACAGTGGTATCTAATAAGGACAATGAGTTGATCCCAACCAGGACAGTGACTGGCTGGAGGGTTTGCATGGATTACAGGAGGCTTAACAAAGCTACCCGTAAGGACCATTTCCCTCTACCATTTATTGACCAAATGTTGGATAGATTGGCTGGTCAGACCTACTACTGTTTCTTAGATGGTTATTCTGGGTATAACCAAATTACCATTGCTCCTGAGGATCAGGAAAAAACCACTTTCACCTGCCCTCATGGGACGTTTGCCTTTAGGTGAATGCCTTTTGGCCTTTGCAATGCTCCAGCAACATTCCAGAGGTGTATGTTAGCAATTTTGTCTGATATGATTGAGTCCACTGTTGAGGTATTTATGGACGATTTTTCAGTCTTTGGAGGGTCTTTTCAGAGTTGTTTGGATAATTTAGGCAAGGTATTAAAGAGATGTGAGGATACTCATCTAGTTCTTAATTGGGAGAAATGCCACTTCATGGTGAAGGAGGGCATTGTGTTAGGTCATAAGATTTCAAAGAAAGGTCTAGAAGTTGATCGAGCAAAAATAGAGGTTATTGAGAGATTAGAACCACCGAATCCAGTAAAAGGGATTTGGAGTTTTTTAGGTCATGCTGGATTTTATAGAAGGTTCATAAAGAATTTTTCCAAAATTAGTAAACCTCTTTGTAACTTATTGTGCACTGATCATGTTTTTGACTTTAATGCAGATTGTAGAAAGGCTTTTGAAACTTTAAAGGCTGCTTTAATCTTAGCACCCATTCTGTGTGCACCTAATTGGAGTTTACCATTTGAGGTAATGTGTGATGCGAGTGATGTTGCAGTAGGTGCCATGTTGGGGCAAAATCAAGGCAAATTTATCCATCCTATATATTATGCAAGCAGGGTTTTGAATGAGGCACAAATCAACTATATAACTACTGAAAAGGAGTTGTTAGCGGTTGTGTTTGCCTTTGAGAAATTTCGGTCATATTTGGTTGGGTCCAAAGTCACAGTTTTCACAGATCATGCAGCAATAAGGTACTTAATGTCTAAGATTGGGTTCTATTATTGCAGGAATTCGACTTAGAAATAAAGGACAAGAAGAGATCAGAAAATGTCATTGCAGATCATTTATCTCGCCTTGATCCAACATCATCTTTGCTGAAGCAACCTGCCATTTCAGATTCTTTTCCCGATGAGCAACTTTTTGTTGTTGAGGTAAAGGTAGTCAAGGACATTCCTTGGTATGCTGATATTGCCAACTTTTTGGTAAAGGGAGTCACTCATATTGATATGGATTGGAGACAGATGAAAAAGTTTAAGCATGATGCGAAATTTTTCTATTGGGATGAGTCATTTATGTATAAGCAATGCTCTGATGGTATTATTCGTAGGTGTGTTTCAGATGATGAAGCAAAGGAAATCCTGGAGCAATGTCACTCTTCGCCATATGGAGGCCATTTCAGCGGTCAGAGGACAGTTATGAGGATTTTTCAATGTGGATTCTTCTGGCCTTCCTTATTTAAGGATGCCCATTGGTTCTACAAGCAATGTGATGCTTGCCAAAGGAGAGGAAATTTAGGACCTAGAGATGAAATGCCTCTTACTTACATTTTAGAATTGGAATTATTTGATGTGTGGGGTATTGACTTTATGGGGTCATTTCCCCCTTCTAATGGCAATGTTTTTATCTTATTGACAGTTGATTACGTGTCCAAGTGGGTGGAGGCCATCGCATGCCATCAGAATGATGCCAAGACAGTGTCAAGGTTTCTCCAATCGCACATTTTTGCGCGATTTGGGACACCTAGAGCTCTAGTGAGTGATTAGGGTAAACATTTTGTTAATAATGTCTTAACTAAGCTTTTAGCTAACTATGGAATTAAGCATAGGGTAGCTACCCCATATCACCCACAGGCAAATGGCCAAGCTGTGATAAGCAATAGGGAAATCAAATCGATTCTAGAAAAAGTAGTCCATCCATCTAGGAATGATTGGTCTTTTAGGTTGGATGAGGCTCTTTGGGCCTATAGGACAGCCTATAAGACTCCTCTAGGTATGTCTCCCTATCGGTTAGTATATGGGAAAACTTGTCATTTACCATTAGAGCTCGAGCATAAAACATTTTGGGCTTTGAAAAAATTAAATTTTGATATGAGCCGTGCAGGGGCAGTAAGAATGTTGCAGCTTAATGAATTAGAGGAATTTCGTCAATTTTCGTATGAGAATGCAAAAATGTATAAGGAAAAGACTAAGTTGTGGCATGACAAGAGGATTAAGCCTAAAGAGTTTGTTAAAGGTCAGAGGGTTTTGTTTTATAACTCTAGATTAAAATTGTTTCCTGGGAAACTAAAATCCAAGTGGTCGGATCCATTTGTTGTGATGGAAGTTTTTCCCCATGGAGCAATTACTTTGCAGGATGAAAAAGATGGGAGAGTATTCAAAGTTAATGGACAGCATGTGAAACATTATTGGGGTGAGGAGTTCCAGTCGAAATATCCTTCCCTAAAGTTGGTTGATGAATGAGAGAGCATGAGTTTTGCGGGAGCATTTTACAGAGCAATGTTTTCGGCTCCCAAAGTTTGTTTTGATTTTATTCTCGCTGATTTTTCTTAATTCGAATTATTTTGAATTAGATTTGGTTTGTTTGAATCTTTTCTGATTTATTTTTAATTCATTGTTATTTTGTTCGGTTGATTTTATTTTCTGTGTATTTTTATTTTTGCCAGTTTAGTTTGTATTTTATTTAATCTGATTATTAGTTTAGATTCTAATTCAGTTTGTATTTTCAGTTTTTTTAATTTCTGTGTAGGTTTTTATAAAGTTTTTCCTAATTTATTTGGCTTCAAATAAAAGAGATTTGATTTAAGCGGTTAATTTAAAATTCCTGATTTGATTTTCCTGATTTGATTTTTTTTTTTTTTTGAATTCTTCTGTATCCAAGATTCTTCTAGAAGATAATCTTTGCTCAAAAGGTTGTTGCGGCAATTTTATGGCCAAATCAAATATTTCTTCTGAATAGAAAGGGTTTCGTTGTGGATTAATTATTTTTACCATTTGGATTTGAATTTTCTGTGGGAAGGTAAATTGCATGAGAAGTCGGATGCTACCACGTGTCGCACAGGGGAAATCCAAGGGTTTAACCGTTGGACAGCACACCAGCATTTACCATGGGCCGTTTGAACCTCAGATTTTACTGTTTGATGGATTTAATTTTTCGATTGCATGAGATTTGAACGGTAATTTTATTTAATGAAGGGCAAATATCTTTCGGTTGGGATTTTATTTGCTGGAACCCTATTTATTCAAAACTTTCGGTAAGTTTCTTTTTACTTCATCTTTTTGCTTTCATCCTTTGCCATTTGCATTTTTCCTTTTCATTCGTTTTTTTCTGTAAAAACCTTTGAGTCTCCAATGGCGAAAACGAGAGGAAGAAAGGAAAGAGACAATGAGGAAGAGGAGGTGCCTGTTACTCCAGAAGTACCGAAGACGAAAGCAAAGAAAAAGAAAACGCCAGAGGAGAAAGAAGCTAAGAGGAGAAGAAGACAACAGAGGGCAGAAGTCGAAGAAGTAGTGCAAAAGGTAGTAGAAGATATTGCTGCTGAGGTGGTCGAGGAAGAAAATCCGAAGGATCCTAAGGAACAGAACCCTGGACGGACTGAGCCGACAGTCAGAAATCTGCAAAAAGTTTAAGAAAAACAAGCAGAGGATGTGCCAGTGGGAGGAATTCCACAGAGAGTTCAAGAGCAAGAGGCCCAAGTCGAGGTCATTATGCCGGAAGTTCCGCGTCGCCGGCGGAAGCAGAAAGCTGGACGTGTCAAGGTGGTCCGAACTGATACTCCCTCACCGCCGACAACTGATTCTGAGAAAGAGAATACAGAAAGAGAAGAACAGGAGAAAAAGGAGGCCGAGCATAAAGCAAAAGTGGAAACGGAAAAGAAAGCAGATGAGGAAATTTTGCCCGAACAAAGGGAAAGCAGGGGCAAATGCATTGTTGAAGCATCGGCTGCAGCTGAGGAGGTTGATACTGAGGAAGTACGGTTGCCGTACAACCACTTCATCAATAATCTTGCCCGATCAAAGTATATAGAGATGCTGAAAAGAGACTTTCTGTTTGAACGAGGAATTGGGGATGATCTGCCATGGTTCTTGAGGATTGGAATAGCGAACCATGGCTAGGGTCAGTTCTGCGCAAAGCCGGAGCCGGTCAATTCCAATGTTGTCCGTGAGTTTTATGCAAATATCGATGATCAAGAAGGATTTCAGGCTATCGTTCGAGGGGTGCCCGTTGACTGGAGCCCGGGAGCTATCAATTCTTTATTCAACCTCCAGGACTTTCCGCACGCAGGTTTTAATGAGATGGTGGTAGCACCATCAAATGATCAGTTAAATGCAACTGTCCGGGACGTTGGCATCGAGGGGGCTTAGTGGCGGTTATCGAAGATAGAAAAGCGTACATTTCAAGCTGCCTATCTGAAAAGCGCAGCCAATACGTGGATGGGCTTCATCAAGTTGCGCTTACTGCCGACAACTCACGATTCAACGGTGTCTCGAGACCGGGTATTGCTTGTGTTTCCTATTCTTCGTTCGATGAGTATTGATGTGGGAAAAATCATTTCTACAGAGATTTATGAATGCTAGCGGAAGAAGGTAGGGAAGCTATTTTTCCCTAACACCATAACGATGTTATGCCAAAGGGCAGGGTTCCAATGAATGCGGATGGTGTTACTCTGATGGACAAAGGGAATAATTGACACGTCGAACCTGGCTAGGCTTCAAAGGACGCAGGAAGCACGCCAAGGCGGTTTGGTGTGCGACATCCATCAAATGCAGGAGCAATTACAGATGCATTCTAGCAGGATGGAATTCGCTGAAAGGCAATTCCAAACCTTCTGGAATTATGTGAAGAGAAGGGATGTCGCGTTGAGGGTGGCCTTGCAGTCTAATTTTTCTAAACCATATCCGGCTTTACCCATATTCCCTTATGACCTACTGAACCCTTGGATCCCGCCATCGTCTGTTGAGAGAGAAGGGGATGAAGAAGAAGAACCTGGTCAGGAGGATTGAAGAAGGAAGAATTTCGGCGAGCATTTATTTTGCTGAAATATTTATGTTGCTCGCGCATTTCTGACCACATCTTTTTCTGTTTTTGCTTGTTTTGCTTGTTTGTAATTTTTTTTCTGCTATTGGGCCACTAAAAATATATATATCTGCTAATGTAATTTCTTTCTTTATTTTCAATGATATTTCCAATAGTTGTTTCTGTTCTATAGCACTGAGTAATTCTAACTTAACTAATTTCTTCTGAATTTTTGAAGCTTGGACTAGTTAGCTTAGTTAAGATCAAGGTATTCTGATCTCCAGAAACCTTTTGCTTGAGCATTTCTTCTAGCCTGGTCGTTGCTGCAGCAAGAAGATTCTGAGGTAGTGTTGACTTATGTGATCCACTTTAAGCTTAGTTCTAGTCCCACGCATAGTTTTAAAATTCAGATAGAAATGTTTAAGTTTAGGGGTATAATTCATAATGTTAATGATTCATTGGGGACAATGAATAATTCAAGTTTGGGGGACTTTTTGCTACTCCAATTGTTTTGCTCGAGCATTCCTCTCCTTCATTAAATAAATTGCTAGGTTATTGAGTAACCAAGGACATTTGTGATACCCACAGTTTGTCTTTGTGTCAAAAGATAACCTAGGAAATATGAAAAAATGAGAAAGAATGATTTGCTGAAAAAAAAATGGTGACAATTTTGCTGAGAAAATTCATGGAGCAAAAGTTTTGAAGGATGAATGATAATCCAGCAGCTTTTCTGTCTCCCAGGACTTAGGTGAGCTTCATCATAAAATGTCGTCATTCTGAGGAGCAAGGGATAGAATAACTAAGGATTTTTTAGCTTAGCAAAGAGTATTTAGCCTAGTTGGTGATGAGTTTGAGGCAAGGGTATACTGCACCATAAAGTGGGTCATCCCATGCTTAAGAGCTTATGACTGTAGGGTTGCTTTAAGTCTGAAAAACAAAAATATAAACCCTTTAAAAATATGTTTTAATATGTCTGATAATGGAGCTAGGCTGTGGTAAGTTCTTAGGATTAAGTTAAAAAGTGGTGATTATTTGTCCATGCCGAAAGAACTATTTTGCTGCAGCAGAGCTTGGTTTTGCAGAATGCTCAAGTATAGGTTGAAGGTAGTGTTGGGTTATCTGTTTTGATTAAGCTATGCTTTGTCCAAAGTTTTGAATTCTTAAGGGAAGGTTGGTTAGTATTGCTCGGGACGCGCAATAGTTCAAGTTTGGGGGTGTGATAACTCTCCAAAAGGGAGTTATTTAGGTCTTAGTTTTATAATGATTTCTATGTCATTTGTGCTAAATAGGGTTGCTTTTAGATGAATATTGCATGTTCTAACCCATTTGGAAGAATGGATGCCTTGGAAGTTATTTTGTGCAGATTATATTGTTGAGCGACTTGAGGGAGCAAAATCTGTGATCTAGCAAAGCAAGGAGCAAAACTGCCCCGTCACAGCTCGTTAGCCATTTTAATGAACTGAAGTTAGTTAAGCTATTCTCGGATTTAAGAAGCAAGGAGAGCCATCCACGTGTTTAGGTCAACCTAATTTGAGCTTGACTTCATTCTATAAAAGGGAAGAGCCGTTCAAGTAAAATTCATTCCACTTTTGGGGAAGAGATCATTTCTCATTTCCATCTTGGGAGTCGAATAGAGGAGAAAGACTGGAGACTTCAAGAAGACCATCAATTACAAAATTGACCAAGGGAATTAGTATTTTCTTGTAATTTCTTGTAATCATGGATGTGCATACTCAGATTGTAGTGTGTGTTATCGTGAGTGTTATGAACTAAAACTCTTTAGGTGTTGGTTAGGAGTTATGTAATTGTTGTGCTTAATTCTCTATACAATATATGTTGATTTGAGCATCTTGATTATTTGTTGAGCTTATCTATATTTTGTGCCCACTTGGCCAGCTGGTATGAATACCACTTCTTAATTTCAGGGATGATTTGAGAAGTGTGTGGCATTTAATCACACTAGATCATTGTGTATTTGTGAACGCCAGTGACTGAGCTAGGGATAGCCAATTGCCTAGTGTTTGATCGGTAGTGCGTCATTGGAGTTGAAACACATTCCAAAAAATCCAGAGTTCTGGGAGGAATCAGCTAATAAGACTGCAAGAGTTTTGCTTAATCAATAATATTGCTAGAGCATCTTTTAAAACAATTACTAAATCCTGACCAACGCCTGTTTCTAATCTGTCTGCTTTATTTGTTTACTTTCTGTTCTGCTATTTCTTTTGATTCAGCATTTTATCAAAACCAATCATTTTAACCATTCTTGAAACCATTAAAGAGTTATACAAAATAGATAAAGTGAGAGCTACTCAGACCCTCGATTTGATAAATACTTATTACTTGATGCGGATTGTGTATGCTTGCACAGTGTTCTAGAGTTTATTTTTGCTATGTTTTTACCCACTCTAGGAACCCAACACGTATAAACCAATTAATTGGCTCCTAGGATAAAATAAAACACATAAATTACAATAATTTAAGCTATGTTATCCTAAAAATATCCTTCTGCAGCTTCAGAACAAGCCTAGACCGCCCGAACCGCTTCGAACCAGACTCCAAATCACCAAAACGAGCTTGAACCAGGCTGGATCGGGCCAAACCGACCCCAGACCAACCCAAAAACACTGAATCGGACCGCAGCTTCAGCTTGAACCGCACGCATCCGAAACCCTAGTGCACGCCGCGTGAAATCGCGATCGCAGAACTCCCGCCTCGCGAAATCGCGACAGCATCGCAACGCCCGACGAACAGGGTCGCAACGCTTCTGCGTCTGGAGGCAGAATCTGGGCATTCCGGCGGCTGTTTTTCGCATTTGGCCTCGATTTTAGACTTGATTTTCAACAATCTTCATCATCGAACACCCTATTCTAGACCTGGACTTACAGAGGATAATATATTTACAAAATATGCCCAAAAACGCAGGGGCCTTTACATTGAACCATTCAAGAAAACGTAAATCTATGGCCAAATTAATCGAAACCATTTATATGCAAACCATAACATTCATAATGCATAAATCCCACCATGAACAAATTGCAAATTTCAATTTAAAATCAAGAACAACTGAGTTGGCTCTGATACCAATTGAAGGGATAAAAGCCCTACGCAGCGGAAAGAATTATCGAACCTACTCAGAGTCTTAGATTCTAATTGAAATACCAATACAATTTGAAAAAATATTACAGTAATAAATCTATATTTAATGGGTTGTACAGCGGCTATAAACATGCTAAAAATTAACTAGATCTAATCTAGACGATCCTAGTGATCAAGGATTTCATAAAAAACTTACTTTTAAGAAAGTCTTGATCGATTCGCCTTTGCTTGCTAATAAGATCGAAAATGCAGCAACCTTCTTGTGCGAACACCACCATGGTTACACCGGTATATCTCTAAAACTTCTTGAAGCAGGAGACTGGTGGGAGTCTTTTGGGAGAGATCTCTGAGAGAATGAGAGTCAATGGGATGCCTTTCACCCCACCCTAGGGATCCTATATATAGGTAAAGGCCAAGACCTTTTCCTAATAGAAAAAGGTCTATGAATAAGTTCAAATCTATTATCTGAACAATATCTAATTTTAATAAATAATTAATTAATTCCATAATCAATTAATTACCCAATTAAATCTCATATATTTAATCTTAGGGATTTTATTAAAATTAAAATTAATATGAATCCAATTCATATTTATTCGAACTCTTTCAAATGTTTTCTCTCAAAAATTAATTTTTGAAATTAATTCAAAAATTATATTATAAAGTTTCATAAACTTTATATTATAATGTATCAACATACATCATAAGATTCCCTTAAATAAATTGAACACTTTCAATTTACAATTTATACTTAATTGCTTCAAGTCTCTTTACGAGCTACCAGTGGGACCTAATGAACCTACAGATCAGAAGCTCCAACGATACGAGACTAATCGGCTAAACTCATTAACCAAGTTAGTCAACATTCGTTAACTGTGGGTCACTCCATTAAAGACCCACAGCTGCACTCTTCTCACTGCAGAATATTTTTGTGTCCACGCATATCGACCAATAACGGAAAGTTAGTCCTTCACGAGTGTTCGTAACTCCGGTTGGGTCAAATTACCGTTTTACCCCTAAGTTACCTCTACCTCCTTAAGTACCAGTGCTCCTCTAATGAACAACCTATTTGTGGTCCAACCATCAAACAGAAACCCCTCTCGGGCCAGTGAGAGGGTAGGGCGCTTCGTTCAAGACCCGGAGACACCACTTAAGGGAACACTCATCTAATTCCACAAAAGTCGGGAAGGAGTGAATTCCATCTTGTGTGATTATGTTCCCAGCTCCCCACTCAGTCTTGTCCCCAAAATGGCAGGCTTATTGAGTCGGCGTGCTGGCCACTCTCACCCATACAAATCAAAAGACAATCCCTCGTGAACAGGAGTCCATAATCCACTCAGGATTCAGACTAAGTTGCCTAGGTCATCCTAGTGAAATAGAAACCTAACTAGTGAACGGTGTTACAACTAGTGGTTACTATTTCGCGGTCCGATCTTATGCAAACTCATTGCATAGGATACCCCCACTCGCATGTCTACTACATGGACGCTTTTGATCAATACGTCTATATCAAATACAAAGCGGGTCGTATCACATAGTGTTACCAGGATAAGGTACCCAGTCTTATTCTTGTACTATAGACCTTTTAGATTGTTACTTGAACATCGATCCCCGTATGTCCCCACATACTAGTTCAAGTTACATACAAACAACATTGGATCTTAGTTTATTGGATTTTGGTTAAATTGTGCAATATTTAACAATAACATTTTATTGCAGAAACTTAATAACATTTTATTAAAACAAGGAAAAAATACACTTTTAGTCCCTGAGGTTTGGGTTAGGTTTCATTTTGGTCCCTCCATCCAATTTTCCGTTAATAATTAACGGATTGTTGACGTGGCACTAATTTTTTAATAAAAAATTATTTTTTGAATTTTTTAAAATAAAAAAAAAAATTATTAATAATAAAAAAAATTATTATATTATTATTTTATTATTTCATCATCTTCTTCTTAACCCAACCCTACAACTTCTTCTTCTTCTTAACGCTAACCTACAGCTATTGTCACCGGAAGCCACCGGCGGCGATGATTTTTTTTTTTTCCTTTTTCCTTTTTTTCCCCACTCCTCCGCGCTGTGTTTTTCCCATTTTTCCTCCATTTTTCTCCGATGGGACGCCATTAGTTATCGTGGGTTGCAGCTCTGAAACCGCCGTTAGTCATCTCTCGTGCTTTCCGTCCATTTTGTTTAAAAAAAAAAAAAAGAGAAGGAAGGGGAAAATCTCCTTCGAAACCGCCGAATTTGGAAGAACCCCCAGATCTGAGAGGCTCCTATTCGAACCGGCGCCAAAACTGACGCCTCTGCTCTTCAAACGGCCACGCTGAAGCTCGCGAACTGCCAGATCTGAAAGGCTCCTCTTCGAACGGCCACACCGAAACTTGCAAACTGTCAGATCTGAGAGGCTCCTCTTCGAACGACTAAGCTGAAGCTTTCAAACTGTCGCTGCTGTGCTGCCGTCAAGACGCCTTTGCTCGCCGGAGATGGGGGCGGCCCAGTTCCGATTCGAAGGGGGTTTTTCCCCTTCATTTTTTTTTTTAAATCAAAGCTGAAATGGAGGAGGGTTTTTGAGGAAAAAAACAGAAAACAAGGAGAGGAAGAAGAAAGAAAGGGGATTGGGGAAAAAAAAATTCTCCGCCGGCGGGAGCATCACCGGCAACTGGACTTGAGGAAGAAGAATACTTGAAGCTTGAAGGGGATGATGAAGGAGGAGAGAGAAAGAATAAAAAATAAAAATAATATATTTTTAAATAATTTATATTATTTTATTTTTAAATTTAAAAAATCATATTTTTTTAATAAAAAAAAATAGATGCCACGTCAGTCATCTGTTAAAATCTAACGGAAAAATGGATGGAGGGACCAAAATGAAACGAAAACCAAACCTCAGGGACTAAATTGTCGAGTTTGAAAACTCAGGGACCAAAATGAAACCTAATTCAAACCTCAGGGACCAAAAGTGTATTTTTCCCTTAAAACAAGTATATATTTTGTTTACATTCACTATCTACGAGTTTTATGGCATAAAACCCAACAGAGAGAATATGAAAGGGCCTTATGGTGGTCATATGTTGTAGTACCTAAACCCTAGGTTTAGTGTTCTACTTATAGAAGAAAGACCATGAATAAAATATTCATTTAAAATCAATTATTTCCATAATTGATTTAATCTTTTCCATAATTAATCAATTTCATAACCAATCAATTCCATAATTAATCATTTTCATAACCAATCAATTCCATAATTGATTAATCTTTTCCATAAATGATTGATCACTTCCATAAGTGATTAAATCATCTATAATATATTAAAAGGCAGTATTCCTGAAAAACATTTTTAGACCAGAATACCCCTCTAAATTTCAGATAATTACATAATTAGTTTTCAAATTCTAGAATCAGATTTCGTAATCTATATCTATATCTATATTAATTGTTTCTAAATTTCAGATAATTACATAATTAGTTTTCAAATTCTAGAATCAAATTTCGTAATCTATATCTATATCTATATTAATTGTTTCTAAATTTCAGATAATTACATAATTAGTTTTCAAATTCTAGAATCAAATTTCGTAATCTATATCTATATCTATATCTATACTATATTAATTGTTTTAATTAGAAAAAAATAAAAGATAAAAAAAATCAAATTTCGTAATTGCTTTAATTAAAAAAATATATACAATTTTTTAAATTAAAAAAAGAAAAGATAAAAAAAATTATTTTAATTAAACAATATAAATAAATAAATAAATTTCGTAATTTTTTTAATTAATTAATTAGAAAAAGAAAAAATAGAAAAAAAAAACAAATTTTGTAATTTTTTAATTAAATAAATTTCATAACTGTTTTAATTAAAAAAATAAATAAATTTCGTAATTTTTTTAATTAATTAATTAGAAAAAGAAAAATAGAAAAAAAAAATTTGTAATTTTTTAATTAATTAATTAAAATATGATTAAAAAAATAAATTTCATAACCGTTTTAATTTTTTTAAAAAAATGAAAGAAATAAAGGAAATTTTTTTAATTGACAAAATCTATTTTTTTTTTTCAAATATGAAATTTAATAACCTAGAATAATATCTTTCCCTCTATAAATATTTCACGTTCTTCCATTGGTTTTCACATCGATGAAACTTCACAAACATAGTGAAACTCTTGCAACTTCTTCGTCTAGAGCCGTTGGTATTTACCTCCCATACTCAAATACCTCTATATTTGAATTTTCCTGCTAAATCTCTTATTTCTCATACTTTAATTTTGTTATGTGATTTTATATTCAAAATATCCTAATGTATATCTTTTTAATTTTTAAACATAAATGTATTTTTTTTTAGATTTGCCATTTTTTTGCAGCACCTCGAACCGTTAATGTCTAATCACCTCTATTGTTTCTTTATTGAATTAGTTACATCATTATTGACTATCGATCTTCATCACCTCCTTGCTTAATCCACGGACAAGTTTTAGATACTGGACATCTAGGTAATATCAGACTCTCCACTTTTTGAAGCTAAGACAATCTACTGTCAATTTAAGTACGCTATACTTTTTATACTGTATTTGCATGGTTAAATCAAATTTTGTAATTAAAATTGGTGGACAATGAGTGATCAAGGTTAGGGGCGAAGTGTTGCAGGGAAGTATGAGAAAGAGTATTGTGAGATTTCAATGGTGAATATAAAAAATAGAAAATAAAAGATAAAATCTTATAAAAATAATAAAAAAATCTTATTGTGTTTGTTTTTATTAAAAAGATAAGAAAATCAAATTTTCTAATTGTTTTAATTAAAAAAGAGAAGATAAAAAAAGAAAAATTATTCAAATTTTTGTAATTGTTTTAATTAAAATAAGAAAAGATTAAAAAAAATCAAATTTCGTATTAGGTTTTTTTTATTAAAAAAAAAGATAAGATAAAAAAAAATCAAATTTCCTAATTGTTTTAATTAAAAAAAGAAAAGACAAAAAAAAAAAAGGAAAACTTCCTAAATTTCGTAATTGTTTTAATTAAAAAAAGAAAAAGATAAAAAAAAAATCAAATTTTGTATTCCGTTTGTTTTTATTAAAAAAAAAATAAAGAACTCAAAAAAAAAATCAAATTTCGTATTGTATTTGTTTTTATTTAAAAAAAGAAAAAGGTAAAAAATAAAATAAACAAACAAACAACACAAATTTCCTAATTGTTTCAATTAAAACAAGATAAGATAAAAAAAGGGAAAATTTCGTAATTTTCAAAATCTAATGTTTTTTTTTTTTTTATATTATGAAATATGAAATCCAGTAGTAGTGGTTACACGACAAGGCAGAGTATTCTTTTTTGTATAGTTGTGATTTAGACGGTATATGTAAAACATCGCAAAAAATATGAAATCATTAAAATAAAAATTGCTTTCCATATATGTTTTACAATATCAAAATATTAACCTATCATTTAATAAATTAATTATTTGCACAAAATTTCGCTTCGTAATATATATATATATATGATTTTTCATGGAAAAGTGATAATGTGAAAACATTAAAAAAATTATTGCAATGTGTAACTTTTAAAAATTGATTAAAACAAGCCAAAAGTGAGTATAGTTCAGCGGTAATTAGCATGTACCTCGACCAAGAGGTTTGAGGTTTGAATTCCTCCACCCCCAAATGTTGTTGTACTAAAAAAAATTATTAAAACAAAAATTATGTAATATATTTTTTTTTTCATAATTTATGTAACATATACTTATTACATACTAAAAAGGTACTATTTTCTCTTATTTTAATTTAAAACTACAATATTTCACGTGCAATGCACGTGTTTCACGACTAGTTTCCATAAATGATTAATTACTTCCATAAGTGATTAAATCATTTCCATAAATGATTAATTACTTCCATAAGTGATTAATCATTTCCATAATTGATTAATTTCTAATTAATTAATTCTTTAATTAATTAATCACCAATTAAATATCATATATTTAATTTCAGATCTTCTATTAGTTAATTAATTAATTGCCCAATTAAATATCATATATTTAATTTCAAGCCTTCAATTAATTAATTCTATAATATGAATCATCAAATTCATATTAAAATTTGAACTCCTTCAAATTCTCTTATATCCTATAAATTTAGTATGAATCAAATTCATATTAATATTTGAACTTCGTCAAACATTTATTTCTCTCATAATAATAAAGTTTAATTTCAAATTAGACTTTACATTTTAATGTATCACTATACATTATATTAATTTGTATCTCATACAATTAACTTAATTCCCAATATGAATTTGAACTATTCAAATTCTCTCAAGATATAATTGTTCCTAATTACTCTTTACGAGCTAGCAAGGGAACCTAATGGACCTACAGATCAGAAGCTCCAATGATATGAGGTTAACTGATTAAACTCATTAATCAGGTTAAACAATATTCATCAACTGTGGGTCATTCCACTAAAGACCCACAGCTGAACTCTTCTCACTGTAGAACATTTCTGTGTCCACGGATATAGACCTATACCGGTAAGTCAATCCTTCACGAGTGTCTGTAATCACAGCTGGGTCAAATTACCGTTTTACCCTTGTGTTACATCTGTCTCCTTAAGTACCAGTGCTCCTCTAATGAACAACCTGTTTATGGTCCAACCATTAAACAGAAAGTCCCTCTCGGGCCAGTGAGAGGGTGGGATCCCTTTGTTAAAGTCCCAGAGTCACCACTTAAGGGAACACTCATCTACTTCTCCTAGAAGTGGAAAGGAGTGATTTCCTTCTTGTGTTGTCATGTCCCCAACCTCCCACTCGGTCTTTTCCCCAAAAGGAAGGCATATTGAGTCGGCGTATTGGTCACTCTCACCCATTCTAATTGATGTGGAATTTTCCTATCGCAAGCGCACGGGTCAAGTAATAGTAAAGTGATTATGAAATCGAGTGTCGTCCTCCAGATTGGATTTTTAATCAATTCTAATTACCGAAAATAGTCTTGTCCAATTTTATTTAGGGAACCAAACGAAGTGAGAATGAATGCAAAATCTAACACAAAACAAAAAGTATGACAATCTAATGGAGACAACGGTCTTAGGGATTTGATTTCACCAATTGGGATTATGGATTAATTCATGGATTAATGACATGCTATGATTCATAAATCTTGGAATACTAAAATCACACATATCTCTCCCGAGTATACATGATTCTCCCACATGTAATGAACCCGATATCCCTATCTAAATTCATTAAACATGCAAGGCATTAAGGTTATCCTTTTTAACAATTTCTAGAATTAACTATTATCTCCCGATCTCTAGCCAAATCCTAGTTATGCATAATGAGTTTTAAGCTAAATCCTCTCTCAGGAGTTAGATTTAGACACAATTAACATTCAATTCATGGCCGGTAAATTGAAAGCATTAAACATACAATATGCATAAATGAAATCAATAGCATAAAACCATAAAATCAATCCATAAAGTGCCCAACGGCTACATCAATCCCTAAGAATTAAACTTAGCTACACATAATCCGCGTTACAATATAAACTAAGTCTAAATAAGCCATAAAAACTACTAAAGAAAAGGGAAAAGAGAAGTAAACGCTAAGTAGGCCGAGACCGCACGTCCCCGTCACAATCTCCACGAACAAAGCCTTGAAATCCTTTTTTCTCCACATGCTTCAGCCTTCACAGCCCCAATTCTCTCTGTTTTACGGCTCCAAATCGTCCAAAAAAGTCCCCTCCAAAAGACCTAATCACAATCTTTAAATAAGGCAAATTTTCGTCACAGCGTCGCGACGCTGTCGCGATACCGCACATCCTGGAAAAGGAAATCCGAGAGCGTTACGACGCTGTAACCAATTGCCGTGTATTTTCATTATGGCAAGCCAGCGTCGAGACGCTCCAATGCCAGGGTCTCGACGCTGGTCCCTATTTATGCCCAATCTTGATCCAACTTCGCTCCTTTGCCTCTTTTCGCATTCCGAACATCCAATTTGCTCCAATTTCTCAATTAAATCTCCAAAATATATTTCCTACAAATAAAACATAAAAATGCATAATTTTGGCCCATTAATTGTAAAAGGCTAGCTAAATTAAAAAAGGAAAAAATAGCTAGTTATGCTCGCTATCACTAATCAAAGGACAATCCCTCATGAGAAGGAGTTCATGACACACTCAGGATTAAGACTGAATTACCTAGGTCATCGTATTGAAACAGTAACCTAACTAGTTAACGATGTTATATCTAGTGGTTTACCATTTCATGGTCCGGTCTTATGCAAACTCATTGCATAGGATACCTCTGCTTGCATGTCTACTACATGGATGCTTTGGATCAATGTCTGTATCAAATACAAAGCGGGTCGTATCACATAGTGTTACTAGGATAAGGTACCTAGTCTTATCCTTGTACTATAGACCTTTTAGGTTGTTACTCGAACATCGATCCCCGTATGTCCCCACATACTAGTTCAAGTTACATACAAACAACCTTGGATCTTAGTTTCTTGGATTTGGGTCAAATTGTGCAATATCTAACAATAACACTTTATTGTAGAAACTCAATAACATTTTATTGAAATAAGTATACAATTTGTTTACATTCACTATCTACGAGTTTTAGGGCATAAAACCCAACAGTAATAATCCCATAAAATAAGTGAAAATAATTCCATTGATTTTACTATATTAGAATTAAAATTCTTCACCTCGAGAATATGAGAGAACTTTACCATTCCTCAATTCCGTCATAGGATAGCATTTCCTAAGGGAAATAATTTTTTAAAAAAACATTTTTTTTAATTAAATTCATTTTTTCTTGGGATCAAAATCTCGGACTCCCAAAGATTAAGATCACTCACCTTAGGAATTCTAGAAAATCAGACTCCCAAATATTTCTAGATTCTATCATAGAATTTTTTTTAAGGAAAAACTGTTTTAAAAATTGATTTTAAGGAAAAAAAAGATCGTAAAACCCTTTGGAGATAAATTTTAGGGATAAAACTTTATAAGCTCAAAAAGAGAAAAAAATATTAGAAAATTAGAAAATAAGCTTGGAAATAAGTTTAAAATAAATAAAAGAAAAGTTAAAACGATTGAGAAATTGGGGTATTGAAAAAAATAATAATAATAACAGCAACAACAACAATAATAATAACAATAACAATAAAAAAAAATTAACATACACAAGCACAATAGACAAAAAATGCAATTTTAATACATGATAAAATAACATAATAATTAAGCAATAAACAAACAAGCAAAATACATATTCAAGTTTGTTAGAATTTAAAAAAAAAAAAACATATTGGAATCGATCTCGGACTCCCAAAGAATCGACTCCTCACCTCAGGAAAACTAGAAAATCGGACTCCTAAATATTTCTAGATTCCATCGTCGGATATTTTGATAAAATGAAATATAGATTTAACATTAGAACCATGTACCTATCTTTAAAAAATGATGTATTTTACAACACGAAATGAACGCGAGTATATATCTATAATATATAATATATTAAAAAGCAAGGATCCGTGAAAAACATTTTTAGACTAAAATACCCTTTTAAATTTAAGATAATTACATTAGTCAAAATCTAATTAGTTTTAAATTTTTTAAATCAAATTTTGTAATTGTTTTTATTGAAAAACGAAAAGATAAAAAGATCAAATTTCGTAATTGTTTTAATTAAAAAAAAGATAAGATTAAAAAAAAAAGTCAAATTTCGTAAGTAAGTGTTTTAATTAAAAAAAAAAAAAAGAAAAAAAGATAAGATGAAAAAAATCAAATTTTCTAATTGTTTTAATTAAAAAAATAAATGATTAAAAAATGAAAGAAATAAAGGAAACTTTCGTAACTATCAAAATCTTATTTATTTATTTTTTATTATTATTATTATTATTTTGTATTTCAAGTGTTTTTTTTTACTTTTAGTTTTTTTTTTTTTTTTTGTTATAATTGGTAAGCAAGGATCCGTGAAAAACATTTTTAGACTAAAATACCCTTTTAAATTTAAGATAATTACATCACTCAAAATCTAATTAGTTTTAAATTTTTGAAATCAAATTTTGTAATTGTTTTTATTGAAAAACGAAAAGATAAAAAGATCAAATTTCGTAATTGTTTTAATTAAAAAAAAAAAAAAAAGATGAAAAAACCAAAATTTCTTAATTAAAAAAATAAATGATTAAAGAATGAAAGAAATAAGGGAAACTTTCGTAACTATCATTTTTTTTTTTTTTTTTTGTATTTCAGGTGTTTTTTTTTTTTTTTTTTTTTTACTTTTAGTTTTTTTTGTTATAATTGGTTCGGTAGTCATTTGCTCTCTAAATTGATTTTATATGGAAAACAATTTCAGTAATCGTCTACTCTCTAAATTGATTTTATATGTATGTGCATTGTGATTTTTTCTGGTAAATTATGTTACTAATTTTTCGTATTCTATTTGTTTCTCGAGATTCTTCTTTTGGGAAATTCACGATTTCATCTTCTTTTTCGTGCCACTTTACATTTCAAATAATTACAAAATTAGTTTTCAAATTCCATAATCAAAATTTATAATTTAATAGAATTTAAAATAATATGTGATTTTATCATTTAGTTTTCAAATTTCAAAATCAAAATTCGTAGTTTAATAAAATTCAAAAGAATATTTGATTTGAGTCTAAATTTCGTGTATAAATTTTCAATCTCCATTGGTTTTCACATCTCCAACTATTTATAATTAGTTTCCAAATTTCATAATCAAAATTTGTTATTTAATAAATTTTAAAATATTATGGTGATTTTATCCTTTAGTTTTCAAATTCCATAATCAAAATTAGTAGTTTAATAAAATTCAAAAGAATATTTGGTTTAGTCTAAAAATATATATATATATTTGATTTGAGTCTAAATTTCGTCAATAAATTCCATTGGTTTTCACATTTACAATTATTTGTCTCCTCCCATTGTTTGTTTTCAGGTACCTCCATTGAATTATTATTATTATTATTATTTAGTTTCATGATTTGTGTCTACGGAAGGGTTTCAATTTTTTTTCAATTTCTTAAAATCAAGTTTCATTCAAATTTAATTTGTCAATTTCAATTTTTTAAAAAACAAGTTTCATTCAAATTTGATTTTGTCAATTAATTTTTTTTTCATGTTTTGTGTCTATCGAGAGTGATTTCGATTTTGTCAATTTCATTTTTTTTAAAAAAAATCAAGTTTCATTAAATTTCGACTTTGTCAATTTATTATTTTTTTGTTCACATTTTGTGTCTATTGGAAATATTTAAATTTGGTCAATTTTCTTTTTTTCTTTTTTTTAAATCAAGCTACATTAAAATTTGATTTTGTAAATTTAATTTTTTTTTCACCTTTTGTGTCTACTGGGAACGATTTTGATTTAGAAATATTTCTTTTGTAAATTTTCGTTTTTTTTTAAATAAGCTTTCATTAAAATTCGATTTTTTCAATTAATTTTTTTTTTCACGTTTTGTGTCTACAGAGGGAATTTCAATTTTGTCAATTTTATTTTATTTTAAAAGAAAAAAATCAAGTTTCATCAAAATTTGATTCTATCAATTATTTTTTTTTACGTTTCCTATCTATCGAAAAGGATTTCGATTTTGTTATTTAAAAAAAAAAAAAAAACGTTTCATTAAAATGTAATTTTGGTCATTATTTTTTTTTCACGTTTTGTTTCTACGAGAAATATTTCGATTTTGTCAATTTTCTATTTTTAAAAAAATCAAGTTTCATTAAAATTTAATTTTGTCAATTTATTTTTTTTTTGTTTCACGTTTTGTGCCTACTAAAAATATTTCAATTTTGCCAAATTTATTTATTTTTTTAAAAAAATTCATGTTTCATTAAAATTTGATTTTGTCAATTAATTTTGTTTTCACGATTTGTGTCTATTAAGAGTGATTTCAATTTTGTCAATTTTTTTAAGTCAAGTTTCATTAAAATTCAAAATTTTCAATTTATTATTTTTTGTTCATATTTTGTGTTTACTGGAAATATTTCGATTTTGTCAATTTTCTTTTCTTTTCTTTTTTTTTTTGTTTTTTTTTTTTTATAAATGATGTTTCATTGTAATTTGATTTAGTCAATTAAATTCTTTTTTTTCACGTTTTGGGTCTACTGAAAATGAATTCAAGTTTGTCAAGTTTCATTCAAATATCATTCTATCAATGGTTTTTTTTTTTAAGTTTTGTGTCTATCGAGAATAATTTCGATTTTGTCAATTTTTTTATTTCGTTAATTACCTTTTTTTTCACATTTTGTTTATACTAGAAAGATTTCTATTTTTGCCAATTTTCTTTTTTTAAAAAAATCAATCATTAAAATTTGATTTTGTTAATTAAATTTTTTTTGTTTCACGATTTGTGTCTACGGGAAAGATTTTAATTTTTTCAATTTTTTCTTAAATCAAGTTTCATTAAAATTTGATTTACTCAATTATTTTTTTTCTTCCACATTTTGTGTCTACGTGGATGGATTTCGATTTTGTTAATTTTCTTTCTCTCTTTTTTTTTTTTAAACAAGTTTCATTAAAATTTGATTTTATCAATTATTTTTTTAAAACTTTATGTGTCTAGATTTCAATTTTGTCAATTTTCTTTTTTTTTTTTTCACGTTTTGTTTCTATACGGAAGAAGTTTGATTTTGTAATTTTTTTTTCAAAAAAATCATGTTTCATTAATATTTGACTTTTTCAATAATTTTTTTGGTTAACATTTTGTTGTTATTGGGAAGAGTTTTGATTTTGTCAATTTAAAAAAAAAAAAAAAAAAAAAAAAAAAAAAAAAAAAGTTTCATTAAAATTTAATTTTGTCAAATTATATTTTTTTTCACCTTTTTTTTGTCTACTAGGAATGATTTTTATTTATATTTCTATTTTGTCAATTCTTTTTTTAAAAATAAAGTTTCATTTAATTTTTTTTTTCTTTTTTTTTTCTTTTTTGTTTTTGTTTTTTTTTTTTTTTTTGCATTTTGTGTCTACTAGGAAATATTTCAATTTTGTCAATTTTTTTTTAAATCATGTTTTGTTTATGCAAGGATTGAGAACTTTCATTATCTCAGATGATTGAGATAAAAGAACTAGGAGGAGAAGTATACAACATAAAAAATCAAAATCTAGTTGATTTTGAAATCCTGACGAAAGCAAATAATAACTTAGTAGAGATAATTACTTATGTTAGTATTATCCCACTATTTACTAATATTGATTTCATTTTATAGATGTGGTGAGTAAAGTAATCCAAGTTAAATTGATATATATAAGAAGAACTAAGGTCAATTTTCTTAAAAAAAAAAAAAAAAAGAAAAAAGAAACTAATGTAAATCATGTAAAAAGAAAAAGAGGGAGAGAGAGATTATATTGTTGGACAATAGGTTACATATTAAAATGTGAATCTCCAACGATTGCTTAAACTATAAGAATCTATAGAACTAAGCTTAAATTGACGGTCAAAT